>CM076579.1:1000373826-1000973826 GCA_034641835.2 Pinus albicaulis
CACCCTACAACCACCTTGTTGACAGGATTTTCTCCTCCAAGGGTCAACAGTGAAATCAAGAAAATTCTTCAACTTTCAAAGCAATATCGATAGGTGACTAGTACATATACCAAAATCACACAGAAATCAGAATCTATGGATGTGAGTTATGCCCATTCAAGTTGCCAAAATATGTCCCAATGAGACTCTTTGCATTAGAGTATTTCAGATAGATGATTAATTTAGATATAATTCATTTTTGTAATGCAAAGAAAAAGGCTCAACTCAGGATTAAAAGTCAGCTAGGTCCCTTTGTCTGCAACTCTAGAGATGCTGGGAAGGAAGCTGAAAGAATATTAGAAGATTATCTTAAATTAGAAAAAAAAATTCTACTGGGTACCTTATGACCCAAATAGCTCTATTTGTGATATAAGAATGAAAAATAAACTATCGCCATACATTCATCAAAGAATCCCATAAATTGAAAAGTATGCCAATATGGATGAATGGATGGAAGGGACATTGGTAGAACAGGATAGTGAGCAGGTCAATGTTGAAAATGTAATGAAAGGCCTTGAAAAAATACTTGACCTAGACTTTTTTGGACAGGTACAGATACCAAGTATTGGTTCTTCTTCTGCTGGGACTTCTCAACCAAATTTACAGGAAATCAGTGCATTGGCTACAGTAGCATCTAAAGGAAAGTATAGAGAGGATGATATACAAGTTATAGAGAAATTTACAATGACAGAATTGCCTGAAACTTCTAAAGAATAGGGTCAAACAGATTTCTCCTACTCAGACCAATGTGGCAGAAGTGTCAATTTTACAAACTCCTCTTAATGTGGAAAAGGGTAAAAAGAGAGATGTTGAAATAGCTACTCCTGTCAGTGGATCTTCTGGACAGCCTAATGTTAAAAGATAAAAAATTGAATCCTCTTCCAGAAGTGGAATCTGTTCATGAGATCCCTGATAGTCAAACACAGAAGAATTGGGTAGTCAACAAATAGGTTCAATCAGTGGGACATCCACTAGTTTACAGAGAAAAGAGCTGCAAAGGCAGAAAAGTGCAGAAGTGTCATATTTCAAACCACCTGTGAAAGAGGCCTGGGAAATTAAAATAAAATTCATAAATATAAAGGCTAGAAATGATCCACTCAAACTTCAAGTGTACAATCAATGTTTGAAGATGGCTCCTAAGAATCAACAAAGATTGATGTCAACCTATGACATTTAACAAGGTAAAATGATAATGAATCAGTTCAAACCCAAAGTGCAACAACCTCAAACCGCTGCAGATTATATTAAAACTAATTTTGAAGTCTTAGCAAAGGATATACATCCTTTGGATCAAATTGAGCTGCATAAACAGACAGGTCAGATGATTTATTCTACTATGACAGATAAATCAATGATGACCTAGAAATTGCAGGATTCTTTGGAGAATACTAATGCTCAACTAAGTCTTGAAAAAGCATCTTCTCAGGCTAAGGACAATAGGATAAAAACTTTGGAGGAAATAATTATTGGATTGGGTCATAATCCTAAGGATTTCAAAGGTATAGAAACTTTGATCAAGAAAAAAGATGATGATATTGCAGCCTTGAGAAAACAATTGAAGTTACCAGCCTCAAGACATCCACATACTGCAGAAATTATAAAACAAAATTCTGAAGAAGAATTGATGGAATTGCTCTTGAAATTGAATGAGCAACTTAATGAAACTGAAAAAGAACTTGAAAATGCATTGAAAGATAAGCAGTCAAATATTCCAGCCTCTACAACTGAAATGATTGCAGGTACTACAACAACAGGTCAGCCAGCAGAATTGTCACAGGTACATACTTCCAATTTAAGTACAGAAGAGTTAATAAAGTAGATGGAGGAATTGAAACTCCAAGTGACAGAGCTACAGAAAACAAAGGCGCAACTAATGACTTTGGAACAAAAATATGATCTCTCGAAGATGAATGTTGTAGATAAAACAAGAGAGGTCAACAGATTAGAAAATTTGATCAATAAGTTGGAAAAGGATCTCACATTGGAGAAGCCTTTAAAGGAAATAAATGAAATTATTTGGGAGAACATCATCCAGTCAATAAGAGATGTCTGGCCCTCAATTCAAATAATGCATGAACAGAATGATTTAGTCCAATTGGCTCTGGAAGAAATCCTAAGAGCAAGAGAAGAATTGGGAAAAATGCCTGAAGAAGCTGATAAACTTATCCATTTTCTAAATACTTAGAACAAGCATCAACTTGAAAAACTTGGCATTCAAGACAGGAAAGGAACCATTTTGGAAATAAAAAGATTTTTTACCAAAATAACTCTGATGCAGAATCTAGAACTAAGATGTTTTGATATGCAAGAACAAACCACTGCCTTCCTGAAAAGATTTGATATTTTGTTGAATAAAGGATTGCCCAGTCCTTTAGTTTCAGAAGATAAATTGATGGACCTTGAAAGTTATGTTGAAAACTTGGACAAGCATGCTGACAATCAGGCCAGTACCTCAACTAGTTCATCAACAACACCATTGCCTACAGGAAAAAGTCTTCATGATAGATTGGAAAATTTGTTTTATCTTGAGCATGAAGTAAAACATTTGTTCCCAATTCAACCCGCGTTCTTTAGGTATATAGAGACTGAAGAAACTCTCAGAAAGCTAGAAAGAACCAGAATACCTAAAGATAAATGGTGGGAAGACATGTTAGAACTTTTCTAAAAACTATCCTTACATGATTTTTTTATTATATACTACAATAAGTCAAGGGTAAGAAGGATAAAAGGATTAATAAAGGTCAAAGTTTATCAGAGCAGTCAAAGAGTATTAGTTAAACGAAGCATCCAACACAGAATTACTGAAGAGGACAGTAGCTAGCCAAATCATAGGGCCTGCCTCCAGCACATTCTCAAGAGAAGGAAACAACACAACATTAGTTACCATTTTTCTTATCTACGAGACCATCTGTCTCTATTTTGTTGTAAAATAATTATGAGTCATCCTAGATTATATCTCAAGTTGTTAGGAGATATTTTTTATAACTTTTTGTATAAATACTCCCTCAATCAGAGTATTCAGGGTGGATTTTTTAGACTTTGCTGTAACATTGGCTATTTGGAATAAAGTGCTGTTGGAGAAACTTTATGGTTAGCCAGATGAGGAATTGATGCGAAAGACTTTTTACATGATTCATGTGTCAGAGTACGGATCAATAAGTCATCTATCTCTTATGTGTTAAAGTCTTTATATTTGTTTATTATATCATCTGTGTTTCATTTATGAATGATTAATGAAAAGGAATAAATCAGAAAGTGCTTAAGTGTAATCTGATTTTAATCATTATTGTTCTAAATGTTTTCTTCTAAATTGGTTTAAACAGTGAATTATTAATTGCTCCTGTTTTTCTGGTTTAAGCATTTTGATTATTTAATAAAGAATACTTAATTTTTCTTTGTTAATAATCACTCAATTTTCCCTCTTATAAATGTGTTGAAAAATTATTAATTTCCTTTCATCCACTTAGATTCCGTTCCATTCACATTAACATTTATAATTGTTCTCTGTTTGATTATCTTGCCCTGTGAAACCATCTTTTGCTAAGAGAGTTAATCCAGTTAAGTTATCCTTTTTTACTCCATTAGCCCAATGGAATAAACTACTCAATCTTGCCCTCATCTATTGAATTCCACCACCCAAACTCATTCAAAACCCTTGGACTTTATAACTAGCCTGATATCTTCTAAAACAAAGCTAAATTATACAGAGAGAGCCCTCTCTGGGTACAGATTGGCTAGATTCTGTACCTAAAAGTTGGTTTGTGGTTACCTCGGACCCCTTTCCTCTTCCCAACAACTTCAAGGAAAATCTGAGTGATAACAGATGTTTCATGTGTATCATTTTCCTTCTCCTTTCTTCTCAAATTAAACAAACAAGTTATAAAGGTGGAATTCATTAGATTGCTTTGCTCTGCCTTGAGTTTTGTTTAATTTTCCATGTTTTCATCTATTTGAAGAGGATTATTGAAATTCTCTTGCCCTCTTCAGATCCTCACCGGTCTGAACTATCCATTCACTCAACCCAAAGCATCAAAAAAATTTCCTTCCTTGCCCCATTCAGAACTCTGCAAAAAACTAGGCCTCATCCCCGGACCCAACACTGCCTTTCCCTTTGATTCCAATAAAACCCCCAAAATCAAAATCAAACTCTTTTACTTATATACCTAGCCTAAAATTAGCCTTTATTTCAAGTCATCTCAAGCTTTATTGATTATCTTTGTTGAGATTGACTCGGAGAGAGCCCTCTCCTGATCTGGAAGGGCTAGCTACCAGATTAAACGTGGTTTGATGTTACCCTAAACTCTACCTTCCTTTAGCCTGATGTAGATTTAGGTAATAACACTGCCAATGCATTACAGGATATGGTCGAATTCATTTCTTTTTTCCCTATGGTTGGTTCCTGGTCTATATCCTCTTGTTTTGAAGTTCCTTGTTCATTTTCTTCCTCCTCTTCATAGTCTATGTAAAATAATTTATTCTTAGCACACTTATGACCTTTAGTTTATTTTCTATCACAATTGTACCAAAGCCTTTTTTCTCTATTTTCTTCCAATTTTTGTGGTGTCAACCTTGTAGGTTGTGGAATTCTAGGAGTAGCAACACTTCCATCTTTGTAGATGTGAGTGGTAGGCTTCCTTGTCACCATAATTTTACTCTCATTTTTTATTTCCAACTTGAATGCCTTCTCCAATGAATCAGGTTCCCAAAGGTGAAAGCTCATGTTAGATTTTCTCCTTTAAAGTCCCTATGAATACATCCATCCTGTGTTCCTATGGAATATTAGTTACCCTTATATTCAATTTTTGGAAGTCCTCAATGTGATCCACCATTGAACCCTTTTTTTGATATGTATCAATTGGCTAAAGAAGGTGTTTCTCTTTGTATCCTCATAATGTGTTGTCATTTACTCCGTAAAAATTGACCAAGTGATAATTTGTTTATGAGAGAAAATCCATTGATACCATAAAAATGTATTTTTTTCTAAATATAAAGTTGCAATACATACCTTTTATGTGTTTTTCACAGTATGGAGATCAAAATATTGCTCCATATGCAGTATCCATGTTACGGGATCCTTTCCATCAAAATTCCCCATATCGATCTTTGGAATATGATGGGTCTTCAATCCAATGTTAGAGTTTATAAAATCATGATTAACATTTATTTTGTTCTCGACATGAGTTTCCTCTAATACCTTTTCACCATTAGGAATAATTTATTGTGGCAAATTTCTCAAACCTTTCTTCAAACCTTCCATGTCTGCTTTTATTTGTTCTTCTATACCATCAATCTTAGCTTCCATGCCATTCTTCAAACCATCTATCTTAGCTTCTATGCCATTCATCTTAGCTTCCATTTCGTCCATATTAGCTTCCATTAAATTCTTTAAACCATCCATATTAGCTTCCATGCCTTTATTCAAACCATCCATCTTAGCTTCCACACCTTTATTCAAACCATCCATCTTAGATTCTATTTCATATTTTGTTACTCCTTGCGAGAGCGAAATTTGTTGCACTTGGTCTTGTAATTTTGATATATCATGTTGCACTTCTTCCTCTTGATGAGTCATATTAGAGCCTTCTTAGATCTTAATGGGTGTTGAATTATTTTTAGGGGGAATTTTAGAACCCAATAATGATATATATGCTTCAATATTCCCTTGGAATAACTTCAAGCTGATTTTTCAAAGTTATGCAATTTATAAAAAAAATACACACCTTTTTCTTGCTTTTGAGGAGCTCGATATTGAAACTGATGTATCTCTGTAATTTTGGATCCCCAATATTTTATCTTCAGTCTTGTAGTAGCCCTCTGAATCTTCTGTCCAATACTAGAATTATGACCTGATTTGGATTTTTCAAGATAAAGTTATGCCCAATCTCCCATAATGACCTAATTATGGACTAGTTCAATAGAGCGAACTTGTACGGTGTGCCACATGTCATTGTTTCCTCCTTTGTCTCTGAAATAGATACATATGAGACTGCATTCTGTGTGATTGCATCCACATTTTACGCAATTCCAATCCGATGCTCTGAGGCATAGCTATAATGCTTTTCACAAGGTCACCTCTTTGAGATGAAATTTGGGAGCCTGCAAAAACCCTAACTTCCACAGATCATATCTTCAAAAATATTGCGAACAAATATCTGTAATTTTTTCATGGATTTCATCCACATTTCAGAACAAATGGGTTTTGTTTTGATCTTTGAACCTTTTTCGCAAAAACGTTATAGCGAAAATTCCACAATGGCCTCTTTGAAGCAGCAAAACCCTAGAATCAAAAGCTCTGATACCAAATGCTATGAAACCAACTCACGTAATAGAATAAAATATAGATCAAAGACTTATAAATAAGCCTCTTTAAGGGGGAAACCTCCTTTACATTACATAAATGAACAATTCTTGGATGATACAAATGGAAAAACCTCCTTTCTATATATAGGAGTCCATGGGGTCATAATATAATCCTAGCCAACCTAACAATAATAATGTAAGGGCACAACAATAACAATAGTGGGGTTTTAAGGGCATAATAAGTATAATATGGGGACTACAGGGGTACAACAATAACAATAAGGGGACTACACTAACAAAAATAAGGGACTACACTAATAATATAGGGACCTACCATCTACCCTTTTCCTTTTTCTTTATCTTCTCATGACAACCCTATTTTGGGACTATAAAATACATCGAGAGGGGGTATCTCTTCAATTTTAAGAAAAATTTGAGAATTTGGAATGTCGAGATGATTTCCAAATCATTAGTATTGACTGCTCTGTCGGAAGCCCGAATAGTGAGCGAGGTTTTCCTAGTAGTGTTAGGAGTATGATTTATTTCTTTATGAAGTGGATCTTTTAACTCCTATGATCCTGTTTTCTTGATAGTGATCTAGGTGGCTCCATAAACCCTCAGAAGATCAAGAGGGCTCAAAAATGGTTAAAATTCAAAGTGGTCATATTTCTTTCGAACTAGGTTTAGATTGAAGTGCTCATCGCACTGATTCCAATGGTGTGAATGGATCTCCAATCTAAGCCCATATGGAGAAGTTAGAGCAAGTCAAATTTTTGGTCAAAATTGGGCAGTGAGCCAGGTTTAAGTGTCCCACAAATTCACCATGAACAAGGAGGGAACTTAGCTCCTAAAAATGGGTGAAATTGTGGCCTTGTTAAATTTCCCAATAACCCTTATTTTGGAAAAATTTAGAAATGACCATTTTGTTTTTAAAAAAAACGAAAAAAAATATAAAGAAATGGAATGGCGAACCATGACCCCCGCCACTTCTGTCATCCATGTTAATTAAAATATTAAGTTTGGGTCAATGGGTCACCACCCACGCCGAAACCCCGTAACCATATATTGATATTTGGATGGGTTGGGGTCCAGTTGACCGGGAACCCCACTATGTGTCCCACGGTAAACACTGTAACATATATATGGCACCATTCAAATGGGTTGGCGGGAATCAAACCTGCCTGGCCACGTAGGCCGGACCGATCCATGGGTGGCCCAACCAAAACCAAACCAACCAAAAAATACAACGTGTCAACCCAAATATTACAAAATCCAAAACAAAATTCAACGTTTTTCCAAATGCCACAATCAAAAATATATGTGGTTAATACTATTTTGGGGTAGGAAGGATTGGAACTCGAATCACCTGCACAATAATTTCCTCTACCACCAACATACCATAGGTGGAGCTTTGATAGCTCCTCCCACCCACCAGTATAAAAAAAACCCCACCATAGATGCGCCCAGGAAGAGGAGAGTGCAAAATTCGAAAATAATCATATTTTATTTGCAGGAAGGCAGAACCATGATCCATGGAGACAGTGGAAGCATTCCCCAGGGAATATTGAGGGCATCAAAATATTCCCTAAGGTGTAGAAGTTGCAAGAGTCATAATTTGACAAAATGTATGTCAATTTTACGGCTCTCAGCGATAAGAATCTAATGGAGATGTCAGTTTTAGCATCAGAGCTTCCCATTTTCCATCTATTTTCCATATTGGAGTGACGACGTCCAATTCTCAAGTGTGGACAGTCGATTCTATGCCCCTTGATGCCATGAATTCGATGGTGCAACTAGATTCAATAGCCGAGAATCCGTTTCTTCATCAAAATTCAAGGGTTGAGGTATATGCAGTTTGATCATGTGCCTCTTTTTTAGTGGGATGTATTATGATTTCTAGATCCTTACTTGATGCATGTTGCGTGATCTTGTTTTTTCTTCATCCATGTACATCTTTCCATTTCTAGCACTATATGAAGCTACCTACCCCATTTTGACATTAGGCACAAAGACATAGCCCACAATAGGTGAAATCCATTATCAACATCTCATTTTCTTATGTTGCAGATGGTTTTTTCGTTTCCTCTTCTTTACATCATGCATATATGTTCATTTATGCTATTTTAAAATGAAATACAAACAACATCATAAAAGTAAAATATCATGGGTAAATCTGGTAGTTGATGGACCTAGATAAAGTGGTATCAGAGCAGTCTTCTTACTGATGCAAATTGCGAGCATGAACAATGATTGAACATGAAACAATGGAGGATGGAAAAGATATGTACGAGGCCATTCTCAGGATTTCAAAAATGGTGGACATGATGTATGAAGCTCGGGAAAGATGAGAGAAAGAAGAATTAGAAAGTGATGCTTCATCCACATCTTCCAGTGAATATTCATCGCCCTCACCGTATTCTCATCATTTGAATAAGGAGATCAGCCATAGCCTTCAAGTAGATAACTCTGAATTGAAAGTGCTTCTACGAGAGGAGAAAGAGGATAAGAAATGAGTGAAACTTCTGTTGCAAGCTGCAGAGGTAGCCTTGGAAGAATTGAAGTGCAACTACTAGAGCCTTCAAGCAAAGGATGTTGAATTAAGGAGGCTTCTATAAGAGGAGAAATTGGATAAGCAGAGACTGCAGCTTCAGCTACAAGCTGTAGAAGAGGCCTTGGAGGAGTTGAAGTGTAACAAAGGTTTGAATAAGCCATCATCGCCTATTTTTGAATCGACATCTAAGGTAAACAATGTTGATTTCTCTTTAGTTTCGTCTTCACATGCTATCATTTCTATGGGAATTGTGGAGATACCCATTACAGGGACTGGCATGAGACTCCTCACCAAGATGGGATACAAAGGAGGAGGACTTGGCATTAATGGCCAAGGCATGATTCATTCATTGGAGGTTGTGCAAAGACCTCAATTCAAAGGCTTGGGATACACTAAAGGACAGTGCTCGAAGGTTTCAGAAGCTTCCAATACATGGTTGAAATCATTAGAGAAATATTTTGATGGGAACACTTCACCATCATCCTATGATAGCACACATTATAGAGAAATAGCTGAAGCACACAAGTTGAGTGTTCTTCCATTTTTTTTCATAGTTCACATATATCCAACATTGGATTTAATTCAGGAATATGGGTTGGCTAATGTGCATCTGTCCCATTAAAACAACATCCAAGAGCATTGAAATAATTGTGCAGTAGAATTGGCAAGACATCTCAATATGAGGCATTGATTATGAGGTTTTATTAAGTATTTCCAATGAATTTCCAGATTTAACTTTGATAAAAAATTTTATGTTATCAACCTTCTTTTTGGACCAATCCTACGAATACTTCATTAACATTTTGATATCAGGTAAGGCTCCTTCTCGGCATTCTTGAATCAAAGTGGAATTTGAAATGTTTTTACTAATAGATTCAATGAGGTCATTTGCAATGTTCCTTACACTAAAGATGGCCATCTCTACTTCTTTAAGCTTCATATCCCAATCTTTGAAAAGGATTTCCTTCTACGACTCTTATATTCTTAGGATATTAGCTAATTTTCCCTTTTCATTTTCGTGCCAAGTAATATAATCATAAATTTTATCCTCAATATCTTCAAAGTATGTACTCATATCAGAAAATTGATTCATCAGTGAATCACTTGATTGACACATATCATTAATTGTTGCCAACTTTTATCAAAATATTCCTTGTTACTGAGGAAGGAGAGTATTGAGTTATCCTGTTTCTTTCCTAAATTATTCAATTTTTGTATTTTCTTTTAGTTGATCAATCATGTGTTGTAGTTCCTATTTCATATTGTCTTTATTTCTCATATCAACTTCATATTGAAGCTTCAAGTCGTCGAAGCTCTTTTGTAGCTCTACTAGTTGGGACTACCATTATTGTTCAATGCTCTGTTTCTCACTCTCTAGTCTCTTCTCAAACTGTAGGATTATGTCCTCTTTCACTTTAATCAATTGTTGCACCTCTTAGGCTTTATCAATTGTGGTTCTATCATATGCCCTTGTAAAATGCGATAGCCTGGTGAGATCTTCAGAGGGATATGTTTTGGGATATTTCCAAACAATATCAAGAGATATATTACTAGGGACTAAGGCCTAGGATTTTCCTACCCTTTTCCTTTTTCTTTGTCTACTCATGAAAACCCTATGTTTGGGACTATAAACTACATCAAGATGGGGTATCTATTCAATTTTGAGAACAACTTGAGAAGTTGCGAATGTCGGGATGATTTCCAAATCTTCAGTATTGTTAGGTCCCTATATTACTAGTATAGTCCCTTATTTTTGTTAGTGTAACCCCCTTATTGTTATTGTTGTACCCCTGTAACCCCAATATTGTTATTATTATGCCCTTACATTATTATTGTTAGGTCAGCTACAATTCTATTGTGACCCCATTGACTCCTATATATAGAAGGAATTTTTGTCATTTGTATCATCCAAGAATTATTCATTTATGTAATATAAAGCAGGTTTCCCCCTCGAAGTGGTTGAATTATAAACCATTGGTCTCTCTTTTCTTCTATTTTTGGAGTTGGTTTCATAACATTTGGTATCAGAGCTTTGGATTCTAGGATTCCGCTGCTCCAAACATGTCATTGTGGAATTTTCGCTATAACTTGTTTTCTACGAAGGCTTAGAAGCTGCAATTTTTATAGATTTTTTGGCCAGATAAATCGTTCTTGCAGACAAGACCGATCTCCCTAGTGTCAGAAGACAATCTAGCAACAAACGAACAACTAATTTTGTCTTTCTCTAAATATATTCGTTTTACAAATAAATGTTATAAAGGTGTCGATCCTACCTTAGATCCAAATGCTTATTTGTAGTCGTAATCCTTCCATCACAACAAGAGTTATTTTGTCGCAAGAAAGTGTTGTCTTTCGTCTATTTTCAATCACAAATAAGAAAATATCAAATAGCACCTATATAACAAATAATCATAAAACATACCTATCATAGTGATCAATGAATCTATGAAATAAACGATCAAACGACAGCTTATTGAAATAAACAATCGAACGACAATTTATTGAGAAAAACAAAACTTGATTGTATTAATCTTAAAATAATAGAAGAACCTTACAACCTTAGCCTTGATGTTCGAAAGGCCTTCCTGGCGTCCGAAGCAGGAGTCTCCTCTACTTTGATAAGTCTTGCACTCTTCCTTCCTCTAGGAGCATATAGATGTATGTGATCTTTCCTCTCAAAAGCTCAGCAGAAAGAAGGCTAAATCTCAATAGAACTTCAACTAAATCACACATAAGGCTTGAACTCTAATTCTCAATCTCCAAAATCTCAATCTCCAAAAGCTCAATCTCCAAAATCTAACCATTTGAGGCTACCCAATGCCTCCTTTTATAGAGCAGATGAGGAGGTTAGGATTCCATATTTGAAGGGATAGAATCCTCCTTCAAAGGGATAGGCTCCTCACATCAAGGGATTTGTTCCTTAAGGTGTGGGATACATGCACCTTATCAAAGCGTACTCATCCCCAAAAAATCTCATCCAGAACCTTCTAGAATTGACCTCAAACCAACTTTTTAACTTTACTTTCTCGCCTTTTTGAGTTTGGAGGGAGTACGCAGGCATTATTAAGGAAAACTTCATTCTGGAATGCAGGTAAGCCATGCATTACCTGTGTACCCAAGCCAGGAATGCAGGCAGGCTTCATGTTACCTACGTACCCAAAGTTTCAGAGATTTTTAGGGTTTTTCCTCCTGTTTTAGGGCTTGACATGAGGAGTAAAGGTTGTAAGACTTGCAGAGGAGGAATGTATGAGTGTTAATGAGCTCATACAGTCAGCAGAATGTTAAGGTGGCAATTTTTAGTGTAACAGATTTCCCCCTAAAGTGCGAAGTCTAGAATAGATGAAGATGAAGTTTGTCATATATGAAAAGTGAAGTACTTTATCATTTCAAGGATGATCCTGTGGACACCCCAGACGGAACCTGTAAAAAAATTCAATGAAAAATATATATATGTAATCATATCATTGCTGAGGTAAGAATTCCCATACTCAGATCAAAAACTAACTAAACTTGTTCTGATACAGAAATGATTTTAATATTACATCAACAGTATAGACATATGTAGACACAACATGGACGCAACCATCTGTTTATGAATAGTCCACTGTATAATAATAAAACTCCTCATAGTTTGGATAGTGGAAACTAGATCTAGGGTCTTGATTTCTGCTTCCCGAACTAGTACGATTATATCCATGCGATTAAATGTGTCGAAGTCGAACATGGTAGAAACCACTTGATTACCAGTCAATGATGTAAGTTGTTAACAAGTGTGAGAGTAACCACCAGTAATGTCAATGGCTATCAAAGTACTCAGTACAATCCATGAAATGTGAATGAATGAACTGAAGTCGAACATGTCATAGAATCATTTGATCGAAGGTCAATGATGCAACCTGTCGTCGAAGGTGAGAAACCTGCCATTGAGGCATGCAGATTTCAAGGTACTGACGATTTCTAGAGCAACTTCCTAGATAATGAGTTGTCGTCGATAGAAAGTGATCTGTCGTAGGCAAGCCCACAACATGAAATCATAGATCAAGTTTTGAAGAAATATATTGGCAAGGACTGACTCAGGGATGGTCAAAATGGAAGACACATATTTTGTAGATGAATGGTTTGTTTGAACTGTCCTCTTGAACACATAACGACACTGCAGATGGTTTGGTGACAATATACCCAAAGTTAATACCTAGAAACTGGTTGAAGACTTTCAATGTGGTTTGATTAACTGTTAGGCAAAGGATTTCCCAACCTAGGTGGACAAAAAGTGTCGTGTTCAAGAGTGGTTAACGATTTTCCGAATAATCAAAATGTAACAAACAGGTTCGTTTTTCTCTCTTTTCCCCCACCATTTCTGGCAAGTACCTCTTTATTTTTACAAGCTTGAGGAGGATAACATTTTCTTGTTTATAAGCTCATCCTTCGGATGAGTCCAACTTAGTTTAATATTCGAACCCTAAGAAGGAGTGGTTCGTCCCTGTTGAAAATTAAACAGGTCCTTTACTGTTAAATTTTAACGAGTCCAGTATAGGAGAAACTTGGTGTTTTTCAATTTTAGGGAGTCAGAAGAAAAAACTTAAGAAAACTCCATGGGTGTAATTTTTCGTAAATTTAGTCTCTCGAGCCCGAAAAAGGATAAAATAATGCGGGAGAGAACTCTATTGACCGTAATTAGTCAACGTATACCTTTTTCGTAAATAGTCCATTTCAATCCGTAAAAGGGGTAAACTTATACTGAAGGGATGACCGTTCATTTACTTTAACGAATTTGAGTAGTCAAGTACTCAGCAATATTTTCATTTTTAGAAGTCTGAAAAGGGCTTAAAAGAGGACTCTAGGGTTTTTCTTTTTCGTAAGTTTTAACGAGTTCGAAAAAGGGATAAAAATGTACTCATGGTTTTCTCTTTTTTGTAAGTTTTAACGAGTTCGAAAAAGGGATAAAAATGTACTCTTGTGGCTGACTTTCAATTTAATTTACGAGCAGGAAAAGACAGAAAGAACTCGGCATTTTCATGTGTTTTACAAGAATGAAATATAGAAAATAATCTCAATATTTTCATGAGTTTAATGAGTCTTGAAAATAACTGAAATTGACTCAAGATAAGTTTCATTTTTACAAAAGCTTGAAACAGAGAAAAACTATGCTTTAGAGTGGTTTCATTTTTACACAAGCTTGAAACAGAGAGAAAACTGTGCTTGATGCCCCCTAAGTGTAACTGCTAGAGCACATGCCCCCCCAGCTTCATTTCATTCAACTAAGTACACTGCTGGTAATTAATAGCTGGATGGAATGAAGGTTAATTTACAAGATC
Source organism: Pinus albicaulis (assembly GCA_034641835.2). Lineage (NCBI taxonomy): Eukaryota > Viridiplantae > Streptophyta > Pinopsida > Pinales > Pinaceae > Pinus > Pinus albicaulis. The sequence continues at coordinate 1,000,388,032 of CM076579.1, forward strand.
ATATGAAAGACCCAACCTAAAATTGTAAGAAAATTATGCAAAAACTAACCTAAATATATGACTTAACATTTACAAGATCTAGTCAAAGACTCGATTCAATTAGGGGAGGATTTGTTTCATTTATTAACGAGCTTGACACAGGAAAAGAACTATGCTCATGGCAACGTGTTTCATTTTTTAACGAGGTTGACACAGTAAAAGGAACTTTCCTCTTGATACACTGATTCATTTTTAAGGAGGTTGACACAGTAAAAGGAACTTTCCTCATACCTAATTCATTTTTTTACGAGGTTGACTCAGTAACAGCAACCATCCTCAGAAACTACTTATTTCTAATCTATCAATCTACTCTCTACAATCTACCTACTGATTCATTTTTTAATGAGGTTGACACAGGAAAAGAACTATCCTCATAGAAGCTTGTTTCATTTTTTAACAAGCTTGACACAAGAAAAGGAACTATGCTCTTGACTAACTGATTCATTTTTTAATGAGGTTGACACAGGAAAAGAACTTTCCTCAGAAACTACTTATTTATAATCTATTAATCTACTCTCAACAATCTATCTACTGATTCATTTTTTAATGACGTTGACACAGGAAAAGAATTGTCCTCATGGAAGCTTGTTTCATTTTTTAAACGAGCTTGACACAAGAAAAGGAACTATGCTCATACTCACTGATTCATTTTTTAACGAGGTTGACATAGTAAAAGGAATTATCCTCGGACCACTGATTCATTTTTTAACGAGGTTGACACAATAAAAGGAACTATCCTCGCAAACTTGATCATGGCTTCCAACTAGAAGAAACACATGTCAATGGACACACCTTGATCATGGCTTCCAAGAGGTCTTCATCAGAAGGAAGAATAGTTCTCTGGAAGGAACACATGTCAAGGGATTGAAAAGGGATAAGAACATCACGTTCAAATAATCCCATAGAATTTTCCATGCCAATTACCGGATCTAAGTCAAATGAAGGCGAGCAAACAGTGAGAGGCTCGCTTACATCGGTAATTGAAAACATGAGACTAGTTGCCACATAATTAACCCGTGGCGGGGTAGATACCACTTGTGTATGAGGAACATTCAGGGATGTCAGATTATTGGTAGTCGAATCAAGACTAGGGAACGAAAGCTAGTCTACAGTCATAATATTTCCATTTTGAGGGAAATACATCACGCGAAAGACTGTCAATACGAAAACTTTCATTGCATAGACATAGTCTCACCCAAGGAGTAAATTGAAATCCAAGGGACCTCGAACTACCATAAGATAAATACAGACAGTTTTACCTTCCAAAGTAATAGAAAACTTAGGAAGGATCCCTAAAGGTTCACTAACGGTTCTGTTAAAATCTTTCAGATTCTGCATAATAGGCACAAGCTGAGGGGAACCCAAAGCTTTCCAAGCAGTTGAGGATAAAATACTAATAGAAGCACCTTCATCTACCTGTGTGTGGTGTATGTCCCTACCACCTAACTTCACAATGATTTGGAAAGGGATGGAGGAAGGAAGACGAGGTTCTTTCAGTCTATTCCAATCAAAGGAAAATACCTCAGTACTTGGAGGGGGTTCTGTAGAAACAGGTGAAATTCCCCCAAGCGTAGAAGAATCTGATGTAATAAGAAGAACCTGAGCGGTATGAAGTTCACTCTCTACAGGGAGAATGGGATCGACTGAATGTGAAATCGAATCGACCACTTGATCAAATAATAGATCATAAACCTAAGTGATATGAGTTTCACTTTCCAATGGAAGAGTGAGATCGACTGTACTTGAAATTAGATCAATCACTTCGTCAGTTGACGGTAGGTTGGGAGAAAGTTTACGGTAACCAGTTGGAAATTCTTGCTATTGAACAGTAAGGTTTTCCAATAATTTTGAGGCTTCATCCACGTGAGGGAAAATGTGAGTTTGATGACTCCCTTTGCATAACTTACAAGGAAACCTAACTTTACCCTTTTTCCCAGGAACCTGACTATCACTGGTTGATGGATCAACGAAAAGTTGATGAGATTTTTCTGACCATACTTCCAAAACCTTTGGAATATTGGGGCAATTGATAAGGAAGTGGTCACCCTTACAAATCCTACAAGGGTATTTGGGTTTACAATGCATGTTGGAGGTTTCCTCAACACAACTAACACTTACAGCCATGGTTGGTTGGTTGACTTTTTTCTTATCTTGCTTCTTCTTCTTCTTCTTCTTCCCTTTCTTCTTCTTCTTCTTCACCTGGTTACTAGCGTCAAGGCTTTTACCAAGCGAAGAGGAAGAAACGGAGGAAGAAATATTAGGCGAAGAAGGTAAAGGGTCAACAAAAGGTTGGTGATGTTGAGATGGTGAACTCTGTTGAAGTGAAGCATCCGGTTGAGGTGGAACAATTGGGGTATTCAGGGCCAATGAAGTTGAAAATAACCATATCGGTAAACCTATTGTAAATCCAGGTAATGAAAAAGTAGCCATATAAGGAGGACCAACATTTCCAAAGCAAGGAAAATTAATAGTATTCTCGTTAAGAGGGGTTCCTTGGTTGGTAAATTCCGGAACAGTTGCCATTATATTCAACTTCAGTGAATTTTATTAACAATTTAAAACTAAAATTAACAATTCACAATTCACACGTAACAATTAAAATTCACAATTCACACCTATGGTCTCTAAAAGTAAAAATAAACAAATTGACATGCGCTATCAAATCTAGGATTCAAACCACACACAAACAGTAACTTCCCGTACTAAAAACACTAGTTGGTGATGAAATCCAACATCGTAGAATTTAATACAGAAAGGGCAGTTGGAACAGTTACCCCGACAACCTGCTTAATGAAACAGACTGGTAAAAGTTTCCTCACAAAAACATCTCGTATGAAGAGAACCCCCCAGAGAGTCCAAGTGAGTCTAGTTGACGCCTGCTCCAGGTACAGTGAGATGTTTCCTTCACCGTCACCTTAGGAAATAATCTTAAGTTAATGGACACTAAGGCTACCAAAAATAACAAATACAACTAGGGGAACAATCTACGATCCGATTCCACGCGCAAGGGTAGAGTAACAAAGCTCAATCCCCTTGAAGGCTCCTCGACATGGTCAATTCGAGGTTTACCGACAAGTGACACCAGGCTCCTCGACAATGGTTAATCCGAGCTTTGTCGTTTGTAATGCACACAGAATCTTCTATCTTTCCCAATGAAACAGAATTGATTGTCTCAAATGTTTGGATATGATCTCATGATTGACTTCTTTAAGAGAAGCTTCCCAGATTATACCAATTAAAATTGGAATTATTTCCTACCGCAAGATTTATCTACTTGTTTGTTTTAGTTGCTTTGGAAACCTATTCTAAAGCACTAATCCTGAGCTATATTGGTGGAAAGAGCCCTAAAAATGTAAAAATTACTAGATGAATTTTAATTAAGTGTTGTGTTATTTGGCTATTATTACTCAAAAGGGTAAATGGATATGAAACCAATGGTGTTATGACCCAACCCAAAAACTGAATGCAATCGAATAGGATAACATATATTTTAAATTCGATGAATCCTAACTAAAGTAAGGAAATAGTTTCCATTCACTTCCAACAATGGAAAAAATTGATCACTAAGAGAAAATATAACAAATTCTCTAATGCACTAATTTCATCGAGAAAAACTAATGCAAATCAATTCCAAAACAATTTTTATTTTTGTGTTTTTAAAACAAGCATAAAAACATCTAAATTCAAATCAAAGAAAACTGATCTAAATCTATGATTGATTTTTCAGAATGTAAACTATACAGTTGTAATCTATGCACAATTCACTTGAAAAGTATGCAAATGTAATCTATGCAGATTTTTCATTAATATTCTGAAAATGAGAATTCTAATTATGCAAATGTGATCTATGCAAGAGAATTCTCAAACACAATATGATTCTAATGTAATCTAAGAACCAATCAAGTGCAAGTCAGGAAAATCGGGTGAGAGTTCCAAAGATCAAAAAACACTCAAAGGCGATTAACACTCATACACAATTTAGCCCCCCCCAAAGAAAAAAGATGCAAAATTGTGAAAAGACTGAGACAAACCTCCAAGTAATGACCAAAGGAAATCAAATTAAGAATTTCTCAAAAAAGAGACTCAAAACACCCAATTAACTTAATGGAGATTGATGAGATGAAAAATTGCTGAAAGAAATTCAGAAACAAGAGATTTTTGACAGAAAAATACAAATCTGGGTAGATGCTAAGAATCCTAAATTAAATCTAAACTAAACTGGAAAAAATAAATCTTGAGTTTTTCCAAAATTTTAATAGGGTTCGCAGGCTCCCAGAAGTAACAGGTGCAGTCCCGCACTGTTTACTTAACGAAAGTGCGAAACTGCCCGCACTCTGCAAAAGAAAAAAGTGCAGTCCCTAGAAAATTTCAAGAAAAACTTAAAAGATTTAAAATTTTCAAAAACAGAGAAAACATAAGCTACCCAGGCAGATATCCATCAATCAAAAACCAGGAAAAACGTTTCCTCAAATCAAAATAAAAGAGAACCAAAAACAAGAAGTTCTTTCCCCAGTGGAGTCGCCAATTTGTTGGCCGGATAAATCGTTCTTGCGGACAAGACCGAACTCCCTAGTGTCAGAAGACAATCTAGCAAAAAAAGAACAACTAAGTTTATCTTTCTCTAAATATATTCGTTTTACAAATAAATGTTATAAAGGTGTCGATCCTACCTTAGATCCAAATGCTTATTTGCAGTCATAATCCTTCCGTCGCAACAAGAGTTCTTTTGTCGCAAGATAGTGTCGTCTTTTGTCGATCTGCAATCACAAACAAGAAAATATCAAATAGCACATGTATAAAAAACAATTATAAAACATACCTATCATAGTGATCAATGAATCTATGAAATAAACGATCAAATGACAGCTTATTGAAATAAACAATCGAACGACAATTTATTGAGAAAAACAAAACTTGATTGTATTAATCTTAAAATAACAGAATAACCTTACAACCTTAGCCTTGATGTTTTAAAGGCCTTCCTGGGGTCCGAATTAGGAGTCTCCTCTACTTTGATAAGTCTTGCACTCTTCCTTCCTCTAGGAGCATATAGAGGTATGTGATCTTTCCTCTCAAAAGCTCAGTAGAAAGAAGGCTAAATCTCAACAGCACTTCAACTCAATCACACATAAAGCTTGAACTCTAATTCTAAATCTCAATCTCCAAAATCTCAATCTCCAAAAGCTCAATCTCCAGAATCTAACCATTTGAGGCTACCCAATGCCTCCTTTTATAGAGCAAATGAGGAGGTTAGGATTCCACCTTTGAAGGGATAGAATCCTCCTTCAAAGGGATAGGCTCCTCACATCAAGGGATTAGTTCCTTAAGGTGTGGGATACATGCACCTTATCAAAGCATACTCAACCCCAAAAAATCTCATCTAGAACCTTCTAGAATTGACCTCAAACCAACTTTTTAACTTTACTTTCTCGCCGTTTTGAGTTTGGAGAGGGTACGCATGAATTATTAAGGAAAAATGCGTTCTGGAACATAGGTAAGCTATGCATTACCTGCGTACGCAAGCCAGGAATGTAGGCAAGCTTCATGTTACCTGCGTACCCAAAGTTTCAGAGATTTTTAGGGTTTTTCCTCCTGTTTTAGGGCTCGACATGAGGAGTAAAGGTTGTAAGACTTGCAGAGGAGGCATGTATGAGTGTTAATGAGCTCATATAGTTAGCAGAATGTCAAGGTGACAATTTTTAGTGTAACAAGAGTGAAGCCGAAATCCAGAGTAACACCATGTAAACATTTCAGATCTTGGTTCACAATATTTTTAGAGATATGATATGTGGAAGTTATGGTTTTTTTCAGGCTCCCGAATTTCACCTAAATAGGTCATCATGGAATTTTTTCTATAACGTTTTTTCTATGAAGGTTACGAAACTAAAATTTTTATAGGCAAAAGCCAAAATACTAAGGAATGTTGTGTAAAAAAGTCAGATCTTGGTTCACAATATTTTTAGATATATAATCTATGGAAGTTAGGGATTTTTCAGGCTCCCTAATTTCATCTTAAACAGGTGATTGTGGGAAAATCGTCATAAATCTCCCTCTGAGCATCAGATTTGAATATTATAAGAAGTGACCACAAGTAAAAAGATTGTAGTTTCATGTATATAAAGTTCACAGTAAAAGGAGGAAAATTTGGCACGACGTACAAGTTCTCTCTACTGAACTATTCCATAATTAGGTTATTGTGGGAGACTGGGCATAACGTTTCCTTGAAGAATCCAAATTAGGTCAGACTTGTGGCATTTGAAAGAAGATTTAAAGGGCTATAACAGGACTAAATTTCAGATATTGAAGATATGAAATCACAGATATAATTCAGTTTCAATATCAAGCTCCTCAAAAGAAAGAAAAAGAATAGATATCAGTATTGGGTTCTAAAATGCCCCTTGAAAAGAATTCAACACCCATTAAGCCTTCAGAAGGCTCTACTATGACTCATGAAGATGAAGAAGTGCAACATGACCTATCAAAATTACATGAGCAAGTGCACAAAAATTCTCTCTCGTAAAGGGAAACAAAAAATGAAGTGGAAGTTTTGAAGAAAGGCATGCAAGCTAAGATGGATGGTTTGAAGAAAGATGTTGAATCTAAGATAGATGGTTTAAAGAATGGCATGGAAGCTAACGTGTATGGCATAGAATCTAGCATGGAAGCTAAGATGGATGACATGGAAGCTGAGATCGATGAAAAAATGGAAAACATTAAGAATGATCTAAAAGTAGACATGCAAGGTTTGACAAAGTTGATACAAGAAATATTTCCTTATGGCAAAAAGATAGTAGAGGAAACTTATGATAAGAAAAAAAAAATGTTAATCATGATTTCATAAACTCTAATGTTGGATGGAAGAACCACCATATTCCAAAGATGGATATAAGGAAGTTTTATGGCAAGGATCCAGTAACATGGATACTATAGATGGAGCAATATTTTGATTTGAATAATGTGCAAAACACACAAAAGGTACGCATTGCAGCTTTACATTTAGAAAAAAATACATTTGTATGGTATCGATGGCTTTTATCTTGTAAAAAAATTGTCACTTGGTCAATTTTTATGGAGGAAATGATAGCACATTATGAGGATAGAAAGAGAAACACCTTCTTTAGCCAATTGATAAATCTCAAAAAAAAGGATTCAGTGGTGGAGCACATTGAGGACTTCCAAAATTTGAATATAAGGGTAACTAATATTCCATAGGAACACAGGATTGATGTCTTCATAGGTACTTTAAAGGATAACATCCAACATGAGGTTTGTCTTTGGGAACCTGATTCATTGGAGAAGGCATTCAGTTTGGCAAGAAAAATTGAATGTAAAATTATGGAAACAAGGAAGCCTACCACTCACATCTATAAATATGGAAGTGTTGCTACTCCTAGACTTCCACAACCTACAAGGTTGAAACCACAGTAATTGGAAGAAAAAAGAGAAAAAGGGCTTTGCTACAGTTGTGATAGTAAATACACTAAAGGTCATAAGTGTGTTGAGAAGAAATTATTCTACATAGATTGTGAAGAGGAGGAATAAAATGAACAAGAAACTTCAAAAGAAGAGGATATACACCAGAAACCAACCCTAGAAGAAGAAGAAATGAGTCCGACCATATCATGTAATGAATTGTTAGGAATTACCACTCCTAAAATTCTCAAGATAGAAGGACAAATCAAGAAGAAAAAGGTAATAGTGTTTATTGATTCGGGTATGTAGAGCTATAAAAAGGGTCTCTTTCACCTCTATTCACCTCACATTAATATGTCAACCCGAGAGCGTTTTGTCATTACAAAGAGTGACTCAATCCGAGGCTCATTCGTCAGAGTAATGCTAGTAGTACAGTGCTTTAAGAAATACAAGAGTAAATGGATGCTTAACTGGAATCAAATTGCTTTAAAGAAGTAAATCACACACTCAGGTAACTCAACAACTCATCAGTCAAGGGTTCGGTAATGATAAACCATCCCTTCAGAAACTGATAGAAAAAGAAATCAAGCATAGATCACAAGCCTGGGAGCTAAACAGTGACTGATACTGCTCACTACAGTCTTAGATCATCTCTCACAGCAAACCATCAAATGCAGATAAATAGATCAGCAAAGGAAATAAAGGATTAAACCACAATTCTGAAATGGAACAGCAACTCTGAAATGGAACAGCAAATGAATACTAAGTCCCGCGGGTTATAATCAAACTCAATCTATACACTCTTTGCAATCAAGGAACATTCTATCATTCTAAAGGCGGATTACACAAATCATATTAATGGAACAGCAATAATGATTAATGAATTATGGGACAATACTGATTCAGTGGAACCGCACGCAACACAAATGTTAATATAACAGCTCTATAACATAACAGTAAGGATATGCGATTAACTCTTGAAAGGAATAATAACGCAATGCGGAGTTAACACACAAGTCTAGTTGTAGAAACTTCAATGATTCAAACTGGAACAGAGCATGTAATATGAACTTGTAAAGCATATCAAATAATCAAATAGAAATAATAAACAAACCACACAGAAACGAAGCTGTAATGGTACAGAAGAAAGTGTCCTTCGGGGCCGGGCCCTTAGCCTCCAAGGATGCACCGCTTTAGGTTAACGCAGACGCGAAGATGGAATAATCACCAGGCTTTCATTAATACATTGCTCAAAAATACATCGAACCAGTTCTCAACAAAGCTTAATAACCAAATCTGATGTTTTACAGAAGATTACATAAAACGTATCTTATCTCGCCCTCCCTAAACTAACAGTGTTGTCTCTTTTTATAAGGACGATGGCGGAGATGTCCAAGCAGCTAGATAAATAAAGCAGCGATCCCTCAGGATCTTCGATCCTGAGGGATTCGCCAAACAGTTAACTCTTCATCCTGTCTTTGCTATTGCGCTGAGCTGGTGTCCTCTCCTTCTTGCCCCAGCCGATTCACCTTGATCTTGTTTCCCTATGTTTGCGTTCGGTTCTCATCCAGAGGGACAGCAGTTATCTCCACTTCGTTCTTATCTTTAGAGCAGAAACTCTTCGTTTTCTTCTTTCCCTGTATAGAAAATAACCATTATCAGTGGCTAAGTTATACACATCGATTCTCACATGTTTTGTGATAGTTCCTTATGACTTTCCAAATCCATGATACAAAAGGTTCACAAATTGTATTAAAAAGTCATTAAAGTAATCATCAAAATCATACCTTTTCAGTACTCCACACACCCCCCTGCTTACCTTGTCTCATGTCCTCATGAAAACATTGTAGTTGACATGTAATGCAGTGAGAGAGTATGCTGGAGAAGGAGTTTCATGCGGAGGCCTACAACCATGTTGGGTGATTAAATAATCAAAGAACTGACCTGCTTGCCCTTCAGGCATATCATACAGGGCCTGGTATCCATGTGCTGGATGCCAAATAATTGGAGCGCGAAATCTACACCCTAACCAGGATGACCCTGCTTTTAGAAGGCTCTGGCCATAGAGATTCAAACGGTCAACAGCGAACTCAAAGTTCTCATACTTAAATGGCTCTCTGAGCTGGATGTGTGGATCAGAGATTCGATATCGAAATTTGGCTGCATTAGTGGCCAAGTCCTTAATGGAAAAGAAATACTCTAAACCCTCTTGAATGAGTGCCTCATGCATAGGCCCTAATGTTACAATGACACCTAGAGTCCTTATGTGGTTTATATGAGCTGTCCATAACCGTACTGGGTTCCTAGGCTCAGCCCTAACTCTTAAATCTAGACCATTTTCTTGACTCTGAAAGGTATCATAGGCTTTCAGCCACTTAATCTGGTTAGCTCCGAATGAAATGAATGCTTGGAATTGAATATCACCAATGGAGGGACCAGGGTTCGATTCAGTCTCCTGACTTAGTACAAGGTCATGTAAATAGAGTTCACACAACAACCTCTGGACTTTTACTCCATAATGTCTACAACAGTCGATAAAATCATTGACATTGTTGATCTGTATAGGGGTGCCTGCCTTAACAGCTTTTATTTGTAATTGTAAATATCGTTCTAATAGAAACAGAGCATAGTTTTTAGCAGGAGCCCTACATGCTTAAACATTATTATATAAAGAACACAAGTCATTCATCTGTTTGATAGTAGTATCTAGTTTATAAGTTACCTGTGTGACTTCCTCTTGTTCCTTCATCCATCCTTCAAAACCCTGTCTTTTAGATTGACTGACATCCCTTAGTTGCTGCTGCAACTCTTCATATTTCTCTAGCGGAACCGTTTGCTCTTTAAGTTGCTCCATTTCTTGCCGTGCTTGTTTCACCATCTTGTGCAAGGTTTTTGTCTTTGGATCTTTTCTCCATGCATCAGTAGAGGCGGGGAGTTTTACCTGAACCTTCTTGTTACGCTGTTTAGAGTTCAGGACCCTGATTACCCCTGAGGGTGGTGCCTCCGTCTGAATTTCCTTATCATCTTTTTTTGTCTTAATCGGAACGGCAGTTGGAACCTCCGAGTCTTGGAAAACAGGCTGCTTGCGGGCCCTCTTTTTCCTCTTTACTTTCTGGTTCTTTTTCAAAATCCTGATTTGTTGCCTGAGCGGTGTTATCGTGTTTAATAGTTTAGTCCGTTCCTTCCTCAACTTCTTGATTTCCATTGATTCCTTTGAAGGAACGGCAGTCTGTTGATGATGAACTGGATCATGACCAGTTGCTACCTCTTCCTCCTGAGGTTCTTCCTCACTATTCTGCTCCGGCGGTTCTGGTGTATGTACCTCAACTGGTTCTGATTCTTCCTCCTGGGGTTCTTCCTCTAGATTCTCCTCTTGTGACATGGGAACAGATTGTTCCCGTTCGGTATTTTCTTCTTCTTCATCATGCATGGGCATGTTCTCTTCTTGAAATTGGTCGTGGGGATTCTCTGAGCTAAAAGGTTGACCGTATTTACTCATATTGGCCAGGATGGCGGCCAGGTCATCTTCTCTTAGTAAGTCCTGTAATGGACTATTCTCCTGCTGTCCCATTTCTTCTTCCTGTTCAGTTTCTGCTTCTTTTTCTGTTCCCGCAGGCTCGGGTACTTCTTCTTTGGGTTGCTCATCTTCAATTATTATTGGTTGGCTGGTGCCTTCCTGAAGCTGTTCCAGCCTTCCCCTTATTCGAGCCAACCGGGCTGACTTTCTGGGTTTTTTTATGCTTCCTCTCATCTGAGCTAACCGAGCTGATTTCCTGGGTTCCTCTGGTTGCTCGGGTGAATCAACTACATGCTTTCGCTTTGCGGATTCTTGATGTAATTCTGGTTGCTGCGATGTACTAGCAACATTTTCTCTGCGTTCTGCCTGTTGTTCCGGTGTGTTTATAGAACGTCTGCGTCTCAGGGATGGTTCTGTCGATCTTCCTTCAATCAGTGCAATGAGTCTTTCCCAGCTGCTCTGCTGCTGGGTAAGACTATAACTAACAACAAGTCGAATTAACCCGTGGTGACTAACAATTGCCTCTACGTGATGTGCCCTTTTCATACTTTGTGCAGCATCATGCAATAACGAGTTTAAGAGTGTCGGTAAATTCACAGAGCATTTCTGTTTTAGAACAGCTAAAAGTTTAAGGTGTCGTGGTCTTACCACGTCTTTTCTTCCTTCGCAAGTAATGTAGCTCTGTATTATTCTTGCTAGCTCTGTCCAGGGTTCGCCTAGGGTCGCTGACAAAATTCCTTTCCCTTTGATTGTCAAATGCTGGCCTTCATCTTGGAAGATGTCGATGACCTTCTGTAATCGTTCCTTTTTGAATGTCCATACCGGTCCGGTAGCTGGTAGTCCTGAGACTTCTGCAATTATGGCATCAGTGACCGCTATGCGTTTCCCTCTTACTATGGAGTGGTCTTCTTGTAAATTTTGTAAGAACTCCATTGCTACTGTCTCATTACCCTCCTGTAAGCGATTGAAATAGTTCAACCATCCTTCCCTTTCCAGGATTTCTCGGGCAGCAGCAGAGATCGTTAGCTGTTGAGGCTCACTACGAATTGCCTTGCCCCCCATGATTTCGCTGCGATTTCTAAATGGAACAGCAAAAACGTTTTCGGTTTGAAACACAGAGAGCAGGGTTTCGAAAAAGAAAACACAGAGTATGCAAGCAAAAACAACTTGTGCGAAAAAAATAAAAATAAAAATATGCCATGCCGTGAAACCATGCCAAACCGTCGTGAACCAGATTTTCCGAATGATGAATTGACACGTAACACAGGGAATGATGAGGTTAACCTCCCCCCCCCGCAGTGTGATAGGCTGTCCCAGCCGGCAAATAATGGAGCGGCACCCAGTCTGTAATCAAGTCAGAAAGGAATAGCATGTGAATTTATGCCATGTTGAAAAAGGACAACAGATTACCGAAATCGAGGCGGAGGATGGATCGCGTGATATGATTTGAGGCTGTTGTGTTATGATTTGAGGCTGATGGATAGGCATGTATCGTACTCGCCAATCTTAAGCGGTCATGGTCACCTCCGTTGCCATGATTGGTAATGATAAATATTCATGCGGTGTATAAATCGGGAAATAACATGTGATTAATGCCTAGGATAAAGAAACAAAAGAGTGTTAATATCTTACCTATGGGCGTAAGCAAGGTGACTTCGATACCATTAACATTACTCTGCTGCCAACAGGTGTCCATAACCTTGGCAGAGTTGTTTTTCACCCCCGGAACCATGATCCTGTGTGTATACTTAGGACTGTTATTATGTCAGAATGTAGACCATTATGCTGGCCTGGTGACCAGTTAACCATAATGCCATTCACGAGGAAAGAGCGAAACGTGGGCAGGCCGGCTCTTAATGAGACCTCCTGTTCCAAGGTTTGTTTATTTTGATACACCTTTTGGACCATATCCCTGGTGTGGTGGCCAGAATGGGAATGCCACTTCACTTCCATCCTCATGATCATGGTAGGCTGGCTCTCGATGAGACCCCCTATCCTGCATTTGACATTTGACATGCTTTTTTCTTTTTCCTTATTTATACACAAAGGGTGGTTCAGCACTCCTTAAGAGTAGGAATGGTGGAAGAAGTCTTATTATCTCAATAGGAAGATTTAAACTCTTTGCCCTTATTCCCAAATATTAATAAAAAGATTTTAAGGGAATCAACATGATAAAGATAACCAATCAGGGCAAAATTAGTAAAACCATGTCACAAAAGGTAAGAAATAAGTATGTCTTTCCATCTGTCCTTTTATTAATGCAGAGCCTTATAGATAGAGCGATTTATGGTTTGCAGATTTCGGTATGTTGTGTCTTTATATTCATCGCATAAATGCAGAGCTGAGGCTTGAAGACTAGAAAGAAGACGGGAAAAAGCATCCTCAATTTAAATCATCAAAGAGATCAAAAGTATGCAAATGGTGTTCCGTTGAAAAAGTAACAACGATGGATAATAGAAAAAGGAACAAAACTGCAAATGCCGTTCCTTTTGGGAAAAGGAATGGCAATCATACGAAACACTCCATATGCCATTCCGTTGAAAAAGTCAGCACAGAAATAAAAGAACGCTGTTTTTTTTTGAAGAAAAAGGAACAGTGGTAACCAAAAGGAACAGCGATAAGCGTAACAATATCGTTTTTCTGAAAAAGGAACAGCAGAGATCCGAATGCTGTTCCTTTAGAAAAGGAACAGCAGAACAAGCAAAACCAATATAAAAACACACATATGCTATTAGAAGAGCAAAAATCAAACTTTGTGGAAGAAAAAGGAACAGCAAAATGACAAGAATTATTCAAATCAAACTTATGTACAAGAATCACTCAGAAACAAAAACTTTATGTACAAATTGCAAAAAGAAATAGACCCTTAATGAATTGCAGGTGAGGAAGATTTCTCTTCCTCTCCTAAGATCTCCAGATCAGTATCTCAGCGTATCTGCTGGCAGAAGGATTCCCGAGTAAGTGGTTTACGGTAGAGACGGACTCGGTGACCATTTACCTTAAATGCATATCCAGAACCGTCAATAGTGATTAGAGTAAGAGTTCCATTGTCATGTACCTTCTGGATTTCGTATGGTCCCAACCATCGAGTCTGAAGTTTTCCAGGGAAGTCCCGAAACCGAGAATCGTATAACAAAGCCCAGTCTCCCTCGTGGAAGACTTTATTCTTAATGAGCGCATCATGCCATTTGGCTCTCTGCTGTTGAATTAATGCTGTATTTTGTAGTGCAGAGAGTCGAATTTCGTCTAATTCATTGATCTGCTGTAGTCGATTGAGTTGTGCCTCCGTTAAGTCTAGGCCAACTTCCTGTGCTGTACGCAGTGTTTGGATTTCTAATTCTATGGGAAAAATAGGTTGTTTTCCAAACACTAGTTGATAAGGTGAGTAACCAGTGGTGCTCCTCCATGTGGTTCGATAGGCCCAGAGTGCTTCAGGTAGTCGGGTAGCCCAGTCACGCCTATGTGATGCAATAGTTTTCGTTAGGATTGATTCTATTATCTTATTGCTACTTTCTACCTGCCCATTCGCCTGTGAGTGATATGGAGTAGTGATCTTATGCTGGACATGATAATTGTTAAGTGTTGCAGCTAATTTATGCCCAACAAATTGTGGTCCTCCATCTGTAATTATTTCCCTAGGAAGGCCATAACGAACAAATAGAAGGAACAGGAACTGTATGACAGAGTCCTCTGTGGTTCTTGGCAATGCTTCTGCCTCAACCCATTTGGTGACATATTCTGTTGCCACCAAAATATATGTTTTCTGATTTGATGAAGGGTTGATGGGTCCAACGAAATCCAGAGCCCACCGTTCGAATGGTTCGGTGACTAACTGTGGTTTCAGAGGCATTTCATCAGCTTGACCAGGTCGTCCTGCTCGCTGGCAACTGTCACAGGCTTGGACGAACTTCTTTGCATCCTTGAAGATCGTAGGCCAGTAATATCCTGTCTGCAATACTTTATGTCCAGTCCTACGCTCAGCGAAGTGCCCCCCACATGGTCCATCGTGACAGGCTTTTAGGATGTCAAATATTTCATCCTCTCTAACACATCGCCTGATATGCATGTCTGCTCCCGTGTGAAACAAATAACCTCCAATCCACGAAAATCGAGAACTTTTCTGAATAATCTGCTTACGCTCATTAGGAGTTAAATGTTTTGGTAATTTACCTACTGCAAGGTAATTGGCAACATCAGCATACCAGGGTGTTTGAACAGCAACAGCAAACATGTGTTCATCCGGAAATTGATCTTCCACTGCTGCTGCATCGCTTGATTTTGGTATCCTTGAAAGAAAATTGGCTACAGGGTTTTCTTTGCCAGGGCAGTCCTTGATTGTTATATCGAATTCCTGCAATAAGATTAACCATCGAGTTACTCTGGCATTTGTGACAGGCTTATTTGCTAAATATTTTATAGCAGAATGATCTGTATACAAGATGACAGGGTAGCCTGTGATATAATGTCTAAATTTATTGACAGCATGTATTACAGCTAGAAATTCTTTTTCAGTAACAGTGTAATTCAATTCAGGAGGGGATAAATTTTTGCTGATGTAATATATAGCATATGGTTTTTTATCCTCTTCCTGCCCAAGGACTGCACCAATGGCTGTATCTGAGGCATCAGATGATATCTGGAACGGTAGGTCCCAGTTTGGTCCTCGAAGGACTGGGGCTGTGGATACAAGCTTCTTTAGATCCTCGAACGCATGGTCACATTTGTCTGTCCAAAGAAAATCAACGTTACCAGTCAGTGCATATAAAGGAGCAGAAATGTGCGAATAATGCTCTATAAATCGTCTATAATAACCTGAAAATCCAAGAAAACTGCGTACCTCTGTTTGAGTAGTAGGAGTGGGAATAAGCAAAAGTATATGGATTTTGGCCGGGTCTACCTGAATGCCGGCTGCTGAGACATAGTGTCCTAGGATAAGTCCTTCAGTCATCATCAAAAAACATTTTTCATTGCTTAGGCAAAGCCTAGTAACAATGCAGTGTTGTAGGACTTTCTCTAGGGTGTCTAGAGCTGGATCGAAGTCATCTCCGTATGGTGTAAAGTCATCCATGTAAACTTCAAGTCCA
Organism: Pinus albicaulis; assembly: GCA_034641835.2. Taxonomy (NCBI): domain Eukaryota; kingdom Viridiplantae; phylum Streptophyta; class Pinopsida; order Pinales; family Pinaceae; genus Pinus; species Pinus albicaulis. Next base: position 1,000,404,085 of record CM076579.1, read on the forward strand.
TCATTGATTAAATCTGCAAAAATACTAAGGATAGCCCTCTGAAATGTGGCAGGAGCATTACATAAGCCAAAAGGTAAAACTCGATAGGCAAATGTTCCCCAAGGACAAGTAAAGGTAGTTTTATCCTGGTCTTCAGGGGCAATCTGAATCTGATTGTATCCACTGAAGCCATCCAGGAAAGAAAAGAACTTCTTCTCTGCTAAAGTGTCCAATACTTGATCTATGAAAGGAAGAGGAAAATGATCTTTTTGTGTTGCCATGTTAAGTTCCCTATAATCCACACAAATTCTCCATTTCCCATTCTTTTTTGGTACCACCACAAGTGGAGAGACCCATTTACTGTCAGAGATAGGGTAGATAAAATTCACATCTAAAAGTTTCTGAAGTTCAGTTTTTACAACATCTTTTAGATGGGGATTAAGTCTCCTTTGCGGCTGACGAACAGGTCTGGCATCTTTTTCTATGTAAATGTGATGGGTACATAACTGGGGATCAATTCCTTTCATATCAGGGTAGTCCCATGCAAATGCTTCTTGATATTTTGTTAACAGATGGATGAGCTTTGTTTCTTGTTCCGGTGTGAGATTAGCATTGATGTTTAAAGTTTTCCCCAGTGCAATTTCCACAGTTTTACTATTTGCAACAGAAGTGACAGTATTATTTGATCATGAATATCTTTCAGGGGATCTTCTTCTAACTCATTATCAAATGCTGCTTTTATCATGTGACATTGTGTGCGAGGTTCAGTTTGAGTAATGAAATTGTTAATGGCATCGTCTTCTGTTTGATCTTTGAAATCAAGTGCCTCTTGTATAGTTAATGGAGATCTAATGTTATCAGTAAGATATGATACAGGGTGCTGATTCGTTTTAATCATTGTGACACTTGGCTGCGCTGGAGGATATAGAACTAAATTTTTGCTATTTGGTCCTCTGGTTATGGTCATATTTCCCTGCCGACAGGCAATGTAGGCATCGGCAGTAGCGAGCCAAGGTCTACCTAAAATTAGCGGGTGTCCATCAAGTCGGGTTTTTGGATTAATTATCAGGAAATCGGTTGGATACTCCCAGGATTCTACAGAGACCATGACATCATGTAGAGTTCCCTCTGGTCTAACCACAGATCGGTCAGCCAATTCTAACAGAGTAGAGGTGGGTTCTACAGATGTAATGCCGAGCTTTTGGCAAGTTGTGGTTGTTAAAATATTAATTGCAGCCCCTAGATCAACTAAGGCATTAGGCAGGGTCTGACCATAAATTTGAACAGTTATAATTGGATTCCCGGGGTCTTCATATTTAAGGGGTGTTTCTCTTCCAGACAATAGGTCAGATAAAGTACCGACTACTTGGACTCTTGGATTATTTGTTATATTCCTCCTTGGTTTTTTTATGCACAATTCTTTGATAGTTTTTGCGTATATGGGAATGTCTTGAATGGCTTGGAGGAATGGAATTTTTATGTACAGATTTTGTAATTCTCCCAGAATGTCAAAGTCAGGATATTGTATGGGTCGAGGTATGGCTAATCGTTCTGGGAATGGAGGAGAGGATGTGGTTGCTTGATTATGAGTTTGTTGCTTATTTACATCCTCCTGTTGTAACTGATGTTCTCTTGGTAACTGATCTTCAATATGAACTGTTTTATCTCCCTCAGTTTCAATTATACGTCCAGATCTTAACTGAAGGTCATTGCACTCCCTCAGGTCGGGTCCTATTTCTGGCGATTCTACGATTTGAATAGATTGGACCTGTCTGTTGTTTGGATTGGGATCGGGTTGGGCTGGGAGTTGCGGTCTCAGGTTAGACTGGGGATTTTGTTGTAAAGCTGGCAAAGTAGGTTGAGGGAGCGGAATAGTTCCAGCTGGGTGGTACATTGGTCTTTGCCAGCTTGTCTGCCAGGGTGAACTTTGTGAAGTAGAGGGGGTCCATTGTGAAGGATATGGGCCATTTTGCCAATATGGTGGAGTGTAAGGGAAATTTGGCCAACCAGTTTGGCTTGTTTGATTCAGCCATGGATTTGGAGAAGGAAATTATTGTGGTGACCAGTTTGTAAATGGGGTTTGAGATTGATTTTGCCACATACCATATTGTTGAGCATTATACTGTGGGTTTTGAAAGAAAGAGGTTGGGTCTGGAAACATACCAGGTTGTCTTGGTTGCCACTGGCGGCGCTGGTTGATTGAATTCACCGCTTCTGGTTCTTCTTCTGCTTCCTTATATACTGCTTTCAATCCTGGAAGTGAGGGGCAGCTCTCCGTAAGGTGGTCTTTTGTACAGATGGCGCATGTTTGGACTTTATCCAGAGGTCACTCCTTGTGGCTGTGTTTTTTTCTGCAACGAGGACAGAAGATTGCCATGTTCTGTTCTGCCTCCAGCTGCTTTTGTTTAGCCTGCACAATATCAAGTTGTGTAGTTAGTGTCCCCATAATATCGGTTTTAAAATTTTCTAATAAATTTCCAATTTCTGCACGTGTTACTCCTTCTGCTGATACTTTGTTATCTCTTGCAGACCGATCGTATTCTGTCGGTTTTATTCTTGTGCTGCCTCTCGAACTCCTGATACATAAGTCAAGGATGTCAGTAAAATTCTCTTGATAAATATCCCCTTTGCCCATAATGTTTAATGTTTCAATCCATTGTTCCTTCATGCCCCTCATTAATGCAGTTTTTAACACATTATCAGGTAAAGGTAGCGATGCATAAGGAGATCTTTGTAAATTATACTGAAAACGTTTCACATACTCCTCTAATGTTTCATTTGGTCTGGCTATCATTTGAAATATTTCGTCTTTTAATTCTCTAGACCTACAATAATCCTGGTATTTCTTTAAGAAGGATTCTTTCATTTGATCCCAATTATTGATAACCCCACCACCTAGCCCCATAAACCATCTTAAGGCAGCCCCTTTCAATGTAGAGGGGAATAATTTCAATTTTTGGGGATCGGTGGTGTAATCGTACCCCCGACATAACACATCGAATTCGAATAGGAATGCATCCGGATCCTCTGATGTGAGTCCATGAAATGTGGGGATATGCTCAAGAGGGATAGCTTTCATGGGTGCATTTGCTGCAGAATCCACTATAGGATATTGTAATGTAGAGGTTTGAGTGTTTGGCTGGTTTTGAGCGTTTGGTTGGTTTTGAGCCATGGGATCGAATATATGCCAGTAACCTTCTGGGATATCTAGGAGGGTATTCCTAGGTTGGTTGGGAACGGTTTTGACAGGGATATTTTTAATAGCGCTTCCTTTATCCGGAATAATGGGAATACCAGGTGTTTGAGGAGATTGAATCTCTTCAACAATGACTTTCGCGGCACTCCCCTTATCTATGCTATCTAATGGCTGATTTGTTTCAAGAGGAGATTTTGGTTCCTCGGTTTCCCCTGTTTCTCCTTCTCCTTCACAAAAGTTGCTAGAGTTCCCTTCCTGCAATAATTCTGGAGTGGAATTTTCAACTTCTTGAAAGACCTACTCCTCAGTTTGACTATGCACCTCAGCACAGGCTACAGATGGTGATCCTGTGGCCTGAAGGGAACTAGTAGGTGGTTTAGAAGTGTTTTTCTTGAAACCTACTGATGGCTAAGACTCTGTTTTCTTATAGATTTCGTCTATGAAGGTTGTTCGGCCAAGGGTCACCGGCCCCTTAGCTTTTTCAGGTTTGGATGGGGGTTTGATATTTTTTTCTGGTTTTTTCTGCTTAGTCATGCACTCAAAAATAAACTACGAACTTCTATTCAAACAAGAAAAAACAAATCTGTTAGGAAAGCGGATAATGAGCAGGTATTTTACATGCTCTGCACGTAGGTTCTTACCTTCCGTTTTTAGGATCCAACTCCTCCCTAGCAGGCTTGTACACTACTCTGAAAAAGACAAATGGCTTCACTCTTTCCCCGGCAACGGCGCCAAAATGTAGAGCTATAAAAAGGGTCTCTTTCACCTCTAATTACCTCACATTAATATGTCAACCCGAGAGCGTTTTTTCATTACAAAGAGTGACTCAATCCGAGGCTCATTCGTCAGAGTAATGCTAGTAGTACAGTGCTTTAAGAAATACAAGAGTAAATGGATGCTTAACTGAAATCAAATTGCTTTAAAGAAGTACATCACACACTCAGGTAACTCAACAACTCATCAGTCAAGGGTTCGGTAATGATAAACCATCCCTTCAGAAACTGATAGAAAAAGAAATCAAGCATAGATCGCAAGCCTGGGAGCTAAACAGTGACTGATACTGCTCACTACAGTCTTAGATCATCTCTCACAGCAAACCATCAAATGCAGATAAATAGAACAGCAAAGGAAATAAAGGATTAAACTATAATTATGAAATGGAACAGGAACTCTAAAATAGGACAGCAAATGAATACTAAGTCCCGCGGGTTATATTCAACTTAATCTATGCACTCTTTGCAATCAAGGAACATGCTGTTAATCTAAAGGCGAATGACACAAATCATATTAATGGAACAACAATAACAGTTGGGAATTATGGAATAATACTGATGCATTAGAAACGCACACAACACAAATGTCAATAGAACAGCTCTGTAGCTTGACAGTAAGGATATGCGATTAACTCTAGAAATGAATAAGAACGCAATGCAGAGTTAACACACAAATCTGGCTGTAGAAACTTCAATGATTCAACTTAAACAGAGCATGTAATCTGAACGTATAAGCATATCAAATAATCAACTAACAATAATGAACAAACCACACATAAACGAAGCTGTAATGGTACAGAAGCAAGTGTCCTTCGGGGCCGGGCCCTTAGCCTCCAAGGATACACCGCTTTAGGTTAACGCAGATGCGAAGATGGAATAATCACCAGTCTTTCATTAATACATTGATCAAAATACATCGAACCAGTTCTCAACAAAGCTGAATAACCAAATTGAATGTTTTACAAAAGATTACATCAAACGTATCTTATCTCGCCATTCTCTCTCTGTCTAAACTAACAGTACTTGTCTCTTTTTATAAAAACGATGGCGGAGATGTCCAAGCAATTAGATAAGTAAAGCAGCGATCCCTCAGGATCTTCGATCCTGAGGGATTCGCCAAACAGTTAACTTTCATCCAGTCTTTGCTATTGCGCTGAGCTGGTGTCCTCTCTCTCTTGCCCGAGCCGATTCTCCTTGATCTTGTCTCCCTATGTTTACGTTTGGTTCTCATCCAGAGGAACAGCGGTTATCTCCACCTCGTTCTTATCTTTAGAGCAGCAACCCTTCGTTTTCCTCTTTCCCTGTATAGAAAATAACCATTATCAGTGGCTAAGTTATACATATCGATTTTCACATGTTTTGTGATAGTTCCCTATGAATTTCTAAATCCATGATACAAAAGGTTCACAAATTGTATTAAAAAGTCATTAAAGTAATCATCAAAATCATACCTTTTCAGTACTCCACAGGGTAGTACCCATAATTTTATTCATTTTAAGGTAGCTAAGGAATTTGATTGTTTCCTATACCTAGCACCAGAATGTCAAGTGATGGTTGCAAATGGAAGAACTATAAATTTCTTTGGAAAATTCCATAATATCAAGCTAACCATGGGGTAATATGTATTGAATAGTCCAATGCTTTCCATTCCTATGGGAGGTGCTGATGTTGTACTAGGAGTACAATGGTTACAATCTTTGGGGACGGTAGCTTTTAATTTTCAAGAACTTTTCTTGAAATTTTTTTCAGAAGGAAAGGAAGTCGAATTACGGGGTATTTCGGGGAAGCCAGGAAGGATAATAAGCTCTAATGTCATGACAAAGCTTCTAAAGAAAGAACAGCGAGGCATAATTGCACAATTATGCTCACTAGAAGTTCCAACATAAAAATCATCTATTTCTGCAGATCTCCAACAAGTCTTGGACAATCATTCCAAGGTGTTTGATGTTGAATATACAACAATAAATAGTAGAGTAGGCATCCTATAACATCATCCTTGATCGTAGTTGGAAAGTAACAATGCCTAAACTAGGTGGGGCCCACACGGAGTGATTTTTGGCGCAAGTCTATTTTTAGACTATGTCTATTTTTAGACATGTCGATCATATTATATGAGTTGCAGGATGCTATTTGTGGATGGTTGGTCAAGTTGGAAAAATAGATGGAATTCTATTTTTAGACATATTGGGCAAAATCTATTTTTAGATTACCAGTCTAAAAATAGATATGTCGAATATTATTAGCTCTTAATAATATTTGGACTCTAAACATTATATTATTCTCTTGGAGCACTTCAGTTAAGTGCACAGATGTGGCATAGCAGCTGACAGAAGGAATTACACTATTCCTGAGGGTTTACTGGAGCTAATGCATGGAGGACTTCAGTTAGAACTCATGTGACAAAGTTTGGTGGAGTTGGAGAAGTAGTTGGTGGAGTTGTATTTAGTTTAACTCAGTTAGACTCAGTTGAGCTAGTTGTATCTAGTCTAACTGATTGATACACTAGTAAGAGTGGAGTGAATTAATTAGTTAATTAATTCACAAATAATAACTCATTAATCAACTGAAGAATACATCAGTTAACTACAGTGCATGACAGTTTCAGTGGAGACCAGTGGAGAGGTAGGTGAAAGAGCAAGTGTGACTATCAGTTGTGACTATAGTGTTGCATTGTTTGCACCACACATTCATTGGAGATTCCAATGAGGATTGTGAAGTAAATATAAATGAGGATTGTGCAGTAAATATAGGGTGGATTTGAGTTCATTCAGAGCCATTCTTCAGCAGGGATTGCACAGTAGAGGTAGGCTAAAGGCTGGCAAAGATCGGTGCATGGATTTGCAAGATCAGGGCCTGATTAGTGTGTAGCGATTGGATTGTACTGAGAGCTTGTGATAAGCTTTGTATGAGGATTGTTACATGATATATATGACATATATTATATAAATATAGTTGGGTTTTTTAGCTTCAGGATTTCCCGTGAAAACATTGTGTTAATGTGTGTGAATTTTTATGGTTTCATGTGTGCATTGCAATTGTGTTTATTTCCGCATGTGATGATCAATGGTGGAATAGATTATGTATTGTGCATGAAGTTAAATAGTGTGTGATTAGGAGAATATTGGAAATATTCATGCGTAGTGCATATAATTTCTACATGGTATCAAAGTAGTTGATCATTGGAGCAGATTGCCATTATTGAAGCGGTTGAGTTTTGTGTTGGTGGAATTCCAAATTACTGCAGTGTTTTCTTGGTGTCGAAGTGGAGCATTCATTGAAATTTCTTTCAACGGATTGTGATTGGAGTATGACCTTGATGGGAGCTCAAATTATATTTCATGGAAGGACAGGATGGAGGCGGTGCTGGAGGATAATGGGTTGAAGGATTTCATAGATGTTGATATTCCTAAAACGGGTTCTAGCGATGTTTCCGCACTTGACGCATGGCAAAAGAAGGTAGCAAGGTGTCGAAGGATTCTGTTGGAAGGTGTGAAGGATCACATTGTGTCCAGCCTTCACGGTAAAGCCACTCCATTCTTGATGTGAAAGGCATTGACAAAATTTTTCCAAAGAAGAAGTGACCAGAGGAAGTTGGCACTTAAAGACAAGCTCAGGAAAATAAAAATGGAGAAGAATGACACTATTCCGGTATACTTGACAAAGTTTTTCTACTGCAGGGATGAGATTGGGAGTGTAGGAGTTAGTGTGGACGAAGAAGACTTGGTGAGCTTGGCTCTCCTTGGGCTTTCAAAGAGTTGGCATAGCTACGAGGACTCTGTCAATGGACGGGAGAAACTGCCAGGATGGGAGTGACTTTGGTCGGATCTTGTGCAGGAGGAGATAAGGCAGAGTACCAGGGATGGCTCTTCATCAAAGAAGGATGATGAAGAGGATTGCGCTTTGGCTTCCAAAGCAAGGAAAGGGAAGGGGAAGAAAAATTCTTCTCAATCCAGTGTGGATGGCAAAGAGCGTGACATGTCCAAAGTGAAGTGCTTTCACTGTCACGAACATGGGCATTTCGCCACGCATTGTCCACAGAAGAAGAAGAAAAAGTAGGCTGCTGGAGCTTTATCTAGTGAGGCTCTTGCCTCACAATTTGAGCTAGACTTCTCATTGATCACATGCATGGTGTCTAGTGCATTGGGATCAGGGTGGTATTTTGATAGTGGCACTTCCTTTCACATGACGGGAGATGTGAACCTTTTCAGTGACTTGGTGGAGAAATATCTCTGGTTGCATGTTGAGTTGGGTGAAAATGGATGACACAATGCGACCGACATTGGTACCATTACCTTTCAGAGGGAGTCAGGTAAACTCATTCTTTTACAAGATGTAGTGCATGTTCCATGTTTAAAGAAGAATTTAATCTCAATCGCAATGTTAGAGGATAAAAGGTATGATGTTGTCTTTAGTGAAGGAAAAGTTTTCCTTCGGTACAAAGCAACAGAACAAGTCAAGAAGGTTGGGATCGAGCTAAGAATCTCTACAGACTTGAAGTAGATGGGATTTATAGGGAGCTTCCTATTGTTGGGAAGTGCAAGAAAGACATGCAATGGAAGCTTGAGAGGGAGCAGTATTTGCATGCAGGTAAGAGTGAACCTTGGGATGTGGATCAGATACAAGATGAGGATCATGGAGTGGGAGAAACCACTCATGCAGAGAAATTTCGTGCCAGATGGGCAGAGGGAGTGCATGCATCTATACCACCAGGTGAGAGGTGGGCCGACATGCATGAGTAATCCCAAGAGGAGATTTCTGGGCAGGATTCATGGACATGGTGTGGATCTCATGAATTGAACCTGGCTACGAGTATTCCACAAAGCAGAAATAGCATTATTAGTTGGATTGATGCAGGCAGATCAAAGTGACAGTGTTGGATACTAGAGCGCGGTTCAGAGTTGACAGCAAGTGCAGAGTGCATGGGTGCAAAGTTCAACAATGCAGTGGTTCCTGAAGACATGTGTAGTTCGTACCAGCAGAAGTCGAAGAATTTGATGAAAGATGCATCAGATTGATTGAGATGTTTGGAGCCTTTTCAGTTTCGGAAGATTTGCAAAGCATATGCATGGAGTTGCATGGCACTTACAAAGGTTGTAGGGCGAATGCATGGAGTTGCATGTCGCATGCAAAGACAGTCCTTTCTTGTTGAGAGGGAGTGTTGAATATTTCAACAAGAAATAGTGAAGGAGGCATCCTAGAACATCATCCTTGATCCTAGTTGGAAAATAATCACCTAAACTAGGTGGGGCCCACATAGGTGATTTTTGTCGCAAAGTCTATTTTTAGACTATGTCTATTTTTAGACATGTTGATCATATTATATGAGTTGCAGGATGCTATTTTTGGATGGTTTATCAAGTTGGAAAAATATATGGACTTATATTTTTGGATATATTGGGCGGAATCTATTTTTAGATTTCCAGTCTAAAAATAGATATGTCGAATATTATTAGCTCTTAATAATATTTGGACTCTAAAAATTATCTTATTCTCTTGGAGCACTTCATTTAAGTGCACAGATGTGGCATAGGAGCTGACAGAAGGAATTAATCTATTCCTAAGGGTTTACTAGAGCTATTGCATGGAGGAATTCAGTTAGAACTCATGTGACAGAGTTTGGTGGAGTTGGAGAAGTAGTTGGTGGAGTTGTATTTAGTTTAACTCAGTTAGACTCAGTTGAGCTAGTTGTATCTAGTCTAATTGATTGATACACTAGTGAGAGTGGTGTGAATTAATTATTAATTAATTCACTAAATAATAACTCATTAATCAACTGAATAATACATCAGTTAACTATAGTGCATGGACAGTTTCGGTGGATACCAGTGGAGAGGTAGGTGAAAGAGCAAGTGTGACTGTCAGTTGTGACTATAGTGTTGCATTTTTTAAACCACACATTCATTGGAGATGCCAATGAGTATTGCAAAGTCAATATAGGGTGGATTAGAGTTCATTCAGAGCCATTCTTCAGCAGCGATTGCGCAGTAGAGGCAGGCTAAAGGCTGGCAAAGATCGGTGCATGGATTTTCAAGATCAGGGCCTGATTAGTGTGTAGCGATTGGATTGTACTGAGAGCTTGTGATAAGCTTTGTATGAGGATTGTTACATGATCTCTATGACATATATTATATACAGATAGTTGGGGTTTTTAGCTTCAGGCTTTCTCGTGAAAACACTGTGTTAATGTGTGTGAAGTTTTATGGTTTCATGTGTGCATTGCAATTGTGTTTATTTCCACATGTGATGATCAATGGTGGAATAGATTCTGTATTTTGAATGAAGTTAAATAGTGTGTGATTAGGAGAATCTTGGACATATGCATGCGTAGTGCATATAATTTCTACATTTGAAACTCCCAAAGGACTCCCACCTATTCGTGATCATGATCATGCTATTCATTTGATTCCAGGAAGTGTTCCTCCAAACATCAGGCCTTATATATGTATCCTTATGTCCAAAAGAGCGAAATTGAACGTATGATTGCAGAAATGTTAGAGGTTGGTATAATTCAACCTAGTCAAATTTCTTTCTCTGCTTCAGTAATATTGGTGCAAAATAAGGATGGATCATGGAGCATGTGTCTAGATTATAGGGACCTCAATAAGCTCACTATTAAAGATAAATTTCCCATTCCTCTTATTGATGAATTAAATGGAGCAATTTATTTTACCAAGTTGGATGTTCACTTAAGATATCATCAAATTAGAATGAAGACTGAAGATATTCCAAAAGCAACATTTCGAACTCATGAGGGTCATTATGAATTTTTGGTCATGCATTTTTGCCTTACCAATGCACCTTCTACATTGCAAGGGTTGATGTTCCTTGGAAAATTTGTGCTAGTATTTTTTGATGATATACTAATCTACAGCAGGTCTTGGAAGGATCATGTTCAACATGTTGACAGGGTGCTCAAAATATTGGAGGAGAAATAGTTATATACAAAATCATCCAAATGTTTCTTTAGAGTACAAGAGGTGGAATATCTGGGTCATATTGTATCTCACGAGGGTGTTAAGGTAGACCCTAAAAAAATTAAAGCCATTAAGGAATGGAAATTCCCCACAACCATAAAGAAGTTGTCAAAATTTCTCGGGTTAACATGGAATTATCACAATTTTGTTAAGAATTATGGGAGAATAACATCTCCTCTAACAACATTATTGAATAAAGATGAATTTTCATGGATTCTTGAAGCAACTAATGCCTTTGAACATGTTAATGAGGAAATATGCCTAGCACAGTTCTTAGCTATGCCAGACTTCACAAAAACCTTTATTGTGGAATGTGATGCCTCATGAAAAGGAATTGGTGTTTTTTTAATGCAAGAAGGAAGACCCATTGCTTTTGAAAGTCATCCAATCAAAGGAAAGTATTTACAGAAAGCTATTTATGAGAAGGAAATATTGGCAATGCTACATGCACTAATGAAAAGGTGACCTTACCTAATGGGAAGACACTTCAAGGTAAAAACTGATCATGATAGTCTTAAAATGTTTTTTGAGCAAATAATATCTTCAGAAGTGTTGGAAATATGATGCAGAGTGTTGTCCTTGATGGCAACCCACTAAATGAAGATGAAGCCATATGATTGTTGACATGTGTTGTCCTTGATGGAAATCCACCTGATGAAGATAGTCTTGACCTGATGAACTTGGTAAATGATGTAAATCTGATGTGATATGATGTTTGTTAGCAATATGGTGCTGAGTGTTGTCCTTAAATGGCAACCCATTTGATGAAGATGATGACAACTTCTTGATGAAGTTATGCTTGATAGAATATGTTCTTGATGAGCTAAATATGATGTATCTACAGTATGTACAAAAGGCAGTGAAGAAAGGAACTCAGCATATGATGAAAAGAGTATGTTTCAAGGAATACGCGGATATGTCTAAGGTAAGTAGCGTATGCACGCGGAAAAGAATGTACCAAGTCGCGTATGGGCAAAAGCACTCAAAAAGTGCAAAACCAGGGGTAACCACCATGGTATTGACCCATTGTATTGGGTAATGATCCGCCTAATTGACCCCGTCCAGGAATACCATCGGATGTAATGTGGTTTTGGGCTCATGGTATTGAAAAAGGGGCTCATGGTATTGAAAAGAGTAAACCTTTATAAGGAGAAGAAATTCATTATGCAAATCATGAGTGTGGGTGCAAGATGTCTGAGCTTGAATGAATACTTCTCTCTGAAGTATATCTGAATGGAAAGGGTTACACTTGAATGATAAATCTGAATGTATGATGCACCAATGATGAAGAAGGGGATCTAGATCTGAATGCACTTGTATTTGCTAGATCTGATTATGGAAGGCTTAGATCTGTGATGAGGCGAGCATCTAGGAGAACATCTGTCTGAAGCAAAAGGGTAGATCTGAACTGAATATCTGATCTGATGAAGTATGCTGCTCTGTAATGATTGAATATCTATACGCTACTTCGCCACGGAGGAAGCGCGTATATACGCGGCTTCAGCGAAGAGAAAGCGCGTATGCGCAATAAAATATACACTGAGGTATACGCTGGTTTGTGTGGACGGAAGCGCGTATATACGCGACATCGGTGAAGTAAAAGCGCGTATGCAAACTAGGGTTTGCTGAAGCAAGGGGTATGAAATATCTGATCTGTTCTGCTGTGTTTCTGCTATCTGATCTGTGTTGATATGTATCTATTGGTGATGTATGTTTGTGCTTAAAAGTATGGAAAGGGTCCAGTATGAAAATATGATGAAATGTGGCCTGCAAGTGGTGTTCTATTGAAGTTGTTGGATCCAGTGTGAAAATTGATGAAACGTGGTCCAAGGTGGTGCTGAGGGTTGTAGCCTTCAGTCAGGGGGTTGTAGCTCCCTTCCGGGTGAGGCTGGTAAACGAGATCGGGGGGTCGTAGCTCCCTTCCAGGAGAGGCTGGTAAACGAGTCAGGGGGTTGGAGCTCCCTTCCAGGAGAGGCTGGTAAACGAGCGCAGGTGGGTGCCTGCGTGCTGGTCAAGTCTGCGCCAGCACATATGTTGTAAGATGTTTTCTCTATAATAAAATATTGAAGGATGAGCAACTGCAGCGGTGGTTTTCTCCCGATTTGGGTTTCCACCTAAAAATCCTGGTGTTCATGTGTGATGCTTTGTGTGATGGTTTATTCTGTTCTTACTGCACATGTTTACTGTTTATAGAACATCTAATGAATGAATGATGGAATGATATAAGTGAAGAACTAATGGCATAATTAGATCTTTGTGTATACATGAGTTTTATGAAGGATATCCGCGTGTATACGCTACTTGGATTCAGAAAAGTAGCGTATGGGTTTTAAGGAATGAAAAAGTAAAAAGTTTTGAATATGCAGTAAATACTGATTCACCCCCCCCCTCCCCTCTCAGTATTTTTCCCAACAATTGGTATCAAAGCAGGTCCTTGTACAGAATCTTGATCGCTTGAAGGAGATCCGTCACAATGGGAAGTCAAGAAGAAGTGATGTCTATAAAGCCACCTCTATTCAATGGAAGCAATCTGATATTCTGGAAAGTACCAATGAACGCTGATCTGCAAAATCTTGGTACAAAACTATGGGCAATCTTGAAAGGATGTGAACAAGAATTTAGAGAAGAAAAGGGCATTTTTGTGGATTCTCTAGAAGACAATAATCTCTTGAAGAAAACACTCAACTCAAGGTAAGCCACGAAGAAAAAAAACATAATCATAGAGACTCTTAAAAATCAGCTTGAAGCAGAAAGAAAACACATTGAGGATTTGGAGTGTGAAGTAGTGAGTCTAAGGAAAGATAATCAGAAAATGAAATCTCTCAATCTTAGATTTGCTAAAGGTTCAGAAACCTTGGATGAGATTATCAAGGTTCAACGGTCTCCTCTTATAAAAACAGGTCTTGGATATACTGAGGAATCTTCCCAGACATCAGCACCAAATTTCCTAAAAGCAGCCACAACTGGTTCTCTACATTCAGCCACTCAGCAGGGGAACATAGGATCCTTACAGGTAAAGCATGATCATCTCAATTCAAGGAACACTAACAAGGAGATCACTCAAAGAAGCTACAACCAACAGGTAAATTCCAATAGAAGATTTCATGATCACAGAAATTTCTACTTCAATGGACAATGTTTCTCATGTCACAATTTTGGTCATAAAGCTGTTCAATGTGTTGCATATAAAACCATCATGACAAGAGAAGCAAGAAATAAAAGGATGAATATCGAACCAAAGAAGAACACCTACAACAACTTTTTGCCTCTTCAAAACGAAGTTGAATGTACTTATTGCAATAACTTTGGTCATGAAGAATCTGAATGCAGGAGCAAGGTCCAGCCAAAAGAACATGTTCCCTCAAGCTCTAAAGTATGGAAAGATAAAGAAATACCGGTTGAAAATTGTGGGATAGCACTATTTACGGAAGGTGAAGAAAATCAATGGTACATTGATAGTGGGTGCTCAAGACACATGACAGGTGACAAAAGAAAACTTCATACTTATAATGCTCTGGAAAAGGAAAAGAAAGTTACATTTGGAAATGATACTCCTGCTGTAATTAAAGGAAAAGGGTCAGTATTTCTAAAAGAAAAGGTGAAGGCTAAAGATGTCATGTATGTGGATGGATTAAGGCATAACCTGTTAAGTGTTAGTCAAATGTGTGATCAAGGAGCAGAAGTGGTCTTCAGTTCCAAAGAATGTGTGGTTTGTGATCTTGATACAGGTAAAATCATTATAAAAGGAAAAAGAAATCCAAGCAACCTGTATGTACTCAACGGCATAGATCAATGTTACTTGAGCAAATCTTCAGAAAATTGGCTATGGCATAGAAGGCTGGGGCATCTGAGTTTCTCTCAAATCAACAAAGCAAGCAGACTTCAAGCTGTTCGTGATCTTCCCAAGATCAATCTTCCAGAAAGTACCATATGCAAATCTTTTCAATTTGGTAAGCAGACCAGAGTTAGATTTAATGCCAAAGAAGGATCATCAAGTAAGCCTCTTGAACTCATTCATACTGACATCTGTGGACCTATGAGGAAAAATTCATTACGTGGGGAAGAATACTATATCCTATTTATTGATGACTACTCCAGAATGTGTGAGATCGCGTTTATTAAACACAAAGATGAAGCTTTTGAAAAATTTCAGAAATTCAAAGCACTGGTAGAAAATGAATTGGATTTAAAAATCAAGTGTCTTAGATCTGATCGAGGAGGAGAATATTCATCAAATGAATTTTTTGAATTTTGTGAACAACATGGCATTAAAAGACAGTTCTCTGTAGCAGGCACTCCACAACAAAATGGTGTAGCAGAAAGAATGAATAGAACAATTGTTCAAATGGCCAGAGCTATGCTTGTTGACTCTAATGTTCCTGACATGTTCTGGAGTGAAGCAGCATGTACAGCAGTTAACATTCTCAACAAGGCTCATGTTTGGGTAAATAGTGACAAAACTCCATATGAACTCTAGTATGGTAATTCTCCCACTGTGAAGCATTTTAAAGTTTTTGGAAGTAGATGCTTTATCAAAAATAATGATGAAAAGCTTGGCAAGTTTGAACCTAGATCAGATGAAGGGATATTTCTTGGTTACTCATCTTCAAGCAAAGCATTCACATGTTACAATAAGAGGCTTCAAAAGGTTGTTGTATGTATTGATGTTGTTATTGATGAGTCTCCTGCAGCTCCTAAAGAAGAAAAACAAACAACAAAAGAATATGATAGTGACATATGGCCTTCTACATCAGATGGAAATGATATAGACAGTGAATCCAATGAAGAACCTGAAAATGATCTATCTGAAAAAGCTCCATCCAGATACGTTCAAAAGAATCATCCTGAATCTCAGATTATGGGAGACAAGGAATCAGGTGTACGAACAAGGAGAAATTTTGTGGGATCTTCTAGTCATCAAGCACTTCTATCCACAATTGAACCTCTCAATGTCAATCAAGCTAGCAGAGATGAATGTTGGAACCAAGCCATGAATGAAGAGATTGATCAAATTGAAAAGAATTACTCTTTGTATTTGGTACTAAGACCACATGATAAAAATGTCATTGGAACTAAATGGATCTTCAAGAACAAGTTAAATGAGAATGGGGATGTTGTAAGAAACAAAGCTAGACTGGTTTGCAAAGGGTATACTCAACAAGAAGGTATAGACATTGAAGAAACTTTTGCTCCTGTAGCTAGACTTGAAGCCATAAGAATGTTTCTTGCTTTTTCAAGTTATCAACAAATCAAAGTTTATCAAATGGATGTTAAATCTGCCTTTCTTAATGGTGATCTAGAAGAAGAAGTATATATAGAACAAGCGGAAGGATTCATTTTGGGAAACGATGGAAATCTTGTTTGTAGACTTAAAAAGGCTCTATATGGTCTCAAACAAGCTCCAAGGGCATGGTATTATCGTCTTGACAAATATCTTCATCAACAAGGATTTTCAAAGGGGTCTGCTGATAGTAACTTATACACAAAAATTGAAAATGATAAACTATTGATTGTGATTGTATATGTTGATGATATCATTTTTGGAAGTAATGAAGAATCTATGAGTCAGAAATTTGCTTCTGTCATGCAACAAGAATTTGAAATGTCTTTACTTGGGGAACTAACATTCTTTCTTGGCTTGCAAGTGCATCAAAAGGCAAATGGTATTTTCCTATCTCAAGCAAAATATCTTAAGCAAATTCCGAAGAAGTATGGCATGGAAGAATGCAAACCTGTAAGTACACCAATGATAACCGGATGCAGTCTCAGTTCTAATGATGATTCTCCCACAGTGAATCAACCAGAGTACAGATCGATGATAGGAAGTTTACTTTATCTCACTGGGACTAGACCAGACATTATGCATGTTGTTGGGATTGTTGGACGATTCCAAGCTAATCCAAAAGAGTCTCATCTTCAGGCTGTTAAAAGAATATTCAAATATCTTCAAGGAACTCAAGACTTTGGTCTGTGGTATCCAAAGAATGCTGATCTTACTCTTCATGCTTACACTGATGCAGATTGGGCTGGAAGTGTTGATGATCGGAAAAGCACTAGTGGTGGTGCATTCTATATGGGACCCCGGTTAGTATCTTGGTTCAGCAAGAAGCAAAATTCTATTGCCTTATCAACGGCTGAAGCAGAGTATGTAGCTGCCGCATCTTGTTGCACTCAACTCCTATGGATGATGCAAACCTTGCAAGATTTTCAAATCAAATGTGCAACTCCTATCTCCATTATGTGTGATAATACAAGTGCCATCAGTATCTCAAAGAATCCTGTTATGCATTCGAAGACCAAACACATTCCCATCAAATATCATTTCCTACGTGAACAAGTGCTTGAGCAAAAATTGAAGTTGGAGTATGTTCCCTCCAAAGAACAAGTTGCTGATATCTTTACCAAACCTCTGCCCAGGGAAGCGTTCGAGTATCTAAGACAGAAGCTGGGAGTGTTCTCTGCCAGTCAAAAGAACAAATCTGCATAAATTTTAGAAGATCATATTGGATACGCGGGTTTCCTGAAACACAGTCGTGTATATACGCGAGTTCCTGCACAGAAAACCGCGTATGTCTGATTGCTGACAATTTTTTCTTGGAGTCAGCTCTTTTCAGCACAGCTGCAGTGTTGTTTGGTATCTCTGATACTATTTAGTATCTCTGGTGGTGTTCCAGTTCTCATAATTCTTTTTCTAATGATTTGATGAAGATTCCTTGATGATTTGTTGGTGAAAGTGTTCAGGATGCACAAACTAAGGGGGAGCCTTAGTCATATGAAAAGGATGCTTGGATGCACAGATTCAGGGGGAGCAGTGACATTGCTGAGAATAATGCTTGTTGGCATTATGGTGGTTCTGAAATATGTTCTCGTCTTGTTGAGACCCATGATGTAAAATTGTAATATTCAGTCATGTAAGGACTTGTCAAATTTGTAAACCCACTTGGTTGGGTAGCTGAGTCAAATTTTGTAAACCCACTTGGTTGGGTAGCTGAGTTGAATTGTGTAAACCCACTTGGTTGGGTACTTGAGTCTTATATGTAAATCCACTTGGATGAATCTTTGATGTAAGTATGAGTCATTGGTGATAGGAATGTCATAGAATCATGTACTTCATTGGAAAAATGTTTGAAGATTCAGCATGAACTCAGGGGGAGCTTGATCATTTCAGTTTATATCAGATCTGCAGAACGCTTCTTCCACATGCAAAAAAAAAAGAAAAAAAAAAAAAAAGAAAAAAAAAAGAAAAAAAAAAGGGGGGAGAGTATGTTGGCTTTGGTCCGCCCTTTGCCCTTGATGTCAAAGGGGGAGAGTGACATGGTGTTTGAAATGAAGAGAGTGACATGGTGTCATGGGTATTCTTAATGTACCTATCTGTTGTGGTGATCAAACACCATCATGGTTGCCATCAAGTCCAAAGGGGGAGATTGTTGGAAATATGATGCAGAAGTGTTGTCCTTGATGGCAACCCATTGAATGAAGATGAAGACATGCGACTGTTGACTTGTGTTGTCCTTGATGGAAATCCACCTGATGAAGTTATTCTTGACTTGATGGACTTGGTAAATGATGTAAATCTGATGTGATATGATGCTAAGAGTTGTCCTTGAAAGGCAACCCACTTGATGAAGATGATGACAACTTACTTGATGAAGTTGTTCTTGCTAGAATATGTTCTTGATGAGCTAAATATGATGTATCTACAGTGTGTACAGAAGGCAGTGAAGAAAAGAAGTCAGCATGTGCTAAATCTTGATGAAAAGAGTATGTCTCTAGGTATACGCGGATCTGTCTAGGGGAAGTCGCGTATGCACGTGGAAAAGAACGTTCCAAGTCGCGTATGGGCTAAAGCGCTCAAAAAGTGCAAAACCAGGGGTACACACCATGGTATTGACCCATTGTATTGGGTAATGATTCGTCTAAATCACCCCGTCTAATGTAGTTTTGGGCTCATGGTATTGGTTGGGCTCATGGTATTGAAAAAAGGGGCTCATGGTATTGAAAAGGGTAAACCTATATAAGGAGAATAAATTCATTGTGCAAATCATGAGTGTAGGGGCAAGATGTCTGAGCTTGAATGAATACTTCTCTGTGAAGTAGATCTGAATGGAAAGGGTTACACTTGAAGATAAATCTGAATGTATAATGCACCAATAATGAAGAAGGGGATCTAGATCTGAAATGCATTTTTATTTTGGTAGATCTGTTTATGGAAGGTTTAGATCTGTGATGAGGAGAACTTCTAGGCGAACATCTGTCTGAAGTAAAAGGGTAAATCTGATCTGAATATCTGATCTGAAGAAGTATGCTGCTCTATAATGATTGAAGATCTATATGCTACTTCTCTGTAGATGAAGCGCGTATATACGCGGCTTCTCTGAAGGAAAAGCGCGTATGCGCAATTAAATTGGTTCTGTAATATGTACAGAGGTATACGCTGGTTTGTGTGGACGGAAGCGCGTATATACGCTACATCAGTAAAATAAAGGCGCGTATGCAAACTAGGGTTTGTTGAAGCATGGGGTATGGAACATCTGATCTGTTCTGCTGTATTACTGCTATCTGATCTGGGTTGTCTGAATTGGTATGTATCTGTAGGTGATGTATGTTTGAGCTTAAAAGTATGGAATGGGTCCAGTCTGAAAATATGATGAAATGTGGCCTGCAAGTGTTGTTCTATTGAAGTTGTTGGATCCAGTGTGAAAATTGATGAAACGTGGTCCAAAGAGGAGCTGAGGGTTGTAGCCTTCAGTCAGGGGGTTGTAGCTCCCTTCCAGGTGAGGCTGGTAAACGAGATCAGGGGGTCGTGGCTCCCTTCCAGGAGAGGCTGGTAAACGAGAGCCAGGGGGTCGTGGCTCCTTCCGGGAGAGGTGGTAAACGAGCGCGGTGGGTGCTGCGTGTTGGTCAAGTACGCAGCTACATATGTTGTAAGATGTTTTCTCTATAATAAAATATTGAAGGGTGAGCAAGCGCAACGGTGGTTTTCTCGATTTTGGTTTCCACCTAAAAATCACGGTGTTCATGTGTGATGCTTTGTGTGATGGCTTATTCTGTTCTTATTGCACATGTTTACTGTTTCTTGAACATCTGATGAATGAATGATGGAATGATATAAGTGAAGATTTAATGGCATATCTAGATATCTGTGTATACGCGAGTTTCATAAAGGGTATCCGCGTATATACGCCAGTTTACTAAAAGAAAGTAGCGTATGGGTTTTAAGGAATGAAAAAGTAAAAAGTTTTGATTGTGCAGTAAATACTGATTCACCCCCCCCTCTCAGTATTTTTCTCAACAGGAAATCCATTAGAGGAGATCTATACCTTGTTCATATCATATCTGATCTGCATACTTCTGAATACTTTTGAATATCTGAATATTTCTGCAGATCTACAAACTTAGATCTCAGATCTATTGCTTGTACACGCGGTTTTGCTGAAAACCCCAAGGGGATTTTAAAGAGGAGCCTATATAGTGTATGGATATGTTATAGATCTGAAATTTCATGCAATTATTTGCTCTAGATCTAATGTGTAATATACAACATGTTGCAGTCAATAAAATAATGTTGTAAAGAAATTTCTAGTCTATACATATGGTTGCAGCACCTCTTTTTGAGGATTTTCTTCTATTGGCGACTTGTATTTCTAGTTATTCTTCTTATGGTCCACATTGTACAACTATTTTCTGATGTAAATACATTGGAAAGGTCTCGATATTGGCCTCCTACTTTTCTTTAGATGAACTGCATTTTTTTCCTGGATAGTTGTCTTGTATTACTGCATTTCCCATTTGGGAATATTACAGTGGTATTGGAGCATCATCTTGGCACAACCTGTGCTTTCTAAGAAGCCAATATCTCTTTTGAAGAAGAGGAGCCTCTTACTGACAGAGAGAAGAGGTATCTAAATAGAAGACAGAAGAAATTTGATTACACCAATGACAATGAAGACAAGGGTAAAGCCCCTGTATCTGGAAGTGAAGAAGAAGAAAAGGATTTTCCTAAGATCCTTTTGAGAGCTATGCAATATCTTGCTAGAGAGATCAAAGAGATGAGAATGGACAGAATCAAAGAATCCCCTAAAGGATTCCATCTTGGAGAAGGCTCTGGCATATCTCATCACTGGAATGATCAACCAGTGCATCAGCCACAAGTTTCCCAACGCTTTACCATGCCTACCTTTTTGGTTGTGGGAAATGAAGGGTTTCAAGAGCACGAATCCCTTGAAATATATTTTGTAGAATATGAGTTCAAAATTGGAGTGCTTGGGCTTCAATTTTTGATCTTGGCATGTGGCCAACCACATTTTAAACCCTATAGTGCAGTTTTTCTTCCAGAATTGCGTTATTCCTGTAGGTGCTGTTGCAGGGACTTTTGGCATACCATCTGTAGAGTTGGTTTTCAAGTGTTGGGGATATGCCCTTCACTTTGGAGATCCATTGTAGGAGATCTCATTAGGGGAATTTCGAGGTCTAAAATGGGCCCCCTAAGAAAAATGTACAAAAAAAATAAACTTTATAAGAACCAATAGGATTCAAGATGATGATGTCAACCATGGGGGATGATTCACCATTTTTTAAGTTAAAGGGTAAAAATATTAAAAAATAATAAAACAATAAAACTACTTTTTCAACTCATATTTTCAACTTATCTCCCAAAATTTTTACTCAAATTTCGAGTGAGAGTACTCATTGGATGTAAAACTTAATTCCTCATCCAAGGAGTACCCATGTTGCATACTTTCGATGGACCCTGCTACAAGAAAAATGAGAAATACATAAAAAAACATGTTACAATCACGTTTTTCATGTATTTTTCATTTTTTGTGTGGAAAGACCCATAGAAATTATGAAACATGGGTACTCCTTGGATGAGGAATTAAATTTTTCATCCAACGAGTACTCCCGTTCAAAATTTGATTAAACACTTTGGGAGATAAGTTGAAAATATGAGTTGAAAAAGTAGTTTTTTCTTTTTTCCCAGTAAAATTAGATGATGTAATCAAATCTTATTTTGTTATTTCTAGTAGTATTTTATAATTTCCTTAGGAGGCCCATTTTAGACCTCAAAATTCCCCTAATGATACCTTGTTCATATCATATCTGATCTATATACTTATGAATATCTAAATATTTCTGCAGATCTACAAACTTAGATCTCAGATATATTGCATGTACATGGTGTTTTGCTAAAAACCCCAAGGGGATTTTGAAGAGGAGCCTATATAGTGTATGGATCTGTTATAGATCTAAAATTTCATGCACTTATTTTCTCTAGATCTAATGTGTAATCTACAACATGTTGTTGTCAATAAAATAACGTTGTAAAGCAATTTCCAGTCTATACATATGGTTGTAGCACCTCTTTTTGAGGATTTTCTTCTATTGGTGACTTGTATTTCTAGTTATGCTTCTTATGGGCCACATTGTAAATCTATTTTGCTGTTGTAAATACATTTGAAAGGTCTCCATATTTTCCTCCTGCTTTGCTTTAGATGAACTGCGTTATTTTCCTACATATCTGTCTTGTATTGTTGCATTTCCCATTTGGGAATATTACAACAAGAAATTATACCTCATGATCTTCCCCGCCCTTTAATAAATGGTACTTATTCCTTTTCGTACCCACTTCTCCTTTCTTCTTTTAACACTATGAGGGGGGTTCTGAAAAGCTGTTTTCTCCGTCACTCCTCCTCCTACATGTCCTCCTCTTCGCATTTCGCACCCCCCTCGTTATAAACCTCTTACTACTATCATATCCCCCAAAATAATTCTCCCTTTTTTTGGTAATACCACTAGGCCCTACCACTGTTATTCCTATTATAACTCACTCCACATCACCTACTATTCTATCCAAAAGGTTTTGGGTTTTCCACCAAACATCAGGGTTGCGCCATTAAAGAGAAAATGGTTGTTTTGCTGATTAGTTCCACAATTTTCCTCCATAACCTGCCAAACCATCATATTTCTTGCTCTTCATTTGATCCCTCCTAATAGCCCCACCTTCAAGGTGTCTCCTTCCAATATTTTTCACATGCCTATTCCTTTTGGTTTAAAACCTATCCATACGGGGGTTTCCACTCCAACACTATTTCCACGTTTATTTCAAAACCCTATCAAGAAAAATAAGAAACTAAAGGAAAGGAACAGTGGCAGAGTTTATTTGAAACATATTTCCATTAAACTCATGCTACCATTACTCTTAGCTCTAGAATGTTTCAAAAATTCACAGGCAGCATTCAATGGACAACTGGAAAATTTACAGAAAACCAGGCAGCAATTGCTCAATCTGTTTTGAAACTATCAGCAAAACCTATACATCATGACCTACAGTTCAGGATAATAAAATGTCACATCCCCATGGCTGTTGGGTTTGATAAGCTTAATATGAGTGCTTAGTTAAAGATATCTAGTGACATAGAGAAAGTCCTCTCTGGTATAGGTAGGGCTAGGTACCTGGCCAAAAGGTTGGTTTGTGGTTACCTTTCTCCACTCCTTTCTCAGCGTTGGGAAGTTGGGGAGAGTGATAACATTATTAGCATCATTTCTAGGGAGCAATTGCTAAAAATTATCGGGAAAATAATGGAAAATATTAGCTCTAATTGTTATGGTGAACAGTGGTCAGGCACAATAAAGGTTGTGCATATTTCACCTGGCGACTCCAATGTTGAAGAACCTAAAATTTTAGAGTATTCATGGTGACTCCACTTTTCAAAAACTGGTAGCTTGAATAATTTCTTGGTGATTTCACCATTTTCAAGATGGATTCAACTGCTAGAAGGTATGATCCTATGAATCATGCTCACATTCCTATTTTTCCAAATCGAATTCCTTTCATAGATTGGTAAAATTATTTGCCCAAATTCATAGATGGAAATGAGGATGAAGTTGTTCTACATCTGGTTAGATTTCACATGCATGTATGTAAAATGAAGATTAAGTTTCCTGAGGATTTCTTGATGAAATTGTTTATGGCTACCCTCGAAGGGAAAGGTAGATCATGGTATGAAGGGTTACCAGAAATAAGCTTATGTTCTCTTAAATATTTCCATAGAGTGTTCTTCAAACATTATGTGAAGTCTAATCTTTATTTATCTCTCTTACAAAGTTGTTGTGATTATAATGAAGGTTTTATTGCATATCTTGAGAGTATTGATGATATCGAATGCATGAATGATGAAGAGATTATTGAAGCCTTCTATGATTTCTCCCTTCAACAACAATCTGAATAATATAGTCACTTTGGTACACAAGATCATATCCAGCATACAGTAGCTTCCCCTTTACTTGAAGATGAAATAATTTTCCATATTGATAGTCAAATGAAACCACATGAAATAAATCAGCAGTCTGATGAAAATTTATATGCTCCTTTTCTTGAGATTAAAGAAGATATTTAGCATCCTTGTGAATATTTAGGAGGGAAAGAAGACAATTATTGTTTCATCCAAAGAAAACAAAGATTACTTCCTCCTTTGAATGAAGAAGAAATAAATCAGATTCTAAATTTGCAAATCCATATTCCATCCTTTAAGAATGATGATGTTATTGTATAGTCTTGTCAGTTTCTAAGTGATTATGAAGAGGAGAGAAGTGATAAAGAAGAAGTTGTTTTAGAGCCCCTTGCATACACAAATGTTCCTCAAGTTTCAGAAAATGAAAATCCTGATGATGAAAAGGAGTTTGTCCCAGATCCCGTATATGTGGACACGTATGTTGTTAAAAAGATTATAGAGGATCCTTGTGCTAATTTTTTACATCCATATGGGAGTAATGCTTACTCATCTCCTTTTGTTGATCCACAAATTGTAATGCTTCATGATTTTCAAGACCCCTTGGGCAATCTTTTGAAAGCATTGGAGAGGATGAATTTTGTCTTGTTTATCAGCATAAGCCTTGTTTTTAGTTTTATCATGAGTTTCCTACATGTACATCATTCTTCATGCTCGAGGAAAGTGTGAGTAGGATTCTGTAAGTAGCCATTTGCTGGATTGGTTACACTGGAGGGATCATATCGCATTATTGTATATATATCTTCAGTACGCAGGTGGATATCATCAATATTTGAAGCTTGAGGTGAAGGCCCTAAGATCCCGATGGTCTGCTACCATGAATAAGTTTGTAAATTTTATTTCAGTCAGAGTCACTTTTCAAGATAGAGTCAAGTCAGTTTTGAGTCATTTAATGTCCAATTTTGACTACATTGCCCATGGTAAGGCTACTTGGTCTACAGTGTTCTTGATACCTCTTGAAGGAACTGTCATCCCCAGCTGGAGCCAATATTAGTGTAAGTGTATTAGTGATAAAAAAGATCTCTTTTAGGAGTTTTTAATTGAGTCTTTGGTCAAAATTTGTTATTTTTGAACAAGTCCTCAAAATAAATTTTGGTCACTAAAAGAGTCTAGGTCTGATTTGTTGTTTCATCATTTTATCAATGACTCAAAGCTCCAAGGAATCAATCCTCCTTTTTAGACCAGTTGAAAGAAGAAAGTGTTGCTATCAAAGTGTAATGGTGAGCAAGTTTAATTTGTGCCCTCATTAATTTCATTTAACCTCATAGATTTAATTTTTTCGAAAGCCAAATTCCAGTGCTCATTTTCGATTCAAAACCCTTTTTAACCATTAAAATTCATTTTTTATTGTTAAAAAGAAGCTCTGCCCCCCATAGCAAGCCCTCTCCATATATCATATATAATATATTATATATGATATACCCCTTTCCATCTTTACATTTACCTTTACTCCTTACCTTTTCGCAAATCACTTATTGCAGATCCCAAAATTCATTGGTTTTAAAATTATCGTCTCCTACAAACCCCCGACTGGGATATCGGTAGGACCCACTTTCTTTATGTTCCTTTAGCATTTAAAAAATTCGAAGTTTTTTTCTTATGCTTCAGAACACTTTATTATACTTATATACTTATCGCATTTCCATTTTCTTCTTTTAAACCTTTGATGGGACCTACCTTATATCGCATCACAAATTCGTTATGTATTCACTTATTCCGCTTTTGTAAATCCCCGATTGCAATAACATGGGACCCTCCTTAATGTCACCTCACCTCCCATCATAATTTGAAATTTGAAAATCCTCCCTGTTGTGCTTTATGCCTACCCACTCTGATCCCTGATTTGAGATAACCCTCTTGTCCCGTTATGAAATAAAGCTTGATCCCCGATATGTGATAAATCCTCTAGTCCCCGATTGTGATATTCCTAAAACCCCTGATTGAACTATGTGATATGTTGTATTGCACTTCCGCCATTTTTTGTCTTTGCCTGATGACCTTCCGCCTCCCTTTCTTGATTGCGATAATAAAGTGGGACCTCCCTGGCACATCATCTTGACATCTTCGCATTTCGCTAATCGCATATTTTATGTCCCCATCCTTTGTCCCGCTCCAGTTTTTACGATTGCGATCTCCACAAGTCATTATACCTCGTGATATTCCCCTCCCTTTAATCATCGGTCCTTATCCCTTTTTGACCCCTGTTCTCCATTCTGCTTTTAACACTGTGGGGGGGGGGGGGGTCCGAAAATTTGTTTTATCCGTCGCTCCTCCTGCTACTTGTCCTCCTCTCCACATTTCGCACCCTCGTCGGTCCAAAAATTTTACCGCTGTCATATCCCCTGAAACCATTATCCCTTTGTTTGGTAATACCACCAGGCCCTAAAACTGTTATTCCTGTTATAAATCACTCCACTTCACCTGTGATTCTATCCAAAAGGTTTTGGGTTTTCCACCAAACATAAGAGTTGCACCATTAGAGAGAAAAGGGTTTTTTTGTTGATTAATTCCACCATTTTCCTCCATAACCTACCAAACCATCATATTTCCCGCTATTCTGTTGATCCCTCCTGTTGGCCCCACCTTTAACGTGTCTCCTGTGCATATTTTTCACGTGCCCATTCCTTTTGGTTTAAGACCTATCCATATGGGTTTTTCCACTCCAACACTCTTTCCACATTTATTTCAAAACCCTCTCACGACAAACAAGAAACTAAAGGAAAGGAACATTGGAAAAGTTTCTCTGAAACATATTTCCATTAAACCTGCACCACCATTACTCTGATCTGTTAGGTCCCCGTAATTTTCTATATTGATTGAGATACAAATGGACAGGGGTAACATAAAACCAAGCTTTATAATCTAAGAGCCTAGCCTTCCTAGATTCAGAGAGGGATCTCTCTAGTAGGTGCAAAGATGTGAACTTGTTTGTTGATTAGGGTTGATTTTAGGCTAGATGTTAAGTGTAGGGTATTTTGATTGTTTTTGGTTGGGTATGATGCTTAGATAGATTTTAGATAGAAAACAAGGGATATTGTTAAGTCAATGGGAAATGGAGTCTTACAAGGTCATGAGAAGTTCATCAATGGTTTCAAGAGAATTTGCAGGACAATTTTAGCTTGGTTGGTGGATTTTTTAAGGTTGTAAAGGGTCATGAGGTGAACATTAAGCTTGAGATCAATAAGCTAATAAAGGGCAAAAAATGAATCCTTTATGTACTTGTAAACTGAGAGAGTTAGAAGATTTATGAGCATAGAAAGATAATCAAAGGCATAAGAAAAACCTAATCCATTTGATTTCAGACTAAAGCAGATAATCAACCAAGACAAACATTTAGATGAAACATAGAAAGACAAGAAACCTATTTAACTTTCATAGATTTTATCATTAAGAGTAGAAAAAAATTTAAGATGCACAAGTAGCTATAACCATAGAAGAAGAGAAAACCTTGAAAATTTAAAGTTACAGCTATGAAGGTTCGTTGAAACAAATTTAGCTAGTAAAGGCAAAGAGCATGATTCAAACAAACTTCTTTGACAAACCTAGGCAAAGAGGTGATTCCAAGGACAGAGTATTTCAGTGGCCACAATATGCAGGGCTAGCCATAAATCATACTTGACACTAACTAATCTAAACCATTCAAGAAATGGACAAGCTAAGAACTTCTTAGAGAGCAAGAGATGGATTCCCTAACATATCTCAACAGAAGAAAACATTAAGGCAGTGAAGGACAAATAGAAGTAAGGTGCCATCAGAAAACATTTCTTAATCTAAATTTTTTGTCCTACTACAAAATAGCAAGATGGAAAACATAATGGAAAACTAGAAAACATGAACATAAGAAACACTTCATTAGCAACCAAGCTTATGGATCCTGCAAATAGTCTCTCTCCATCAACAAGCAAACTAGGGCATGCATGAGATCCAAGACATCAAATTGTTATCAAAAACTCCAAGAGACTATGTATTGCTTCAGCATAAGTCATCAAAATCCAACTAATACATGAGAGCCTCATGCTCTATTTATGGAGAAAATGAGGAGGTGAGAAGCCCTAAGAGGCTTCTAGAAACCTTAATCTAGACATAAATGTCATAAATGTGCTTAATGACCATGCAGGCCCAAGACACATAGTAGATAAGAAAATAAATGAAAAACACCAGAACATAACTCCCCAATCAAATCAGGAGTGATTTTTCCAAGAAAATATAAAAAAAATCCTTTTCCATCAATCCATGTGTTTTTTTGACTATTTTGGCAAAAGGCTGCTCTTGTGCATAACACCTTTTCAGCAGAAAATAAGGTCTATTGTAGCTGAGTTTTGGACCCCTTCTCGGCATCGGATTTGGCCCCGTGACGGCTCACAGGAAAGCTTGATGAGTCTAATTTCCACAAATACTTTATTTGTGCTGAATGGATGCCATTTACCTGCTCAAAAATTAAAACGCCCAACACTGCTTTGTACATAACACCTGCTCTGAAAAATAGGTAGAAAGGTCAAATTTGAGGTGTTTTTTGACCTTTTGAGGGGGAAAAAATGCTCCAATTGACCTAAAATTTTGTGGGTAGACTATTGGTGATGTGAAAAATTAAAAAAATGTAAACTTCAGCAGCTGAGGATGCCCCAATTTTGTGTGTAACACCTAGGGTGTTGCACTCCTAGGGGTTAAAATTTGGAATTTTTTTTTTTTGTCCAAATTGCCTCAAAATTGGTGGAGAGGTCCCTCAAGAGGTTTGAGAAGCCTGTGTAAAATCTCAAGCCATGTCTTTAAGTTTTTCTTGGTCTTTAACTTCTTTGAGTGCTCTAATTTCAATTCCTCTTCACTGATTTCTTCATTGTCACTTTGGTCTTCTTTTTGAGTTACTTGCTGCACTTTCTTCACTATCCTTTTGCTTTCATATTGATCTTCATTTAAAAACTCTTTTCTATACTTGGGAGTGATTTATTTTTTTCAAACTTATCTCTATATTTGCTCAAATTCATCAATTTCTTTCCTTTCAAGGCTGCCATGTTCATCTACTTCCTCATTAGAGCTACTGTCAGCCTCTTGTTCTTCTTTTAACTTTGCATCTGACTTATTGATTTCTTCTTTGGAAATGGTGGTTGTTTCAAGATAAAAGGAACTTGAGATTTGGTGAGGAATTTCAGGTCAGTGTCAGAATTGGGCCCGTGATAGCTTGTTGGAAAGCTGGTTGAGTATAATTTCCAATTTTTTTTTTTTCCCCATTGTGTATCCATTTACCTATCCAAAAATGGATTTTCCAAACACTGGTCAAAAGTGGTGAAATGCTGGTGCAGAAATGCAGAGTGCTGGTGCAGAAAACTTTTGGATGCCTTCCTCAATTCCAAATTGAGCTCATGATAGCTTAGTTGAAATATATTCAAGTCTAGTTGTCATTGGAATCATTAAGAAAGTCCTTTGGATATTCCAGCTGTGAGAAAAGCTGATTTTCCCAAGGTCACTCTAGCAGTGTAGAAATTCTCCCGTGACACCTGTATTTTTAAAATTTCTCCCAAACCATGATACCTGTGTAAAAAATGAAGGAGGTTTGTATTATTGGGCCTATGATGGACAAAAAATCCTCTCACTTTTGTCAATTTCATCTCTTTTTGGTCAGAAACACAGATTGAAGCAAAACTGGCCCTGGGCGTGACACATGGCTTGTCTCTTGGAATTAATTCTTTGTAAAATGATGGAGGCATGATGCTTATGAGCTGGTATGGAAGTATGCTTGCTGAAATTTTCTATCAAATGAATCCTTTGCTCTTGTGCCTCCTTTTCATATCCAAACCTAGCTTAGTTGGAAGAGGAAAGTAGGGTTTGTTGTGGGGATTTATGACCGCCTTGTAGAGGGAGTGGAATGAAGGGGTTAAGGGTTGTCTAAATTCTTGGGGAAATTTTGGGGGATAGGGATAGATGTTAGGGAGTAGGGGAAAGTGTAATTTCAAGAATTGAGTGAGGGGAAGGGGTCAAAAAGGTCAAAACACATGCCTAGTCTCAAAAAGGTGTCAAATTGTTGCAATAGACTAGGCTTTGTAGAAAAATGATGATTTTGAAGGATAGTAGTGACGGGGAGTGTTTGTGGAGGTATATTAAGGATAGGAGGAGGTGTAAGAGAATCAAGATACAAGCCTTGCTGATGATTTAATCATGGAGGTCATGAAACCAAGAAAAATGCCTTCAAAAGCCCTAGTTTTCATGTCTCCCTTGCTGCAAGATGCCATCATTACCTCTTACCTTACCAATTTCTTCGGCTGGTTGGCGTCTTATTATTTCTGCAAAAGTGTCAAGATAGCCCATTACCTTATGTGCAGAATTTTGAAGCTGATTGGTAGTCTTTTTGGAGATGATGACCTTGAAAAACATGAAACCCTAATTGACCTAGTGAGGATTCTTTGGCCTCTCTTTGACTGAAAATTGGTTTGGAATCTTCAAGTGTAAAAACAAAGTATTGAAAAAGTGGTGTATTGAAGATCCAAAATCCAATATACTTGATTCATCTAAAGAGTCTACAAATATAGTTTAGGGACCATCAATGCTTAAGGGACTTGGGGATCATGGGCATGAGTTAGGCTTGTAGGAAACCCTAGGTGGCAAATGGAGTTATGAGCAAAACAAGAATAGAGCACTGAGGCCAAAGGTGGAAAAACATAGTGATAATGAGTGGCATGAGCCCATGATGGGTCTTCTGGGATGGGTGAGCTGAGCTTGACATGACGGAATGATGAAATAGTGAAAATTTATCCTAAGGATAATGAAGGCTGTGAGATTTCTAGAACTCACAATCTTCATGAAATTCGTTTCTAGAAATATAGAACCAATACTTAGCCATCTTCAGATAGTGAAAATTATGGATGACTAACATGATCTATAGCACGTTTCAAAAAGGCACACGCAACATTCAAGGGACAGTTGGAAAATTTACAGAAAACCAGGCAGCAGTTGCTCAATATATTTTGAAACTATCAGCAAAACCTTTAAATCATAACCTACATTTCAGGATAAGAAAATGTCACATCCCCATGGCTATTGTGTTTGATAAGCTTCAAATGAGTGCTCATTTAAAGATTTCTAGTGATATAATAAATAGAAACAAATTTCCTCCTATTTTCTTTCAAATGTAATAAAGTCCTTATCCTTGAAGATATTCGAAGGTCTATCCTTTCTAGAGACCCATTGTAAATGTATAAATACACAGTTTATAGATGTAGAACAGGTTGGATAATTGAGCTAGATAGTATCATACTTTATAGTGGAGCTATTGTAAACATACTTTAATGAAATCAAAGATGTTACAACAGCTATTGTGAGATTCTTGTGGTATTACTTTTGAGCATGGTTTTCCTCTCTGTTTCTCCATTTCAATTATAGATTATGTATGTTAATCTTTTAGTCTATAAAAAGAAATCATTTACATGCTCTATTTATTAAGATTTTCATATGTGTGTCTTTCTTCTGATGAATGAATTCAGTAAAATGCTCACTCAGACCCCTGCTTTTTTCTACCACTATACACAATGATAATTTAAGTATGCTCAAATAGTTTACCTACCTGGCCTCACTCTCTTATCTATAATTCAATATTTGAAATCATCTTTAGTTTCCCTAATTCTTATTTCTATCCAGCATCCCAATTACCAAAAAAATTACTCATTATCTATATATCTATCATAAACTCTCATGGTACTCAGTCATTCATTGAATATTTAAAGTGACATAGAGAGATCCCTCTTTGGTCTAGGTAGGGCTAGCCTGGCCAAAAGGTTGGTTTGTGGTTACCTTTATCCACTCCTTTCTCAACCTTGGGAAGTTGTTGAGAGTGATAACATGATCAACCCAAACGGTCGACGACAATGGATTTGGATTGGCCGCATAAGCCAAGAAAATTGATTGTTATGCTAGCTCAATTTGACTTAGCGACATTATGTTTCCCAACCTAACTACCTTATAATCATTAGGTATCTTCCTTAAGTTTGATGAAGTGGAAGATATCATGTTTCAGGTCCCTATATTGGAAATTTTACCAATGTCACAAGCGACAGTAATGAAAAGGTGCCCATTAGGGAAGGATCCTTAAAGAGTCCCACACCAATGTTCTGAAGAGAAGGTGGGGGTCAGTGTGTTAGAGTCGGTATCTTCATCCCTCCATCAGAGATCAAATTTCTCTTGTTGCATTTCATTTTAGGTGTCTCATTCAGTTCAATCAGCTGCATTCCATTAGGAGCATGGATCATCTGACGGAAGGGTCTTGTCACTCATATCCCTCATGTCATGCACCTGCTGGCCTAGGTATGTTCATCAAAATCATTTACAGTCATTTACAGTCATGTTTGGTTTCTTAGTTGGCAAAGAGTCATTTTAGGGTTTTTAGTCTCATTAGGTCTAGGGTTTCGTTAATTTGTCTTTCAAAATGCCTAATAATGTCAGCAGGCACATGAGGAAGTTTCAAATAAGGTTTAAATGCAAAAATTTTCATCATCATAATGCTTGATAATGATTTTTCTTCAAAACTCTGTTTTGAAGAAAAATCGTCTATTTCATCTTTTGTAATAAATGCAATGTAATTTTCAAAGTTTTCTCAGTTGTAAAGTACTTCAGGCGCAACCCTGGTCACCTTTGCCAAAATCCCATGCCAACTATCCCTGCAAAGACAGACAAGAGATTCATCATTCAGCTCAAAAATCAAAAAGCAAGAAAAACAGAGTTTATGTGAAAAGTGTCAAAGTTCAAACATTACAAAAGTGGGTTTCAAGAAACAAAAATTAAACTCTTTGCCATAAAAGATATTTTCATTGTTTCAACAATTCATTTGCACACCAAAGTCATCAAAGAGCCAAGAGAAACAGTGGAGGACGCAAAGCTAGTGTTTGAAGGCCGAACTGTGTGTAATTTGTGGTCGCGGCGCACTGGGCAACTAGCGCGGCACATAAGCCAAGCGCGGCACAAGGGCTGTTTTTCACTGTGTATTTCTAAACCTGCACAATGCATAGAAGGAGCGCGATGCACTGGGCAGTGGTCGCGGTGCACAGGGCCAACACCCAAATTTTTGTCATTGCCTCCAAAAAAAAATAAATTCCAAATCACTCGGTCTAATTTGTCCAAGTAAGTTCATGTGAGACTGTAGTTGTCATTTACAAGTATTTGAAAATGGATTTTGGATAATTTGAATGCCAAAAATATAAACCCTATCCTCTTGTTGAAGTGCCTCCTTAGGGTTTTGAAGTTGAATTTTTAAATTTTTTTTTGGTGCCAAACTTGTTCATTCTTCACTGTTTATTCCTCCCTCTCACTGTATACTATCAATACAAGTTCATCCCCTATCCCCTTACATCCCTAAAGCCACTCATACCATCTTCTTCCCATTTCCCTATCCCAAGTCATTTAATTTCCTATCACTCTCCCTTTCCCATCTCAATTATAAAAATTCCCAAACCCCAAGCTTCCCAAATAGTCAAGTGGCTGTCCATTGTCCCTACATTTGTCAAAATTCCAAAAGGAAAACTATCTCTTGATTAAATCCCATTGTTCCTACTGCCCTATTTCCCCACAGTCCCTCTCTTACCACCATATATTTGGAAATTGAAACAAAAGAACCAAATTCTCATTTTCATCTCATACAAGCCAACATACACCTTGTATGGACATCATGGAGACAGACACTGATACATCATATGACAGAGATAGTGATTCTACCACTGAGATACATGCACCTAGAAGGCCTCGTAAAGGTGGAAAACATGTGAGAGAAGAGCCCACCTCATTGAATCAATTGCAAGCTTGCCCACTTGCCATGGCATGTTTTCGAGAGCAGTCATGCTATCAGTATTGTGAGATGATTGCTAGGATTCATCATCATCAGGAGTTGGCTCGTTTGTTTGTATTGCATTTACATGATGGTCAGGTAACTCTTGCTGGTGTAAATTTCACTTTAACACCGGAAACCATCTCTCAAGCAACCGGAATACTGAATGTGGGTGAACAGTGGAACAAAAGATAGTAGGTGGAAAAAGTGCATTATGAACCATACATCAGGCCTAGCTTTGTGAGATAGCTCAGCAGAGTGTTCCCATTCCGGTTCCTAAAGGAATCCTATGCGCCTATGATGAAACTCATTATCAGATATTTCAGTTGTGAGGGCTGGTTCTCACGCCTCTATGCCTATCATATCAGATTATTGACACATTTCACAAGAGTGAGGATGATGAACATTCCTTATTTCATGTGCCGAAATATCGAGAGGATGACCACTCTTATGCAGAAGAAAACTCTCGAGCAGCAGTACAACAGTATTTATCACTATGCACTCATCAAGATTGTGGTTGTACATCAGCTTGGATTGCAGGGTATTTCATGGGAGGATTTCATTTCCCATGACTTATTCACAGCCGCTCAGGTTCCTCTGGAGGTTTTTCATGAGCTAGGTGAACCTTCTCATCAGCCTGAAGGTCACGAGACAGAGCCTATCAGTGTGCCAGTGTTTGTTACTTATCAGAGAGGCACCAGAGTATTATTTGCAGCAGCCTGACGAGTATTATCTCCACCCGGGGTGGAAGGGGTCTCGTTGCCGTCATCAGCAATACAGGTACAGGACAGAGTAAAGAGGCCTATGCAGGATGAGGGCCCTTCAGGAGGCCAGGATACTGATTTCATATTGATTAACGATGATTTGAGCTCTCCAATTTCAAAGTTGAGAGAGATTATTCAGGAGCAGAAGGCGGAGATCGACACATTGACCGTCAAGTTGAAAAGAGCTCAAGGGATCATAAACTACCTAGAGCAGCGAAAAAAATAGTTGGAATATCAACAAAGAATCATGGAGTTGCAAAACATCCGTGAGAACCGGCAAGCTGCCCAAAGAAGCCAAATCGAGATGACACCCATTGAGCGGGAGATTGAGGCTGATAGAGAGACTTGGCTTGAGAGGGTCGATATTCATCTTGAGAAGCTGTTGGAGAAGGAAAAAAAGGAAAAGAACATGCTTAGGCACATGAAGAACTATTATTGGGCACGAAATCATGTTTGCAAAGCGAGGATCAAAATCCTGAAAGCAAAGCTAAGGAGGGCACTAAAGCGTCGTAAAAGGAATGATAGACTCCAAATTTTGGCCAAAGATTATTTGGCCTAGCATAGTGCTTGATGGTGGAAATTCAGCCCAAATTTCAAGAAATTTGGGAAACTTTTTGTCAATTTTGAATTTTTTGGCCTAAACACAGATTTTTCCGCCCGACGCGTAGCGCCACTTGGCGCGTGCTTATAATTGGCAGCTCTTTTGGAGGAAAACTTTGTATGTCTGGATTTTTCATCAAAATTTATGCATGCCTACCCATTACCTAAGGATTTTGACAATTTTTGGGTTGCCTAAAGGGTCAAAAACACCTCAAAAATGACCTTTCTGCCACTTTTTGGACACACAGGAAGCAATGTTGGGAGATTTGAATTTTGGAGGGGCAAATGGAAACCAAATTCTGAAATTCAACTTGGGTTGGAAATTAGACAGGTAGGGATTTCCAACGAGCTATCCTGCACTCAATTTGGACTTCGGGAAGGCCCTAACGATCAGCCTCAAATTTGTGCTACGCATAGAGATTTCAGGCACGGCGCATTGGGAAATTTGGCCTATTTTTCACTCAGCAGCTCAGATTTTCGCCTAGTTTTGGCTAGTTTGACTTTTTCATGTAACTCTTGATGTAACTTGATGTAATTTCATGACTTTGATGTAATTTTGGCACATTTTTACTCATTCTAGTAGATTCATTCACCAAAAAGTGAAATGTAAGTGAATGAATCAGTTTCCTATCATATAGAGGCAAGTTGTTTCATTGCCTATTTTCTAGTTCTTAGTTTAGATATGGTTGAAAGAGCTCCTAGAATGATGAGCTCAACCCCTAGAGGCATGGGGATGAGTTAGGCTTGTCTATGTCTTGTAATTCTTCAGTCATTTTCAGGGTTGGACACTTGGGATTGCTTGGCACTTCATTGTACATTTCATCTCTACAATTTTGGCAAAGGAATAGAGCAGGGTTTACAACACTCTTTGGGATCCATGTGGCTCTATGTTTTGATGGTGTGCTTATCTCTATGATTGTAAGTTTACTGTTGTTTCATGTGTATCATTATCCTTCTCATTTCTTCTCAAATTAAACAAATGAGTGATAAAGGTGGAATTCATTAGATTGCTTTGCTCAGCCTTGAGTTTTGTTTAATTTTCCATGTTTTCATCTGTTTGAAGAGGATTCTTGAAAGCATTTTTCCCTCTTCATCTCCTCACCGGTCTGAACTATCCATTCATTCAATTAAAAGCATCAAAACAATTGCCTTCCTTGCCCCATTCAGAACTGTGCAAAAACTAGGCCTCATCCCCGGACCCAAAACTGCCTTTCCCTTTGATTCCAACAAAAACCTCAAAAATCAAAATCAAACTCCTTTACTTATATACCTAACCTAAAATTAGCTTTTATTTCAAGTCATCTCAAGCATTATTGATTATCTTTGTTGAGATTGACTCAGAGAGAGCCCTCTCTTGATCTAGTAGGGTTAGCTACCAGAATGAGCGTGGTTTGATGTTACCCTGAACTCTGCCTTCCTTCAGCCTGAGGTAGATTTAGGCAATAACATAGTGGCGACCATAATGGGGAATAAAATGGTTTGCTTGTTAGTGTTATTTGTTTTATAAGCTACAGACGGAGCCTGAAGTTATGCCAGGTAGCCTTCGAAACGCTCTTGCTTTGCATTAGCGAAAGTAGATAAATGTTGCTTCAGTCAATCTCCGGTCTAGCTTGTAAACGTGACACTTGACTTGTAAATTGCCCCCAGTACATCAGATTGTTCTGGAATTTTGGGTGATGAGTCTATAATTTTTTAGGCTGAACAAGTTGGTTTTGTCCCTTTGATTTTTGAAAATAATTCAACACACTGGCTTCCAGACGACATACCAAAGAAAATCCGGATCCCGATCCACCGCCAGTGTATGAAAATCCCAATCTGATTTCAAGAATCCTTCGTCGAGAAAGTCCTGTGATTCCTCTGTTTAAATCTCATTCATGTCTCGTTGTTTTTTAATATCTTGAAGATCTTGAATTTGATGAACAATTTGAGTTGTCGTTGTTTGAGACTAAGTCTGAAAGTGTTATTGGTTCTACTGTCATAAATCCAGAGTTTATCAAGTATCTTGAAATTGAACAGGCTAATAGATCCATTGACAGTTACATCTTTAATATTCAAAATTCCATTGTGGCAACAAATATTCCTGAGTTCATAGAGTCTGCATCTGAAACTCTTGGGCCATCAGCAGTTACATCTAGTTCACAAGTTCATACCGAGCCTCCTTTCATTCCTACTATTCCCTTTCAACCGTCTATTTCTGATAAAAAATCTGCAGTAGTTTTTCCACCCACACCACATACACCTCATACATCTACTGCTCCTACTCCACCTATATCCCCAAGACCAGTTATAAATCCACGAAGAGCAATGGCTGCTCAATTTGCACCCCTTGTGTTGCCTCATAATTTGGATGACATGCCCGCTGATTATCAAAGTAAGATTCCATTGTTTGATGGCACTCCTCAAAGTGTTCCTGCTCAGCAACATGTGGATAGAATGGAAGATTTCTTTGACCTTCACGAGATTGATGCAAAAAATGTGACCATGAGATTATTTGTGCAAACTTTTGGAGGTGAAGTAAGAAAGTGGTTCAGAGCTTTGCAGGCTAGAAGTATTGCTACATTGGCTAAGCTTCAGAGACAATTCTTGGATCGATGGGAAGTAAAGAAAGATCCTCTTCAGATCACTTCTAAATATACCAAGATCAAGTGCAACGTTGGTGAGTCTGTCCAAGATTATTGTATTAGATTCAATGCGGTTTACAATGCAATTCCTGATGATTTAAGGCCATCTAGGAGGCCGGCTTTGCTTAAGTTTCCGGATGGTTTTGATCCGGACATGGCCTATCAATTAAGAGAAAGAGATCCGGCCACTTTGGAAGACATGCAGAAAATTGCAGTCAATGTTGAAGCTAATTTGAATGACAAGAGAGCTAGATTAAAATCAGAAAAGAAAGTCGCAATAAAGGAAGAGGCTTCTACTTCAGATCAAGTACTTCACAAGGTGTAAAAGATGATTGGAATATTAACACTCGATAAGCCTGAATTGCAGATCAAAAATCCTAAATTCCATGGCCAGAAGCAACCACAATTCAGGATCAAACAACGAGAGCAGCGAGTGTAAGAACCGCCAGCACAACAGCAGGTAAAGACACCTTTACAGCAGAATTTTGTTGGTCCAGAATCAGATGATGAAGATAATGTAATAGGGGAAGAGAATCAATTCTTTACACCTGATGATATGCCAAATTTTATCACTAAAGATGAGGAGTATGCAGAAAGCTCAATTGTACAAAAGGATGAGGATTTCATCTTAGCAAATGAGACAGCTCTTGAAGAAGAGTCGGATGAGTATCAGAGAGGTTATATGAATGCTTTGTCCACCTAGTAGCGACAATATTCACTTACAAACAAATATGTTCCTATTAATCCAATCCAAAAGAGAAAGGAAGTTTCAGCACCAAAGAATGATTCATCCGTTGCACAGAAGAAGGGAAAAGAGATAACTGATCCCACTACTAGAAAATTACCATCAGCAAATGAAAGATCTAATAAGCCAATTGTATCGAGGGATAAAGCTGAAAAGAAGTATGTTCCAGCCAAAGAGGTAGAAAAAAATCCAGTCCTTAACTTAGAGAGTGAAATTGCTAAGTTAAAAGTATCCATTCCTTTGACTGAATTGATGAAAAATAGCAGCTACAAGGGTCAGGTATCTAAAATTTTGAATTTCGATCCAATGTATGATATGGTGAATGTGGAAGATGATCAACCTGAGTTGATATTTGGACCAACATTGGATGGTGAGTCTCCAGATAGTGATGTGCCTCCTTTTTATATCAGCCTTAGATTGCATGATTTTGTGTTGCATAATGCCATGTTTGATTCCAGAGCTTCTCATAATCTCATGCCAAGGGAAATCATGGAGAAATTGGGATTGGACATCACTAGAAAGTATCATGATCTTTATTATTTCGATTCTAGCAGAGTAAGATGCATTGAGATTATCAAATATTTGGTGGTTAGTTTAGATCAGATTCCGACTAAGAATGTTCTGATGGATGTTGTTGTGGCGGATATTCCTCCTAGATTTGGCATGCTTCTTTCCAGATCTTGGGGAGCGAAAATAAAGGGAACATTGCAGCTTGATTTCTCCTATGCTACCATTCCTATGTTTGGTCAGATGAGAAAATTATATCAGGAGCAAAAGATGAAGTATATGATCACTAGCAAGGAGAAACCGGTAAATCATCCAATTAATTATGTACATACAGATTTAGAGTCATTTGTTTTGTATTCAGATAGTTTCAATGATGTAAATAGTCAGTTAGTTGAAGTAGAGGATATTCCAGAAATCACCGAGAATTTTAGAGAGGTCATAAAGAAAGAAAGACAAGAACTTGAAAGTTCCGCTGAGCAATCAGCCTTCTGACAACAACAGAAAGTTGATGGACAACAAGCATAAATAACAGAGCAAACTGAATTTCAGCACTTGGAAGAAGATGAAGATGGTTTGTGGACCATGGATTTTGATGGTGCAGTAGGGAGTGATGGTGCTGGAATTGGAATTTGGGTACACAACCCTTTTTCTGCCCCAAACAAGCTACCGAGTAATGTAAGGGTCTGTTCTTATAAATTAGCTTTGATTGTTGAAATAATGAGGCAGAATACAAAGCTTTAATTTCTAGTCTGAAAATTCTTAGAAAGTTGAATGCTAAGAGGATTGCAGTGTATGGCGACTCTGAGTTGGTAATTAAGCAAGTGAAAGGTGAATACCAAGCTAAGCATCCTCGAATGCGGGCTTACCGAAATGCAGTTCTTGATATCTTGAAATTGTTTTCAGACTATACTTTGACTTGTATCCCTCGTATTCATAATGGTATTGAAAATGCAGTTGCGAAGGCAGCAAGTAATTTGACTATTCCGATGAACTCAAGTAAAAAATTTGAAATTCATGTGAAGCATCGTCCGACTGTCTCGGACAATCAAAGGTATTGGCAAGTATTCCAAAATGATGATGAGATTGATGAATTTCTGCAAAATGAAGGAAAATTCAAAGACACTTCAATTGATATGGAGCATGATGATGGTGAGGCTGATGTGCAAATAAATTAGATGGAAGTATTGCAGCTGAAGGATAACGTCATTCCTAAAGGTCTAATACCTTTAGAGGAGCTTTTTGGTCAAGATGACGTAGCTAGAAAACCAACCTTGCGGCCAACCGAAAAGGGAGTTGAAGATGTGAACATTGGATCAGCTGAAAATCCAAAGATGGTGAAATTGTCAAAAGCATTGCCACTGAAGGTAAAAGCAAAGTATGTCAATTTATTTTCTTCTTTTGCTGATGTATTTGCTTGGGACTATTTAGATTTGAAGACATATGATACAAACATAATTCAGCACACCATTCCTATCAAGCCAAATCAAAAGCCGTTCAGGCAGAAGTTGAGAAGAATAAATCCAAAGTTGCTGCCCTCAATAGAGAAGGAATTCAATCGATTGTACAAGGATGGTATTATTGTTCCTATAAGATTTTCAGATTGGATTTCCAATTTGGTGCCCGTACGCAAGAAAACAGGTGAGATTCGTTTGTTCATTGATTTTAGGAATCTAAATAAAGTTTCTTTGAAAGATAATTATCCGTTCCCCAAAATGGATCACATACTTCAGCAAGTAGTTGGAGCATCTCGTATGTCGCTACTCGATGGTTACTTCGGGTATAACCAAATTCTGGTCCATGAGGATGATAGAGACAAAACAATGTTTACCACTCCGTGGGGAACTTTCCATTACGCTAAAATGCCTTTCGGTTTGAAGAATGCTGGTGTGAAATTTCAGCGAGCAATGGATATGGAATTTGCAAATGAGAAAGATGTTTTTCTAGTTGTGTATCTTGATGATCTGACAGTCTTTTCCAATTCTGATGAAGAGCACCTTTATCATTTGAAGATTATTTTTCAGCGATGTAGAAAGTATGGTGTGTCGCTCTATCCGAAGAAGAGTTTGTTTGCCATGGATGAGGGCAAGCTTCTTGGTCATATTATCTCAAAAGATGGCATCCGTATTTACCCAGCTCGAGTAGAAGCTATTCAGCAAATTGATCTTCCCCGGAACAAAAAGGAGATCCAATCCTTCAATGGTAAGATGAATTTCTTACGCCGCTTTGTGCCCAATCTTGCTAAACATCTAAGAGAAATTACAAACATGCTTAAGAAAGATAGCATAGTAAAGTGGACTGAGGAGGCTGTAAAGTCTTTCAATTTAGTGAAGTTGACTCTTTCTTCAGCTCCGGTTTTGATCATCTCAGACTATACTCAGGATTTTATTTTGTTTTCATTTGCCTTGGAGCATACTATGGCAGCAGTATTGATGCAGAAAAGAGATGAACATGAAAAACCAATTGCTTTTTTCAGCCGAACCATAAGAGATGCAGCCTTAAAGTATAACATCATTGAAAAGCAAGCTCTTGCCTTAGTGAAAGCATTGAAATATTTTTGAGTATATATTATGCATTCTCATATTATTGCTTATGTTCATAACGCTGCTGTTAAGGATGTTTTAGTACAAAAAAATCTAGAAGGGAGACGGGGCAAATGGATTGCTGCCTTGTTGGAGTATGATGTGGAGATAAAGCCTACAAATCTTATCAAAGGACAAGGGCTGGCTAAGCTAATGGTTGAGTCTAATTTACATGCCTTGGACATCAATCTCATTGCTGCTATGTCCAAGGAGAATGAGGAAAGTTCATCAGTTCAGGTATCAGAAATATTTGTGCTTTCTCCTTGGTATTCAAATATTGTATATGTGCTTCAAAATTTGTCACCACTGCCCGACATGGCTAGAAACAAAAGTAGAACTTTGAAATTGAAGGCTGCTAAGTTTTGTATTTTGAATAATTCACTCTATTGGAAAGATCCTGGTGGTGTTTTGCTGAATTGTTTGGTTGAAGAAGAAGCAAAGCAGGTTATGGAGGATTTTCATAAGGGAGATTGCGGGGGTCACCTTTTTTGGAAAACAACGGCCAACAAGATTTTGAGAGCGGGATATTATTGGCCGACACTTTTTGCTGATGTGTATAAGACTGTCAAAAGCTCTCATGAATGTTAGATTTTTGAGGGGAGGAATAAATTGCAGCCTTTTCCGCTTAAGCCCATTGAGGTTAGTGCTCCTTTTCAGCAATGGGGTTTGGATTTCATTGGCGAAATCCATCCCACTTCTTCAGCTCAGCACAAGTGGATCCTAACAACAACAGATTATTTCACGAAATGGATTGAAGCGATTCCCACCAGGAAGGCTACAGATTCGGTAATAATTTAATTCCTTGAGAATAACATTTTGTCTCATTTTGGTTGCCCGAATAAGTTAATTACTGATAACGCAACAACTTTCAAATCAAAAATAATGATTGAGTTTTGTGACAAGTATCACATCACTTTGGGACACTCAACCTCTTATCATCCACAAGGCAATGGATTGGCTGAGTCTTCGAACAAATCTGTGGTCAACATTATTAAAAAGTTGCTGGAAATAAACAAGAAAAGTTGGCATAAGAATTTTGTCAATGCACTTTGGGTAGATCGAGTGAGTCAGAATAAATCCATTGGTATGTCCCCCTTTGAGTTAGTATATGGAGTTGACACGGTGTTTCCTAGCTCTCTCACAGTTCCAGTGGTCAAACTTCTACAGGAAGCTGGCAGTGAAGATGATCATATGCAAAGGAGAATAAATCAAATGATCCATTTGCAGCAGACGAGAGAAGAAGTTTTCCAAAACACGTTCAAGCTGCAAGAGAGAATTAAGAAAATATATGATAGAAAAGCCAAGGTGGACAAATTTCAATTGGAAGAAGTGGTGCTGAAATGGGATGCAAGAAACGAGGAAAAGGGTAAGCATGGTAAGTTCGAAAATATCTGGAAAGGACCCTTTAAAATTGTTGCATATCGAGGTCAGAATGCTTTTCTTCTGAAAGAGATGAATGGGGAAGATTGTCCAGGAGGGCCGGTCAATGGTCGGCTGCTCAAGTGGTATCATTTCTGAGATGTTTTATGTTGTTTTACATTGTCATTGTACATACCAGTTTATTTTAGTTTCATTGAAAGTGTGTGCTGTGGTCTTTTCTTCAGTTTGGGGCCCGAAGTGAAGGCTATAAATCTGAAGATTGATTTCAGCTTTGGTTTGAGTTTGTCGAGTCAGGTTTTTCAGTCATTTTGGTTTCAAAATTGAGTCAGTTTGAGTTAATTTTCAGTCAATAAAAATGAGTCAAGAGTCTTGTGTTTATTTGTCGAAGTTATGGACTCCATAGCCCAATGGAAAAAGGCACTGCCTACTCTCTTAGAAATCTATAGTTCTTGGCACCTCCAAGGAGCTACCATCGCCATTGGAGCCAATGTTAGAGTCGGTATCTTCATCCCTCCGTCAGAGATCAAATTTCTCTTGTTGCATTTCATTTTAGGTGTCTCATTCAGTTCAGTCAGCTGCATTCCATTAGGAGCATGGATCATCTGACAGAAGGGTCTTGTCACTCATATCCATCATGTCATGTACCTGCTGGCCTAGGTCTGTTCATCAAAATCATTTACAGTCATTTATAGTCATGTTTGGTTTCTTAGTTGGCAAAGAGTCATTTTAGGGTTTTTAGTCTCATTAGGTCTAGGGTTTCGTTAATTTGGCTTTAAAAATGCCTAATAATGTCAGTAGGCACATGAGGAAGTTTCAAATAAGGTTTCAGTGAAAAAATTTTCATCATCATAATGCTTGATAATGATTTTTCTTCAAAACTCTATTTTGAAGAAAAATCGTCTATTTCATCTTTTGTAATAAATGCAATGTAATTTTCAAAGTTTTTTCAATTGTAAAGTACTTCAGGCGCAGCCCTGGTCACCTTTTCCAAAATCCCATGCCAGCTATCGCTGCAAAGACAGCCAAGAGATTCATCATTCAGCTCAAAAATAAAAAAGCAAGAAAAATAGAGTTTATGTGAAAAGTGTCAAAGTTCAAACATTACAAAAGTGGGTTTCAAGAAAC
Source organism: Pinus albicaulis (assembly GCA_034641835.2). NCBI lineage: Eukaryota > Viridiplantae > Streptophyta > Pinopsida > Pinales > Pinaceae > Pinus > Pinus albicaulis. Next base: position 1,000,448,419 of record CM076579.1, read on the forward strand.
AAAAATTAAACTCTTTGCCATAAAAGATATTTTCATTGTTTCAACAATTCATTTGCATGCCAAATTCATCAAAGAGCCAAGAGAAACAGTGGAGGAAGCAAAGCCAGCGTTTGAAGGCCGAACTGTGTGTAATTTGTGGTCGCGGCGCACTGGGAAACTAGCGTAGCGCATAGGGCCATTTTTCACTGTGTATTTCTGAACCTGCGCGGCACATAGAAGGAGTGTGATGCACTGGGTAGTGGTCACGGCGCACAGGGCTAACACCCAATTTTTTGTCATTGCCTCCAAAAAAAAAAAAATTCCAAATCGCTCGGTCTAATTTGTCCAAGTAAGTTCATGTGAGACTGTAGTTGTCATTTACAAGTATTTGAAAATGGATTTTGGATAATTTGAATTCCAAAACTATAAACCCTATCCTCTTGTTGAAGTACCTCCTTAGGGTTTTGAAGTTGAAGTTTTAAAATTTGTTTTGGTGCCAAACTTGTTCATTCCTCCCTCTCACTGTATACTATCAATACAAGTTCATCCCCTATCCCCTTACATCCCTAAAGCCACTCATACCATCTTGTTCCCATTTCCCTATCCAAATTCATTTCATTTACTATCACTCTCCCTTTCCCATCTCACTTATAAAAATTCCCAAACCCCAAGCTTCCCAAACAGTCAAGTGGCTGTCCATTTTCCCTACATTTGTCAAAATTCCAAAAGGCACACTATCTCTTGATTAAATCCCATTGTTCCTACTGCCCTATTTCCCCACCGTCCGTCTCTTACCACCATATATTCGGCAATTGAAACAAAAGCACCGAATTCTCATTTTCATCCCATACAAGCGAACATACACCTTGTATGGACATCATGGAGATAGACACTGATACATCATATGACAAAGATATTGATTCTACCACTGAGCTACATGCACCTAGAAGGCCTCGTAAAGGTGGCAAACATGTGAGAGAAGAGCCCACCTCATTGACTCAATTGCAGGCTTGCCCACTTGCCATGGCATGTTTTTGAGAGCAGTCATGTTATCAGTATTGTGAGATGATTGTTAGGATTCATCATCATCAGGAGTTGGCTCGTTTGTTTGTATTGCATTTACATGATGGTCAGGTAACTCTTGCCGGTGTAAATTTCACTTTGACACCGGAAACCATCTCTCAAGCAACCAGAATACCAAATGTGGGTGAACATTGGAACAAAAGACAACAGGTGGACAGAGTGCATTATGAACCATACATCAGGCCTAGCTTTGTGAGACATCTGATCAGAGTGTTCCCATTCCGGTTCCTAAAGGAATCCTATGCGCCTCTGATGAAACTCATTATCAGATATTTCAGTTGTGAGGGCCGACTCTCACGCCTCTATGCCTATCATATCAGATTATTGATGCATTTCACAAGAGTGAGGATGATGAACATTCCTTATTTCATGTTCCAGAATATCGAGAGGATGACCACTCTTGTGCAGAATAAAACTCCCGAGTAGTACTACAACAGTATTTATCACTATGCACTCATCAAGATCGTGGTTCTACATCAGCTTGGATTGCAGGGTATTTCATGGGAGGATTTAATTTCCCACGACTTCTTCACAGCCCCTCAGGTTCCTCCGGAGGGCTTTCATGAGCCAGGTGAACCTTCTCATCAGCCTGAAGGTCACGAGATAGAGCCTATCAGTGTGCCAGTGTTTGTTACTTATCAGAGAGGCACCAGAGTATTATTTGCAGCAGCCCGGCGAGTACTATCTCCACCCGGGGTGGAAGGGGTCTCGTTGCTGTCATTAGCAGTACAAGTACATGACAGAGTAAAGAGTCCTATGCAGGATGAGGGCCCTTCAGGAGGCCAAGATACTGATTTCATATTGATTGATGATGATTTGAGCTCTCCAAGTTCAAAGTTGAGAGAGACTATTCAGGAGCAGAAGGCAGAGATCGACACATTGACCCTTCAAGTTGCAAAGAGCTCAGTGGATCATAAAATACCTGGAGAAGCAAAACAAACAGTTGGAAGATCAACAAACAATCATGGATTTGCAAAACATCCGTGAGAACCGACAAGCTGCCCAAAGAAGCCAAATCGAGATGACACCCATTGAGCGGAAGATTGAGGCTGATAGAGAGACTTGGCTTGAGAGGGTCAATATTCATCTTGAGAAGTTTTTGGAGAAGGCAAACAAGTAAAATAACATGCTGAGGCACATGAAAACCATTATTGGGCACGAAATCATGTTTGCAAAGCGAGGATCAAAATCCTGAAAGCAAAGCTAAGGAGGGAACTAAAGCGTCGTAAAAGGCATGATAGAATCCAAATTTTGGCCGAAGCTTCTTTGGCCTAGCATAGTGCTTGATGGTGGACATTCAGCCCAAATTTCAAGAAATTTGGGAAACTTTTTTTCAATTTTGAATTATTTGGCCTAAACACAGATTTTTCCGCCCGACACATAGCGCCACTTGGCGCGCGCTTATAATTGGCAACTGTTTTGGAGGAAAACTTTGTATTTCTGGATTTTTCATCAAAATTTATGCGTTCCTACCCATTAACTAAGGATTTTGACAAGTTTTGGGTTGCCTAAAGTGTCAAAAACACCTCAAAAATGACCTTTCTGCCACTTTTTGGACACACAAGAAGCAGTGTTGGGAGATTTGATTTTTGGAGGGGAAAATGGAAACCAAATTCTGAAATTCCACTTGGGTTGGAAAGGAGACAGGCAGGGCGTTCCAACGAGCTATTCTGTGCTCAATTGGACTTCGGGAAGGCCCTCAAAATCAGCCTCAAAGTTGTGCTATGCATAGAGATTTCAGGTGCGACGCATTGGGAAATTTGGCCTATTTTTCACTCAGCAGCTTAGATTTTCGCCTAGTTTTGGCTAGTTTGACTTTTTCATGTAACTATTGATGTAAATTGATGTAATTTCATAACTTTGATGTAATTTTGGCACATTTTTACTCATTCTATTAGATTCATTCACCAAAAATTGAAATGTAAGTGAATGAATCAGTTTCCTATCATATAGAGGCAAGTTGTTTCATTGACTATTTTCCAGTTCTTAGTTTAGATATGGTTGAAACAGCTCCTAGAATGATGAGATCGACCCCTAGAGGCATGTGGATGAGTTAGGCTTGTCTATATCTTGTAATTCTTCAGTCATTTTCAGGGTTGGACACTTGGGATTGCTTGGCACTTCATTTTACATTTCATCTCTGCAATTTTGGCAAAGGAATAGACCAGTGTTTGCAGCACTCTTTGGGATCCATGTGGCTCTATTTTTTGATGGTGTGCTTCTCTCTGTGATTGTAAGTTTACTGATGTTTCATGTGTATCATTATCCTTATAATTTCTTCTCAAATTAAACAAATGAGTGATAAAGGTGGAATTCATTAGATTGCTTTGCTCTGCCTTGAGTTTTGTTTAATTTTCCATGTTTTCATCTGTTTGAAGAGGATTATTGAAAGCCTTTTTCCCTCTTCAAATCCTCACCGGTTTGAACTATCCATTCATTCAATTCAAAGCATCAAAACAATTGCCTTTCTTGCCCCATTCAGAACTCTGCAAAAACTAAGCCTCATCCCCGGACCCAAAACTGCCTTTCCCTTTGATTCCAAAAAAAACCTCCAAAATCAAAATCAAACTCCTTTACTTATATACCTAGCCTAAAATTAGCTTTTATTTCAAGTCATCTTAAGCCTTATTGATTATCTTTGTTGAGATTGACCCGGAGAGAGCCCTCTCCTGATCTGGTAGGGCTAGCTATCAGACTAAGCGTGGTTTGATGTTACCCTGAACTCTGCCTTCCTTCAGCCTGAGGTAGATTTAGGCAATAAAACAGTGAACAAAATAAATTCTTCCATTTTCCTGGGAACCAAAGGCAAAGAACGAGAGTTTATCGATGACTGTGATACTTCCTTTATAGGGGAAGATGATCATACGAAAGTAAGTAGATACTAGCATAGCCATAATGTAAACCCATGGTATTCCAAGTAATATGTTGTAGTCGAGGGGTCCGTAAACGACTTCAATTTCAATAGTAAATGATTTCCCCCCTAGTTCTACTTGTAAGTTACCAAGAATTCCACAAGGCTTATATCTATGACCTTCAAAAGCTTTCAACTTCATAGGTGATTCTGAATAATTCTGCGAGCCAAATGACTTCCAAAAACTCTAGGGAAAATTTTAGGGGCTAATATTCGCAGGTGGGTTAATTTTCCATGTTTTTTCCAAAAAAAATATTTGCCAATTTCCATTTTTTCTAAGAATGATTCACCCAAATTTTATAGTATAAAGTTATTTTACCTTAAAGATCACCAATTTTTTATAGAGCCTATATGAAATTATTATAAATTTGAATATTTTACAAACATATTGCCAAAAATTTTATAGTTTTCATATTAGGGACTAGTAATATTCACCAAGGTTTCTAAAACTTAAAATAATTTTCCACCCTTAAAATTTTCCTTGAAAAAATCATTGACATGATACAAGTAGATGCGCCTTCATCAATGATAGTGAGATAAATGAGGCCTTTGAGGAAATGTACTTGAATCAAGAATTATAACTGTGCTGGTAATTGTGGCACGTAGCCCGCATTATTAAATACCACAAGATTTGAATACGTCAGATCAATTCCACCAATCACAGACAACAATTCCTGCTTATGAGAGAGGTAATTTTGAAGAACCTCAAGCATTGACAGAGTAGAATGTGACTCAGCCAGGTCTTCTACTACATTATAAATTTTAGTTGCACGAGCTCGAGGGTTGAATGTTGATTTTTGAACTACTCCCTTTGGTGGATTTATTGTTAACTCTGGAAGAATAGGTGGTAGAGTCAAATCAGATGAAGTCGAAGTCGAAGTGGTAGGTTTATCTGTAGCCTGACCATTGGACGAAGACAATATATTACTGTAATATTTACTTCATGTCGACACCAAAACATCAATTTTGGGCTTCGTGGTGGATAACATAAGAACTTGCGAACTGGAAGTAAGATCCGTAGAAACCATATGTGTTTCCAAGTTCAGAGAAGGATTTTTCAACACTGCAGATGCGGCAGAAGTCTTAATAAGATTTGGGACTTTCGAGCGGTGAGGAAAATCTCGTGTAAAATGATCCTCATTACATATCAAGCAAGGTTAATGAGGTTTGTGAAAAGAAATGGATGAATCGGATTTTTTTTCCTGTGGAGGTGAATTTAATTTCTTCATGTCTTTCCCCTTCTTACTATTTCTAGGTTGCTTATCACTTTTTCCTTTGTCAGATGACACGACATGGATTTCGGAAGAAGACGCAAGATTAGATGCAGTAGGGTAAAAAGTGTAGGACCAGATAGTCGATTTGATGCTAGAGCGCTAGTAGAACCAATCACACCATTGCTGGCATGAATGTCCTAACCATATGGAGCAGGAGGAACGTTAAAATTTGGTCGCGGCACATTTAGAATATTTTTGTAGAGTGTGCCAGACTGAGTGTAAATCAGATCTAGATACTGGGCACGAGAAATGACTTGCTCTTCAACGTCAACACTACCTTTGGTAACATCCTTGGTGATAGATGGAAATAAGTACTTAATAAGCCACTCAGCTAAAATTTGATCAGGAAGCGGGTTATTAGGACCTAAATTCGACGACAACGATTCCACTCATGTATATGATCTGATATATGAGTAGTAGTGGTCTATTTAAAGCTGGTCAAAAGTGTTGTTCCAGTTTCATATTTGATGGGTAACTGGAAATGGGTTATAAAGGTAGTGGCTAAAGTTGTAAATTTATCAGATGAAGCTCGTGGTAATTCAATGTACCACTTTGCAGTCAGACCAGTAAGCGTTACTAGAAAATACACAATCTAACTGAATCATCATTTAAGGAGTTTGATGAACACCATAAATGATAAGTCACGACATGCATAGAGGGGTCTTCTCCAAAATTTCCATTGAATTTTGGAATGTTCAAGGGTAATTTATGTGGAATCACCAACCACCAAGGTAAATAATGAATTGGATCATTGGTGAGATAATTTAAATATGGTAACTCTAACGTTGCAACAAATGGCAACTGTCGATTAAGGTGAGGTTGAGCATAACCAGGATAAGATGGAATTTCATAAGAAGTAGGCCTTTGCATACCAACAAATGGATTATGTTGTTGATAACACAGATAGGGTAAGGCTTGCTGACTAGGCCCTGGATAGGCCTGATAATGTGTGAATGGTTTTTGAGTTTGCCATGGTATATGATAAAATGGTTTCCCGTCAGGATAATTTGGACCCAATTGTGAATAGAAAGGGTCAGCAGAAGCCTGTGACAAAGGTAAACTAGCCTTTGGTTGTGAAATTACCGATACAGATGGTTGTTGAATACCAGCCTGGGAAGACAGAGTCTGTAGACCTGAAAATTGAGGGCCAGGGTTGGAAGAAATGATAGTCGCAGTAGGCACATATGCGACATGTTGAACTGGTTGATATTAATACACAATTGTTTGTGGCTGAATAGGAAAAGTAGGTTTCTATTGGAAAATAGTAATTCCAACATATGATGGACCTAAATATGATGGAGTACTGCCATATGGACCAAAAATCTATGGCCCCCCAACATATGGAGTATAGGGATATTGCACATATTGACATTAATATGAAGGGTATCGAGCAAATACTGGATAAGATGGATGATAATTAGATGGACCAGCCTAATATTGAGGGTTAGGTCATTCAATATTCGTAATATATGAACCAGATATAATTCCAGATGATGACATGGGAGAATTCCATGGAATAGAGGGGACAACAGAGTAGGTTCCATTTAAAACCTGATAACCCAGTTGGACAGACGGACTACTATAAATATGTTCCTATGGTGTCGTCGAAAACATCAAAGACGAAGTGACAGTAGATGATGTCACAGCCGTAAAAAATAGTATAGTCTGGGATGTTATCTCTGCCATGGTTAAATAACCCAACAAATACTCTAACGAATCTATGGGAAATTGAGAGTCAAAAGGTTTAACGAAAGCAAAGTTGGTAAAACAAGGAAAATATTTATATAAACGAAGACTCGGCCCAAAATGAGTGGGAGTTGAAGGGTTTTTCTCTTCCTAAAGTTCTTCCTCTATTGAAATAAAATAAGGTGGAAGCACTTCACTGTCAGGCCCAAGATAAATTTCAGGAGGTAAACTCTGCGGTAAATAGGAAGACTCGACGATTACGGACAGCTAAGGATCAGACGATTGCACTGTAACAGCTTCTTGTTGTTCGAATTTTGGATCAACTACGGGATCAACTTCTAGTTGAACAAGCTCGGGTTCAGGATTCACTGTTTCACTAGATTGAATTTTAGTGTCGTCAGGTAACTATGAGATTTTCGTCTCGACAGTAGCAGATAGACCGAGATCAGTGGAAATGACTCGAGACTCAGTACTCAAAGGATAATATTTCTCTGGTATATGTAATATTCCAAATCTGGAATTTTATACAACAAAAAGAATATATTAAGATATTCTGAAGTTGGAGATGCAGCAATATATCTTATCCTCCACCAAAATTGCGATGTCCAAAGGAGATTCAATGTATCTAGACAACTTAGTTGACTTGGTCAAAGTTGACTAAATCAACATGTCCCCATCTCTGTTCACACCTAAGTGTGCTCAAATTAGCTGATTATTCTTACCCCTTTTCACATTAGGGTGTTATTGATCCTTCTAAAGAGGTTAATGGGCCTCCCTACCCAATTATTCATCCTCCTAGTGATAAAACAACTCTAATATTCCATTTAGCTTGGAGGCTAAAATTTTGGAATATTACAGTCCTCCCCTCCAAAATGTTGCTTGTCCTCAAGCAACTGCATAAGGAGAGAAAAATCCTCCCCTGAACTTCTTGTGGCCTTCTCATTAGAAAGTCTCCACCACTGCTCAACATGATCTACTACAAATCTTTCCTCCAATGTCTCCTCCCAAGCATGCAAAACCATATGGCTTACATCATAGAAAGGTGGAAGATGTAAGTGGAAACCTACCTGATGTCCAATGGCCTCCTCAAGGTAGGATTAATGATGAACATGGGGAGTATTATTCCCAATTAGTGACTCCCACACCCACGCTATCATCCAAATGAAATGAGCCAATCTAGTTAGCTCAAAAAGATCCTCAACCCCTGGTTCATACAATGTATTGGGGCTGGATGGAGAGATGGGATCCTCCCAACCAAGTGGTTTCTCTCTCCATCTATGATAAGTGTGGGGCTACTGCTGATCTTGGGCTGAAATATCATGACCTCCAAGAGTGGCCCAAGCTACCCCATCAAACAAATTAACCATGAAGTGCCTCCTCCAAAAACTCAAACTCTCCAAATGGCTTCTCCCATATGAAGAAGAGAGATGTAATTTGGCAATCATGGGCTGCCCATTGCTCCTTTGGAAACATGCATCATGTAAAGTAGGGAGAATCATCCTCCCAATGGGCATCTTTAACTTAGATCCCACTCTCCAATCAAAGCTTCCCCTGAACATAGAGATATCCGCAATACATGGAAGCAGAAACCAATAGAAAAAACCTATCATATGACAACTGGAAAGTGGATCAAGGTCCCATACAAGGAACTAGCACAGTGCATTCCTTTCCTACATAAATTCAAACAAAAATAAGTGCTTTTCTAGCCACTTGTTTTCTGCCACAATCATTTTACAAGATGTAAGCATGAAAGTACAAAAGGGTGTCAATGGTGCACACCAAAAATCTTGTGGCTTTCCCCACAAACCACCAATGAGATAGCTAATCTCAATACTACAAATGGCTTCAAGTACATCATTATACAATATGCAAGAAGGAATAATCCTCCCTTGTACAATATGCTGCTCATAAAAAGACAAGAAGTACAAAACATAAGGTGAGATTTTACATTCTCCATCATGCACTTGAAGACTTGAGATGAAATGGCTCAACTGAAAATGATCCCTTACTCCCAATGAGTAGGAAGGTGGATGTAACATCCTCTCCATAATCATCTTGGCTATGCATCTCTCCATATGCTGAAATATGTCTTGCTGAATGCCCTCCCAAATGAACTCCTCTGCCAAGGCAAAATATGCATCAAAATGCATGGAAAAGAAGTCCTCATGTGCTGCATGCAGTAGCTTCTCCTTGAGCTTAGAAGCTCTAGTCAAGAAGACTCTGCCATAAGAATAGATGACCATATCATCCACCATATATTTTTCATCTCCATCAGGATCATCAAGAATCATGCAAGCACAAAGATCCTTGGAGTACTCTACCAAGAATTGAGACCTTCAATAAGGATCAATCCTCCTAAGGGACAACACTGGTGATCTGCAATGTGAAGTTCTACATTTGATGTTGTCCTTTCCTTTGACATCCCTCATGCCAAATTTATCCTCTAGATTGCTGCTATGCCCATCATGTAGCTGCTCATGCTCAAAAATAAGTAGTGACCTTTGGAAGTTGACCTCCCATGAAAAGCTCTCCTCCACAAAGAATCTCCCGATCTTGGCCAAAGCAAGCATGAGTGGCCTCCATCCACTCCAATGTATGGAGGATTCCTTCCTCAAAGGAAGTAACCTCTATTTCTCGAAATTCATGGAGAAGCTCCCTTGCACCATGAATGTTCCATCCTCCATGACTGCAACAACCTCTGTCAGCGCAGTACAGGTAGTGAGAGTGGGTGGTACTGAAAATGGGAGGATGTCCTACTCCTCCTCGAGTTTATCCCAAACTCTCTGCACTGCACTGGACTCCTCCAAAGTTTTGACCTCCCCGGAATCCAAAAGTGGTGAACCAAATGGAAGGATTTCTCTTACTAACTCCAAGTCTGGCGGCCTCCCCAGTGGAATGCCTCCATGTAGTGAGACATCCATGGCAAGAGAAGACTGTCTATATGGTTGGGAAACCTTGCCCTTGCCTTCACAGTGAAAAATAGTCTCCCTCCTCCTTGCACTAGCTCTCTAAAATAGATAGGGGGGTGTGCTCTTTATTAAGTGATGATGTTCTTCCTCCCTACCTTCTCCTTCCATCAATACCATCTCACAATCATGATTCTCATCGATTTTACCTTTTCTCTGATATGTGAGATCGTGGGGAAATTCTTGCAATGACACAAGAAATATTCCCGTTGGAGCATGTGCTCCTTCTTCCTCTGCATGAGGCACTAGATATGCTCTAGATGTGACAACGCTATAACCCACATCCTTCTCCTCATTTTCAATATGACCAGGAGGTAACTGCTTAATAAGAAGATCCTGCTTTGCAAAAGGACCCTTCATGCCCTCTTTTCCAAGGCTACGAAATAAATATCTTTCCTTCAACAATATTTCATGCAAGATATGATCTCCTCCAATAGGTTTTTGAAGTGGTTTTGAGTTTGCTGGTTCTCCCAACTCATGCAAAAGTTTCATTGGTTTGATTATTTCATGTTTTGCATCAAATCTTTCAACCAATATTTCAGTGAAATTTGAAAAAGAAGAAATATTAACATTTTTCAATGAAAATGACTCAAACATCCACCAAGCATAGGCCTTACCTTCAAAGTGCAGCACTGCAACTCTGATGGCTTCTTCTTCAGAAACTAGGTGCTGCTGCAAGTAAGTGCACAACTCATCCACCCAAGCTTTGGCTGAGCAAGTTGGGGATTCATCAAAGGTGGATAGAAAAAATCTATCCATGTTATGCAACTGGATTCTCTCCATCTTGATCTTGCAGAACTCTTTGAAAGTAATATGATCTCTAAACTTCTCAGTTTGAGATTCATACTCTTGCAGGAAATTGCTAAGAGTTCCCTCCTCCGGCATTTTCTCTTCTTTCACCTTTTTCATAGAAAACCTAGGCATTTGACTACGCTGTACATAATAAGGTGTAGCTGCATGCTCACTCCTATAATGTACCAATCTAGATCTATCTCTAGGTCCAAACTCATAAGGAGATTCCATCTCTCCTCTCATCTTCTTAAGATTTTTATTGATGCACTACACAGATTTTGGAAGAAGCTTTGTAAGCTTATCTTCCCTTTTTCCCCCACATAATGGAGTCTTTATTCTGGTCATATCTCCTTCTCTAGATAGATGCATGGCTGATTTCCATAGGCTGAGCCAAGGTTGAAGCTTTGATACCACTGTGATAATCCAAATCTAGAATTTTCTACAACAACAAGAATATCTTAAGATATTCTGAAGTTGGAGATGTAGAAATATAGCTTATATGATGTGTACAAAAACATATAGCCCTCAAATGAGTGAAACAACAACAACAGAAGAATTCCTACACCTTCCCAAGTGAGGAAATGCAATAATTAGACCTTGGAAATGTTATTTTTGAAGATATGCGTTATCACTGGGTGAAATAACACTGGGTTCCCTTAGCATATGTTGTTAGGGTCTCACATAGAGAAGGGGATCAGAAAGAAATCCCTTTTGATATGTTAAACAGACCTCCCGGCTACCTGATAACTTAAAAATAACTAAATCCCATGACTTGAGTTATGCAGAAAAAGACTGAAGCATATACAGTGTTATTTTATGAGGGTTTCTATAGCAAAAAAATGAAATGCATGGATTTGGAGTTACATGGAACAATATGCAAAGAAAACGAAAGTCTGACCTCCTTATTGCATTATAAAGCTAACCCGGCAAGGGTTTCATGAAACACATGTACAAGAAAGAGAAGATCTGAATATTCAGCTCTGAAAATGCAGTATTACTGCAACATTACATAAATATATCTGAATAATACAAAAGAGGGATGAGGATCCCTTCCTCTAGCTTTCCGGGAGAAGGGTTGGCCCTTTCCCTAGGAAACCAGCTAAAAAACAAGGGTATTAACCCTGCTGCAATAAATATGCATAAAATGACGTAGTTCCTGCAAGGGATTGCGCTGTAGGAGATGAGAACCACTTTGGCCTGCTACCAAGATATGAAATGTGCTCAGAAATCTTCCTAGCTGATTTCTCAAGAGGAGGAAAGCACCTTCTACTGAGAAACAGACCTGGAAGTGGTGTAATAATCCTCCACTGCGACACCCTGCAAGTCAACTATATTCTGCTGCAGAAATAATGTTGGGACTGAAGAATGATGCTTGGAATTGAGCCTGGATGTGGAGAAATATAGAACAAGCTCTCCCAAGAGGCCTCTCAAGGGAAGAGGTGTGCTTCCCACCGGGGAACACCCAGTGCTGCCTTGCTAAACAGCAAGGGGAAGCCAAGTCTAAATAGACAAGATCAATAGATCGAAATACCAAAGCATGAATAACAAAGGCCTCCATCCTCTTCCTATATAGCAAGTGAACCTCTCCTCATTGGGTCCCATCCACATGTGCCATCAAGCTCATGCAAGTTTTCCTCCACCAAAACTGCGCTGTCTAAAGGAGATTCAGTGTATCTAGACAGTTTAGTTGACTTGGTCAAAGTTGACTGAATCAACATGTCCCCATCTCTGTTCACACCTAAGTGTGCTCAAATTAGCTACTTATTCTTACCCCTTTTCACATTAGGGTGTTATTGATCCTTCTACAGAGGTTAATGGGCCTCCCTACCCAATTATTCATCCTCCTAGTGATAAAAAAACTCTAATATTCCATTTAGCTTGGAGGCTAAAATTTTGGAATATTATAGTATATCATATGATTTAGCAGCAATAGTTCCAAAGGTACTAGACTTGGTAGGGCAAGCGTGCCTTCATCTACTATGATTTAGCTACCAAATTTATTCGTTGTCCTACGCAAACGATAGGGAATGGGTTGATATTCTTCCATGATTGCTGATTGATTTTATACAAAAAAAAATAAACAAAAAGAGGGTGATACTAGGAAAAAGGTTTACCAAGAAATTGTGAGCTGCAATATACTACCTCAGTAAATCAAGGACTTATTATATGTGTAGGCATTCTCCCCGAATGATGTGTTAGGTGCATCATAGGTACAAGGAAACCGACTAGGTTACCTATGGATGGTAAGAAACCTAAAGTTGTCCTCCAAAATATACGCAAAGGTACGTGGAGTCCCAATTTGTATTAGTGCTTTATAATGTGAAACCGCACAGTGAGAGCATCCCCTTTTACTTTTCGTACTAGAACACCACCCGATATACCTGAAAGTATGTGGATGAGCTCCGATATACTTACATACATGGAATGAGTTATCACACTCAGAATGTGTTGCAGAAAATTAGCGAGAGATGCTATGTTTAACAACGTCAGAACACGTCTTCTAGCCTAGACCTATAAATGTTATCATTAATGTTACAATGCTTCTTTAGATAAATTCAGATAAATTTTACGTTGATCTTGATTATAAGTTTGTCTTTCTGGTTCACCGCGATATGTACTGAACATTCCTAGAATACAATTAGAATGATAAGCAGTCGTTTTGAATTGATTTTCGACAATGAAAAACTAGATACTAGGGATAGAGAAATCAGATAATTTGTGATCATCAATGAGCACATATAAATGCAATTTTCCCTAAACTATTCCTGAAGTAGCACTCACAATCCCTAAATGAAAATGCATGTTTTTATTTTCAGTTTCCTTTAAGTTTAGATGAATGAAAAATAAACTAATGCAAAAACAATCACTCAAAACTTTCAAGAGAAACGAAGACTGAAACGAAAATTCCTCTTTTTGAAAATAATGAATTGATTAAATGTAAAATTTAACTTTGGAACTATTCAACAATGATAAAGAAAACATAAAGAAACATTGATAAAAAAATCCAAAGTGAGGCAAGAAGAGTAAAGAAAAACTGGTCTCTAGAGGCAATCAATCATTGAAAACTTCAGCAAGAAAACTCTGACATGAATTGGAAAAAGACAAAACAGATAGATTTTTGTTTCTCATAGGGGAAACACACCCCTGAGTGGGAGACAATGCATTGCAAAGCACTGTCCCTAAGCCAAAATTTCTATGCAAAGCACTGTGTCAAGACCAACAATGCGTTGGTGGCAGGGGACTCTCTGAAAAAGCAAGCAATCACACTAATTTTTCTAATACACATTCAAATGACTGAAAATAAGTAGGTAAATTCTACTAGATGTTGATGGACAAGGAAAAAATCACCATGGATGATTCATCGATCCCTATTATGGTCGCCAATTTTTTTCATGGAAATACAAACCTACGGATAAGTATGCTTTCCCTAAGTGTGGTGGTGCACTTAGAACAATAGAAAGAAAGATATTTGACCTTTTCCTTAAAGTGAATAAATAAATGGAGAGAAACCTACTTGTAATATATTCGCTTTCCCTCTCCTCCCTTCGTCGCTTTCATCATTCTCAATCCAACTTAACTTGCTTGATTGATACCCACCATGGAAAACAGAAGACAAAAAACAACATGAAGTCAATATGATCTATTCAAGTTAAAAAAATTGAATCGATTAAACTCATTAACACATATATAACATCATTGACACGTGCATTAGGAGAGGAACAAATGTATTTATTACGAAGTAGAAGGAAGAGTAAAACTAGTTGATCGATTCACTGTCACTCATCCAACTTGAGTCCCATCCTCATCACATCCAGCATCAACAATATAGCAGCATCACAGTACATGCACAATATCTTCAAGAGTTGATATCTCACCAGAATAACTCTACTTAACACAAAGTCTTGCTCTCTTGTGCAATATGTTCAATGATCTATTTATAAATAGATGAAGGTAGTTTGACATAAATGTATCATTGAGTGGATTTCCTAAAAAACACTGTTACCGATGAAATAGGTAACTGCACTGGTACCTAATTTTTGACGTAGCAAGAAAAACACATGATTTTGAAAAGTGGTGATGCAAAATCAATTTTTTTTAGCATGTTTTTGGCACTATAATTTTTTTATTGTTTTATTTTTTTATTTTTTTCTGTGATTCTTTTTATGACGATTTTGAATATTGGTGACGTATCATCACCAACATTTTTTTAGAGGATTGATTTCGACACTCTACAATTTCTAATGTCTTCTTCTTCCGTGAGATGTTTATTTTTAAGTGCATTTATGTACTTGTGTTTTAAAAAGAAAAAAAAAATAAAAAAAATAGTAATGATATCTTCACTTTTTCACATAGATAAAAAATCAAAAAAGGGTCAATATTATAAAGTTTATATTTTCTACAAGTTTATGTATTGCTAATTAATTTTTCAATGCACATCAAACAATTGTCACTAAAAAACCAATATTTTGAACGATATGACAAAAAAATACAAATTTTCAATACAAATAGAATGCAAAAAATACACTTTTAGAGACTTTTTGTTGAAAAAAACATGTTAAATAAACTAATTTTTGGGAAAAAATTAAGAAAAATACTTAAGAAAATAGCATTTTTATTGAATTTTATGTAAAAAAATAATAGTAATCACATGTTTTTTGCAAAAAATAAGGGTTCTTCTCATAAAATTTCAAAGTCAAAATATTACAAGTAAAACTGATTAATAGATGTCAAAAATTTGTTTTATTTGCAAGCATAACTTAAAGATCATCAACAATATCAACTAATACATGTTCAACATCATCTAGAACATCATTGATGGCTTCTTCCACAACATTTTATGCTTCATTTTGGTCATTTTCAT
This sequence comes from Pinus albicaulis, assembly GCA_034641835.2. Taxonomy (NCBI): domain Eukaryota; kingdom Viridiplantae; phylum Streptophyta; class Pinopsida; order Pinales; family Pinaceae; genus Pinus; species Pinus albicaulis. The sequence continues at coordinate 1,000,463,971 of CM076579.1, forward strand.
CTTGTAATGGATCTTTCATGTCTACAAATATTCCAAAGTGTCCCTTTCCAATCATTCCATATAATGGTGGTTGAGGTTCCTTTTCTATTTTTTCCACACGTGATTCATTAAAATCGCCTTTCCACAAACAAACTTCTTGCTTCACATCTGGAAGGAATTAAAGAATGTTAATTCTTTGTTGAATAAATTTTCATTGCACTGGGTCTTTCTCAATGGCAATGCAATTTATTCCTTTTGGTAGGTGTTGGGGTTCTTGTGTTTTGGCCAAATTGGCAAGACCAAAAGACAAGACAACATCAAACCACTTTGGGATCCTAGGATCTAGCCCTCCTAGATCCAGAGAGGGATCTCTCTATAAAGGTAAAGAATGATATATCTTTAAGGCTCAAAATGAGGTATTAGGCTAGGTATGAAGCACAGGGGTTTTTTGATTTTGTTTTTTTGGTTGGATTGGTTGGAGATCATTAACTGAGAAGGTCATGGAAGTAAAGAAGGGGCTTAATAGAAGGATGTTTCAGCATGGGAGAATAGGTCAAAAAGTATCAATCCATTGGGCTATGGAGTCATGAAAGGAAATTATTTGCATATCAACTATCCAAGGTTTTTCATAGGGCAAGTCATCTATACTAAAGGATATTTTTAGATAGATGGTGGGATGGAACATTAAGAATGGGTGAAAGAAATAAACCAATGGGTAGTCTAAGATCATATTAGAGGTCATCTAACTCCAAAATTATTTTAACATATTTCAAAGGTAACTCTCATAAAGACACAAAGGGTAGCTTAATATCAGGTCAGAGGTCATTTAAATCCATACCTGCTTTCAGCATGCTCTTAAAGAGAAACAATCTAGCAGTCCTCATAACCACTTTCAGAGTAGTATAAAACATATAAGATGAAACAGAGAGTAAGGCCTAATATTAGAGGAGGAATTTCAACCTTCAATGCTTTTGACACTCACTCAAATGGATTTAAGAAACTAACTCCAAATTCAGACATCAGTAAGCATGGACCAACCAACTACTATACAAGTTAAACTATGATGAATTATCTCTTAGATATACGACTTACCAGAAAACATCAAGATAAATATTACAGTGAGACTTAGGGTACTTCCAGCAGTATATCCTAATCTATGCTTGTTGTTCTTTATCAGAGAAATATGGACAGTATGTAAAAACATGAAAGGAAACAATTATAGTGAGAATACATCACCAATAATATAGACCAAGATCCTGTGAATCTGCTTGATTAATTGATGTGCAAAACCAGTCACATACTTTAAGCTCAGTGGCCTTTTACAATATAGACTTCTCTTCCCAGCCTACTATATTATAGACTACTCAATTGCTTCCCCTCAATAACAGTTCTAACAACTAATAAAATCTAAACCAACAACAACAATGAATTTTCAATGAATACTTATACGTGAATGAAGAAGTGAAGTAGTGGAAGAGATAATTGGCCCAATTAAATGAAGCATATAATTTTTCTCGGCCTCTTAGAGGCTTGAAGGATAAGAAATAACATGCTCCATGCTTCATTAAAAGGTCCTCTATTTTTATTTTTACTCTGGCTGTCTGTTTTTGACCTTTGAAACAAGTAAGGTGGTAGAAAGTCTGCAGGTTTCCCATACTTCATAATTGTTGCTTCTGCCCTTTTAGGCTTAATGGACAAAGAGATTGACTTCCGGGATGCTTCTTATATTTATCATAACTCTGTTGACAGTTAGAAATAACTGTTCAGTTGTCTTTAGGCAAATATCTCTTGTTATGATAATAACTAGGCCTTCTTTGATTTCTGTGAGGTTGCAGGTGTCTTTTGGAGGCTGGAGCAGATTGGCTTTTGGTGCTGGAGAGGGTTCAATTGGCCTCTGAGTGGTGGTGGAGGCTTTCTCGGACTAATAGATGTCTTTGTCTTTTTCTTCAAGCACTTTTAATTCACTTTAGGTCTGTGTTTTAGGCCTAATTATGCTTAACTTCTCTCTTCTGGTCTTCAACTGTATTTTCATCCTTTAATCACTGAATTACATCATTAATCTTCAATAATGTATGTTTAATCCTTTAATTTCCTTCACTGATACTCTTTGCCGCTATCTCTAACTGTTTCTAGTGCATATACAGGTTTGATGGTACATTAGGGTTTAGAATGAGGTTTTAACACTATTCATTTAATGAAATATGCTTAAAATCTCTTTAACAACGTGTCTCCCTACGTTTTGGCTATGAAAAAGCCTCTCTGCGCTCCTAGATTACCCTATCTATGCTTGTGTGATAGAGTAATTTTATTACTTCCTGTAACCCTGCAAAAGGATGAAAAATATGTTAAGAAAATCCTCAAGGGAGTGGGGAGGATGCTACGGAGGCTTGTGGAGGATGGATGAGCGATGGCGGAGAGGTGGATGCAGGCGAAAAAATGGTGAAAATCAGGGCAGAATGGTGAAAATCGGGAATGCTGAAGGTTGGGGGCGAGGTGCATCCTAGACCGTCAAATCAGATTTGACCACAACAATCGACGGTCGAAATTGGTCGGTAAGTTTGTTTGGAGGATGTATGGAGAAATGAAAGGATGGGGTGAAGTTAAATCCCGGTCATCAGATTAAACCAAGGGATGATGGAGGTCGACGAATGAGGTCCTTTAGAGGGTGGGTGAAAAGATCATGCACAGAGGTGAGATGGAACCTAGGCCGTTAGATCAATTTGATGAACAACCGAGATTAAAGATAAAATTTCATAGTGGAGGGGGAAAGGTGGTTAGGCAGAAAAATGGGGTGGTTTCCGTGTGGGGTCGAAGGCGGGAAGTGGTTTTCGGAAAAATCTGTGCGATTCCACTCATCGCACACCACGTGTCGATACAAAATCACCTATATTGCGCAACTTCTAAATGTTAACGCCCGGACAATAAACCTACATGATATGCCTCTCAACCGTCGGATGTGGGGTGGGGAGATCTGATGGTGGAGATCGGCGCGATGGGGGAAATGTACGAGAGCGGTGGTAGTGATAGGGTTTAATTGTAGCCGTTAGATCTATGCAGATGGATGGTTCAGATTCTATATCAGTGCGGGGTTATGTAAACAAAGGGGAAGGTAGGGCCCGGGATCGGGGACACCAGTGACCGTCCGATCAAAACAATGAACGGTCGATATTGACTTAAAACATGTCGTCGGGAAAATGAAAAAACAAAGGAATAAGGTCTCGGGGGAGTTTCCAAGGCCTTTTAAACGCTTGATAACTGTGCCTAGGCTACATGGAGGGGGGGGGGGGGCTAGGGAGAACAAAGCCCGAAGTGGAAAAAGGTGCTTTAGGCCCTTTTAAAGGGTTTTTTTGTGACTTTTTAGCGGAGGATAGTCTTTCTAAGTGCTCGATTGCGGACATATGGTTATATGAGGGTGGGGCTGCAGAATATAAGCCCTCAAGGGCTGAAGCCTGATATATTGTAAAAAAAGAAGTATTTTAAGCCAAACTCAATGCTTTTCAAGGCTATAAGAAGGGTTCTGATAGAGGAAAGAGGGGGTTTTTAAACCAGATAAAGGGAGCTATAAGGTTTAAATAGGGTTTAGGAGGAAATGGAGGTATTTTTGGGGAATTTAAAAAGGGGAAAAAGTGATGAAAAAGGGAGATTTTTTTAGGATGATATAGGGAAAATGGAGGCCTTTTTACAACAATTTTCTTCACAGGCAGTGAGGCTTTTTAAATGGAAACAACATTGAAGATTCTTCAAGGGGAAGAGGACACATAGAGGCTTCCGAAATGAAAGATTTTCAAGGGAAATTTTTCTCTTGAAGACTTAGAACCTATTTAGCCACCTGTTTGCTATGTCAAAAAATTTATAGGTGGCTAACAGTGGCTTCACATGGGGATGGCATATTCTGGAAGGTGTCAAGAATCTCAGAAAATAATATTTGGAAGAAGGCCAGATGCCTAGTGCTTGACACATCCTTTTTTCTTCTTTGATCAGATGTTACAAATCATGAAAATATCAAATCAGTAGCAATATTCTCCCAAACCATCTACCTACCCATCCTACAGTCCTAACATTTTTTCTTCAAGGTGCTTTTAGACTTGCAGACCTTTTACATCATTTTTTTTGAAAGTAGAAACACTAATCTAATTCTACCCTTATTCCTCCATGAGACCAGATTAGATAGTTGTCCTCATAGCTTCTCTACCTACACTAATATTTGCTAGGATTAAACTGTCTAGTAGATTTCTTTCTCTACATTCTAGGACATAAATTTAAACACATACAAACCAGGATTAGACTGTTTTGTCTACTGTGGGTCCATAGCATAAAGACAAGCTGCATATGGACTGAAATTTGTAGAAATGAAAAAAAAAAATTGGAGGGCTTCAAATCTTGAAAAAATCACCGGCATCCTTCATTCTTTTCGTGACTCAGATTTTGAGCTTGTTAGAGTCAATTTTCTTCTTCACTTCAGCTCTGGTTTTGATCTTGTTAGAGCTGCTTCTTCTTTTCTCTGTTGGTTCAAGTTTTGAGCATATCTGAACCTTTCCTTTTCAAAGCAAAACTCAACAACTAACTAAATGCTCACATATTGAGCTTTATTGAGATTTCCCACCTACCCTACTCTAACTTGAAATATTTACATGTCTAGCTTATAAAAAATCTCTTCCAATACATCCAGTCCATCAGATGATCCCATGACTAGTCTTTTCTGCTCAATTCTTTGAGCATGCTGGATAGGCATGGCCACTCCCATTCTCTTAGTTTTTCAATAGCAACCTTTGAAATGTTTCTTGTTTTCTGCAACAAGCTGCTCAAAATGACCTTTGATCCTTCTTCAAATGTTTGCATGAAATGAGCATAAAGATCTTGAAATGATACCTGATTGTGAGTATTTGGGAAGTAGGCTTTAACCAGGATTGCTTCCTCTTCCACCGGACCAAAAAAAGACTCTTTTGAGAAAGAAAATCTTCCTCATCTTCATCATTATCTGAACTGGAGGACTCACCATATATGGCAGTGTTGTCCCCTTGTAGCTCTGTGACATTTTGATCTGGTGGGATGAGCTCAATGAAAAGATCAATGTATTCTTGAGCAGGGGTATGTTCTATTGCTTCCTCTTTTTTAAGAGAAGGTTGCTTGTTTTCAACCTGCTCAAAAATGTTTTCATTATTTTCCTCTTCACCCTGTGAGATGAAAGGATGCTGATCTCCAATCTCATGGAAACTATTACTGATGATCTGAGGTGTAACAGAGTGAAAATTCAATGAATCTTCAACTATTGCTAGAATTTCATAAATTTCCCCATCAGTATCACAGATAGGTTGACTTGGATCATTACTTTCTTGAAGCTGAAGGAACTGATCTCCCTCCCACAAATCTGCTATTGATGGCTCTGCAAGATCTTCTTCTGTCTGGAGAAAATCATCATCAGATAGATCAAAAATAGGAAAATCATGATTGTAAGTAATGCTACCAATCAAACATACTGGATTATCAGTAAGTATTTCTTCATTTTGATCTACATGGAGCTTTCCAAACAAAACTCAATAGATGAATGGACAAGAGTGTCTGTTCTGCAACAAATTTTAGAGGCTGTCTGTCTATTGATGATCTGATCTATCTCTACTTTTGTCAAAGGGGAAGATTTTCTTGCGTTTCTTTGAGTAGGAGTGCAACAGCTCTTTGTTTCTTGTATTGGTTGATTTGGAGGTAGGATGTCTTCTTGAGCCTCTTCTATGGAATCTTCACTTGTGCTTGTAGGGAAACCTTAAGGGTTTTCTAGCATTTCCGGATCTCTTTCTACTTCAAACAACTCCTCATGATCATGATGACTTTCAATTAGAGTTCAAGGGTCATGAATTGTTTCTTCTATATGATCAGGATGCCACTCTTCTTGTGAAAACTGACATGAATCATAATCTAGAGGGGGAGTCCCTCTATGTGCTGGTTCTCTTTCTACATCAGATTCTGCATCTTCTAAGTGGTTACTTGTTTCCTCAAAGCAACATTCCCTATTAGCCTTTTCCATTAGGTCATGATGTTCTCTTATCATCATAGTACAAGATATAGGTAGGCCATCAGGCAGTTCTTGATCACCTTCCTCTTCATCTTCTATAGATTCTTCAACATCATACATGTCTTGCTCATTGTCTAGGTCTTATATAGGATGAGCTTGCTCTTGTTCTGGAAGAAGCATGGGCTGCTCTAGATAATCAACATTTGTATTTAAATTAGCCTCATACATCTTCACCATTACTTCACCAAACATGTTTACCAATCTTGTAAATATATTTGACAAAGCATTTATCTTTGCTTCTCTGTCCATACTTGGATCCATGTTTGTGAAGAGAGGTCACTGTATCTTCTCAACCAGTTCAGAGTTTTCTACCAGTGGATTCATTTGGTATTTAGGAGTTATAGAGTGTGGAGTCGCCAAGTGGATGAATTTGAATGTTTGAAGCAGGATGTTGTCCACCATCAGCACTTGAATACCAATTTAACTAGAGATTTTGGATTTCTGAGGTCCTAAGGATGTATAGGATGGAAAACACTCAAAAAATTCCCCAGCGGAGTCGCCATTATGTTGGTGAAGACAATGGGACACATGACCAGATAGTAGCAATTACGGGCACTCAGGTTTTCCCCCAATGGAGTTTCCATTATGTTGGGGTTCTTGTGTTTTGGCCAAATTGGCAAGACCAAAAGACAAGACAACATCAAACCACTTTGGGATCCTAGGATCTAGCCCTCCTAGATCCAGAGAGGTATCTCTCTATAAAGGTAAAGAATGATATATCTTTAAGGCTCAAAATGAGGTATTAGGCTAGGTATGAAGCATAGGGGTTTTTTGATTTTGTTTGTTTGGTTGGATTGGTTGGAGATCATTAACTGAGAAGGTCATGGAAGTAAAGAAGGGGCTAAATAGAAGGATGTTTCATCATGGGAGAATAGGTCAAAAAGTATCAATCCATTGGGCTATGGAGTCATGAAAGGAAATTATTTGCATATCAACTATCCAAGGTTTTTCATAGGGCAAGTCATCTATACTAAAGGATCTTTTTAGATAGATGGTGGGATGGAACATTAAGAATGGGTGAAAGAAAGAAACCAATGGGCAGTCTAAGATCAGATCAGAGGTCATCTAACTCCAGACCTTCTTTTAACATACTTCAAAGGGAACTCTCATAAGGACACAAAAGGTAGCTTAAGATCAGGTCAGAGGTCATTTAACTCCAGACCTGCTTTCAACATACTCTCAAAGAGAAACAATCTAGCAGTCCTCATAACCACTTTCAGAGTAGTAGAAAACATATAAGATGAGACAGAGAGTAAGGCCTAAGATCAGAGGAGGAATTTTAACCTTCAATGCTTTTGACACTCACTCAAAGGGATCTAAGAAACTAACTCCAAATTCAGGCATCAGTAAGCATGGACCAGCCAACTAATATACTGGTTAAACTATGATGAATTAGCTCTTAGATATACGACTTAGCAGAAAACATCAAGATAAAGATTATAGTGAGACTTAGGGTACTTCCAGTAGTATATCATAATCTATGCTTGCTGTTCTTTATCAGAGAAATATGGAAAGTATGTAAAAACATGAAAGGAAACAATTACAGTGAGAATACATCACCAATAATATAGACCAGGATCCTATGAATATGCTTGATTAATTGATGTGCAAAAATAGTCACATACTTTGAGCTCAGTGGCCTTTTATAATACAAACTTACCTTCCCAGCCTACTATATTATAGAATACTCAACTGCTGTCCCTCAATAACAGTTCTAACAACTAATAGAATCTCAACCAACAACAACAATGAATTTTCGATGAATACTTATAGGTGAATGAAGAAGTGAAGTAGTGGAAGAGATAGTTGGCCCAATTAGATGAAGCACTTAATGTTTTTCGACCTCTGGGAGGCTTGAAGGATAAGAAATGACATGCTCCATGCTTCATTAAATGGTCCTCTATTTGTATTTGTACTTTGGCTGTCTGTTTTTTACCGTTGAAACAAGTAAGGTGGATAGAAAGTCTGCAGGTTTCCCATACTTCATAATTGTTACTTCTGCCCTTTGAGGCTTAATGGACGAAGAGATTGACTTTTGGGTTTCTTCTTATCTTTATCATAACTCTGCTGACATTTAGAAATAACTGTTCAACTGTCTTTAGGCAAATATATCTTGTTCTGATAATAACTAGGCCTTCTTTGATTTCTGTGAGGCTGCAGGTGTCTTTTGGTGGCTGGAGCAGGTTGGATTTTGGTGTTGGAGAGGGTTCAATTGGCCTCTGAGTGGTAGTGGAGGCTTTCTCAGACTGACAGATGTCTTTGTATTTTCCTTAAAACACTTTTAACTCACTTTAGGTCTGTGTTTTAGGCCTAATTATGCTTAACTTCTGTCTTTTCGTCTTCAACTGTATTTTCATCCTTTAATCACTGAATTACATCATTAATATTCAATAATGTATGTTTAATCCTTTAATTTCCTTCACTGATACTCTTTGCCGCTATCTCTGACTGTTTCTGGTGCATATATAGGTTTGATGGCACAATAGGGTTTAGAACGAGGTTTTAACACTGTTCCTTTAATGAAATATTATTAAAATCTCTTTAACAACGTGTCTCCCTATGTTTTGGCTATGAAAAAGCCTCTCTGTGCTCCTAGATTACCCTGTCTATGCTTGTGTGATAGAGTAATTTTATTACTGCCCGTAGCCCTGCAAAAGGACGACAAATATGTTAAAAAAATCCTTAGGGGAGTGGAGAGGATGTTGTGGAGGCTTGTGGAGGATGGATGAGCGATGGCAGAGAGGTGGATGTAGGCGAAAAATGGTGAAAATCGAGGCAGAACGGTGAAAATCGAGACTGCTGAAGGTTGGGGGCGGGGTGCATCCTAGACCGTCGGATCAGATTTGACCACGACGATCGACGGTCGAAATTGGCCGGTAAGATCATTTGGAGGATGTATGGAGAAATGAAAGGATGGGGTGGAGTTAAATCCTGGCCGTCAGATTAAACCAAGGGACGGTGGAGATTGACGGATGAGGTCCTTTGCAGGGTGGGCGAAAAGATCATGCATGGAGGTGAGATGGAACCTAGGCCGTTAGATCGATTTGATGAATGGCCGAGATTAAACATAAAATTTCATAGTGGAGGGGGAAAGGTGGTAAGGCAGAAAACTGGGGTGGTTTTCACATAGGGTCAAAGGCGAGAAGTGGATTTTAGAAAATCTGCGCGATTCCACTCATCACGCGCCACGTGTCGATACAAAACTGCCTATATCGCGTAACTTCTAAACGTTAACGCTCGGACAATAAAACTACGCGATATGCCTCTCAGCCTTTAGATGTGGGGTGGGGAGATCTGACGGTGGAGATCGGGCACGATGGGGGAAATGTGCGAGAGTGGAGGCGGTGATTGGATTTAATTGTAACCGTTAGATCTATGCAGAAGGATGGTTCAGATTCGATATCGGTGGGGGGTTATGTAAACAAAGGGGAAGGTAGGGCCTGGGATCGGGAACACCTGTGACCATCCGATAAAAACAATGAACGGTCGATATTGACTTAAAACATGTTGTCGGGAAAATGAAAAAACAAAGGAATAAGGTCTCGGGGGAGTTTCCAAGGCCTTTTAAGCGCCTGATCACTGTGCCTAGGCTACATGGAGGGGGGGGCTAGGGAGAACAAAGCCCTGAAGGGCTTAACCTTTAATGAAGCGGAAAAAGGTGCTTTAGGCCCTTTTAAAGGGTTTTTTGTGATTTTTTTAGTGGAGGATAGTCTTTCTAAGCGCCCGGTTGCGGACTTATGGTTATATGGGGCTAGGGCTGCAAAATATAAGCCCTCAGGGGCTTAAGCCTGATATATTGTAAAAAAAAAAGTATTTTAAGCCAAAATCAGTGCTTTTCAAGGCTATAAGAAGGGTTTCGGTAGAGGAAAGAGGGGGTTTTAAAACCAAATAAAGGGAGATATAAGGTTTAAATAGGGTTTTAGGATGAAATGGAGGGATTTTTGGGGAATTTGAAAAGGGGAAAAAGTGATGAAAAAGGGAGGTTTTGTGAGGATGATATAGGGCAAATGGAGGCCTTTTTACAACAGTTTTCTTCACAGACAGTGAGGCTTTTTAAATGGATACAGTAGTGAAGATTCTTCAAGGGGCAGAGGACACATAGAGGCTTCAGGAATGAAATATTTTCAAGGGAAATTTTTCTCTTGAAGACTCAGAACCTATTTAACCACCTGTTTGCTATGTCAAAAAATTTATAGGTGGCTAACAGTAGGCAACATGCTAGTGTTGTACCTAATCATCAAGCACAAAAGAAATAAGTAAGAAAATTAGTATAAATACATAAAAAGTAAAAAATAAAATATTAAATTTAAATTTGTATAATAAAACTTACCTAAACCTGAGAATAGCTCCAAAACCCAATCTCCTTCATTTGATATCGTTGCCCGACCTGCCTCAGGCCCCTTGCTGGGCAGCCCTTAACGACGCCACCCAGCTTGCCTCCAGCTCCTAGCTGGGTAGAGGGCAATTCTAAGAATCGACCCTAGCTAGGCAGAGGGCGATTCCAATAATCGCCCCCGGCTGGGCGGAGGGTGATTCTCGGAATCGCCCTCCAACTAGCCGAGGGTGATTCTTCGAATCACCCTCCACCCAGCTAGGGGCCGGAGGCAGGCTGGGCGGCACCATCGAGGGCTTCCCAGCCTGCCTCCGACCTGTAGCTGGGTGGAGGGTGATTCTCAGAATCGCCCTCCACCCAGCCGGGGGCCAGAGGCAGGCTGGGGGACCCTCGACAGAGCTACCCGGCTAGCATTCGGCCCTCGGCTGGGCGAAGGGTTATTCTCAGAATCACCCTCAACCCAGTCAAACGACACCGTCGAGGGTTTCCCAGCCTCCCTCCAGTCCTCGACTGGGTGGAGGGATATTCCGAGAATCACCCTTTGCCTAGTTGGGGGCTAGAGGCAGGCTGGGAAGCCCTCGACGACCTGGCTAGGTGGAGGGTGATTCTTGGAATCACCCTCTGCCTAGTCGGGGGCTAGAGGCAGGTTGGGCAGTGTTGTCGAGTGCTGCTTAGCCTGCCTTCGACCCGTGGCTGGGTGGAGGGTGATTCTGAGAATCTCCCTCCGCCCAGCCGGGGGTGAGAGGTCGGCCAGGAAGCGCCATCGAGGGCTGCCCAGTCTACCTTCGGCCTCTAGCTGGGCCGAGGACGATTCTTGAAATCAACCTCAGCCCAGTTAGGGGCCGGAGGTAGGTTAGGCCACCCTCGAGGTGCCAACTAACTGTCCTCCGGTCCCGAGAATCACCCTTGGCTGGGTGGAGGGAGCTTCCGGGAATCACCCTCGGCCCAGGCGAGGGCGATTATTGGAATTGTCCTCGACCCAACCGGGGGCTAGAGGCAGGCTCGTCGGCGTCATTGAGGGTTGACTAGCCTGCCTTCGGCCCGAGGTTGGGTGGAGGGAGATTCTTGAAATCACCCTCCACTCGACCCTCGATGACGCCACATGGCCTATCTCTAGCCCCTAGCTGGGCGGAGGGTGATTCTGAGAATTGCCCCCGGTTGGGTGGAGGGAAATTCTTAGAATTTCCCTCCACCCAGCCAGGGGCGATTCTTGGAATCGCACTCCACCCAGTCGAGGGAGATTCTCAGAATCACCCTCCACCCAACTGGGGGTTGGAGGCAGGCCAGGCGGCCCTGTCAAGGGCTGCCCAACCTGCCTCCTACCCCTCATTGGGTGGACGACATTTATCAAAATCGCCCTCTGCCCAGCCAAGGGCTGGATGCTGGATGTGCCGTCGAGGGTTTCCCAGCCTGCCTCTAGCCCCCGGTTGGGCAGAGGGCGATTTTGAGAGTCACCATCCACCCAGCTCGGGTCAGAGGCAGGCTATGCGGCGCCGTCGAGGGTCGCCCAACCTGCCTCTAGCCCCCGACTGGGTAGAGGGAAATTCCGAGAGTTTCCCTCGACCCAGTCGTAGGTCGGAGGTAGGATGGGTAGCCCTCAACGGCGCCGCCCAACCTACCTCCAGCCCTCGGTTGCATGGAGGGCGATTCCAAGAATCACCCCCAGCTAGGCAGAGGGTGACTCCAAGAATGACCCCCCACCCAACCGGAGGAAATTATTGGAATCACCCTCGGCCTAGCCGGGGGCTGGAGGCATGCTGGGCGGCATCGTTGAGGGTGGCCCAGCCAGCCTCTAGCCCCCGACTGGGTCGAGGGCTATTCTCAAAATCTCCCTTTGCCGAGCCGAGGGCTAGAGATAGGTTGGGTAGCCCTCGATGGTGCCACCTGGCCGGCCTCTAGCCCCTGGCTAGGCAGAGGGATATTCACGGAATCACCCTCTGCCTGGCCGAGCGACATTGTTGAGGGATACCTAGTCTTCCTTTGGCCTCTGGCAGGGTGGAGGGATATTCCGAGAATCACCCTCCACCCAGCCATGGGCCGGAGGCAGGCTGGGCAACCCTCGATGGCGCCGCTTGGCCTACCTCCAGCCCCCGGCCAGGTGGAGGGCGATTCCGAGAATCGCCCCCAGCTGGGCGATTCTTGGAATCACCCTCCACCCAGCGAGATGGTAGCCCTTGATGGAGCCACCTGGTTGGCCTCTAGCCCCTGGCTGGGCGGAGCGAGATTCTCGGAATCTCCCTCCACCCAGCCATGGGCAATTCTCGGAATTGCCCTCACCCTCCACCCAGGTGGCAGCCCTCGATGGCACCATCTAGCCGACCTCTAGCCCCCGGCTTGGCGGAGGGAGATTCTCAGAATCGCCCTCCACCCAGCCGTGGGCCGGAGGCAAACTGGGCAGCCCTCGGTGGCGTCACCCGACCTACCTCCAGCCCCCGACTGGGTAGATGGAGATTGCGAGAATCGCCCCTGGCAGGGTGGAGGGCGATTCTCAGAATCACTCGCCACCCAGCTGTGGGCGATTCTTGGAATCACCCTCCACCCAGCCGAGGGCCAGAGGCAGGCTGGGCAGTTCCGTCGATGGCTTCCTAGCCGGGGGCCGGAGGTAGGCTGGGCAGCCCTCGACGGTGCTACCAGGCCAGCCTCCGGCCCCTAGCTGGGCGGAGGGTGATTTCAAGAATCACCCTCCACCCAGCTTAGGGCTGGATGTTGGCCAGGCAGCACCGTCGAGGGTCGCGCAACCTACCTCTGGCCCCTAGTTGGGCGGAGGCAGGCTGGACAGCCCTTGACAGAGCCGCCTGGCCTGCCTCTGACCCCTAGCTGGGTGGAGTGATTTCGAGAATCACCCCCGGCTGGGCAGAGGATGATTATGAGAATCACCCTTCGCCGAGCTAGGAGTGATTCTCAAAATCAGCCTCTGCTCAGTCGGGGGCCGGATGCAGGCCAAGATGCGATGTCGAGAGCTGCCCAACCTGCCTCCGGTCCCCGACTGGGTGGAGGGCGATTCCTAGAATCACCCTTGGCCCAGTCGGGGGCCGGAGACGTGCTGGGCAGCCCTCAATGGCACCACCTGGATGGCCCCTAGCCTTGGCTACACAGAAGGAGATTCTCGGAATCACCCTCTGCCCAGTAGGGGGCTGGAGGCTGGTTGGGTGGCCGCGTCGAGGGCTACCTAGCCTGCCTCTGGCCCCCCGCTGGGCGGAGGGCGATTCTGAGAATCGCCCTCCGCCCAGCTGGGGGTGATTCTCGAAATCGCCCTTTTCCCAGCTGGGCGCCAGAGGCAGGCCAAGCGGCTCCGTCGAGCGCTGCCCAGCCTGCCTATGGCCCCTGGCTGGGGAGCTCTCAATGGTGTTGGCCGACCGGCCTCTGACCCCCATCTGGGCGGAGGGTGATTCTCGGAATCGCGCTCCGCCCGATGAGGAAGCTGAGCTGGGCAGGCGGCTGTCGGCGCGGCCCCGCCTCCGGCCACAACGGACGGAAAATTTATATATATATATATATATATATATATATATATATATATATTTCAAACACAAAGTATATAATTTTTTTTTTAAAAACAAAAACTATTATAATAAAAACAAAATTTATTGTTAGGAAAAAAAAAGCAAAAAAAAAAGAAAGAGACTATTCAATTAAAATTTTAAAATATAAAATATCAATAAAAGAAAATGAAAAAATATGTTTTAAAAAATAAAAAAACAAATATAAAAAAAAATTATTATTTATAATATAAAAAACAATTAAAAAAAAATCAAAATATGTTTTAAAATATAAACAAACATATAGAAGAAGATTTTAATTTTAATTTTTTATTTTCTTAAAACTAAAACAATTATAATTTAAAATATAGAAAAACAATAAAAAAAATAAAAAAATATGTTTTAATATATGAACAAACAAATATATGAATCATAAATTTTTCATTTACTTATTCATTTTTAAAAATGGTTTAAGTCATATAATTTCTCCATAATTTCATGGTTCAAGTATCTTGAAAACTTAAGATTTAAAAACTTGAGATTTACAACTTGTCATTAATTCTTTTATGCGCTACGAAATTTTATGTTTAATGTTATGGTTGAAAATAATTACAATTTTAGGGATGTTTAGAGTCAAGATATTTTATGTTTAACAACATGGATAAAAGTTGTTCGAAATGATAAGCCCTTTAGACATGATTTTGTTTATATTTAACATCATCTATAAAAAAATTTAGAATTTTATGATTTTTCAATGTCCTAATATGTTGTCTTTAATTCCATTGTTACAATGTGTCAAAAGTGTGACACAATGTTTTTTTGTTTTTGTTTTTCCAGCATCAACTTGTTTTGTTTTGAGGGTGTTTTTTCAATCCTTTTTTGAAGAAACAATTTTGTTTTTAGAATAATTTTATAAAAAGGTGAAATTTGGCCTTGAAAAAAAAACAAATGTGTTATGGAATACAAACTTTTTGTTTTTGGGGTGTTTTTTCATGTTTTTTGAGTCTTTTTGGGCTAGAGTTCCCGTTTTGAGGTAATTGTTCCCGTTTCATCGGTAACAGTGTTAAAAATGGATGAAGAGGTTTCCTTGTTCATGGGAATATGAGGATAAGAGGTTTAATGACTTCATGGGTTCCAAATTCGACGCTATCAGATGAGATGAAAGATGGAACAACTTCTAGAAGTCACTAGAGGTTGGGAAGATTCTCGGAATCCAATGAACAATTAACTCCTAGTCGACCAACACCCTCCAAAGTGGGCCTAGATCCTCTGCAACACAGCCTTGCATGGGAGTAGATGCTCTAAAAAGCAGTTAGAACTATCTAGGGGTGCATTGATGGCTCAATGGGTCACTTCAACTTGCATCTAAGTTGTTAACCTTCCATAAAGGAAGACCATCAATGTGATGACTTGTTTAGGGCATGTAGCAACCAATTTAGAGTATGATAGACCCTAATGAATATTGATCTTTGTTTTGGGATGATGCCCAAATCGACCTGTAACACATATGATAATAAGTATATATGGTGGACATATATTATTAAGAACCGCTATTGTGGCTTATTGGTAAGCATGTCTGTTGGTGCGGGGGAGGTCATGGGGTCATCCCTGACCTCCGCCCATCCCTTGTAATATTTTTCTCCAATGAAATGTGTTTTACGATAAGGTTTAAAACCTTATAATATAATAAAATTCACCCCATATATCTGAACTTTGGAATATATGATTCAGACTTGAGCAACACAATACAATCTCTAATCGAACCTTAGGATATACAATGGAGACCTTTAGAGCTATAATGAAATTTGGGCTTTGGATAGGGTCTACCAGAGGGGGTAGGTGGAAGCCTCCAGCTGCACCATGTGTCAACCTCTGGTTGGCTTGTTCATCCATATGTAAAAAAATTTCTCATTCAACCTTAGGAACACATTCCTAAAAAAAATTCACCTTCAAAGTTTACTGATGAATCCTGCTGTGACACTTGTCACAGTGTCATTTGGTGAAACTGAAAAATATTTCATGAATATACTTAAATTTTCTGATTGGGATGCCATGTCACCAACCTGTCCTATTCTGCAAATGTTTTAGCTATTTAAGAAAATGAACAGCAAGCCCTATCTTCTTCATCTGGAATCTGTTTTCAACGAAATGAATTATGCCAGATTCCTGGTGAGAAGCTCTTCGCTTTCATTCAGTTTCCAATCAATTTCGAGCACTTTAATTTTTGAGCTTTTACTTTGAGCACGTGATCATTCCTCCCCACTAGAAGCCTTTTAGACCCCAAAATCTCTTTGATTACTAATCATGTGGATGAGGGTATTGTTCCCTCACCCTTCCAGTCTCCATTCACTAAAATTTTCCCATTTTCATCAAATTGAGCTTTTCAAAAAATCTTAACTTCTTCCTTGACTCTTACAACCCTCTCTTGTTGTTGTTGACACCGTCATGCTGCAATTTACATGAATTTGTAGAGAAGAAATCTATTCTTGCAGAAACCATCTTGGTCCTACCTTGGTCATTAATCAAAGGAAACTTAAGAATTGTCTCACTTTGCACGCTATCATCATGGTAATTCTTAACTGATCTTTCTTTGTACTTGCGTCGAATCTCGACCAATTATCTTCTCCATTGACATGTACCCTTTGGAAACTAGAAACAATCACTTGTGGAACCCATGCCTTATTTTTCAAACTTCTTTGTTCCTTTCTCTTTGACCTTTGCACTCTCTTGCACTGACATCTTGTTTCCAACACTGCTAAACACTGAGGTTGACTATTGCAATTTTTTTACATCTTGTTCACCTCCTTTCAAAGGCAACTTGTTACAGTCCTGAAACATCTCATTACAAGCATGAGAAACCTTAATGAAATCAACTTTTTCATTCGATGCATCTTTTTGAAAGGTTTGATTCAAAACATCTCTATGTTTGATCATCAACAATGTCAAATTCTAACTTGCATTCACTATCCTCTTCATTTCTCTTGCATGTTTAAGAGACAAAATTGTCTTCTTCTTGTGTACTCTAATTATTTACTCAATTCCATCTTTAAACAATATATATTTTTTCTCATGGTGATGGAATACTATTTTCCTATCATAAATATACGGACTTCCCAAAACAATACATGGTATCTCAAGTGGCACCACATCAAGTTCAACTTCATCAATAAATTTAACTTGATGGAGAATATTAATATTCACTTTCTTGTAACCTATAATTTTTCATTATTGCATATCCACCCTAAAGGATAGGGTCTTGGATGTCTAACAATTTCAAGGTTTATCTGCTTAACCAAGTCTTTGAAAATGAAGTTAGCTTGTGACCCACTATCAAAAAGTGTGTCTATTTTTGTATGCTTAGAGACGACTCTAACATCAAAAAGTTCTGTTCTCATATCTTCATCTTGAGTGACATTGGAAAAATTTGAAGAACTAATGCTTGCTATATGCTTACCTTTTAAACCCATGGCTGTAATCTTTGTCTCATCTCTTGAATCTGAACCTAAGTCATTTTCAACTATAGCAAGAGATTTCTCTTTTACTTTGGATTTCAGTTTGTTTGGCTTTAACTCTTGATGAATTTGCCAACAATGGTCTTCATCATGGCCATTCTTAGAACAGTGTTTGCATATGATTTTCTCTTTCTTTATTTTGATAGAGCTATAATTCCTCTTTCCTCTTCCATAAAACTTTACCTTTCCTTTACCCTCACTATCACTTTTCTTATCTATGTTCAGTTTCCCTACTTCTTCTAAATGTGTGGCTTGAACACAAACCTCATATATATTTTTGGGATTAAACATGAGAATAGTGTGCCTAAGGTAACTGTGTGAACCCCAAATGTAATTTAACAAAGTTTCTTGAGAATATAAATTAATACCCAAAATAAAAGCTCTTCTCCTAAATTCATGAGTATAATATTGCACACTTTTCCCTTTCAATTCTCTAAAATTTTTCCAATCCATAATGGAATTTTGCATGAAAGCTAAGGGATAGAATTCCCTTTTAATGGCAGCAATCAAACTTGACCAAGACATAGAGATATTACTGTAGCTTTTAATCTCTTCCTAAGTCCTTGCTTCCCACCATACAAGTGCATATCCTTCCACCCTCAAATAAGCCAAATGAATATTTATGTCATATTCATGAAGGTTCTGAATTCTGCAATACACCTCTAATTGACGTATCCAATTGTACAATTTCTCTACATTTATCTCGCCATTTTACATTGGAAGCTCAAATTTGACATCAAGTTTGAGTAAGGGAGTTTTTCCTCTTGTGGTATTTGAATGAGCATGAGTGGCTTTTGTGGTGGAAGTGGAGGATGATGTTGATGGTGATCAAGATGGTGGAGATGGAGGTGGATTTTCTCCACTACCCTTTGAATCCTTTTATTCATCCTCCTTATCATCTGAAATTCCTTCTCCATGTGGAGGCTTAGAACCTTCTCCTGCCATCCCAGTAGTAAATGCATCAAACATAATTTTAACCATCCTCTTTATATAATTGAATTATTTCTTGAAATTATCCTCTTCTGAATGACCTCCAGTTTCTCCAACACCTAACATGATGGATATGGATTAAAGCTCAACTTATGGTGCTTGTACCTCTTCAATATTAGCTTCTTGAGATAAAACTTGAGGTGCTTCAAGTGCAGCTATGAGTGAAACTTTGGGTGGAGATGGTGCCATTGTGGCTCTCCTTCTTTTGGTCCTCATGTCAGGACTTGCAACCAATAGTTTCCCTTCACCTTTCTACAAATTTAACCTTCTAAGCATAACAAATTTTCAACCATTAAAACCCTACTTGCACAAAAATCAAGAAACTATCAAGAAAATAACCTCAGCAACCTTTCAACCAGGATCTAATACCAACTTGATATGAATTTGAATGTTAGTTTTGATGTGCTAATTTCATATTCATATTTAAAATTAATACCTGATCTTATGCTTCAGGTGCATAGGTTTCCTTGGTGTTTATGAGTGTCAAACAGGTAAATGAGCTGAGTTTTTAAGTTAAATTGAAGATCATAAAGCATGAAAAAAAATATTGAACAACAACAATAACAAGTACAACAAACTATCACAATTGATCCATTAACACATTGTTTTGATGAAGGATTTCAACCCTCCTAAGCTACGTCTCATTGGTCCAATTTCCATGTCTTGGGCCTCTGTATTATATCAAAAGTGAAAAAATTGTTGCTTACATTCACCTACAGCTGCTGAAACCTGCTTCACTGAGTCTAGAATGTCCAAATAATTCAAAAATGACTCTTCTTTCTCTTAATTTTGTCTAATTTTTCCAAAGATATGGCCAATTTTTTTTTACCTAGTAATCTGCCTCCAAAACTGGAGTAGACTCCACTTAGCCTTGCCAATTATGGAGGTGGCGCCTAATTTGAAGGTCTACAGAAAATTCCACCAAAGTAACTGCAGTTTTAATTAAATTTAATCTTGGATTAATTGTGTGTTTAACTGTGCATAAGCATGTTTAGTGGAGATCATAAACGAGGTTATGTGGTAAGGACATATGGGGAGGGGGTTGACCCCCTCATTCCTGCCGTCAGAGTAACCATATGATAATAAGTATAGATGGCAGACATAGATTATTAAGAACTGATGTTGTGGCTTATTGGTAAGCTCGTCTATTGCCGCGGGGGAGGTCGTGGGGTCAACCCTGACCTCTACCCATCCCTTGTAATATTTTTCTCCATTGTAATGTGCTTTACCATTAGTTTTAAAACCTTATAATATAATAAAATGCACCCCATATATTTGAACTTTGGAATATATGATTCGGACTTTGGCAATACAATAAAACCTGTAATCCAACCTTAGGATATACAATGCAGACCTTTAGATCTATAATGAAATTCAGGCTTTAGATAGGGTCCACTAGAGGGGGCATGTGGCCGCCCCTGGCTGCACCACGTGTCAACCCCTGGTTGGCCTATCCATATATATATATATAAATTCTCATTCAACCTTAGGAACACATTCCTAAAAAAATTTCAACTTCAAAGTCCACTGGTGAATCCTATTGTGACAATTGTCATAGTGTCATTGGGTGAAACTGAAGAATATTCCCTGAATAAACTTAAATTTTCTGACTGGGCTTCCATGTCACCAACATGTCTTGTTTTGCAAATTTTTTAGTTATTTAGGAAAATGAATAGTAGACTCTATCTTCTTCATCCGGACTCCATTTTCGACAAAACGAATTGCGTCGGATTCGTGGCGACGAGCTCTTCGATGTTGTTCAGTTTCCAATCAATTTTGATCACTTTCATTATTGAGGTTTTACACTAAGCACTTGATCAACCATTGGCAGATACCATCGTAATTCCAATACTAAGTGTTGACTTGGAGCACACACAAATCAGTACCAAGGCAATTCTAATGTTGTTGAGAAATTAAGGTTTTATTAGAATTTCTCTTTCATGATAATTACTTGTGATTTCATGATGTTTCTCTCACTTAGATCTTATCTTCGTTAGATTATTACATTCTTCATCAAGTCAATTATCAAATGCACAAGATACAAATATTTAGGCTTTCAAGCTAGGGTTGAAACCTCTCCCTCTTGGAGAGGAAAACCCACTAATAATTATTCTTATAGATCTTCAGTTGATGAGTACCACAACCATGACACATACCCTTAACACTAGTATGCCTCCAAAACTCTTTTCACTACTCTTCTAGGCTCCTTATGATGTTCTTCTTTTCTGCACTACTTTGCACCAACCCTAGGGAATCCTTCTATTCTTTCTTCCTTGATCTAGCCTTTATCACCTGCACTTCCCCTCGACCTACCTTTCTTCGTCCTTAATTATCAAGACATATATCTTATTTTTCTATATTAGCCATCCTTTAAGTTATATATAAATGCCCTTGGTTCCTTTCCAAATAGGATTACCCAAGACCAAGGTTGTACAACCTTTCCTACATACTGATAGCAGCCTCCTTACGGACTGTGTTGCAGACTTATTCTTGACCCAACCACGCAGCTATACTTTTCAGACATGACTTATCTTCTCACATTATATTCACACCAATTTCAGCTCTGAACTTCACACCTTTATCAGAGAGCTTGACCGAGATATATTATACCCAAAGACAAAGATATAATATCCTTCCTTTCCTTCAATGCTTGTCCTCCTATTTTTGCACCAACTATAGTCCTTACTTTGCACTACAATCTCAGGGCTTGATCTGAATTCTATTCTCCAAATGAGGTCGCGGTCCCTCTATATATAGGGATTGTCTCACTTCTTCTAGGTAGACATGATCTAGTGTGTAGGATGACATGAACTAGTGTGTAGGCTGACATGAACAAGGGTGGATCTCCATCATATTTGATATGAATTCTTTGGAGAATCTTGCAAATTTCTTGGAGCATATACTTTACATCTATAATTTGTCTCTTTACAAGTGTAACATCACTTCATATACATGACTCTAAATTATATTTATGACAAGATCACAAAACCTAAAGACATAAAGAATAATTATTTGACCTATAATAAAAAATCCTTGCTCATGAAACCCATGAGGCAAGTATTACAAAATAAATTTTATTATCTTTGTCTCTTCATTACATAAATTCATAATTACAAGTCATTATGAAGATTGAACCTAGTTACACTTTTCAACACTCCCTCTTAACTAGGGGGGTATTCATAATGGTACATGGTCACTCTCAATTTGAAGAATCTCATAAGAAGAATCGAGTTGGTAATCCCATCTGTATAGCATCATATCAACCATCATTGTCATAGTGCAAGACCTTGACTAATAGCTCCATATCTCCACGAGATAATTGAGATCTAATGTTGGTGATACCAATGATGAATAGACACCTATATCATTGTCTCTCTTGGATCATATCCCACCTAGGTTCACTCAAGATATGTCCAGGACTATTCTTATCTTTGATTCTCAGTCCTCAAATAATATCATTCCTTCCATGACTACTCTTATGTTTGATGCCCTAATACATCCTCAAGGGTATTGGATGCCAGATGATTACCCAATCCTCCATTCTCTTTCTAGGTGAGGACCAGAATGACATGTTTATCTCTCCCTCTCAACTAGGGAGGACATATTCCATATAGTAATGTACTCATTTCTATACAACGAATGTACCTAATCGACCTCCTGACTTAGGAATTACCAAGTTTCCAAGTAAGAAACTTATTACTAGGCTCCCTTTTAATTAGGGACCTACAACAAAAATAATGAAAACACCCAGTTTCTTGTGAAGAAATCCTTTCTTTGATGTCATAAATTTCTTTCGTTGTTGAGGAGTCTTCATCTTTGGGATCTCTTCATAGGGCATATATCATCCATCACGTTCATCCATGATTCATGTATTTTATCAAAAAGAGATCCATCTAGTCTAGCTTCATGTTATGTTGCTTTCCTATGAACCATTGTTGTGTAACCAGCTCCAAAAAGAGAAGAAAAGAGATATCAACGCCTTAGAAATGTGCCACTTCGAGGGGGAAACCTCCAATACATTACATAAATGAACAATTCTTGGATGATACAATTTACAAAACCTCCTTTCTATATATAGGAGTCCATGGGGCCATAATGTAATCCTAGTGGGCCACAATGTAATCCTAGCCGACCTAACAATAATAATTTAAGGGCACAATAATAACAAAATGGGGGTTACAAGGGTTCGATAATAACAATAAGGGGGTTACACTAACAATAATAAGGGACTATACTAGTGATATAGGGACCTAACATGCCCCTCTCCTTCAAAAAAGTGTTGTCCTCAATGCTTGAGTAGCTCCGGGTGCTTCTGTATAAAATTCTCATCCTCCCATGTAGAATCTTCGGTGGGTAAGTTCTTCCACTTGATGAGATACTCTGAAATTGATCGATTCCGTAGTTGTCGAGTTCTTGTTTCCGTGACCGCTTCAGGTTCCAATATGATTTTTCCTTCCTCATCAAGTTCTGGCAATATTGTTTGAACGGGAAGATTTTCACCTATAACCTTCTTTAAGCATGAAACATGGAAAACTGGATGTACTCGCGAAGAAGCAGGAAGCTCCAATTTGTATGCCATAGTACCAATCTTTTGCAACACCTTGTAAGGACCATAGTACTTTGGTGATAATTTATTATCCTTCTTAGCTTGCTTGAGAGACATTTGTTTGTATGGTTGTAGCCGTAAAAATACCCAATCTCCTACATCAAAACTTCTCTCGCTGCGATGTTGATCTGCCTGTTGTTTCATTCGATTTTGTGCCAAATTCAGGTTATCCTTTAAGAGTTGGAGAACTTCTTGATGATGCTCGATGTGATCTTCCACTGCTTGAACCTTCGAATTTTCCCTTAAAGATGATGTGATGGATGGTGGATGATATCCATAAAGTGCTATAAATGGGGTCATTTTTGCTGCAGTATGGAAGGAAGTGTTATACCACCATTTAGCGAGAGGTAACCACTTGACCCATTGTGTTTGTTTATCGGATACAAAACAACGAAGATATCCTTCCAAACATTTATTTACTATCTCAGTTTGACCATCAGATTGAGGATGATAAGATGAGCTATGAGCTAATTGAGTACCCAAACAAGAAAATAACTCTGTCCAAAAATTTCCAGTAAAAATGGGATCTCTGTCGCTCACAATAACCCTTGGGCTTCCCTGTAGCTTTTGAATTCTGTCCACAAATGTAGTAGCAACTGTACTTGCTTTAAATGGATGAGATAATGCACAAAAGTGTGCATACTTGGTAAGTCTATCAACTACCACCATGATGACATTCTTTCCTTCAGACTTAGGTAAACCTGTGATAAAATCCATTGAAATCTCCTCCCAACGCTGACTTGGAATGGATAAAGGTTGTAGAAGTCCGGGGTCTTAATTGTCTCCACTTTATTCTGCTGGCAAACCAAACATTCCGCCACAAACTTTTGAATATCAGATTTAAGGCCATCCCAAAAAAATTCTTTCTTCACCCTGTGGTAAGTTTTTAAAAATCCTGAGTGTCCTCCTAAAGGAGAAGTGTGCAATTCGAGAAGAATCTTTTGTTTTAGTTGGGAATTCTTACAAAGATATAAGCGATCTTTGTACCATAAGGAATCATTTTTCCAACTAAATGTATCGGATGTACTAGGATCTTGCTGCAACTTTTGAATGAGTGTCCATACATCTTTGTCCTTCTTCCATTCATCTCTTGCTTCAGTTATCCAATCTGGTTGGATAATAGAAATAGCACAAAGCAATGCTTCCACCTCTTCATTCTTTCTTGAGAGTGCATCTGCAACAACATTAAGCTTTCCTTTTTTGTAGATTATTTCAAAGTCATAACCCAACATATTTGTGACCCATTTTTGCTGCTCTTCTGACGATAGTTTTTGTTCCAAAAAGTGTTTAAGACTATCATGATCAGTTTTTACCTTGAAGTGTCTTCCCATTAGGTAAGTTCGCCATTTCTTTAGTGCATGCGGTATTGCTAACATTTCCTTCTCATAAATAGGTTTCTGTAAATACTTTCCTTTGATTGGACGACTTTCAAAAGCAATGGGTCTTCCTTCCTGCATTAAAACTGCACCAATTCCATTCCTGAGGCATCACATTCCACAATAAAGGTTTTTGTGAAGTCTGGCGTAGCTAAGACCGGTGCTAGGCACATTGCCTCTTTAAGATGTTCAAAGGCCTTAGTTGCTTCAGGAGTCCATGAAAATGCATCTTTCTTCAATAATGTTGTTAGAGGTGCTGCTATTCTCCCATAATTCTTAACAAACTTGAGATAATACCCTGTTAACCCGAGAAATCCTCGCAACTTCTTTATGGTTGTAGGGACTTTCCATTCCTTAATGGCTTTAATTTTGTTAGGGTCTACTTTAACACCCTCGTGAGATACAATATGACCCAGATATTCCACCTCTTGTACTCCAAAGAAACATTTGGATGTTTTTGCATATAATTGTTTCTCCTGCAATAGTTTGAGCACCCTGTCAACATGTTCAACATGATCCTTCCAAGACTGCTGTAGATTAGTATATCATCAAAAAATACTAGCACAAATTTTCTAAGGAAGGGTTTGAAAATGGAATTCATCAACCCTTGAAATGTAGAAGGTGCATTTGTAAGACCAAAAGGCATGACCAAAAATTCATAATGACCCTCATGAGTTCGAAATGTTGTTTTTGGAATATCTTCAGTCTTCATTCTAATTTGATGATATCCTGAACGAAGATCCAACTTGGTAAAATAAATTGCTCCATGTAATTCATCCAATAATTCATCACTCACGGGAATGGGAAATTTGTCTTTAATGGTGAGCTTATTGAGCTCCCTATAATCCGGACACATTCGCCATGATCCATCCTTCTTGTGTACCAATACTACAGGAGCAGAGAAAGAACTTTGACAGGGTTGAATTATACCCGCCTCTAACATTTCTGCAATCATACGTTCAATTTCGCTTTTTTGGAAGTAAGGATATCTATAAGGCCTGATGTTTGGAGGAACACTTCCTGGAATCAAATGAATAGCGTGATCATGATCACGAATAGGTGGAGTCCTTTGGGAGTTTCAAACACCTTGGAATGATTGTCCAAGACTTGTTGGAGATCTGCAGAAATAGATGATTTTGATGTTGGAACTTCTAGTGAGCATAATTGTGCAATTACGCCTCGTTGTTCTTTCTTTAGAATCTTTGTCATGACATTATAGCTTATTAACCTTCCTGGCTTCCCTTCAATACCCCGTAATTCGACTTCCTTTCCTCCTGAAAAAAATTTCAAGAAAAGTTCTTGAAAATTAAAAGCTACCGTCCCCAAAGATTGTAACCATTGTACTCCTAGTACAACATCAACACCTCCCATAGAAATGGAAAGCATTGGACTAATCAATACATATTCCCCCATGGTTAGCTTGATATTATGGCATTTTCCAGAGCAATTTATAGTTCCTCCATTTGCAACCATCACTTGACATTCTGGTGCTGGGTATAGGAAACAATTTAATTCCTTGGCTACCTTACAATGAATAAAATTATGGGTGCTACCTGAATCAATCAACACTATTACTTTTTTCTTCTTGATTTGTCCTTGTATCTTGAGAGTTTGAGGAGTGGTAATTCCTGCCAGTGCATTACACGATATGGTCGGATTCATTTCTTCCTCTTCTAGGGTTGGTTCCTGGTGTATATCCTCTTCTTGTTCATTTTCTTCTTCCTCTTCACAATCTATGTAAAATAATTTCTTCTCAGTACACTTATGACCTTTAGTGTATTTGCTATCACAACTGTAGCAAAGCCCTTTTGCTCTTTTTTCTTCCAATTGTTGTGGTGTCAACCTTGTAGGTTGTGGGAATCTAGATGTAGCAACACTTCCTTCTTTATAGAATTGAGTGGTAGGCTTCCTTGTCGCCATAACTTTACATTCAACTTTTCTTGCCAACCTGAATGCCTTCTCCAATGAATCAGGTTCCAGAATGCGAACTTCATGTTGGATGTTATACTTTAAAGTGCCTATGAAGAGATCAATCCTGTGTTCCTCTGGAATATCAGTTACCCTTATATTCAATTTTTGGAAGTCCTCAATGTGCTGCCCCACTAAACCCTTTTGTTTGAGATTTATCAATTGGATAAAGAAGGTGTTGCTCTTTGTATCCTCATAATGTGCTATCATTTCCTCAGTAAAAATTGACCAAGTGACAATTTTTTTACGGGAGCAAAGCCATCGATACCATACAAATGTATTTTGTTCTAAATGTAAAGTTGTAATGCGTACCTTTTGTGTGTTTTGCATGTTATGGAGATCAAAATATTGCTCCATCTGTAGTATCCATGTTACAGGATCCTTTCCATCAAAATTCCTCATATCCATCTTTGGAATATGGTGGTTCTTCCCGCCAACATTAGAGTTTATGAAATCACAATTAACATTTATTTTGTTCTCATCATAAGGTTCTTCTACTATCTTTTCACCATTAGGAAACCTTTCTTGTATCAACTTTGTCAAACCTTCCATGTCTGCTTTTAGAAAATTCTTCATGTTTTCCATTTTCTCATCGATCTTAGCTTCCATGTCATCCATCTTAGATTCCATGCTAGCCTCCATTCCATCCATCTTAGCTTCCATGCCATCCATCTTAACTTGCACGCCATCCATCTTAGCTTCCACGCCTTTCTTCAAACCGTCCATCTTCACTTCCACGCCATCCATCTTAGCTTCCATGCCTTTCTTCAAAAATTCCATTTCATTTTTTGTTGCTCTTTGCGAGAGTGAAATTTTTTGCACTTGCTCTTGTAATTTTGATAGATCATGTTGCAATTATTCATCTTCATGAGTCATGGTAGAGCCTTCTGAAGGCTTAATGGGTGTTGAATTATTTTTAGGCGCCATTTTAGAATCCAATATTGATACCTATTCTTTTACTTGCTTTGAGGAGCTCGATATTGAAATTGAATTATCTCTGTAATTGAAAATCTTCAATATCTGAAATTTAGCCCTGTAGTAGCCCTCTAAAGCTTCTTTCAAATGCCATAGGTCTGATCTAATTTGGATTCCCCAAGACAAAGTTGTGTCCAATCTCCCACAATGACCTAATTCTGGACTGGTTCAGTAGAGAAAACTTGTAGGACTTGCCACGTGTCACTGTTTCGTCCTTTGTCTCTGAAATTGATAGCCAAGAAACTAAAGTCCGTGTACTTGCGACCAATTTTTATGGCACTCAAATCCACTTCCCAGAGAAAGAGTTATTGAAATTTTCCCACGATTACCTCTTTGAGATGAAATTCAGGAGCCTGAAAAAGCACTACCTTCCACAGATCATATCTCCAAAAATATTGCGAACCAAGCTCTGAAATTTTTTGACGAATTTCCTCAGGCTTTCAGCTTCACACCATACGAATTTCAGATTCTGAACCTTCGTATAAACAAATTTATAGCGAAAATGCGACGATGACCTGTTTAGGAGCTTGAAAAAAGACCTAACTTCCACAGATGATATCTCCGAAAATATTGCGAAACAAGCTCTGAAATTTTTAGACAACCTTCCTTAGGCTTTAAGCTTCGCACCCTAAAAATTTTAGCTTCTGAAACTTCGTATACAAAAAGTTATAGCACAAATGCCACGATGACCTGTTTGGAGCAGCGAAACCCTAGAATCCAAAGCTCTGATACCAAATGTTGTGTAACCAGCTCCAAAAAGAGAAGAAAAGAGATATCAACGCCTTAGAAATGAGCCACTTCGAGAGGGAAACCTCCAATACATTACATAAATGAACAATTCTTGGATGATACAATTTACAAAACCTCCTTTCTATATATAGGAGTCCATGGGGCCATAATGTAATCCTAGTGGGCCACAATGTAATCCTAGCTGACCTAACAATAATAATTTAAGGGCACAATAATAACAAAATGGGGGTTACAAGGGTTCAATAATAACAATAAGGGGGTTACACTAACAATAATAAGGGACTATACTAGTGATATAGGGACCTAACAACCATGTTGAAGACATATACTTCCTTTAGAAGCTCTGCATAAGCTCATCATATATTATTTAATTATCAATATGAAATTTTAAATCAAAAGTTACTTTAGTGATGATATTTCACCATGAAATCTTCTCGTAGGCATCGGCATCCTTCATTACAGATTGACACATCTCCTATAGTTATGTATTGTCAAGGGTCTCCATCTTTCCCACACTTCTACCAGATTCTACATATCTTCCCAGGAGATTTTCTAGTCAAGTATTCTTGGCTTCCTTGGATCTTGACTACTTTTTATCATGGTTTCACTTCACATGATCTCCTCCCTTTCTTCTCCATAAATTTTTATTTCATTCCCAGAAGCTTCCAATATGCAGTACCTTGATTGTGTACATCCATCTCATATTCCATATGAGGACATATTATGTTGAGTTCATCTGGTATGGATCATGCCTTTTGGCAACCTATGCATCAGAGGAAATTCTATTTTCATTTGATCATACTTATAAAGATAGAAGTATACTACCTACCACCATATGACATGACTTCATAGCATCAAGTGTAAGCATAAATATACATGTACCTCATATCTTTTCATTTTGAGTCATCTTGCAACAATTTTCCTTATAATGAAAAGTTTCATTCTCTTGACCTGCTTTATCAATATGTCATCATATCCTAATCGCATAATTCTGCAAATTATAATTCTTGATGAAACCTTTTTTATTTATTTCTAACTAGTGAATCCAAAGAGGATTCCATTATAAAATGTCAGCAGTTATTTCCATATGATAAATGAATGATGAATCTTGATTTAGATTACTTCCTTTTACATATATTATTTTTAGTGAGTTTCCAAGCAACCACTTATCTCATAGCATAGTTGTCACATAAATGTGTTACATACATCCTCCTATGATGTGTGATCTTCCTTCAATTCTTCCATTATAATGCCAACTCTAAAGTTATGTATCTATCTAATATACAATTCTTCCAAACCTACTATTTTACAGCCGACAGATACATCTTAAAGAGGAAGATGACTCTCAATCATAGTAGAGGTATTTCCTTTCTTCTTGCTTAGGTTTCTTTGAATCTGGTTCTTCCATTTCTCCGGTGACATGGGCTTATTCCTTTTTCCTCTTGTCCTTATTATATTCCGGAAAATCCTTTTTATAGTGCCCAAGGTAATTACATCCATTTCATCATATCTTATCCATGTTTCTTCTTTTCTTCTGAGGACCAAACTTACCAAATCTTCCCTTTCTTCTTGACATGGTAGCATAGGCTTGATTCTCTTCATTTGATCCTATATCAATTATAGATTTTAATATAGTCTCTTCTATCTTACATAAAGACCATAGATCTTGGAATGATGTTGCTTCTTTCTGCCCATATATGATTGAAGTGAAGTTTCCCCATTCATCCAGTAGAGCGTTTAGTACCATTGTAGTCATTTCTCTATCAAACATTACTTCTCCTAATTCCTGTAGTTGATCTCGTGTTTCAGTAGTCATCATAAAATATGAAGTGATTCCTTCCTCTCTTGACGAATCAAACTTGTATAATTATTACCTCATAGATAGTAATTCCCCTGCAATACTCCCCGAGAATATCTCCACCAATTTGTCATATATTTATTTTGAAAATTCTATTATTCATACATAGGGGATGAGAGAGTCCTTTATGGATTCTATAAGAATCCTCTAGGCTCTTATCTCTCCCTTAATGCATTTTTCATGTGCTTAAGTATCTTCTTTTTAAGGTCCAGTTTTTGACCCTTTGATATAGTTCATGAATTCATTCTCAACAAGATTTAGATATGTCATTTTATTCCGTGAAAGAAATTTTGAAACCCCAACCTATTTTTTGATTTCTTTGCAAAAAGACATTTTGACAGATTTAGATGAAGTCATAAAGATGCTTACTTGTGTAGATGTTTTTTTTATTTTACCAGCTTCCTTGTTGATGATGATGTAGATAGTAGCAGGGTCTCCCTCTTAGATAGACTTATTCAAGAGTGATGTAAAGAGGTAAATCACCTTGGATCTATGATGATGATGATGATCAAGGATGCCTTGATGATGACTCCAGCAAAAATGATGGTTTGGTGATGTCTTCAACAATGTTGACTTGGATTCAATCATGAGATAGCTTTAGATTCCTTGAAGGTAAATACCACTTCCTTGATCTTGATTTTCCTCTTGAATGGACCTTGATGTAAAAGTCCTTTAATTAAGGATTTTTTTCTTCTTGATATGGCTTCAGGTTTACACCAACTTTTTGCAAATTTCTCTTTGAATAATATTTTTCTTCCTTGGATCTATGGTTATGACTTTTCAATGTAGATCCCTTATATTAATGTTTCTTGAAAATTGAACTTTGATATTCTTTCCGTAGCTTGATCCTTCTGTCTTCTTGCTAAACATCCCTTTCTTGTCTTCACCACCTTAGCTCGGAAACCATGTTGAGAAATTAGGGATTTTATTAAAATTTCTCTTTCATGATAATTACTTTTGATTTTTTTATGCTTCTCTCACTTGTATATTACATTCGTTAGATTATTACATTATTCGTCTATTCAATTATCAAATGAACAAGAGACACAAATATTTAGGCTTTCAAACTAGGTCCAAAACATCTCCCTCTTGGAGAGGAAAAATCGACAATAATTCTTCTTATATATCTTCAATTGATGAGTACCACGACCATGCAATAGACCCTTCCCACTAGTATTCCTCCAAGACTCTTGTCACTTCTATTCTGGATCCTTATGATTATCTTATTTTTTGCACTGCTTTCCCCAACCCTAGGGAAGCTTAGTCCCTATCCTTATATTATTTCTTCCTTGATCTAGCCTTGGTCACCTAGACACTTCTCCTTGGCCTAACTTTCTTTGTATTTAATGCTCAAGATAGAGATCGCGTTTCTCTGAAGTAGCTCTCCTTTACGTTTTATA
Organism: Pinus albicaulis; assembly: GCA_034641835.2. NCBI lineage: Eukaryota > Viridiplantae > Streptophyta > Pinopsida > Pinales > Pinaceae > Pinus > Pinus albicaulis. The sequence continues at coordinate 1,000,495,264 of CM076579.1, forward strand.
TATATCCTTAGTTCCTTTCCAAATAGGTTGACCCAAGACCGATGTTGTACAGCCTTTCCTAGACACTGATAGTAGCCTCCTTACGCATTGTATTTCAGACTTATTCTTGACCCAACCACAGTCCTATACTTTGCTGGGATGACTTATCTTATCGCATTATCTTCAAACCAATTGTAGCTCTGAACATTGCACTTTTATCACAAAACTTGACTAAGATATATTAGACCTGAGACACATATATAATATCCTTCCTTTCCTTTGTTGCTTTTCCTTCTATTTTCACACCAACTGTGGTCCTTACTTCACACTACAATCTCATAGCTTTTTCTGAATTTTGTTCTTCAAATGGGGTTGATGTCCCTATATATAGGGACTGTCTCACTACTTCTAGGCCAACATGATCTAGTGTGTAGGTTGACATGAACAAGGGTGGATATGCATTATATTTGAGTCAACTTATTCCAACTATCTTGACAATGCCTTAGAGCATATACTTTAGATCAATAATTTCTCCCTTTACAAGTGTAACATCAGTTCGTATACATGACTCTAAATTATATTTATGAAAATATGAAAAATTCTACATACATCAACAAGAATTATTTTACCTATACTAAAAATGTGTGTTCATGAAGCCCATGAGGCAAGTATTACAAAATACATTTTATTATATTTGTCTCTTCATGACATAAATTAATAATTACAAGTCATTATGAATACTAAACCTAGTTACACTTTTAAACAAATGCCGATAATACACGTACCATGGTAATGTTTAATTCAACCACCTACACAACTATCATTAGCTATATGCCTAAACTCATCAACCAAACATAACATTTGCATAATAAAATCCAACTATAACACGTGCCAAGTTTGACATCAATGCCAACTATCAATCATTGCATCCAACAACTACACCATCAACTACATCATGAATGCCAACAATCACCCCCTTTGGAATTGATGGCAACCCATACTGGACCATCCATCTGACAGTAACCTCTAAAATTGATCTCCTCATGCACTCCCCCTTTGACATCAATGGAAAATGGCCAAAACTCATCAATAACATCATCACTCCATTGATCATCCACTGGATCCAAAACAACTCCCTGTAGACACCAATTGGGTCTCAACAAAAAAAAACAACCAAAACTCACTTTATTCTAAAGAAGCAACATCATACTCTGACCAATGTAAATTTTCCTCACCAAAATCACAGAAGCACCTCATACATGGAGATAAGGCCAAGGAACTAACAAACATACTCCAATAAACACATAATAGCAATCATATCCATCAAGAATCTATCCTCAAGCAGCAACATAGTATCCACCTGGTTAGCAAGCACATGCAAGACATGTTCCTCGTGAGTATCATAACATCCAGCAGCAGCAACACATTTTATCATCAATATGAAACATATATATACTAGCAGTAGAAATCTCCCCTAACTCAAGAGTAACAAAAGAAAAAATAAATATGAACACCATCATAGAACATCATCAGGATACATCCATCATCAGTAACATAGAGTGGGAAACAACCATAACATCCTCATAAGCACCAAAAATAAAATTAGCACTCAAATCAAAATTAACAAACTATATCCATCAACAATATCAAAATGTGAGAAACAACATATTATGAGCATCATGGAAACAATAATAACTCTGTAAAATAATCTCCCCAAAATTAGTAAAATACTCTATAATATATCATGAGTCTCAACATCAGTATAACCAACATAGCAACATGAAACTCAACACTCTATCCATCACCAGCAGGATAACATAACCATCAATAGTAACATAGTGTGGACAACAACAACATCCTCCATGTAATATCCCAAAATGGAATAATGCATGGATGCACAAACATAATATTTGTAACACAGAAAATGTACATGTAATTTTATGATCAACACATATATATATAGAATAGTTGAGCCATTTTATTCATAGGAGAATATTCAGTTACAACAATGTACAAAATATGAGGTAATCTACCCAAAGAGATGGCCTAGAATGACCCTGAAAAGATGCCAAAGTAGGCACAGCGTAAGTGTAGAGCCGCTGGAAGAAAATATTGTGTTGTCCCTTCAACAAATAATGAATATATGACTACAGGTTGAAAAGGGAAATGCATATCTAAAGAAATATGGAGCTCTCATGATGCCAAGATTCTAGTTCTGGGCTTTATGATAGCAACCCAAGATAACCCAGAAAGTAAATTCCAGGTCTATGAGATTGGAAATTTACCCTCTTGGGGTTTGATCCCTGGTCTGCTGGCTTATGCATATTTGAAGCTAGATCTGAAAAATAGATGGTTGAAATATGTCACAAGATCATATCTAAGCTTGAAGGGTTGATCCCTTCACTAGATCCTCAAGCTAGAAGCTCAATATCTAGCTCCACAATCCTCCTCTGAAGATTGCAGTTGCTGCTACACAACTGCTCATAAAAACTGCACTATAAAGGAAGGAGGCTCTCTAGCCTACTGAAAAATATGGATATGAAGCTCAATACTGATGGAAATAATGCATACAATTTGAAGGAATTCTCCTCCATTGGATTACTAGCTAAAATGCTAGCAACTTTCCTTCTCCCTTAGATCTACAAGAATGGACTGTGAAATTCCTGATGGAAGTGTTGCTAATGGGAGATTAATAATAGTTGGTCTAATGCCTGATATAGATCTAAAGCACTCAAACGCTGATCTTGAAGCTCAAGGTCATAGGATGAATCCTTCACTGGTTCCTCAATTGAAATATTGAAGGACAACCTCCTCTTCTCAAACTGATCTTCAGAAATGTGCAATTTATGAATATGGATGTTCTTCAGAAAGTAGGAAAAATATGGCACCAATGCCTGATGATAAAAGTAGTGAAAATACTCTTCTGTAGAGATCACTCAGGGAAAGAGGTGGGATTCCCTCTTGGGAACACCCTATTCTAAACAACACTGCAACTTAGCTAAACATCATACGATTGCATGGAGATGTCATCTAAAAAATCCAGATCTAAACAGATCATACATCAATAATAATCTAAAACATAACTTCTATGTTGCCTTCATCTTCATTATATAGTTTGTGAACCTTCTCATGCCTTGGCCCACCTCATAAATGTGTTGTACATGTGGACATGGGTCTCCATGTTGACTGCACTATCTCTCCATGATCTCCATCATGTGTGAATGTAATGATCACCCTCTCCATCATGTGTGCATTAATGCACTACTTCCTCCATCATCTCATCATAAATGCTCTATGATCTTACATTTTATTCCTTCCAAGGTCTTAGTTGACTGCTTCAACCTCCATGATCTTTCTCATTAATGAGACATGATCTCCACTCCTTTCACATTAAGTAGTTGCTCCACTACTCCATTATGTAGATCTAGATCTGAAATATCCACATACACACATAAAAAGTGGATTTTATTTATCTTTGGGGTTTTTGTGTCCCTCCACCCTCTTATTTACTTAATTAATTATAAAAATTAAAAACTCTAATATTCCAATTATCTTATGGAAAAATTGGGAATATTACAGTCCTCCCCTGAAAAATTTGCTTGACCTCAAGCAACTACAAAAGTGGATGCTACAACAAACATCCTCCCTCCAAATAGCATCATCACGTGGAAGGCCTCCCCATCTGTCACAATGTGCCATGCATTTCCAGCTCCAAATCTGCCTCTCTAGAATGTCTAGAATGGTATCCAACTGAAAATTTAGATACCCATCCTCATCAATGAATCTCCAAGTGGAAACCATATGATGACCAAAGATCTCCTCTACACATGAGATACATAAAATGAAGTGGTTCATTCCCAAAGTGGAAGTCCCATCTCATGAACTATCTCTCCAACCCATGATACATAGAGTAGATTACATCTATCAATGCCCTCATCATTAGCCCTGTTGGCCATGTAGGAATCAAACATCACATCATCATAGTGAAAAACAATAAGTAGAGACATATGGGAAAACATAAACAATGTCAAACCATATTCTCCCAATAACAACCAACACAGCAAAGCCTTCTACTGCCATGCTAGATCATCGTGAAGCAATAAAGAGATTCATACTCTCTAAAAAAAAGGCACCACAACAATGCTTCTTGTTTCCATACAAAATTTGAATCAATATAAATGTGAGAGCCATACTCTCTCAATATAAGCCACTGCAACAATGTCTCTTGCTGCCATACCATATCATCATTGTACCAAATGTAGTGGCCATATTATCTCAAGAGAAGCCACCTTAACAAGGCATCTTGCTGCCCCATCACATCATCATCATACCATGTACAATGACCATAATCCCCCAACATAAGCCAATGATGTAAGGCCTCCTGTTGCCATCCTCTATCTTAATCGTGCAATGTATGGGAACAAATTAGTCCATACTCTCCCAAAATTAACCATAGCAACAAGGATTATTGCTGCCTCCTTACATCATCATGATGCAAGTCATGGAGCAACAATATAGTAATGGACATGTGAGATGTCTCATCAACATAGTACAAACAGGCTCCCTTATGCCACATCATGTGAGAGTTATACTTTCTCCCAACCCCAAGTACATACACGAGCATGAGATATATCCCAAACATAAATACATGTAAAGACATGTGACACATCCCAAAAAAGAGTAAATACAAGGACATAATATATATCATGTGATTTCCAAACTCTCTCATCAACAACCACAACAACCATGCATTTTTATTCAGCATTCTTCTAGTGATGTGTAAGGCATGAATAAAAAACATATGACCCATTGTGTGGTAACCATACACACCCAAGAGTAACCAATGCATCCATGCTTCTTGCTACCCTGTATCATAGATCTGCAAGTGGTTTGGAAACCCCTTGCTCCACATCACCAACCATTCATCCCAATGAGGATGATGGATCTTATTCTGCAAAAACTTGGTATCCTCCCATTGTAGGACACCAAACTCCTCAAATTGTTGAAGAACTTTGCACTCCATGATATGTTGAATTGCACCTCCAATGAGACATCTCCATGAGATCTTCTTCTTATCAATGGCCCTCCAAAACAAATAAGGTTTTGGATCTGCTACAGGTAGAATTTTCTCTTTGAGCTATGAGATGCTCATTGAGAAAGTGTCATCCAGAAAGGAGAAAATATTCCTCATCTCAAGATGTCTATCATCTATCATATTTTCCTCCATTGCTTCATGAATGAAGCTTCCATTTGATTTATCCCATAAGGAATGGGTCCTTGTCTTCTCACTACTGCTCATTAACAACGTTGTAGATCTGCAAGGTGATGCATGTGTTGTCTCAAAGCAAGGCACAATGCTGAACTCATAGCCAACCATTGTACATAGGATCATACTCATCCCATATTATATAATTCTACATTTTAACTTAAAGGGCTGAATGTAGTTCATCAATGACAAACTAGGATGGGTTCTCATCTCCTCCTTGATTAGATAGGGGTTCCTCTACACAGTGATATGATGCTACTCAAAATTAGAATGTTGTTCTAACCCTTGGTCATACATTAGCCCGGATGGCATGTCCCCATAAGTTTCAATAAAAGGTACTGAAACAATATGAGATTAAAGTGTATGCATACCTTGGATCAACTGATACTCAGAAACATCTTGCAAGATCACAATATTTTCCTCCTGGTGTAATGATCTCTCCAACTGCTGGTAAGAGTGATGGCTCCACTCCTACAAGTGTACCAATGCTGGTATGTGTCTCCTCCTCATCTTTCATCTCATGAAGCATGAATGGGGCTCCAAATGTCAAGAGCTCAAGGCCATCTTGCAAATATGCAAGTGATCCTCCTCTTGATGTAAGCACATATGCAGTTGGTGGTGGTAGAGGCTCCTCCTATTGAGTGATAATGAAAACATATTCTCTTGAATCTTCATGCAATATCCCCTTGATGATGGGATATGTCACTATTTGAGATGTCTCTAGTTTATTTCTACCATATCTCTTCTTTAGTCTTTGCATAAAATCTACATAAGCAGACACTTTCACGTGTGACAAGTGACTGAACCACCAAACTCTTGCTTCACCATCTAGGTGCAGCGTTGCAAACTCCATAGCCTCTCTTTCTGACATAGCATATTTCAAAAATAAGGAAAATAATTCTTCCCTACAAGCCCTCAATGGGCTTGTGGAAGATCCATCAAATGTAGGCAAGAAGAATCTATGCCTCTTTCTTCTATTGTTGCTTCTGGATCTCCTCTCTTCTTTGAGTTGCAGAAACTATTGGAGAGAGAGATTCTCCTTCAATGCTCTAGGTTGTGACTTGTATTCAGACATATATTCACGTAGATTCTCATGCCCCAAGCCTTAATCATATTCAGACTAGTCCTCTTTCTCAAAGAAAGTGGATATAGTGGAATAATGTGAAGCTCTTTGCTTCTCCGGTCTTCTTTGCTACTGAAAAGAAGTGTTGGGACTTTCTTCATCTTGAAACCTTCTTGAGGTTTCTCTTTTCCTTTCTCTTATTGTTTCATTGATCTACTTAGAGAGATCCTTCATAGATCTAAAGGAAGGTGAGGCAAAACTTAATCCCTCCATAGTAGATATCTACTATCTTCTTTTCATATGTTGTCAAAATGTCCACAAGCTGAGCCAAAAATCGTGCTATGATACCACTGTAATATCCCAAAATGGAATAATGCATTGATACACAAACATAATATTTGTAACATAGAAAATGTATAGGTAATTTAATGATCAACACAGATATAAATAGAATAGATGAGCCATTTTATTCATAGGAGAAGATTCAGTTACAACAATGTACAAAATATGAAGTAATCTAGCCAAAGAGATGCCCTAGAATGACCCTGAAAAGATGCCAAAGTAGGCATTGCGTAACTGGAGAATTGTTGGAAGAAAATACTGGGTTGTCCCTTCAACAGATAATGAATATATGATTTCAGACTGAAAAGGAAAATGTCAATATACAGAAATTTGGTGCTCTGATGATGCCAAGATTATAGATCTGAGCTCTATCATGGCAACCCAAGATAACCCAGAAAGGAAATACTACGTAGGTGGGTTAATTTTTCCATGCTTTTTCCAAAAAAAATATTCGCCGATTTCCATTTTTTCTAAGAATGATTCACCCAAATTTTATAGTATAAAGTTATTTTACCTTAAAAATCACCAAATTTTTATAGAGCCTATATGAAATTATTATAAATTTGAATATTTTACAAACATATTGCAAATTTTTTTATAGTTTTCATATTAGGGACTAGTAATATTCGCCAAGGTTTCTAAACCTTAAAATAAATTTCCACCCTTAAAATTTTCCTTGAAAAACTCATTGACATGATACAAGTAGATGCACCTTCATCAATGATAGTGCAATAAATGAGGAAATTGAGGACATGTACTTGAATCAAGAATTCTAACTGTGCTGGTAATTTTGGCACATAGCCCACATTATTAAAAGACCACAAGATTTGAAGACGTCGGATCAATTCCACCAATCGTGGACAACAATGCCTACTTATGAGAGAGACAGTTCTGAAGAACCTCAAGCATTGAAAGAGTAGAAGGTGACTCAGCCAGGTCTTCTACTACATTATAAATTTTAGTTGCATGAGCTCGAGGGTTGAATGTTGATTTTTGAACTACTCCCTTTGGCGGATTTATTGTTCTCGGAAGCATAGGTGGTAGAGTCGAATCAGATGAAGTCGAAGTCGAAGTAGTAGGTTTATCTGTAGCTCGACCATTGGATGATGACAATAGATTATTGTAATATTTACTTCATGTCGACACCAAAACATCAGTTTTGGGCTTCGTGGTGGATAACGTAAGAACTTGCGAACTAGAAGTAAGATCCGTAGAACCCATATGTGTTTCCGAGTTTAGAGAAGGATTTTTCAACACAGCAGATGCGACATAAGTCTTAATAATATTTGGGACTTCTGAGTGGTGAGGAAAATCTCACGTAAAATGATCCTCATTAGAAATCAAGCAAGGGTAGCGAGGTTTGTGAAAAGAAATAGATGAATCAGATTATTTTTCATGCGGAGGTGAATCTAATTTATTTGTGTCTTTCCCCTTATTCCTATTTCCAGGTTTCTTATCACTTTTTCCTTTGTCAGATGACACGGCATGGATTTCGGAAGAAGATGCAGGATCAGATGTAGTAGGGTAAAAAGTGTAGGACCAGATAGTCGAGTTGATGCTAGAGCACTAGTAGAACCAATCACACCATTGCTAACATGAATGTCCTAACCATATTAAGCAGGAGGAACATTAAAATTTGGTCACGACGTATTTAGAATCTTTTTGTAGAGTGTGCCAGACTGAGTGTAAATCAGATCCAAATACTGGGCACGAGCAATGACTTGGTCTTCAACGAGAATACAACATTTGGTCACATCCTCAGTGATAGATGGAAACAAGTACTTAATAAACCACTCAACTAAAATTTGATCAGGAACAAATGTTTTAACCATTCGACGACAACGATGCCACTCATGTATATGATCCGATATATGAGTAGCAGTGGTCTATTTAAAGCTGGTCAAAAGTGTTGTTCCAGTTTCATATTTTATAGGTAACTGGAAGTGGGTTATAAAGGTAGTGGCTAAAGTTGTAAATTTATCAAACGAAGCTCGTGTTCATTCAATGTACCACTTTGCAGTCAGACCAATAAGTGTTTGTTGGAAAAGATGAAATCTAACTGAATCATCATTTAAGGAGTTTGATGAACACCATAAATGATAAGTCACGACATGCGTAGAGGGGTCCTCTCCAAAATTTCCATTGAATTTTGGAATGTTCGAGGGTAATTTATGTGGAATCACTGGCCACCAAGGTAAATAATGAATTGGATCATTAGTGAGATAATTTAAATATGGTAACTCTAACATTGCAATAAATGGAAACTGTCGATTAAGGTGAGGTTGAGCATAACCAAGATAAGATGGAATTTCTTGAGAAGTAGGCCTTTGCATACCAAGAAACAGATTATGTTGTTGATAACCCAAATAGGGTAAGGCTTGCTGACTAGGCCCTGGATAGGCCTGATAATGTGGGAATGGTTGTTGAGTCTTCCATGGTATCTGATAAAATGGTTTCCCGTCAGGATAATTCGGACCCAGTTGTGAATAGAAAGGGTCAGCACAAGCTTTTGACAAAGGTAAAATAGCCTTCGGTTGTGAAATTCTCGATACAAATGTTTGTTGAATACCAGCCTGGGAAGACAGAGTCTGTAGACCCGAAAATTGAGGGTCAGGGGTGGAAGGACCTAGTTGTGCAGACTAACCAACAACCATAGAAGAAATGATAGTCATAATAGGCACATATGTGACATGTTGAACTAGTTGATATTGATACACAATTTTTTGCGGCTGAATAGGAAAAGTAGGTTTCCATTGGAAAATAGGAATTCCAACATATGATGAACATAAATACAATGGAGTACTGCCATATGGACCAAAAATCTATGGCCCCCCAACATATGGAGTATAGGGATATTGCACATATTAACTTTAATATGAAGGGTATCCAATAGATATTGGATAAGATGGACGATAATTAGATGGACCAGCCTGATATTGAGGGTTAGGTCGTTCAATATTCGTAATAGATGAACTAGATATAATTCCAGATGATGACATGGGAGAATTCCATGGAATAGAGGAGACAACAAAGTAGGTTCCATTTAAAACCTGATAACCCAGTGGGACAGACATAATACCATAAATATGTTCCTACGGTGTTGTTGAAAACATTGAAGACGAAGTGACAGTAGATGATGCCGTAGCCGTAACAAATGGTATAGTCTGGGATGCTTTCTCTGCCATGGTTAAATAACCCAGCAAATACTCTAACGAATCTATGGGAACTTGAGAGTCAAAAGGTTTAACAAAAGTAGAGTTGGTAAAATGAGGAAAATATTTATATAAACGAAGACTCGGCCCAAAATGAGTGGGAGTCGAAGGGTTTTTCTCTTCCTGAAGTTCTTCCTCTATTGAAATCAAACCAGGTGGAAGCACTTCACTGTCAAGTCCAAGATAAATTTTAGGAGGTTAAATTTGCAGTAAATAGGAAGACTCGATGGTTATGGATGGCTAAGGATCAGACGGTTGCACTGTAATAGCTTGTTGTTGTTCGAATTTTGGATCAACTACTAGATCAAATTCCAATTGAACAAGCTCGGGTTCAGGATTCACCATTTCACTGGATTGAATTTTAGTGTCCTTAGGTAACTATGAGATTTTCATCTCGACAGTAGCAGATAGACTAGGATCAGTCGAAACGACTCAAGATTCAGTACTCAAAGGATAATATTTCTCTGGTATATTAGATGATGTAGCAGCAATAGTTCCAAAGGTACCAGACTCAGTAGGGAAAGCATGCCTTCTTCTACTAGGAATATCTTCTAGCGGTAATGGAGATTTATTCGTTGTCCTACACAAATGACGGGGAAGGGGTTGATCTTCTTCCATGATTGCTGATTGATTTTATACAAAAACAAATAAAGAAAAAGAGGGTGATACTAGAAAAAAGGTTTACCAAGCAATTGTGAACTGCAATATACTACCTCAGTAAACCAAGGAATTATTATATGTGTAGGCATTCTCCTTGAATGATGTGTTAGGTGCATCATAGGTACAAGGCAACCGACTAGATTACCTATGGATGGTAAGAAACCTAAATTTGTCCTCCAAAATATACGCAAAGGTACGTGGAGGCCCAATCTGTATTAGTGCTTTCTAATGTGAAACCGCACAGTGAGAGCATCCCCTTATACTTTTCGTACTAAAACACTACCCGATATACCTGAAAGTATGTGGATGAGCTTTGATATACTTACATACATGGAATGAGGCATCACACTTGGAATGTATCACAGAAAATTAACGAGAGATGCTATGTTTAATGATGTCGGAAAACGTCCTCTAGCCTAGACCTCTAAATATTTTTGTTAATGTTATAATGCTTCCTTAGATAAATTCAGATAAATTTTACGTTGATCTTGATTATCAGTTTGTCTTTCTGGTTCACCGCGAGATGTATTGAACATTCCTAGAATATAATTAGAATGATAAGCATTCGTTTCGAATTGATTTTCGACAATGAAAAACTAGTTACTAGGGATAGAGAAATCAGATAATTTGTAATCATCAATGAGCACATCTAAATGCAGTTTTTCCCTAAACTATTACTCAAGTAGCACTCACTATCCCTAAATGAAAATTCATGTTTTTCTTTTCAGTTTCCTTTAAGTTTAGATGAATGAAAAATAAACTAATGCACAAACAATCACTCAAAACTTCCAAGAGAAACAAAGACTGAAACAACAATTCCTCGTTTTGAAAATAATGAATTGATTAAATGTAAAATTTAACTTTGGAACTATTCAACAATGATAAAGAAAACATAAAGAAACATTGATAAAAAAATCCAAAGTGAGGCAAGAAGAGTAAAGGAAATCTGGTCTCTAGAGGCAATCAATTATTCAAAACTTCAACAAGAAAACTCTGACATGAATTGGAAAAAGACAAAACAGATAGATTTTGGTTTTTCACAGGGGAAACACACCCCTGAGTGGGAGACAATGCATTGCAAAGCACTGTCCCTAAGCCAAAATTTCTATGCAAAGCACCATGTTAAGACCAACAGTGCGTTGGTGGCAGGGGACTCTCTGAAAAAGTGAGCAATCACACTAATTTTGCTAATACACATTTAAATGACTGAAAATAAGTAGGTAAAGTCTACTAGATGTTGATGGACAAGGAAAAAATCACCAGGGATGATCCATCGATGCCTAGTATGGTCGCCAATTTTTTTCACGGAAATACAAACCTACGGATAAGTATACTTTCCCTAAGTGCGGTGGTGCAGTTAGAACAATAGAAAGAAAGATATTTAACCTTTTCCTTAAAGTAAATAAATAAATGGAGAGAAACCTACTTGTAATATATTTGCTTTCCCTCTCCTCCCTTCATCGCTTTCGTCACTCTCAATCCAACTTAACTCGCTTGATTGGTACCCGCCATGGAAAATAGAAGACAAAAAACAACATAAGGTCAATATGATCTATTCAAGTTAAACAAATTGAATCGACTAAACTCATTAACACATATATAACATCATTGACACATGCATTAGGAGAGGAACAAATGTATTTATTATGAAGTAGAAGGAAGAGTAAAACTAGTTGATTGATTCGCTTTCACTCATCCAGCTTGAGTCCCATCCTCATCACATCCAGCATCAACAATCTAGCAGCATCACAGTACATGCACAATATCTTCAAGAATTGATATCTCACCAGCATAACTCTACTTAACACAAAGTCTTGCTCCCTTGTGCACTATGTTCAATGATCTATTTATAAATAGATGAAGGTAGTTTGACATAAATGTATCATTCAGTGGATTTCCTAAAAAACATTGTTACCGATGAAATAGGTAATTGCACTGGTACCTACCTTTTGACGTAGCAAGAAAAACACTCGATTTTGAAAAGTGGTGATGCAAAATCATTTTTTTAAGCATGTTTTTGGCACTTTAATTTTTTTTATTTTTTTATTTTTTTTCTATGATGCTTTTTATGTCGATTTTGAATAGTGGTGGCGTATCATCACCAATGTTTTTTTAGAGGATTGATTTTGACACTATACATTTTCTAATGTCTTCTTCTTCCATGAGATGTTTATTTTTAAGTGCATTTATAACACTGTTACCGATGAAATAGGTAACTGCACTGGTACCTACTTTTTGATGTAGCAAGAACAACACCCGATTTTGAAAAGTGGTGATACATAATCAAATATTTTTTTTTAGCATGTTTTTGGCACTTTATTTATTTATTTATTTATTTTTTTTCTGTGATGCTTTTTATGTCGATTTTGAATAGTGGTGGTGTATCATCACCAACGTTTTTTTAGAGGATTGATTTTGACACTATACATTTTCTAATGTCTTCTTCTTCCGTGAGATGTTTATTTTCAAGTGCATTTATGTACTTGTGTTTTAAAAAGAAAAAAATATTTTTTTTAAAAATAAAAATTTGTAATGATATCTTCACTTTTTCACATAGATAAAAAATGAAAAAAGGGTCAATATTATAAAGTTTATATTTTCTACAAGTTTATGTATTGCTAATTAATTTTTCAATGCATATCAAATAATTGTCGCTAAAAAACCAATATTTTGAATGATATGACAAAAAATTACAAATTTTCAATACAAATAGGATGCAAAAAATACACTTTTAGAGACTTTTTGTTTAAAAAAACATGTTAAATAAACTATTTTTTGGGAAAATATTAACAAAAAAACTTAAGAAAATAGCATTTTAATTGAATTTTATGTCAAAAAATAATAGTAATCACATAATTTTTGCAAAATATAAGGATTATTCTCATAAAATATCAAAGTCTAAATATTACAAGTTAAACTGATTAATAGATCTAAAAAATGAGCTTTATTTGCAAGCATAACTTAAAGATCCTCAACAATATCAACTAATACATGTTCAACATCATCTACATCATTGATGGCTTCTTCCGCAACATTTTCTACTTCATTTTGGTCATTTTCATTTGTTAATGGATCTTTCATGTCTGCAAATCTTCCAAAGTGTCCATTTCCAATCATTCCATATAATGGTGGTTGAGGTTCCTTTTCTTTTTTTGCCACAGATGATTCATTAAAATCCCCTTTCCTCAAACCAACTTCTTGCTTCGCATCTGGAAGGAATTGAAGAGCATTAATTCTTTTTTGAATAAATTTGCATTGCACTCGGTCTTTCTCAATGGAAATGCAATTTATTCCTTTTGGTAGGCAACATGTTAGTGTTGTACCTAATCATCAAGTTTAAAAGAAATAAGTAAGAAAATTAGTATAAAGACATAAAAAGTAAAAAATAAGATATTTAAATTTAAATTTGTATAATAAAACTTACCTGAACCTGAAAATAGATCCAAAACCCAATCTCCTTATTTTGACGGCGTTGCTCGGCCTACCTCCAACCCTCGGATGGGCAGAGGGAAATTCTGAGAATCACCCTTTGCCTAGCTGGGGACTGGAGGCAGGCTGGGCAGCCATCGACGACGCCACCTGATCAGCCTCCGCCCAGATGGGGGCGATTCTCAGAATCGTTCTCCGCCCAGCCGGGGGTGATTCTTAGAATCACCCTTTGCCCAGCTGGGAGCGACGCTCAGAATCGCTCTCCACCCAGCCGGGGGTGATTCTCGGATTCACCCTCCGCCCAGCCAGGGGCTGAAGGCAGGTTGGGTGGCGCCATCAAGGGCTGCCCAGCTTGCTTCTGGCCCTCAGTTAGGCAGAGGCAGGCTGGGAAGCCCTCGATGGTGCCACCCAGCTAGCCTCCGGCCCCCAGCTAAGCAGAGGGAGATCCTTGGAATCACCTTCCACCCGGCCGGGGGCCAGAGGCCAACCGGACGACACCATTGAGGGCTGCCCAGCCTGCCTCCTACCCCTGGCTGGGCATAAGGTGATTTCGAGAATCACCCTCCACCTAGCCGCGGGTCGGAGGTAGGATGGGCAGCCCTCGATGGCGCTGCCTGGCCTACCTCCAGCCCTTAGCTGGGCGAAGGGCGCTTCCGAGAATCAGCCCCAGTTGGGCGGAGGGTGATTCCAAGAATCACCCCCAGTTGTGCGGAGGGTGATTTCGAGAATCGCCCCTGGCTGGGTAGAGGGAGATTCCGAGAATCACCCCTGGCTGGGCGGAGGGTGATTCTGAGAATCACCTTCGGCTGGGTAGAGGGTGATTCCGAGAATCACCATCGGCTTGGCGGAGGGCGATTCTGAGAATCACCCCCGGCTGGGTGGAGGGTGATTTCGAGAATCACCCCCAGCTGGGTAGAGGGCGATTCCGAGAATCAACCTCCACCCAACCAAGGGTGATTCTAGGAATCGCCCTCCGCCCAGTCGGGGGTGATTCTCGGAATCACCCTCCACCCAGCGGGGGGTGATTCTCAGAATCGCCCTCCGCCCAACCGGAGGTGATTCTCGGAATCACCCTCTGCCTAGCCGGGGGTCATAGGCAGGTCGGGCGACACCGTCGAGGGCTGCCTAGCCTGCCTCCGTCCTGCAGCTGGGTGGAAGGCGATTCTCGAAATCACCCTCCGCCCAGCCGGGGGCCAAAGGCCTGTTGAGTGGTGCCACCAGTGGCTGCCCGGCCTGCCTCTGCCTAGCCAGGGGCTGGAGGTAGGCTGGGCAGCCCTCGACGACACCGTCCGACCTGCCACTGGCTGGGCGATTCCGAGAATCACCCCTGGCTGGGCGAAGGGTTATTTCGAGAATCACCCCTGGTTGGGTTGAGGGTGATTCCGAGAATCAGCGCCGGTTGGGCGGAGGGCGATTCCGAGAATTACCCCTAGTTGGGCAGAGGGTGATTCTGAGAACTTCCCCCAGTTGGGTAGAGGGCGATTCTGAGAGTCACCCTCCGCCCAGCCGAGGGTGATTCTTGGAATCTCCCTTCGCCTAGTCGGGGGCCAGAGGATGGCCCAGCAGCGCCATCAAGGGGTGCTCAGCCTGCTTCCGGCCACCGACGGATGGAAAATTAATTTTTTTTGTTTTATTTTTTCAAACAAAAAATATTTAAAAAATTTAATTTTTTTTTTAAACAAAAATTATTATAATAAAAAAAATGTGTTGTTTAATATAAAAAAAGAAGAAAAAAAAACTATTCAATTAAAATTTTAAAATATAAAAAAACAATAAAAACAAATTAAAAATATGTTTTAAAAAATAAAAAAACAAATATAAGAAAATTTTATTTTTTTAATTTTTTTTTAAAATTAAAACAATTATTATTTAAAATATAAAAAAAAAATTAAAAAAAAATTAAAATATGTTTTAAAATATAAATAAACATATATGAGAAGATTTTAATTTTTAATTTTTTTTCTTCTTAAAACTAAAACAATTATAACTTAAAATATAGAAAAACAATAAAAATAAATAAAAAATATGTTTTTATATATAAACAAACAAATATATGAATAATAATTTTTTCATTTACTTGTTCATTTTTAAAAAATGCTTAAGTCATATAATTTCTCCATAATTTCATGGTTCAAGTATCTTGAAAGCTTAAGATTTAAAAAATTGAGAATTACAACTTGTCGTTAAGGTTTTTATGTGCTACGAAAATTTATCTTTAATATTATGGTTGAAAATAATTACAATTTTAGGGTTGCTTAGAGTCAAGATATTTTATGTTTAACAACATGGATAAAAATTGCTCGAAATGATAAGCCCTTCAGACATGATTTTGTTTATATTTAACATCATCTATCAAAAAAATTATAATTTTACGATTTTTCAATGTCCTAATATGTTGTCTTCAATTCCATTGTTACAATGTGTCAAAAGTGTGACACAATGTTTTTTTTGTTATTCCAACATCAACTCGTTTTGTCTTGAGGATGTTTTTTCAATCATTTTTTCAAGAAACAATTTCATTTTTAGCATAATTTTATAAAAAGGTGAAGTTTGACCTTGAGAAAAAAAAAATGCGTTCTGGAATACACATTTTTTTGTTTTTGGGGTGTTTTTTTCATGTTTTTTGAGTCTTTTTGAGCTATAGTTACCGCTTTGAGGTAATAGTTCCCATTTCATCGATAACATTGTTTTATGTACTTTTGTTTTAAAAAGAAAAAAAATATTTAAAATAAAAATAAAAATCTGTAATGATATCTTCACTTTTTCACATAGATAAAAAATGAAAAAAGGGTCAATATTATAAAGTTTATATTTTCTACAAGTTTATGTATTGCTAGTTAATTTTTCAATGCACATCAAATAGTTGTCGCTAAAAAACCAATATTTTGAAGGATATGAAAAAAATATACAAATTTTCAATACAAATAGAATGCAAAAAATACACTTTTAGAGACTTTCTGTTGAAAAAAACATGTTAAATAAACTAATTTTTGGGAATATCTTAACAAAAATACTTAAGAAAATAACATGTTTATTGAATTTTATGTGAAAAAATAATAGTAATCACATGTTTTTTGCAAAAAATAAGGGTTCTTCTCATAAAATATCAAAGTCTAAACATTACAAGTAAAACTGATTAATAGATATCAAAAATGAATTTTATTTGAAAGCATAACTTAAAGATCATCAACAATATCAACTAATACATGTTCAACATCATCTAGAACATCATTGATGGCTTCTTTCACAACATTTGCTGCTTCATTTTGGTCATTTTCATCTTGTAATGGATCTTTCATGTCTGCAAATCTTCCAAAGTGTCCCTTTCCAATCATTCCATATAATGGTGGTTGAGGTTCCTTTGCTTTTTTTACCACACGTGATTCATTAAAATCCCCTTTCCTCAAACCAACTTCTTGCTTCGCATCTGGAAGGAATTCAAGAGCGTTAATTCTTTGTTGAATAAATTTTCATTGCACTGGGTCTTTCTCAATGGAAATGCAATTTCTTCCTTTTGGTAGGCAACATGATAGTGTTGTACCTAATCATCAAGCATAAAATAAATAAGTAAGAAAATTAGTATAAATACATAAAAAGAAAAAAATAAAATATTTAAATTTAAATTTGTATAATAAAACTTACCTGAACCTGAGAATAGATCCAAAACAAAATCTCCTTCATTTGATAGCGCCGCCCTGCCTGCCTCTGGCCCTTGGCTGGGCAGCACTCAATGGTGCCACTCAGCCTACCTCCGGCCCCTGGCTGGGCAGAGGGCGATTCTGGGAATCGGCCCAGCTAGGCGGAGGGTGATTCCGAGAATCTGCCCCGGCTGGGCATAGGTTGATTCTCGGAATCGCCCTCAGCCCAGCCGGAGGTGATTCTCGGAATCGCCCTCCACCCAGCGAGGGGCCTGAGGCAGGCTAAGTAGCGTTGTTAAGAGCTTCCCAGCCTACCTCTGACCAACATCTGGGTGGAGGGTGATTCTCAGAATCGCCCTTCGCCTAGCAGGGGGCCAGAGGAAGGCTGGGGGACCCTTGACGGCACCGCCCGGCCCTTGGCTGGTCATAGGGCGATTTGGTGTCGTCCAGCTGGGCAGAGGGTGATAGTCAGAATCACCCTCTGCCCAGCCGAACGACATCGTCAAGGGTTGCCCAGCCTGCCTCCAGCCCCCAGCTGGGCGGAGGTAGGCTGGCCAGCCCTCGATGGCCAAGCTAGGTGGAGGGTGATTCTCAGAATCGCCCTCCGCCCATCCGGGGGCCAGAGGCAGGCCAGACGACACCATCGAGGGTTGCCCAGCCTGCCTCTGGCTCGCGGCTTGGTGGAGGGCGATTCTGAGAATCTCCCTCCACCCAGCCGAAGGCGAGAGGCCGGCTAGGTGGCACCATCGAGGGCTGCCCAGCTTGCCTCCAGCCCCCGGCTAGGCCAAGGATGATTCTCAGAATTTCCCTCGGCCTAGCCAGGGGCCGGAGGTAGGCTGGGCCGCCCTCAAGGTGCCGGCCGATCTGGGTGGAGGGCGATTCCAAGAATCACCTCCGGCTGGGTAGAGGGCGATTTCGGGAATCACCCTCCACTCAGCTAGGGGCAATTATCGCAATCTTCCTACGCACAAATGGGGGCTGGAGGCAGGCTGGTTGGTGTCGTTGAGGGCTGACCAGCCTGCCTCCAGCCCGGGGCTATGGAGGACGATTCTCAAAATCACCCTCCGCTCGACCCTTGACGGTGCTGCCCGACCTACCTCCGATCCCCAGCTGGGTGGAGAGCGATTCCGAGAATTGCCCCCGGTTGGGTGGAGGGGGATTCTCAGAATTTCCCTCCACCTAGCTAGGGACAATTCTCGAAATCGCCCTCCGCCCAGCCGGGGGCTGGAGGTAGGCTGGGCGGCTCTGTCGAGGGCTGCCCAGCCTACCTCCGGCCCCCAAATGGGTGAAGGGAATTTCTCAGAATCTCCCTCCTCCCAGCCAAGGGCTGGAAGCAGGCCGAGCGGTGCCTTCGAATGTCGCCCAGCCTGCCTCTAGCCCCTGAATGAGTAGAGGGTGATTTTGAGAGTCACCCTCCACCCAGCCGTAGGTTGGAGGTAAGCCGGGTAGCACCGTCGAGGGTGGCCCAGCTTGCCTCTAGCCCCTTGCTAGGTAGAGGGTGATTCTGAGAGTCGCCCTCCACCTAGTCGCGAGTCAAAGGTGAAGGGTGACTTCGAGAATCACCCCCTACCCAACCGGAGGCGATTCTTGGGATCGCCCTCCGCCTAGCCGGGGGCTGGAGGCATGCTAGGCCGCACCGTTGAGGGGGGCTGGGTGGAGGGTGATTCTCAGAATCAACCTCTACCCAGTTGGGGGATGGAGGCAGGCTGGGGAGCCCTTGATGGTACCACTTGGTCGGCCTCTAGCCCCCGGCTAGGTGGAGGGAGATTCTCAGAATCACCCTCTGCCGGGCCAAGGGCCAGAGGCTGGTCGAATGGAACTATTGAGGGATACCCAGCCTGCCTTCGGCCCCTGGCGGGGCGGAGGGTGATTCCGAGAATCGCCCTCCACCTAGCCACAGGCCGAAGGCAGGCTAGGTAGCCCTCAACGGTGGTGCTCGGCCTGCCTCTGGCCTCCGGCTAGGCGGAGGACGATTCCCAGCCAGGAGAGATTCCAAGAATCGCCCTCTGCCCAGCTGGGGGAAATTATCGGAATCACCCTCCACCCAGCCGAGGGTGATTCTCGGGATCACCCTCCCCCTAGTCGGGAGTGATTCTTGGAATTTCCCTCCACCCAGCCAGGGGCAGGAGGCAGGCTAGGCAGCTCCGTCAAGGGTTGCCTAGCCTACCTCCACCCAGCCAGGTGCTAGAGGCAGGCTAGGTAGCCCTCAACGATGCCACCTGACAGTCCTCCGACCCTCAGCTGGGTGAAGGGCGATTCTTGGAATCATCCTCGATTGGGGGAAGGCGATTCTTGAAATCACCCTCTGCCCAATTAGGGGTTGTAGGCAAGACGGGTTGCGCCGTCGAGGGTTGACCAGCCTGCCTCCAACCCATAGCTAGGTTGAGGGAGATTTCGAGAATCGCCCTCCACCCAGCTGTAGGTCGGAGGCAGGCTGGGCAACCCTTGATGTCGCCGCCCAACCTGCCTCCAGCCCTCGGCTGGGTGGAGGGCGATTTCGAGAATCACCTTCGACTGGTGGGAGGGCGATTATGAGAATCAACCCCGACTAGGTGGAGGGCAATTCTGAGAATCACCCTTTGCCCAGCCAGGGACGATTCTCGGAATCACCCTCTACCCAGCCTGGGGCTGGAGGCAGGTCGGGCGGTGCCGTCGAGGGCTGCCCAGCCTGTCTCCAGCCCACGACTGGGTGAGGGGTGATTCTTGGAATCACTCTCCACCCAGTTAGGGGCCAGAGGTAGGTTGGGCAGCCCTCGATGGTGCCACCCGGTTAGCCTCGGGCTCCCAACTAGGCGAAGGAAGTTTCTCGGAATCACCCTCCGCCTAGTTGAGGGTCGGATGTCGGTTAGGCGGCACCGTCGGGGGCTGCCCAGCCTACCCTGACCCCCAGCTGGTCATTCGGGGGCCGGAGGCAGGCTAGGTAGCACTCGATGGCACCGCCTGACCCGCCTCCGGCCCCAAGATAGGCAGAGTGCGATTTCGAGAATCACCCCCAGCTGGGCGGACAATGATCTCTGAATTTCCCTCTGCCCAGCTAGGGGCGATTCTTGAAATCGCCCTCCACCCAGCCGAGGGTGATTCTTAGAATCACCCTTCACCCAGTCGGGGGTCGGAGGATGGTTGGGAGACACCTCAAGGGCTGCCCAGCCTGCCTCCTACCCCCAGCTGGGCCGAGGGCGATTTCAGGAATCACCCATGGCCTAGCTGGGGTCCAGAGGCAGCCTGGGCAGCCCTCGATGGCACCACCTAGCCAGCCTCTAGCCCCCGACTAGGCGGAGGGAGATTCTTGGAATCACCCTCCACCCAGCCGCGGGGCGGAGGCAAGCTAGGTAGCCCTCAACGACATTGCCCGACCTACCTGCAAACCCCGACTGGGCGAAGGGCGATTCTGAGAATCACCCTAGCCTGGGTGGAGAGTGATTCTCAGAATCGCTCGCCGCCCAGCTGTGGGCGATTCTCGGAATCGCCCTCCGTACAGCCGGGGGCGATTCTCGGAATCGCCCTCCACCTAGCCAGGGGCTGGAGGTAGGCTAGGTAGTTCCGTCGATGGCTTCCCAACCAGGGGCCAGAGGTAGGCAGAGCAGCCCTCGACAGTGCTGCTAGGCCGGCCTCCAGCCCCTGGCTGGGCAGAGGGTGATTCCGAGAATCGCCCTCCGCCCAGCTTAGGGTCGGATGCTGGCTGGATGGCACCATCGAGGGTCGCCCAGCCTACCTCTGGCCCTTGGCTGGGCGGAGGCAGGCTGGGAAGCCCTCGATGGAGCTGTTGGGCCTGCCTCCGGCCCCCAGCTGGGTGGAGGGCGATTCCGAGAATCATCCCTGGCTGGGCAGAGGGCGATTCCGAGAATCACCCTCCGCCCAACCGGGAACGACTTTTGGAATCAGCCTCTGCTCAGCCGGGGGCCGGATGCAGGCCAGGTAGTGTCGCCGGAGGCAGGCCAGGTAGTGCCATTGAGGGATGCCCAACCTGGCTCCGGCCCCCAGTTGGGTGGAGGGTGATTCCTAGAATCGGCCGCGGCCCAGCTGGGGGCTAGAGGCAGGCTAGGCAGCCCTCGATGGCACCACATGGCTAGCCTCTAGCCCCCGGCTGAGTGGAGGGAGATTCTTGAAATCACCCTCTACCCCGTCGAGGGCCGGAGGCCGGCTGGGTGGCACCGTCAAGGGCTGCCCAGCCTGCCTCCAGCCCCCCGTTGGGTGGAGGGTGATTCCGAGAATCTCCCTTCGCCTAGCCAGGGGCTATTCTCGAAATCGCCCTCCGCCCAGCTTAGGGCCAGAGGTAGGCCGAGCGGCTCTGTCGAGGGCTGCCCAGCCTGCCTCCGGCCCCCGACTGGGGAGCCCTCAACGGTGCTGCCCGATCGGCCTCTAACCCCCGTCTGGGCGGACGGAAATTCTCAGAATCACCCTTCGCCCAGTTGGGGGCCGGAGGCTGGCTAGGCGGCACCATCGAGGGCTGCCCAGCCTACCTCCGGCCCCCGACGGGCGGCAAATTAATTTTTTTTTTCAAACACAAGCTATATAATATATATATTTTTTAAACAAATCTATTATAATAAAAAAATGTATTGTTAAAAAAAAAAAAAAAAAAAAAAAAAAAAAAAAAAAAACTATTCAAGTAAAGTTTTAAAATAAAAAAAATCAATAAAACCAAATTAAAAAATATGTTTTAAAAAATAAAAAAAAACAAATATAAAAAAATATAATTTTAAACAATTATTATTTAAAATATAGAATAACAGTAAAAAAAATAAAAAATAAAATATGTTTTAAAATATAAACAAACATATAGAAGAAGCTTTTAATTTTTAATTTTTATTTTCTTAAAACTAAAACAATTATAATTTAAAATATAGAAAAACAATAAAAAAAATAAAAAAATATGTTTTAATATATAAACAAACAAATATATGAATAATAATTTTTTCATTTACTTATTCATTTTTAAAAATGGTTCAAGTCATATAATTTCTCCATAATTTCATGGTTCAAGTATCTTGAAAACTTAAGATTTAAAAACTTGAGATTTACAACTTGTCATTAAGGTTTTATGCGCTACGAAATTTTATCTTTAATGTTGTGGTTGAAAATAATTACAATTTTAGAGTTGTTTAGAGTCAAGATATTTTATGTTTAACAACATGGATAAAAATTGTTCGAAATGATAAGCCCGTCATACATGATTTTGTTTATATTTAACATCATCTATAAAAAAAATTACAATTTTATGATTTTTCAATGTCCTAATATGTTGTCTTTAATTCCATTGTTACAATGTGTCAAAAGTGTGACACAATGTTTTTTTTTGTTATTCCAACATCAACTCGTTTTGTTTTGAGGGTGTTTTTTCAATCCTTTTAGCATAATTTTATAAAAAGGTGAAATTTGGCCTTGAGAAAAAAAAAATGCATTATGGAATATACACTTTTTGTTTTTGGGACGTTTTTTCATGTTTTTTGAGTCTTTTTGGGCTAGAGTTCCCGTTTTAAGGTAATAGTTCCCATTTCATCGATAACAGTGTTAAAACTGGATGAAGAGGTTTCCTTGTTCATGGGAATATGAGGGTAAGAGGTTTAATGACTTCATGGGTTCCAAATTTGAGGCTATCAGATGAGGTGAAAGACGGAACAACTTCTAAAAGTCACTAGAGGTTGGGAAGATTCCCAGAATCCAATGAAGAATTTGCTCCTAGTCGACCAACACACTCCAAAGTGGGCCTAGATCCTCTGCAACGCAACCTTGCATGGGAGTAGATGCTCTGAAAAGAAGTTACAACTATCTAGGGGTGTATTGATGGCTCAATGGGTCACTTCAACTTGCATCTAAGCAATTAAACTTTCATGAAGGAAGACCAACAATGTGATGACTTGTTCAGGGCATGTAGCAACCAATTTAGAGTATGATAGACCCTAATGAATATTGATCTTTGTTTTGAGATGATGCCTAAATCGAACTATAACACATATGATAATAATTATATATGGTGGACATATATTATTAAGAACCGTTATTGTGGCTTATTGGTAAGCATGTCTATTGATGTGGGGGAGGTCGCGAGGTCAACCCTGTCCTCCGCCCATCCCTTGTAATATTTTTCTCCAATGCAATGCGTTTTACGATAAGGTTTAAAACCTTATAATATAATAAAATGCACCCCATATATTTGAACTTTGGAATATATGATTCAGACTTTAGTAATACAATACAACCTCTAATCGAACCTTAGGATATATAATGAAGAACTTTAGAGCTATAATGAAATTTGGGCTTTGGATAGGGTCTACCAGAGGGGGAAGGTGGAAGCCTCTGGCTGCACCACATGTCAACCTCTGGTTGGCCTGTTCATCTATATATAAAAAAAAAATTCTCATTCAACCTTAGGAACACATTCCTAAAAAAATTTCACCTTCAAAATTTACTAGTGAATCCTGCTGTGACACTTGGCACAGTGTCATTGGGTGAAACTGAAGAATATTTCGTGAATATACTTAAATTTTCTGACTTGGATGCCCTGTCACCAACCTGTCCTATTCTGTAAATGTTTTAGCTATTTAATAAAACGAACAACAGGCCCTATCTTCTTCATCCAGACTCTATTTTTGACGAAATGAATTATGCCAGATTCCTGGTGAGAAGCTCTTCGCTTTCATTCAGTTTTCAATAAATTTCGAGCACTTTAATTTTTGAGATTTTACTTTGAGCACGTGATCATTCCTCCCCACTAGAAGCCTTTTGGACCCCAAAATATCTTTGATTACTAATCATGTGGATAAGGGTATTGTTCCCTCACCCTTCCAGTCTCTATTCATTGAAATTTTCCCATTTTCATCAAATTGAGCTTTTCACAAAAGCTTAACTTTTTCCTTGACTCTTGCAACCCTCTCTTGTTATTGTTGACACCATCATGCTGCAATTTTCATGAATTTGCAGAGAAGCAAGCTATTCTTGCGGAAACCATCTTGTTCCTACCTTGGTCATTAATCAAATAAAACTTAAGAATTGTCTCACCTTGCATGCTATCATCATGGTGATTCTTAACTGATCTTGATTTGTACTTGCGTCGAATATTGACCAATTATCTTCTCCATTGACATGTACCCTTTGGAAACCAGAAACTGGCACTTGTGGGACCCATGCCTTATTTTTCAAAATTCTTTGTTCCTTTCTCTTTGGCCTTTGCACTCTATTGCACTGGCATCTTGTTTCCAACATTGCTAAACACTGAGGTTGACTATTGCAAATGTTTTACATCTTGTTCACCTCCTTTAAAAGGAAACCTGTTAGAGTCCTAAAACATCTCATTACAAGCATGAGAAACCTTAATGAAATCAAAATTTTCATTCGATGCATCTTTTTGAAAGGTTTGATTCAAAACATCTCTATGTTTGATCATCAACAATGTAAAATTCTAACTTGCATTCACTATCCTCTTCATTTCTCTTGCATGTTTAAGAGACAAACTTGTCTTCTTCTTGTGTGTTCTAATTATTTACTCAATTCCAAATTTAAACAAGATATATTTGTTCTCATGGCGATGAAATACTATTTTCCTATCATAAACATAAGGACTTCCCAAAACAATACCTGATATATCAAGTGGCACCACATCAAGTTCAACTTCATCAAGAAATTTTGAATTGATGGAGAATATTAATATTCACTTCCTTGTAACCTGTAATTTTTCATTCTTGCATATCCACCCTAAAGGATAAGGCTTGGATGTCTAACAATTTCAAGGTTTATCTGCTTAACCAAGTCTTCGAAAATGAAGTTAGCTTGTGACCCACTATCAAAAAGTGTGTCTATCTTTGTATGCTTAGAGACGACTCTGACATCAAAAAGTTATGTTCTCATATCTTCATCTTGAGTGACATTGGAACAATTTGAAGAAATAGTGCTTGCTATATGCTTACCTTTCAAACCCATGGCTGTAATATTTGTCTCATCTCTTGAATCTGAACCTAAGTCATTTTCAACTATAACAAGATATTTCTCTTTTACTTTGGATTTCAGTTTGTTTGGCTTTAACTCTGGATGAATTTTCCAACAATGGTCTTCATCATGGCCATTATTTGAACAGTTTTTGCATAAGATTTTCTCTTTATCTCTTTTGACAGAGCTATAATTCCTCTTTCGTCTTCCATAAAACTTTACCTTTCCTTTACCCTCACTATCACTTTTCTCATCTATGTTCAGTTTCCCTATTTCTACTAAATGTGTGGCTTGAACAAAAACCTCATATAAATTTTTGGGATTAAACATAAGAATAGTGTGCCCAATGTAACTGTGCAAACCCCCAATGTAATTTAACAAAGTTTCTTGAGAATATAAATTAATACCCAAAATAAGAGCTCTTCTCCTAAATTCATGAATATAATATTGCACACTTTTCCCTTTCAATTGTCTAAAATTTTGCCAATCCATAATGGAATTTTGCATGTAAGCTAAGGGATAGAATTCCTTTTTAATGGCAGCAATCAAACTTGACCAATACATAGAGATATTACCGTAGCTTTTAATCTCTTCTTAAGTCCTTGCTTTTCACCATACAAGTGCAGATCCTTCCATCCTCAAATAAGCCAACTGAATATTGATGTCATATTCATGAAGGTTCTGAATTCTGCAATACACCTCTAATTGACGTATCCAATTGTCCAATTTCTCTACATTTATCTCGCCATTATACATTGGAAGCTCAAATTTGACATCAAGTTTGAGTAAGGGAGTTTTTCCTCTTGTGGTATTTGAATGAGCATGAGTGGTTTTTGTGGTGGAATTGGAGGATGATGTTGATGGTGATGAAGATGGTGGAGATGGAGGTGGCTTTTCTCCACTACCCTTTGAAGCATTTTATTCATCCTTCTTATCCTCTGAACTTCATTCTCCATGTGGAGGCTCAGAACATTCTCCTTCCATCCCAACAGTAAATGCATCAAACATAATTTTAACCATCCTCTTTATGTCATTGAATTCTTTCTTGAAATCATCCTCTTCTGAAGGACCTTTAGTTTCTCCAACACCTGACATGATGGCTATGGATTAAAGCTCAACTTCTGGTGCTTGTACCTCTTCAATATTAGCTTCTTGAGATAAAACTTGAGGTGCTTCAAGTGCAACTATGAGTGAAACTTTGGGTGGAGATGGTGCCCTTGTGGCTCTCCTTCTTCTGGTCCTCATCTCAAGACTTTCAAACAATAGTTTCCCTTCACCTTTCTACAACTTTAACCTTCTAAGCATAACAAATTTGCAACCATTAAAACCCTAATTGCACAAAAATCAAGCAACTATCAAGAAAATAACCTCAGCAACCTTTAAACCAAGCTTTGATACCAACTTGATATGAATTTGAATGTTATTTTTGATATGATAATTTCATATTCATATTTAAAATTAATTTCTTGATCCTATGCTTCATGTCCATAGGTTTCCTTGGTGTTTATGAGTGTCAAACAGGTAAATGAGTTGAGTTTTTAAGTTAAATTCAAGAAAATAAAGCATGAAAAACAAATTTTGAACAACAACGATAACAAGTACAAGAAAATATCATAATTGATCCATTAACACATTGTTTTGATGAAGGATCTCACCCCTCCTAGGCTACATCTCCTTGGTCCGGCTTCCATGTCTTGGGCCTCTGTATTATATCAAAAGTGAGAAAATTGTACTTTACATTCCCCTACAGCTGTTGAAACCTGCTTCAATGAGTCTAGAATGTCCAAATAACTCAAAAATGACTCTTCTTTCTCTCAATTTTGTCGAATTTTTCCAAAGATATGGCCAAATTTTTTTTACCTAGTAATCTGTCTCCAAAACTGGAGTAGAATCCACTTAGCCCTGCCAATTATGGAGGTGGCGCCTAATTTGGAGGTCTACAGAAAATTCTGCCAAAGTAACTGCAGTTTTAATTAAATATAATCTTGGATTAATTATGTGTTTAACTATGCATACACGTTTTTAGTGGGAGCTCATAAATGAGGTTATGTGGTAAGGACATATGGGGAGGGGGTCGACCCCCTCATTCCTGCCGTCAGAGTAACCATATGATAATAAGTATATATGGTAGACATAGATTATTAAGAACTGATGTTGTGGCTTATTGGTAAGCTCGTCTGTTGCCACACGGGAGGTCATGGGGTCAACCCTGACCTCTGCCTATCCCTTGTAATATTTTGCTCCAATGTAATGTGCTTTACCATAAGGTTTAAAACCTTATAATATAATAAAATTCACCCCATATATTTGAAATTTGGAATATATGATTTGGACTTTGGCAATACAATAAAACCTATAATCCAACCTTAGGATATACAATGTAGACCTTTAGAGCTATAATGAAATTCGGGCTTTAGATAGGGTCCATCAGAGGCGGCCGTGGTGGCCCCTGGCTGCACCACGTGTTAGCCTTTGGTTGGCGCATCCATATATATATATATATATAATTTCTCATTCAACTTTAGGAACACATTCCTAAAAAAATTTCACCTTCAAAGTTCACTGGTGAATCCTATTGTGACAATTGTCACAATGTCATTGGGTGAAACTGAAGAATATTCCCTCAATATACTTAAATTTTCTGACTGGGCTTCCATGTCACCAAGCTGTCCTGTTCTGCAAAATTTTTAGTTATTTAGGAAAATGAACAGTAGGCTCTATCTTCTTCATCTAGACTCCATTTTCGACAAAATGAATTGCGTCAAATTCGTGGCGATGAGATCTTCGCTGTTGTTCAGTTTCCAATAAATTTTGAGCACTTTCATTATTGAGATTTTACACTAAGCACTTGATCAACCATTGGAAGGTACCATCGTAATTCCAATACTAAGTGTTGACTTGGAGCACACACAAATCGGTACCAAGGTAATTCTAATGTTGTTGAGAAATTAGGGTTTTATTAGAATTTCTCTTTCATGATAATTACTTGTGATTTCATGATGCTTCTCTCACATAGATCTTATCTTCGTTAGATTATTATGTTCTTCATCAAGTCAATTATCAAATGCACAAGAGACAAATATTTAGGCTTTCAAGCTAGAGTCAAAACCTCTCCCTCTTGGAGAGGAAAACCCGCTAATAATTATTCTTATAGATCTTCAATTGATGAGTACCACAACCATGACACATACCCTTAACACTAGCATTCCTCCAAAAAAATTTTCACTACTCTTCTAGGCTCCTTATGATGATTTTCTTATCTACACTACTTTTCACCAACCCTAGGGAATCCTTCTATTCTTTCTTCCTTGATCTAGCCTTTTTCACCTAGACACTTCCCCTCGACCTACCTTTCTTCGTCCTTAATTATCAAGAAATATATCTCATTTTTTTGTATTATCCATCCTTTACGTTATATATATATACCCTTGGTTCCTTTCCAAATAGGAGTACCCAAGACAAAGGTTGTACAACCTTTCCTACATACCGATAGCAGCCTCCTTACGGACTGTATTACAGACTTATTCTTGACCCAACCACGGAGCTATACTTTTCAGACATGACTTATCTTCTCACATTATATTCACACCAATTTCAGCTCTGAACTTCACACCTTTATCATAGAGCTTGACTGAGATATATTAGACCCAAGACAAAGATATAATATCCTTCCTTTCCTTCAATGCTTGTACTTCTATTTTTGCACCAACTACAGTCCTTACTTTGCACTACAATCTCAGGGCTTGATCTGAATTCTATTCTCCAAATGAGGTCGCGACCCCTCTATATATAGGGATTGTCTCACTTCTTCTAGGCAAACATGATCTAGTCTATAGGCTAACATGAACTAGTGTGTAGGCTGACATGAACAAGGGTGGATCTCCATCATATTTGATATGACTTCTTTGGAGAATCTTGCAAAGTTCTTGGAGCACATACTTTACATCTATAATTTGTCTCTTTACAAGTGTAACATCACATCATATACATGACTCTAAATTATATTTATGACAAGATGACAAATCCTAAAGACATAAAGAATAATTATTTGACCTATAATAAAAACTCCTTGCTCATGAAACCCATGAGGCAAGTATTACAAAATACATTTTATTATCTTTGTCTCTTCATTACATAAATTCATAATTACAAGTCATTATGAAGATCGAACCTAGTTACAATTTTCAACACTCCCTCTTAACTAGGGGGGTATTCATAATGGTACATGGTCACTCTCAATATGAAGAATCTCATAAGAAGAATCGAATTGGTAATCTCATCTGTATAACATCATATCAACCATCCTTGTCATAGTGCAAGACCTAGACTAATAGCTCCATATCTCCATGAGAACTTTGAGATCCAATGTTGGTGATACCAATGATGAATATACACCTATATCATTGTCTCTCTTGGATCATATCCCACCTAGGTTCACTCAGGATATTTCCAGGACTATTCTTATCTTGGATTCTCAGTCATCAAATAATATCATTCCTTTCATGACTACTCTTATATTTGATGCCCTAATACATCCTCAAGGGTATCAAATGCCAGATGATTACCCAATCCTCCATTCTATCTTTCTAGGTGAAGACCAGAATGACATGTTTATCTCTCCCTCTCAAGTATGGAGGACATATTCCATAGAGAAATGTACTCATTCCTATACAAGGAATGTACCTAATCTACCTCCCAACTTAGGAATTACCAAGTTGCCAAGTAAGAAACTTATTACTAGGCTCCCTCTTAATTAGGGACCTACAACAACAATGATGAAAACACCCAGCTTCTCATGAAGAAATCCTTTCTTTGATGTCATAAATTTCTTCATTGTTGAGGAGTCTTCATATTTGGGATCTCTTCATAGGGCATATATCATCCATCACTTTCATCCATGAGTCATATATTTTATCAAAAAGTGATCCATATAGTCTAGCTTCATGTTATGTTGCTTTCCTATGAACCATGTTGAAGACATATACTTCCCTTTGGAAGCTCTGCATAAGCTCATCATATACTATTTAATTATCAATATGAAATTTTAAATCAAAAGTTACCTTAGTGATGATCTTTCACCATGACATCTTCCCGTAGGCATCGACATCCTTCATTACAGATTAACACATCTCCTACATATATGTATTGTCAAGGGTCTCCATATTTTCCACACTTCTATTAGATTCTACATATCTTCCCAGGAGATTTTATAGTCATGTATTCTTGGCTTCCTTGGATGTTGACTGCTTTTTATCATGGTTTCACTTCTCATGATCTCTTCCCTTCGTTCTCCATAAATTTTTATTTCAATCCCAGGAGCTTCCAATATGTAGTACCTTGATTGTGTACATCCATATCATATTCCATATGAGGACATATTATGTGGATTTCATCTGGTGTGGATCATGCATTTTGGAAACATGTGCATCAGAGGAAATTCTATTTTCATTTGATCATACTTATAAAGATAGAAGTATACTATCTGCAACCATATGAAATGACTTCATAGCATCAAGTGTAAGCATAAATATACATGTACCTCATATCTTTTCATTTTGAGCCATGTTGCAGCAATTTTCCTTATAATGAAAAGTTTCATTCTCTTGACCCGCTTTATCAATATGTCATCATATCCTAATCGCATAATTCTGCAAATTATAATTCTTGATGAAACCTTTTTGATTTATTTCTAACCAGTGAATCCAAAGAGGATTCCATTATAAAATGTCAGCAGTTATTTCCATATGATAAATGAATGATGAATCTTGATTTAGATTACTTCCTTTTACATAAATTATTTTTAGTGAGTTTCCAAGCTACCACTTATCTCATAGCATATTTGTCACATAAATGTGTTACAGACATCCTCCCATGATGTGTTCTCTTCATTCAATTATTCCATCATGATGCCAACTCTAAATTTATGTATCTATCTAATATACAATTCTTCCTAACCTACTATTTTAGAACCGACAGATACATCTTAAAGAGGAAGATGACCCTCAATCATAGTAGAGGTATTTCACTTCTTCTTGCTTAGGTTTCTTTGAATTTGGTTCTTCCATTTCTCCGGTGACATAGGCTTATTCCTTTTTCCTCTTGTCCTTATTATATTCCAGAAAATCCTTTTTATAGTGCCTAAGTTAATTACATCCATTTCATCATATCTTATCCATGTTTCTTCTTTTCTTCTGAGGACCAAACTTACCAAGTCTTCCCTTTCTTATTGACATGGGAGCATAGGCTTGATTCTCTTCATTTGATCCTATATCAATTTTAGATTTTAATATAGTCTCTTCTATCTTACATAAAGACCATAGATATTGGAATGGTGTTGTTTCTTTCTTCCCATGTATGATTGAAGTGAAGTTTCCCCATCCATCCAGTAGAGCGTTCAGTACCATTGTAGTCATTTCTCTATCAAACATTACTTCTCCCAATTCCTGAATTTGATCTTGTATTTCAGTAATCTTCATAAAATATGAAGTGATTCCTTCCTCTCTTGACAAATTAAACTTGTATATTTCTTACCCCATAGATAGTAATTCCCCTGCAGTACTCCTCGAGAATATCTCCACCAATTTGTCATATATTTCTTTTGAAAATTATATTATTCATACATAGGGGATGAGAGAGTCCTTTACGGATTCTATAAGAATCCTCTAGGATCTTATCTCCCCCTTCATGTATTTTTCATGTGCTTAAGTATCTTCTTTTAAAGGTCTAGTTGTTGACCCTTTGATATAGTTCATGAATTCATTCTCAATAAGATTTAGATATGTAATTTTATTCCATGAAAGAAAGTTTGAAACCCCAACCAATTTGTTGATTTCTTTGCAAAAAGACATTTTGACAGATTCAGATGAAGTCATAAAGATGCTTACTTGAGTAGATGTTTTTATTCTTTTACCAGCTTCCTTGTTGATGATGATGTAGATAGTAGTAGGAGCTCCCTCTTAGATAGAATTCTTCAAGAGTGATGTAAAGAGGTACATCACCTTGGATCCATGATGCTGATGACGATCAAGGATGCCTTGATGATGACTCCAGCAAAAATGATGGTTTGGTGATGTCTTCAACAATGTTGACTTAGCTTCAATCACGACATAGCTTTAGATTCCTTGAAGTAGATACCACTTCCTTGATCTTGATTTTCCTCTTGAATGGACCTTGATGTAAAAGTCCTTTAATTAAGGTCTTTGGTATTCTTGATATCGCTTCAGGTTTACACCAACTCGTTGCAAATTTCTCCTTGAATAATATTTTTCTTCCTTGGATCTATGGTTATGACGTTTCAATGTAGATCCCTTATATTAATGTTTCTTGAAAATTTACCTTTGATCTTCTTTCCGTAGCTTGATCCTTGTGTCTTCTTTCTAAACATCCCTTTCTTATCTTCACCACCTTAGCTCTAAAACCATGTTGAGAAATTAGGTATTTTATTAAAATTTCTCTTTCATGATAATTACTTTTGATTTTTTTATGCTTCTCTCACTTGTATATTACCTTCATTAGATTACTACGTTCTTCGTCAATTCAATTATAAATTGAACAAGAGACAAAAATATTTAGGCTTTCAAACTAGGTCCAAAACATCTCCCTCTTGGAGAGGAAAAATCGACAATAATTCTTCTTATAGATCTTCAATTGATGAGTACCACGACCATGCCATAGACCCTTCCCACTGGTATTCCTCCAAGACTCTTGTCACTGCTCTTCTAGGATCCTTATGATTATCTTATTTTTTGCACTGCTTTCCCCAACCCTAAGGAAAATTATTCCCTATCCTCTATTCTTTCTTCCTTGATCTAGCCTCGGTCACCTAGACACTTCTCCTTGGCCTACCTTTCTTCGTATTTAATGCTCAAGATAGAGATCTCGTTTTTCTGAAGTAGCACTCCTTTACGTTTTATATATATCCTTGGTTCCTTTCAAAATAGGTTGACCCAAGACCGAGGTTGTACAACCTTTCCTACACACTGATAGAAGCCTCCTTACGCACCGTATTTTAGACTTATTCTTGACCCAACCACGGTCCTATACTTTGCTGAGATGATGTATCTTCTCGCATTATCTTCAAACCAATTGAAACTCTGAAATTTTCACTTTTATCACAAAGCTTGACTAAGATATATTAGACCTGAGACATAGATATAATATCCTTCCTTTCCTTTGTTGCTTGTCCTTCTATTTTCGCACCAACTGCGGTCCTTATTTCACACTACAATCTCATAGCTTGATTTGAATTTTGTTCTCCAAATGAGGTTGATGTCCCTCTATATAGGGTCTGTCTCACTATTTATAGGCCCACATGATCTAGTGTGTAGGTCGAGCCCGACATGAACTAGTGTGTAGGTCGACATGAACAAGGCTGGAGATCCATCATATTTGAGTCAACTTATTCGAACTATCTTGACAACGCCTTGGAGAATATACTTTAGATCAATAATTTTTCCCTTTACAAGTGTAACATCAGTTCATATACATGAATCTAAATTATATTTATGAAAATATGAAAAATCCTACATACATCAAGAAGAAGTATTTTACCTATAATAAAAAATGTGTGCTCATGAAACCCATGAGGCAAGTATTACAAAATACATTTTATTATATTTGTCTCTTCATGACATAAATTCATAATTACAAGTAATTATGAAGACTGAACCTAGTTACACTTTTAAACAATGCCAATAATACATGTACCATGGTAATGTTTACTTCAACCACCTGCACAACTATCATTAGCTATATGCCTAAACTCATCAACCAAACATAACATTTTCATAATAAAATCCAACTATAACACGTGCCAAGTTTGACATCAATGCCAAATATCAATAATTGCATCCACCAACTACACCCAACTACATCATGAATGCCAAAAATTGATGGCAACCCCTACTGGACCATCCATCTGACACTAACCTCCAAAATTTATCTCCTCATGCATTACCCCTTTGACATCAATGGAAAAGGGCCAAAACTCATCAATAACATCATCACTCCATTGATCATCCACTGGATCCAAAACAACTCCCCCTAGAGACCAATTGGGTCTCAACAAACAACAACAACCAAAAATCACTCTATCCTAAAGAAGTAACATCATACTTTGACCAATGTACATTGTCCTCACCAAAATCATAGAAGCACCTCATACATGGAGATAAGGCCAAGGAAACTAACAACCATACTCCAATAAACACATAATAGCAATCATATCCATCAAGAATTTATCCTCAAGCAACAACATCGTATCCACCTGGTCAGCAAGCACATGAAAGACATGTTCCTCATGAGTATCATAACATCTAGCAGCAACAACACGGTTTATCATCAATATTAAACATATGTATACTAGTAGTAGATATCTCCCCTAACTCAAGATTAACAAAAGAAAAAATAAATATGAACACCATCATAGAACAACATCAGGATACATCCATCATCAATAACATAGAGTGGGAAACAACCATAACGTCCTCATAAGCGCCAAAGATAAAATTATTACTCAACTCAGTAGTAACAAACTATATCCATCAACAATATCAAAGTGTGAGAAACAACATATTATGCACATCATGGCAACAACAATAACTCTGTAAAAATAATCTCCCCAAAATTAGTAAAATACTTTGTAATATATCATGAGTATCAACATCAGTATAACCAACATAGCAACATGAAAATAAACACTCTCTCCATCACTAGCAGCATAACATAACCATCAGTAGTAACATAGTGTGGGCAACAACAACATCCTCCATGTAATATCCCAAAATGGAATAATACATGGTTACACAAACATAATATTTGTAACACAGAAAATGTACATGTAATTTTATGATCAACACAAATATAGATAGAATAGTTG
The DNA here is from genome assembly GCA_034641835.2 of Pinus albicaulis. Taxonomy (NCBI): domain Eukaryota; kingdom Viridiplantae; phylum Streptophyta; class Pinopsida; order Pinales; family Pinaceae; genus Pinus; species Pinus albicaulis. Next base: position 1,000,530,653 of record CM076579.1, read on the forward strand.
AGCCATTTTATTCATAAGAGAAGATTCAGTTACAATAGTGTAGAAAATATGAGGTAATCTAGCCAAAGAGATGGCCTAGAATGACCCTTAAAAGATGCCAAAGTAGGCACAGCGTAACTGGATGGTTGCTGGAAGAAAATACTGTGTTGTCCCTTCAACAGATAATGAATATATGACTACAGGCTGAAAAGGGAAATGCAGGTCTATGGAAATTTGGAGCTCTCATGATGCCAAGATTCTAGTTATGGGCTCTATGATAGCAACCCAAGATAACCTAGAAAGGAAATTCCAGATCTATGAGATTGGAAATTTACCCTCTTGGGGTTTGATCCCTAGTCTGCTAGGTTATGCATATTTGAAGCTAGATTTGACAAATAGATGGCTGAAATATGTCACAAGATCATATCTAAGCTTGAAGGGTTGATCCCTTCACTAGATCCTCAAGCTAGAAGCTCAATATCTAGCTCCTCAATCCTCCTCTGAAGATTGCAGCTGCTGCTACACAACTACTCATAAAAAATGCACTATAAAGGAAGGAGGCTCTCTAGCCTACTAAAAATATGGCTATGAAGCTCAAGACTGATGGAAATAATTAATACAATTTGAAGGAATGGTCCTCCACTGGATTACTAGCTGAAATGTTAGCAACTTCCTTTGTCCCTCGGATCTACAAGAATGGAATGCGTAATTCATGATGGAAGTGTTGCTACTGGGAGATGAATAATAGTTGGCCTGATGCCTGACATAGATCTGAAGCACTTGAAGGCTGATCTTGAAGCTCAAGGTGATAAGATGAATTATTCACTAGTTCCTAAACTGAAATATTGAAGGACAACCTCCTCCTCTCAAACTGATATTCAAAAATGTGAAATTTATGAATATGGATGTTCTGCAAAAAGTAGTAACAATATGGCACCAATGCCTGATGATGAATGTAGTGCAAATACTCTTCCTTAGAGATCACTCAAGGAAAGAGGTGGGATTCCCTCTCAGGAACACCCTATGCTAAACAACACTGTAACTTATCTAAACATCATAATATTGCATGGAGATGTCACCTAACAAATCCAGATCTAAACAAATCATATATCAATAATAATCTAAAACATACCTTCTATGTTGCCTTCATCTTCATTATATAGTTTGTGAACCTTCTCATGCCTTGGCCCACCTCATCAATGCATTGTACATGTGGAAATGGGTCTCCACGTTGACTGCACTATCTCTCCATGATCTCCATCATGTGTGTATGTAATGATCACCCTCTCCATCATGTGTGCATTAATGCACCACTTCATCATCTCATCATAAATTCTCTATGATATTACATTTGATTCCTTCCAAGTTCTTAGTTGACTGCATCAACCTCCATGATCTTTCTCATTAATGAGACATGATCTCCACTCCTTTTACATTAAGTAGTTGCTCCACTACTCCATTATGTAGATCTAGATCTGAAATATCCACATACACACATCAAAAGTGGATTTTATTTGTCTTTGGGGTTTGTGCGTCCCTCCACCCTCTTATTTACTTAATTAATTATAAAAAGTAAAAACTCTAATATTCCAATTATCTTATGGAAAAATTGGGAATATTAAAGTCCTCCCCAGAAAAATGTTGCTTGACCTCAAGAAACTACAAAAGTGGATGCTACAGCAAACATCCTCCCTCCAAATGGAATCATCATGTGGAAGGCCTCCCCAACTGTCACAATGTGTCATGCATTTCCAGCTCCAAAGCTGCCTCTCTAGAATGTCTAGAATGGTCTCCAACTGAAAATTTAGATACCCACCCTCATCAATGAATCTCCAAGTGGCAACCATATGATGATCAAAGATCTCCTCTACACATGAGATACATAAAATGAAGTGGTTCATTTCCAAAGTGGAAGTCCCATCTCATGAACTATCTCTCCAAACCATGATACATAGAGTAGATTACATCTATCAATGCCCTCATAATTAGCCCTGTTGGCCATATAGGAATCAAGCATCACATCATCATAGTGAAAAAAAAGAAGTAGAGACATATGGGAAAACATAAAAAATGTCAAACCATATTCTCCCAATAACAACCAACACAGCAAAGTCTTCTGTTGCCATGCTAGATCATCATGAAGCAAAGAAGAGATTCATACTCTCTCAAAAGAAGGCACCACAACAATGCTTCTTGTTGCCATGCAAAATTTGAATCAATATAAATGTGAGAGCCATACTCTCTCAATAGGAGCCAACGCAACAATGTCTCTTGCTGCCATACCATATCATCATTGTACCAAATGTAGTGGCCATATTCTCTCAAGAGAAGACACCTTAACAAGGCATATTGCTGCCCCATCACATCATCATCATACCATGTACAATGACCATAATCCCCCAACATAAACCAATGATGTAAGGCCTCCTGTTTCCATCCTCTATCTTCATCATGCAATGTATGGGAATAAATTAGTCCATACTCTCCCAAAAGTAACCATAGCAACAAGGATTTTTGTTGCCTCCTTACATCATCATGATGCAAGTCATGAAGCAATAATATAGTAATGGACATGTGAGATGTCTCATCAACATAGTACAAACAAGCTCCCTTATGCCACATCATGTGAGAGTTATAACTTCTCCCAACCCCAAGTACATACGTGAGCATGAGATATATCCCAAACATAAATACATGTAAAGAAATGAGACATATCCCAAAAAAGAGTAAATACAAGGATATAAAATATATCATTTGATTTCCAAACTCTCTCATCAACGACCAAAGAAACCATGCATTTTTATTCTGCATTCTTCTAGTGATGTGTAAGTCATGAATTAGAAACATATGACCCATTGGGTGGTAACCATACTCGCCCAAGAGTAACTAGCGTAGCCATGCTTCTTGCTACCCTGTATCATAGATCTGCAAGTGGTTTGGAAACCCCTTGCTCCACATCATCAACCATTCATCCCAATGAGGATGATGGATATTATTCTGCAAAAACTTGGTATCCTCCCATTGTAGGACACCAAAATCCTCAAACTGTTGAAGAACTTTGCACTCCGTGATATGTTGAAATGCACCTCCAATGAGACCTCTCCATGAGATCTTCTTCTTATTAATGGCCCTCCAAAACAAATAATGTTTTGGATCTACTACAGGTAGAAGTTTCTCTTTGAGATATGAGATGCTCATTGAGAAAGTGTCATCTAGAAAGGAGAAAATATTTCTCATCTCAAGATGTCTACCATCTATCATATTTTCCTCCATTGCTTCATGAATGAAACTTCCATTTGATTTATCCCATAAGGAATGGGTCCTATTCTTCTCACTACTGCTCATTAACAGCGTTGTATATCTGCAAGGTGATGCATGTGCTGTCTCAAAGAAAGGCACAATGTTGAACTCATAGCCAGCCATTTTACATAGGATCATACTCATCCCATCTTCTATAATTCTACATTTAAACTTAAAGGGATGAATGTAGTTCATCAATGACAAACTAGGATGGGTTCTCATCTCCTTCTTGATTAGATCAAGGGTCCTTTGCATAGTGATATGATGTTGCTCCAAATCAGCTTGTTGTTCTAACCCTTGGTCATACATTAGCCCGGATGGCATGTCCCCATAAGTTTCAGTAAGAGGCACTGAAACAATATGAGACGAAAGTGTATGCATACCTTGGATCAACTGATACTCAGAAACATCTGCAAGATCACAAGATTTTCCTCTCGGTGCAATGATCTCTCCAACTGCTGGTAAGAGTGATGGCTCCACTCCTACAAGTGTACCAACGCTGGTATCTATCTCCTCCTCATCATGCATCTCATGAACCATGCATGGGGCTCCAAATGTCAAGAACTCAAGGCCATCTTGCAAAGATATAAGTGATCCTCCTCTTGATGTAAGAACATATGCAGTTGGTGGTGGTAGAGGCTCCTCCTCTTGAGTGATAATGAGAACATCTTCTCTTGAATCTTCATGCACTATCCCCTTGATGATGGGATATGTCACTATGTGAGATTTCTCTGGTTTCTTTCTACCATATCTCTTCTTCAGTCTTTGCATAAAATTTTCATAAGAAGAAACTTTCATGTGTGACAAGTGACTGAACCACCAAACTCTTGCTTCGCCATCTAGGTGCAGCGCTGCAAACTCCATAGCCTCTCTTTCTGACATAGGATATTTCAAAAAGAAGGTAAATAATTCTTCCCTACAAGCCCTCAATGGGCTTGTGGAAGATCCATCAAATGTAGGCAGGAGAATCTATGCCTCTTTCTTCTATTGCTACTTCTGGATCTCCTCTCTTCTTTGAGTTGCTGAAACTATTGGAGAGAGAGATTCTCCTTCAATGCTCTAGGATGTGACTTGTATTCAGATAGATATTCACTTAGGGTCTCATGCCCCAAGCCTTCATCATATTCAGACCAGTCCTCTTTCTCAAAGAAAGTGGATATAGTGGAATAATGTGAAGCTCTTTGCTTCTCTGGTCTTCTTTGCTGCTGAAAAGAAGTGTTGGGACTTTCTTCATCCTGAAACCTTCTTGAGGTTTATCTTTGCCTTTCTCTTCTTGTTTCATTGATCTCCTTAGAGAGATCCTTCATAGATCTAAAGGAAGATGAGGCAAAACTTAATCCCTCCATAGTATATATCTACTATCTACTTTTCATATGTTGTCAAAATGTCCACAAGCTGAGCCAAAGATCATGCTCTGAGACCACTGGAATATCCCAAAATGGAATATTGCATTGATACAAAAACATAATATTTGTAATGTAGAAAATGTATAGGTGAGTTTAAGATCAACACATATATAAATAGAATAGCTGAGCCGTTTTATTCATAGGAGAAGATTTAGTTACAATAGTGTACAAAATATGAGGTAATATAGCCAAAGAGATGCCCTAGAATGACCCTGAAAAGATGCCAAAGTAGGCACTGCGTAACTGGAGAGTTGTTGGAAGCAAATAATGCATTGTCCTTTCAACAGATAATGAATATATGATTTCATACTGAAAAGGAAAATGCTGATCTACTAAAATTTGGTGTTCTAATGATGCCAAGATTCTAGATTTGGGCTCTGTCATGGCAACCCAAGATAACCCAGAAAGGAAATTCCAGATCTATGAGATTGGAAATTTACTCTCTTGGGGTTTGATCCCTGGTTTGCTGGGTTATGCAGATCTGAAGTTAGATCTGACAAATAGATGGCTGAAGTATGTCACAAGATCAGATCTAAGCTTGAAGGGTTGATACCTTCACTAGATCCTCAAGCTAGAAGCTCAAGATCTAGCTCCTTAATCCTCCTCTGAATATTGCAGCTGCTGTTACACAACTGCTCATAAAAATTGTGCTGTAAAGGAAGGAGGCTCTCTAGCCTGCTTCAAAATATGGCTATGATGCTCAAGACTGATGGAAATAATGCATACAATGTGAAGGAATGGTCCTCCATGGATTACTAGCTAAAATGCTAGCAACTTCCCTTCTCCCTTGGATCTACACGAATGGACTGTGCAATTCTTGATGGAAGTGATGCTGCTGGGAGATGAATAATAGTTGGCCTGATGCCTGATATAGATCTGAAGCACTAGAAGGTTGATCTTGAAGCTCAAGGTGATAGGATGAATCCTTCATCAATTCCTTAATTGAAATATTGAAGGAGAAACTCCTCCTCTCAAAATGATCTTCAAAAATATGCAATTTTTGAATATGGATGTTTTGTAGAAAGTAGGAACAATATGGCACCAATGCCTGATGATGAATGTAGTGCAAATACTCTTCCTTAGATATCACTTAAGGAAAGAGGTGGGATTCCCTTTCAGGAACACCATGTGCTAAACAACACTGCAACTTAGCTAAACAACACAAAATTGCATGGAGATGTCACCTAACAAATCGAGATCTAAACAGATCATACATCAATAATAATCTAAAACATGCCTTCTATGTTGCCTTCATCTTCATTATATAGTTTGTGAACCTTCTCATGCCTTGGCCCACCTCATAAATGCGTTGTACATGTGGACGTGGGTCTCCATGTTGACTGCACTGTCTCTCCATGATCTCCATCATGTGTGAATGTAATGATCACCCTCTCCATCATGTGTGCATTAATGCACCACTTCCTCCATCATCTCATCATAAATGCTCTATGATCTTACATTTGATTCCTTCCAAGATCTTAGTTGACTTCTTCAACCTCCATGATCTTTCTCATTAATGAGACATGATCTCCACTCCTTTCACATTAAGTAGCTACTCCACTACTCCATTATGTAGATCTAGATCTGAAATATCCACATACACACATCAAAAGTGGATTTTATTTATCTTTGGGGTTTGTGGGTCCCTCCACCCTCTTATTTACTTAATAAATTATGAAAAATAAGAACTCTAATATTCCAATTATTTTGTGGAAAAATTGGGAATATTACACTCCAATATCATCATCATCATCCTCTCAAGCAAAATAACACCATAACATATCATCCAACATTTTTATCATAACTTGAAAACCATGCAACACCACATAGTGAATATGATGAAGGATCATCAACAACAAATACAAAAAAATGCCAACTTATTAGGGAGCATTAAACTCATCATAATGGAGGTCTCATCATAAGCATCATGCCATCAATGGACATTAATTTCATGTAGACATCAACTCCTCTATTTCACCAATCCATACTCACAATCACAACTACAAATCCTTCTTTGCATAGAAAACTACCAGCAATCAAATCATATGCTTCATGAACCATCAAGTTGTAAGGATCACAAGGAATGCAACAAGAATGTGGCATTGTTGCATCAAATTCTAATGCAAGAAGAGAACTTCAAGGAGAGTGTATATGTCAATTCATGAATAATCTCTATCCAAGTAAAAAGACATCAACAATCATCAATTCCAATAACCTTTCTTCCCTGTCAAGTGAATGCCATCATACTAGAGTCCATAGTTTCTACAAATACATTCCAACCTTCATGCACTCTTACAAAAATGTATTTATAGAACTGAACAATGTTGCATTAATCTTATAGCACATGCTTTCTTCATTGCACCGTGTCTTCACAGGTGTCCATGCATTGGTTTTCATCATACGCACAACCTAAAACAAATATTTTTCGTAGTAATGCCGCCATATCCATGCTTCTGTTGTGAAGCTTACGCCTATTTTTTGTTTATTTACATTTCCTATTGTGTCCAACTAATTCCAGCTTGAGGTGTATTTCCAAATGATATAGCACAAAGAGGTGAAAATGCGTTTCTGCCATTCAGTATTTAAACTTTCTGCAATATCAGTCGCTTTCCTGAGTAATCACCTGTGAACCTTGAGAAAAATGTCCACTTGTTATATGTCCTGAATAAATTAGCCAAACCCCATGACATCCCTGATTCAAAGTTAGTAGATGCAACAAGTACAAGAGTTTGTCCTTTCTCTGAGGAGCAATCATTCCAGACCTTGAAAATCGGATTTTGAGGATGTCAAGGATGAGGCAGAACGACTCTGAGACAAATAGGAGCCCATATCCACTTCAAAATATCACTCCCATTTTAATCCCTGACAAATACAAATATTGAGTGGCGTTTTACCTTGGATATAGTTCAACCAAATAGTGCCTCCATTGGGCCTACAAAGATTTCATCATTTTCAGCCAGTAATCCATGCAACATCATTCAACAATCCATCGATGCCTTTGCATCCGCCTGTGCATGTAGCCTATGGGAACATTTTATCCAATACACCACCGGAAAAATAATTCTAACCAGTCGTTAACAAGTTTCCTCCTACGAGTCTTACCATAGGCTTCGTATCACAATTTTTCATTTAAGAAAGAACTGCTTGTTTCATATAACACTTCCATCAACGCTTCTTGTTACGAGTCACGACCATTGCATGGGAATAAGTCCCCCACTGGGGATTTTCATCTCTTCGTTGCCTAAAACACGAGCTGCACCAGCGCACCTATGGAGCTATTTTAACTAAAACCATATTTCAATCTTATAGAAACACAATGAGGGAACCAAGTTTCACCACCAACAACATTTACAAGAGGTATAGGAGTAAAATTGATCACTTCAGTAAGCCCAAAATCAACTGCAATGTGTGGACGATCATAATGAATCTTGTTTTTGCTCCAGTATTAGTTGCTTTGTCTGAAAGACACTATCCTGCATTATCTTGAGATATAAATCCATTTGCATTTGATCCCATGTGGCTTTTGAATCACCATTTTTTTCCCACGATCACATTATAGTCCACAATATAATATGTCCAACTGCAAAAATATTAGCAAGAGAAGCATTGTTGTGTCTGGTAATGTCTAGTTATGTAGAAAAAATTCCGAGATTCCTATGAGAGTCGCCACTGATAAGGTCGTCGGGTTTCTCATATGCCCTTCGAAGAAAGAATAGAGGGTTTCTACTTCATGATACGGGAGAATAGAAGAAAACCTAGTAGAAGTTTTACCCTTTTTGCTGGCGGAATAAGATAGTTTTGCAGGTGGCATAATTCCATTGTGAGTAAACCCCTTTTATTTTAAAACAAGAAACTCGTATTCAGATCAATTTCAATGCTTGACTAGGTAGTGCTCCGTCTGATGTTGAAATTGACAAAATCATCTTTACACCTTTGAAGACCGAAGCAAACTTATAAATGCATTCACACCAAACAACGTGCCATCAATACATTCCATTCAATTTCATTGCTTCTCAAAATTAATGCATTCACGCGTTAACTTAGCATAATTGATGACCAGATCCACATGTATTTCCATAACAATGATGTGATCAAAACCGCTACTACGATTACAAAGTGTTCAAACTAACATCATGATTAGGACGATTCGTTGAATTTGACTGGATCATATAATAAATGACCAAATCATCAATATCGCACCAATGAAGAGGATCAAATCCATGCCAAGCGCTTCTTCAATTCCACTCTCTTCATAAATAGATAAAAAGTGCATTCACATTATCATAAATTTCCTTCATAACTCCGCGGAGACTGAATCAAACATCGCAGGTTAAAAATAATAATTCATTCCACTTCCATTTTGTGAGTTTATTGTTATGCCATAGAAACCAAATAAATGTATCGATTTCTGCTGAAAACCTGGGCATTTTGATCTCGTTCCTCCTAATTTGTTATCCACTTATTTCCTATAGTACGCACTATATTTTCCTGCTTCTCGTATATTTTTTTTTTTCAAAAACTAAAAATTGACTTGTCCCTTAGTGCAGGAAAATTTTGGAACCAAGAGGCTAACCACAAATTATAAGTCCATATCTAATACCATTCACAAGTAAACAGAGATGAAACCTACGCTAATTGCTACTTAAAAAAACTCTCATTTCCTAGAGGAACTGCTATTGAACTTATGATCCTTTTGCTGCATGCTCCCCCTTAGGCCCAGCTGGCCTCAATTCTCCTTTTTCTCTTTTGTTCTCTAGATTCTCTTGGTTTTCACCTGCAATTTTCTTCGATACATGTTGGAAGCATTCACATCAGGACTTCTTTTCTTTCATCTAGACTCCATGATGGAAATAGGAAGTTTGAAAGATTTGGCCTTGTTGCCTAAATTATCACAAAAAAAACATCTGACCAAAATAACTCGAAAATGGTTGTTTTTTTACAGTAAATACTTCTATGCCCAAATTCAGTGCATAATTAATAGTACCCATAAAAAAACATTTTTATACCTAGAGACTCGTGGGTTTTCTTTCCCTTATGGACTAGTGATTTCTCTTGATCTCGCATATTGTCTTGCTCAGAAATATTTCATTTTTTTCTGCAATTTGTAGAAATGTGCCCAAATTTTTTACCACTAAAATACCTTGTATTTTTCAAACCCGTCCTTGTCACCTTTTTCATTTTGATGAACATTTTCTTCATTTTTGCTGTTAATTTTTGCCTTGGGATGTTTAACCATTGTTTCTTTACTTCCAGAATTAGATCTACTCTCTTCCAAATATGCTTCAAGTTTCTTGCAATTTCTAATCTAATATTTAAGCTGGATGCCAATTTCCTCTTCAATCTTCCTTGAGTTTTCCAACTAATTTTTCAGATTATAAATCTCTTCCTTGAATGCATTCCCCCTCTCCTCAATAACCTGGAGCAATTTCTTCAAATATTTATTTTCAAACATCAATTTTTCTCTCAACTTTACTTGAGCTTTATTTTTGGCTTCAAGAGTGGCCAGCCTCTTAAGCTCCTCATCTTCAGGCTCTTGCACTGGAAAGATACCTTCCTAATCTCTTGAGGAATCAACTTCAAAGCACTGATGATTATATTCTTGAATGATTCCTCGATCATCATCACTATATTGGAAATGAAATTTTCTATGACTTAAAATACTATTTTCCATACATTTTACCATCAAAAGAGGTTCTTTGGCTTTTGTAGCATTCTTGATTTGATTGTAGCTATTATTCTTCTGAGATCGTTTCCTCTTTTTCTTTGCCATTGGCACACGATTTTCTCTCAAGCAATGAATCTTCACTTAGAGAACCCCGCTTTGATACCAATTATCAGAAATGGCCTCACTACTAAGAGTGGGGGGTGAATCAGTAGTAATAGGATTTAATTAACTTTTAATTATTTTTACCAAAACACCAAATTCTGTAATCCATCAGTTATACTTATGAAAGCAGAATGAAATCAATGTATCAAAGTATGCAAAATTAGCATAAAGAATCAACAAGGAAAACATGCACATAAGAGGACACAAATGTTTTCTAGTGGAAACACTCTCTAGGGAAAAGAACCACCCGCTACTGTTGTCGCTCAAATATTTTATTATGCTGATTTTTTTTTACATAGATTAGCCTCCACCCACTAGTTGTAAGACTTGACTCCTACAACAGTGTGTTGGCATCCATCAACTGATAAGTACCTACTCACATGAATCTACAGATAAACATCTATTGGAAGCCTCCACAACCAACGAGCCTTGCCCAACATTCGTCAGACCATCCCATTACCATTGGATTGAGATTGCCCTCCTCTAATCATTGTTTGCTTGCATCTGCAAGCATGAAGTCCCTATGTAGCCAACTCCTCCATGTGAAACCCGTTTCAAAATGTTTCATATTGGGCTCACAAACTTGCTCAACATGAGCAACCCAACAACAAATCTAATATGAATATGAAAAATAATAAGTTGATGTGCACCCAACAACAACTACAGGTAAGTAATATGCAAGACAAAATATTATAACACACACTCACTCTCTCACCAAAAATCCTCTTACACACCCAATAATGATACCAAGCTCTCACAAAAGTATTTTCCAAATTATCCTCAACAATATCCAAACCAATACCATGGTAAAATACCATAGTTATGTCAATCCCTGGAACACTTGTACCATGGTAATATCCAAATGAATACCATGGGAAAATAGCATGATTAGGCCGATACCAATGACACATATACTATGGTAATATCCAAGCTAATACCATAGGTAAATACCATGTTAATTACAATAAATGTAATGCCAATATTAAGTGTCAACTTAGACTATACACAAACCAATACCAAGGAAATGAAAATGCCAAGAATACATGTACCATGGTAATGTTTACTTCAACCCCCTGCACAATTTTCATCAGTTATATGTATAAAATAATCAACCAAACATAACATTTTCATTAGCCAAGACAACATAATCCAACTGCAACACATGCCTAGGTTTACACCAATTCCAAATATCAATCACTACAATGAACAACTGTCCCACCAACTGCAACATCAATTCCAACAAGGACTTGTAATCTACTACAAATCAAGGAGACTAAATGATCATGACAAGAACTATGTTACTCGTGACTTGGAATTAGTAGTGATCATGCATGCAGTGAAGATGTGGAGGAACTAATTTCTTGGAAGAAGGTTTGTGTTGATTTCAGATCATGGAAGACTAAGATACTTTTTTGATCAACTTAAGCTAAATGCCAAAAATCCAGATGCTTGGCTTTAATTAGTGAATTTTATTTTCAAGTTAAGCATTTCAAGGGTAATGAAAGTTGGGGTAGTAGATTCACTTAATATAAGTCTACAAGTAGCTCACTTTGAATCTATTAACATGTGTGATATTGACACCAAAGAAAATATTAAAGAAGCATTTCTGCATGATGAGCATTTCTAGTATGTGAAGGAATGCTTACAACACGAACTAGAGGGGAAAACATGCAATAATTACAAGCTAATTGATGATGGCCTATCGTTGCTCAAAGATAGATGATATGTACCTTGTGCAACTGAATTGAAGAAACTCATAATGGACTATTTTCATAAAAGACCTTATTGGGGTCATCCTAGTTACTTGAAAATGATAACAGGCATAAACAAATTGTATTATTGTCTAAGAATGAAGAAGAAAATAGATGAATAAATTTCTAGATTCCTAGAATGCTGAAAAATTGAAGTAGAATGAAGAAATTCATTGGAATTACTATAACAAATTTCAATCCTTGAGTGGAAATGGGAAGTCATATCCATTGATTTGATCATGGTATTTCCAAAGGCATCCAAAAAACATGATGCCATTATGGAAGTAATGGAGAAATTGAGAAAGAGAGCTCACTTTATAGTTGCTAAATCCATCATTAACATAGATGAAATTTTTATAAAATAAATATTCATATTGCATGGAATACCCAAGAATATCATTTCAAATTGTAGGAATTTACATGTAAGTTCCTTAGATCAAACACCAAAGTTAACCGCTCACAAATAAATCATAGATCATTACATCAATATTTGACATGGTTAAAACCCTCAAAGAGGGAAACAGTCCACGACCTGAGCCAACGTGACCACTTTAGGCAATTGATTAACATAAAGAAAGAAAATTTACATAAGCTTCTCTCATAAATGGGTACCACACAAATGACCCTCCATGCTATTTAAATAGAGATCATGGACTAATCGGGTGTTAAGCCACATATCAAGTGTCAGTAATACCAAGGAGAGAGTGACCCATTGGATCACTACATATCATGACCGTCGGATTATAAGTTACAAATGTACATATTAAATAAACACACTTTACCTAACTCTATGCTACACCAAGTTATACTTAACTATTTCCTATGTGTCGGAATATCCTAACATCCCCCCTTAAGAACAACTTGGGATAGGATTGAAGGATTTACAAAGGTGAAAGAATAGGAGAAGGAAGGAGGCATTAGAGCCTATCCCCCCCTTAATGATAACTTTCTTGAACTCCAAGCATAGATATAAGTTTGGTATGCTTTACTTCTGTGAGAGCCTTTGTAAAGATATCGACAACTTGATCATTTCTTGAACAATATTGCACTTTAAGAACACAATCATGAATGAGATTTCTGATGAAGTGTATGTGGAGATCAATTTGTTTCATACAATGATGTTGAACTGGATCTTTTCATAGCTGAATGGAACTCTGATTATCACACCAAAGTGTAGTTGGATGCTGCTGATGAAGACCAAATTCAGTTAGGATATCACGAAGCAACATGGCTTCCTTGCTGGCTTCAACTGCACCATGATACTCTTCTTCTTCCGAAGAAAGAGATATGGAATTTTGTTTCTTACAAGACCATGTAATAGGTCTTGAAACAAGACTGAATACATAACCTGCAGTAGACTTTCGATCATCGGGGTCACCAACCCAATCAGAATTAGTGAAACCAATCAACAAGTGAGATGCTCCTGCACTGTAATGAATCCCTAACTGAACTATACCTCGAATATATCAAAGTATTATTTTACCTTCTTTCTAGTGACTTTCATGAGGTTGGTGCATAAACTGAGCAACAAGACCAACGAAAAAGGAAAGGTCAGGATGGGTATGGGTTAGATACAAAAGTTTACCAACAATTTGACGGTATAAAGTAGCATCAAATTTAGAGGTAGTACAAGTGACTAAAATCTTGAATCCAGACTGAAATGGAGAAGGGGATGGCTTATAGTATTCTGTGTGAAAGTGGCATAGAATATCACAAGCATACTTGGACTGAGAAAGGGTAATACCTTCTTTAGATTGCAAGACTTGAAGACCAAGGAAATAATGCAAGTTTCCTAAGTCTATCATCTCAAAATTCTTTTCGAGGCTAAACTTCACATGGTTTATATGGTTGGGATCATTACCAGTAAGGATAATATCATCAACATAAATAACAAGGATGATGAAGGGCTTACCCACTTTCTTGGTGTAGATAGTGTTGTAAGAATGACACCTAGAAAATCCATTATCTAAGAGAAAGCTATCCATTTTGGCATACCAAGCCCAAGGAGATTTTTTGAGACCATAGGGAGACTTCCTTAGGCGAAAAACAAGTCTAGAGTCTTTTTGGATAAATCTAGGGGGTTGTTCCATGTAGATTTCTTCATGCAAATATCCATGTAATAAGGCAGATTTAACATCCATCTAATGGACTTCCCATTTAAAGGAGGCAACAAGGGAAAGAACAAGGAGGATAGAATTTATTTTGGCAATAGGGGAGAAGGTTTCAGTACAGTCAATGTCTTCAACTTGTGAAAATCCTTTAGCAAAAAGATGAGCTTTATGTTTATCCACTTTTCCATCTGGTCCAAACCTTGTTTTGTAAACCCATTTTCATATGACAAGTTTTCTTCCCTTTGGAAGAGGAACAACATCCCAAGTATCGTTTTCCAATAAGGAACAATATTATTCATTCATAGATTCATCCCAATTTGCATGACCTAAAGCTTCTTCAAAGGTTTCTGGATCAGGATTATAAAACTTGAGCCAATAAGGAAGAGGCTCTTTTGAACTGAGAATGTGTATGACGTTGATCTACAGGGTCACCTGCAAGAGAACCTGTTGCATCTCGAGTAGAGCAGATCCATATTGGAAGCTGTGGAGTTGAAGGAATATCTTGAGGAGGTGGAGGAGGATTTTCATCCTCATTGTCATCATCCGAACTAGAAGGAATGATGTCAAAGATAGAAGAGATAGAGACATGTGGCACATATTCCGAATCATGGTCGCAGTGCAAAGGTGGCACACCCGCCAAACTAGGCTCGCAGGCCGATGTAGTTTCATCAAATTTTACATCTCTTCTAATGATTATATTTTTGGATTTTGGTTGAAGAAGTATATATCCTTTGAAATCTTCATAATATCCAACAAAAATGCATTTTTCACTCTTAGATTCTAAGGCTTTATGTTTCGCATCTGGAAAATGGGCCCAAGCTTCACTTCCAAAAACATGAAAATGACTTACATATAGTTTGATTGAGCTCCAGGCTTATTCTAGAGTTATATTCCTTAAAACCTTAGTAGGAGTGGGATTTACTATGTAATTTTCACAGTTAATTTCTTCTGCCCAAAAATTAAGACTAAGTCCTTTAGATTGAAGCATACAATTAGCCGTTTCTTTTAAGCTATGATTATTCCTTTCAACCACAACATTTTTTTGTGGATTATATGGAACAATACGTTGCAATTGAATGTCATGCTCAGTGCAAAAGTTGATAAATTTGTTGTTAACATATTCTCCTCCATTGTCTAATATTAAATTAATAATTTGATGTCCAAATTATTTCTCAACAAAGGCCTTAAAGGCCAAGAACATGTTAAAAACTTCACTCTTGAGTTTTAATATGTATACCCAAGTGTGTCTGGAAGAATCATGAATGAAAGTTAAGAAGTATTTGTAGTCAGAGAAAGAAACAATTGGAAGTGGACCAGATAAATAACGATGCACACGCTGCAAAGGGGCTGAAGTGTGCCAAGAGGCACATTTATGAAAACTGTCCCGATGATGTTTTCTGAGTACACAACCGGAATGAACACCATCTCAACAAGATACCATAGGAATACCTGTCACCATATTTTCTTTACATAGAGTTTGAAGAGAGTGATAGTTTAAGTGACCAAATCACTCATGCCAAAGTTTTCTCACTTCATCATTATGAGAAACAAAAACAGATGGAAGACATGATGACCCAAAGTTGTCAAACTTATACAACCTTTTGGAATCATCAACAATGCCAATAGCTAAAATATGTTTAGGATATTTGAGGTCCTTAATTACAACATCATGAGGTGAGAATTCTACTGTTTTTCCTTCACCTAAATGAGTTATTTGATAGACAGATAGAAGATTGCAGGACAAGGTAGGAACACATAATACATCATTAAACTTACCATTATCTAGACGAATGGTTCCATACCCTACAACACTAAGAGATCTATCATCACCAACATAATTTTTTTTGGTGTTATAATCTTTTAAAGAAGAAAACATGGCTTTATTTTTGGCCATGTGGTAAGAGGCTCTAGAATCAATGAGCCACTCATGAGAATTAGAAGAAGAAGATACACTTAATTCATAACCATATATTGATGCTTGAAAACCATAAGCAGAAAGTTCCATTCCTAAAGATGAAGTTGAAGAGTTCTCCAAATTGATGTTGTGCTTCTTCATTGCTGCTTCCAAGGCTTCCATATTCTTAAAACATTTGGAATCTACATGCCCATCATGATTACAAAGGTTGTAATGTCTATTTGTTTTCTTCCCTTTGCTTTTATTTGCCTTATCAGTTTGTTGAGTTTCTTTTTCAGTTTGTGGCTGAAATTTCTTAAGACCCTTTTTTGGTTTAGGATCATTATTTTTAGCATGTTTCTTAGGATTCTTTTGATATGGTTGTTGTTGGGTTGCTAAGGCTTTCTTAGAAGAGTTTCCAATATTAATAAGACCAAGGTGTAAGAGTTTTTATTGTTCTCTTATCAAATAATCACAAAAGGCATCAAAAGAGGGGCACTTGTAGGTTTTTCCCTAAGAAATGAGGGCTTCTCTAGTGGAATGGAAGGTGGAAACAAATACAAAGTATTTAGGACCAAGATTAGCAAGAATGGAATAGATAAGGCTACCATATTCCTTTTTGACCTTACAACCTTCTAAAATAAGTCTAAGGGTCTTGAATTTGGACAAAATATCTTCAATGGAGGAGAAATTATTGGGGTCCAAAGTAAGCAACCCATTTTCAAGCTGGTGGGCCCTAATTTCATTTTGAATGCCAAAAATAGTATTTAGCTTTTTCATAGCTGCATCAGGGGTGTCAATTTATTGGATATGAAATCGAAGATCTTGAGCAATTCATATTCCTATCAACCCTCGTGCTTGATCTTGTTTATTTTCCTATTTAGCGGCTTTATCTCCATCGGTAGGTTTAGTTTCTTGTATTGTAGCTATTCTATAAATCCCTTTACTTCTAAGTAAGTCTATCATGTAAGATAGCCATTGGAAATAATTGGTGCTATTAGGAATAATCGAGCATGCATTTTCTATTTTTTTAAACTAAAGATGAAAAGGGTGAAACTAACTTCTCTAATGGAAATATCTCGAAAAAAATAGGTTGTATAAAAAAACAGCTCAAAAAATGGCTTCTGGATGAAGAAGATATGCCTTTTTGAAAAAATGTGTTGTCGATGCCAAATATTTACGTGAAAGGTTGAAATCTGATGATGAAGTTCTACTTTTATAAAAATCCCCCCCCCCCCCCCCCCTTTTCCAAACATAATAAAAGAAGCTCACTTTAAAAAAAAAAACTACTTTATGTGACCCACTTTTATAAATAATTGAGAGTCACTTTTACACGTGCTTTTTAAATAAAACCCTCTTTTAAAAACTAGAAACTTGCCAAAGGGATTTATAAGAAAAAGTAACTCAACAAAAAGATTTTTAGAAAAAGAAGTTTGATAAAGAGATTTGAACCCAAGACCTCTATTCTCATAAACTAACTTTACACCAAGTGAGCTAGTAAAAGTATTTTGTAATTGTTTGAAAGGAGAAAGGTTTTTTTTTTTTTTTTTTTTGCTCTTCAATGTGTGTGCTTTTTCCTGCAAAAAAAAAAAAAACACAAAATCCATGCAAAAAAAAAGCAAAGCCTTACGGAAAAAAGTTAGATTTCTGGTTAGTCTTACTGACAACTATCTATTTTTTCACTATTTTGATTTCTCGAGATCAAACAAAGACACGGGGAAAGAGCATACGTAGCAAGAACACCTTGTCTTCTTGTTTTTGATTATCCAATATCGCACGCAGCATAGAGCAAAGAGAATACACAGAGAAGAGGGTATATATTCGGAAATAATATATATATATATATAAACCAAAATCAAGAGAGGGAACCGAAATAAACATGAGGATTAATAAATATAACTGCACAAAAGATACTTTATACCTTCAAATCTAAAATGACATAACTTGGGCAACCGGAAACCTTTTCGCATGAAACGAAAGGGGTTCCTCACTGTAACAGGCAGTCTAGACAGAATAGAGCAGTTCTTCTGACTCGAATGTGATAAAAAATAATAGATCTAGAAAATGACAGTAGCATGCAGTCAAAACGACTTCATGTTGGCAATATGATGTTGAGTGTTGTCCTTGATGGCAACCCACTTGATGAAGATGATGGCAAACTACTTGATGAAGTTGTCCCTGATGGAATATGTCTTGATGAACTTGTTAAATGATGTAAATCTGATGTATATACAATGAGTACAGAAGGTAATGATGGAAGGAATGTTAGTATGTGCTAGAACATGATGAAAAGAGTATGTCTCAAGGCATACGCGGATTTGTCTAGACAAAGTAGCGTATGCACGCGGGAAATAACGTGCCAAGTCGCGTATGGGAAAAAGCGCTCTAAATATGTAAAACCGGGGGTAACCACCATGGTATTGACCCATTGTATTGAGTAATGATTCGTCTATGTGACCCCGTCCAGGAATACCATCGAAAGTAATGTGGTTTTGGCTCATGGTATTGATAAAGGGTAAACCTATATAAGGAGAAGAAATTCATTGTGCAAATGTGATCAAGAAGTCTGAGCTTGAATGAATACTTCTCTCTGAAGCATATCTGAATGGAAAGGGTTACAATTGAATGAAAGATCTGAATGTATGATGCACCAATGAAGAAATGATGAAGAAGGGAATCTAGATCTGGAATGTATTTGTATCTGCTAGATCTGTTTATGGAATGATTAGATCTGAGATGAGGCGAACATCTGTCTGAAGTAAAGGGTAAAATCTGAGTGATGTATCTGTTCTAAAGATTTGCAATGACCTAAATGTCTGAAGAACTATACGCTAGTTCGCCGCAGAGTAAGCGCGTATATACGCGGGTTTGCTGAAGAGAAAGCGCGTATGGGCAGTAAAAGTAGCTATGTAATATGTACAAAAGTATACGCGGGTTTGTATGGTCGAAGGCGCGTATATACGTAGGATCAGTGAAAGGAAAGCGCATATGAATATTAGGGTTTGCTGAAGTATGAAGTATCAAATGTCTGATCTGTTCTGCTGTGTTACTGCTATCTGTTGATGATGTATGATTGAGCTCAAATGTATGGAGTGGGTCCAGTCTGAAAATATGATGAAACATGGCCTGCAAGTTGTGTTCTAAAGGAAGCTTTGGATCCAGTGTGAAAATTGATGAAACGTGGTCCATGGTGGTGCTGAGGGTTGTGGCCTTCAGTCAGGGGGTTGTAGCTCCCTTCCAGGTGAGGCTGGTAAACGAGATCAGGGGGTCGGAGCTCCCTTCCAGGTGAGGCTGGTAAACGAGAGCAGCGGGTCGTAGCTCCCTTCCAGGAGAGGCTGGTAAACGAGTGCAGGTGGGTGCCTGCGTGCTGGTAGGAGGCTGCGCTAGCACATATGTTGTAAGATGTTTTCTCTATAATAAAATATTGAAGGCTGAGACAACGACAGCGGTGGTTTTCTCCCGACTTGGGTTTCCACCTAAAATCCTGGTGTTCATGTGTGTTGCTTATGTGTGATGACTTACTCTGTTCTTACTGTACATGTTTACTGTTTATTGAACATCTATTGAATGAATGATGGAATGATATAAGTAAAGAATTAATGGCATAATTAGATCTCTATGTATACGCGAGTTTTATGAAGGATATCCGCGTGTATACGCTAGTTGGCTTCAGTAAAGTAGCGTATGGGTTTTAGAGAGTGGAAAAGTAAAAATATTTTTGTAATGCCTAAATACTGATTCACCCCCCCCCCCTCTCAGTATTTTTCCCAACAATTGGTATCAGAGCAGGTCCTTCTGCAGAAGCTTGATCGCTTGAAGGAGATCCGTCGCAATGGGAAGTCATGAAGGGATAATGTCTATAAGGCCACCTCTATTCAATGGAAATAATCTGTTGTTCTGGAAGATACGAAAAAAATCATATCTGCAAAGTCTTGGTGCAGAAGTATGGGCAATCGTGGAAGGAGGTTATCAGTATCCGGCAAGTATTCCTACTAATGCAGCAGAAAGGAAGAAATATGAAATCAATGCCAAAGCCATCAATGTCTTATTAGGAAGCATGTCTGAACTAGAATTTGCTAAAGTGATGCAGCTAAATTCAACAAAAGAAACATGGGACAAAATCATTCTGAGCTATGAAGGAGATACAAAGGTAAAAAGTGCAAAACTCCAAACTCTCCGAATTGAATATGAAAATTTAAGGATGCATAGTGATGAGAGTATTGCTAGTTTCTTTTTACGTCTAGATGATATTGTAAATTGTATGAGAAGTTTGGGTGAAACCATAACCGATACTACTCTGGTGGAAAAAGTCTTAAGATCTTTAACTTCAAAATTTGAGTCAAAAGTGTCAGCTATTGAAGAAAGGCAAGATCTGTAAACTCTTACTATTGTTCAACTACATGGTATTCTGACTGCTTATGAAATGAGACAAGGAGGTCCCTTTCAAATCAAAGAAGCTTCTTTTAAGGCATGTGCAAAAGGAAAAGAAAAGGAATTTGTCAAGGAATCAAGTTATATATCAGAAGAAGAAGAAGCAAATTTTGTAAGGAGACTCCAACCAGGTACTGGAAGATTCAAAGGTAAGCTACGCTTCAAATGTTTTGATTGTGGAAGAGTGGGTCATTATGCTGCTAAATGTCCTTATAAACAATTTAAAAAGGGAAAGAGTTATTATGAAAATGAAGATAATATTGAAATGTCAAGTGAAGATGAAGAAGATTCTGACCAAGATCTGCTAGTGCTCATGGCAAAGAAGCAAATGAAGAAGGCTACTCAAGAAAAGAAGATATCTCAGAAAACATGTGCAGCAGAAAATGAAGAAGAAGAAATAGGTATTGATTTTTGTTCTTGTAATCCACTCACTTGTGCATGCAATGATGAAGATAGTGAAAGTAACAGTATAAGTCTAGAAGAAAATCTCAAGATCAATGATGAAAGTAATTTTTGGGATCAATTTAAAAGGAGGGAATCTATCCTCAAGGATGTGATCTCTAGATTAAATGAACAGATAGAAACAATGAAGGGACAGATAGAAATGTATCAAAGACTGCAGGACAAAGTAACCAATCACAGTGAAGGACTTGAAGCAGAAATCATCTCTCTGAAAGAAGACCTTGAAGCATCAAATAAGAAGAATGAAGAACTTCTACAATCATTTGAAAAGGAAGGACGTGAAGCAGAAATCATCTCGCTCAAAAACAGATCTGGAAAAATCAAATAAGAAGAATGAAGAACTTTTACAAATCTTTGAAGAGCAAGAAAATGGGTTGAAAGAAGAGATCTTAAATTTGAATGATCAAGTAGAAGAAGGAAAAAGGGTTGAAGAAAGCATGATGAAGCAATGCCAAAAATTGGAGGTTGAGGTAAACATTCTCGAAGGTAAATTAGAAGAAAAGGATAAACTCTTGAGGTTTCAAGATAGTACTAAGATTCTTGACAATATTCTTAGTAGTCAAAGGTCTCCTTCTGTTAAACTTGGTCTTGGTTTTCATGAAACTGTTAAAGGAGAATCTAGTTCACAAGGAAGTGCTAAAGATTCAAAGGATATCAATGCAAAGCCAGAAGTGTTGAAAGAAGCAAAAGGTCAACCAACAATCATGAACTCTCAAAAGAAATAATTCCCTCCTTTGATCAATAATGTTAAATGCTTTAAATGTCATAATTATGGGCATGTTGCAACAAATTGCAGAAGCAGATTGTTTCAGTCACAAACAAACAGATTCTATACAGAAAGGTACTATGGGTTCTTTAAGGGATATTGTTTTTCATGCAACAAGTATGGTCATAAAGCAGCTGATTGCAATAGAAGAAAGTATAGAAAAACACATTATGATCCATATGCTTACTTTTCTGGTCATGCAAGATTCTATGCCTGTAACAAGTATGGACATGTAGAAAAAGAATGCAGGTTGAACAGATCTGAGAAAGTGGACAATTTTCAGCACACAATTAGAAAGTTCAAGCAAATTTGGAAAAAGAAGGAGGACCGGTCAGAAACGTAGGGAATATTGACCCTACTGCAGTCATCAGCTTCTGAAGCTTACTTCTCTTAATGACTGCAAAAGTGATGTGAGATACATTATGGAGCTTAGTAATGTATCGTCACAGGGGGAGCGATGTATGATGATTCTCATGGTTGATTTGGCAAATCTGGTTATGATTATTGCTGACAGAGCATCTGACATGAAGAAGACATGTACAGGAAGGACAAATTCAGGGGGAGATGGAGGAATGTGAAATTTTCTATAATTCACTTTCCATACGCGGGTTCAGTGAACTAAAGTCGCGTATACACGCGAGTTCCAGCAGACACAGTCGCGTATGCATTGATGATAAGAGAATTGGGATGACAGCTGAAGATCAGGAGCAGAGGTTTAGGGGGAGCATCAGTCTGACTGCTAATGATTGTACTATTAGCATTATTCTGGTTATACTCATGCTAATGAAATGATACATGGTTTCTTATGTTGAAGATTATGGATGAGCCCGGATTGCTTATTTGATGAAGAATATCTTTTGGATATGATGGAAGTCTTATGATTCGGAGATCCGGACAGAACATGCAGAGATTGTTGCTGATGACTTGATGTTAAAATTATTCAGATTGCACAAGCTAAGGAGGAGCCTTGGACATATGGAAAGGATGTTTGGATGCACATTTTCAAGGGGAGCACTAGTCTTGTTGAGTATAATGCATTGTTGGCATTATGATGATTCTAAAATATGATCTCTCTCTTGATGTCTTTCTGGTATTAGTCATAAAAAGTCATACTTGTAATTTGATAAAAAGGTCTTGTTGAGACCCATGATGTAAAATTGTAATATTCAGTCATGTAAGGACTTGTCAAAATTTGTAAACCCACTTGGTTGGGTAGCTGAATCAAATTTGTAAACCCACTTGGTTGGGTAGTTGAGTTGAGATGTGTAAACCCACTTGGTTGGGTATTTGAGTCTCATATGTAAATCCACTTGGATGGATCTTTGATGTATGTATGATTCATTGGTGATAGAAAGGTCATAGAGTCATGTACTTCATTGAAAAATATGTTTGTAGGTTCAACATGAACTCAGGGGGAGCATGGTCACTTCAGTGTACATCAGATTTGCAGAACGCTTCCTTCTACAAGAGGAGAAAAAACCTTGTGTTGGTTTTGGTCCACCCTTTGCCCTTGATGTCAAAGGGGGAGAGTGACATGGTGTTTGAATAAAGAGAAAGAATGGTGTCAAGATTGACATGGTTTCATTATATTCTTAATGTATCTATCTGTTGTGGTGATCAAACACCATCGTGGTTGCCATCAAGTCCAATGGGGGATATTGTTGGCAATATGATGCTGAGTGTTGTCCTTGATGGCAACCCACTTGATGAAGATGATGGCAACCTACTTGATGAAGTTGTCCCTGATGGAATATGTCTTGATGAACTTGTTAAATGATGTAAATCTGATGTATATCCAATGAGTACAAAAGGTAATGATGGAAGGAATGTCAGTATGTGCTAGAACATGATGAAAAGAGTATGTCTCAAGGCATACGCAGATTTGTCTAGACAAAGTAGCGTATGCACGAGGGAAATAACGTGCCAAGTCGCGTATGGGAAAAAGAGCTCTAAATATGTAAAACCAGGGGTAACCACCATGGTATTGACCCATTGTATTAAGTAATGATTCCTGTATGTGACCCCATCCAGGAATACCATCGAAAGTAATGTGGTTTTGGCTCATGGTATTGATAAAGGGTAAACCTATATAAGGAGAAGAAATTCATTGTGCAAATGTGTGAAAGAAGTCTGAGCTTGAATGAATACTTCTCTCTAAAGCATATCTGAATGGAAAGGGTTACAGTTGAATGAAAGATCTGAATGTATGATGCACCAATGAAGAAATGATGAAGAAGGGAATCTAGATCTGGAATGTATTTGTATCTGCTAGATCTGTTTATGGAATGATTAGATCTGAGATGAGGCGAACATCTGTCTGAATTAAAGGGTAAAATCTGAGTGATGTATCTGTTCTGAAGATTCGCAATGACCTAAATGTCTGAAGAACTATACGCTAGTTCGCTACAGAGTAAGTGCGTATATACACGGGTTTGCTGAAGAGAAAGCTCGTATGGGCAGTAAAAGTAGCTCTGTAATATGTACAAAAGTATACGCGGGTTTGTATGGTCGAAGGCGCGTATATATGCAGGATCAGTGAAAGGAAAGTGCGTATGAAGATTAGGGTTTTCTGAAGTATGAAGTATCAAATGTCTGATCTGTTCTATTGTGTTACTGCTATTTGTTGATGATGTATGATTGAGCTCAAATGTATGGAGTGGGTCCAGTCTGAAAATATGATGAAACGTGGCCTCCAAGTTGTGTTCTAAAGGAAGCTTTGGATCCAGTGTGAAAATTGATGAAATGTGGTCCATGGTGGTGCTGAGGGTTGTGGCCTTCAGTCAGGGGGTTGTAGCTCCCTTCCAGGTGAGGTTGGTAAACGAGATCAGGGGGTCGGAGCTCCCTTCCAGGTGAGGCTGGTAAATGAGAGCAGTGGGTCGTAGCTCCCTTCCAGGAGAGGATGGTAAACGAGCGCAGGTGGCTGCCTGCATGCTGATAGGAGGCTGCGCTAGCACATATGTTGTAATATGTTTTCTCTATAATAAAATATTGAAGGCTGAGACAACGGCAACGGTGGTTTTCTCCCGACTTGGGTTTCCACCTAAAATCCTGGTGTTCATGTGTGTTGCTTATGTGTGATGACTTACTCTGTTCTTACTGTACATGTTTACTGTTTATTGAACATCTATTGAATGAATGATGGAATGATATAAGTAAAGAATTAATGGCATAATTAGATCTCTGTGTATACGCAAGTTTTATGAAGGATATCCGCGTGTATAATCTAGTTGGCTTCAGCAAAGTAGTGTATGGGTTTTAGAGAGTGGAAAAGTAAAAAGATTTGTGTAATGCCTAAATACTGATTCACCCCCCCCCCCCCCCTCTCAGTATTTTTCCCAACACTTCGAATTTAGATCAAGAATGGAAGTGGCTCTCAAAATGGGTCTAATACCATGTAGGAATTTACAGGGTAAGTTCCTTAGATCAAACATCAAAGGTCACAGCTCACAAATAGATCACATATCAATACACCACTATTTGATGTGGTTAAAACCCTAAAAGAGGGAAACAGTCCACGGCCTGAGCCAACACGACCACTTCAAGAAATTTATTAATATAAATAAATAAAATTTACATAAGCTTCTCTCATAAACGGTTACCAGAAAAATGACCCTCCATTCTCTTTAAATAGAGATCATGGACCAATTGGGTGTTAAGCCACAGATCAAGTGTCAGTAATACCGAGGAGAGAGTGAATCATCAGATCACTACATATCATGACCGTAGGATTATAAATTAGAAATGTGCATAGTGAGGAAACACACTTTACCTAATTCTACGCTAGACCAAGTTATACTTAACTATTTCCTATGTGTTGGAATATCCTAACACAAATCAGGATGTCAAGTTCACTTCAATTTTTTAGAAAGCATTGTTTGTAGGCTTTCAGACTCAACTAGATTTTAGCATATCTTATTATCCTTAAACGGATGGTCAAACTGAAAGGGTAAATAAAATCCTAGAAGACATGTTGAAGATGTATGTCATGTATTAGCCAAATAGGTGGGAAGAATTCCTACCATTAGTTGAATTTTCATACAATAATGGGTAGCAATAATCACTTAACATGAGTCCTTTTAGGGAATTGTATGTTAGAAAATGAAATACTCCCATTAGCTAGGATGACTCAGTGAAAAGAGTAGTAATGGGACCTAACATGTTGAGATAAATGGAGAAATAAGTCATTAATATTAGGTAGAAGTTGAAATCAACCCATGATAGGAAAAAGAGGTAGACTAACAATAAATGCACAAATAATTCCAAGTGAGAGAGCATGGATATCTTTGCATCAGACCAAAGAAGAACTCACTGAAATTGAGGTCATGTGCTAAATTAGCACCCATGTTTCTTGGACTATTTAAAATTTGGGAAAAGGTGGAACCAATAGCTTATAACCTAGCCTTTCAACCAACGGTGAAAGAAAACAATGTATTTGATGTTTCTTTTCTTAAAAATAATGTAGATGACATTAATCATGTGAATTTTCAATTAGTGATATAGGTGGAATCTATTATCACTAAATTGAAGTTGATGGGTTGCTTCAAAAGTCAACCTAGAGTAACTATTTCACACCACTTTTGGCTAGAACTTAGCCTTCCTAACCTGAGAGAGCTCTCTCAAGGATAAGAATGATATTCAATAGATAAAGATAAAAAATATGGCTAACTCTTAAATATTATTTGAATTTTTTTTATGCAAGTGAAGGATGCAAATAAATGGCTACCATAGGGCATGGAGTTAGTAAGAAAACTCAATCAGATATAAAACATCTCTCATGGAAGCCGAGGCATGCATATTCTCAAGAAAACATAACTAGAACAGTAAACCATATGCATACAAGAAATTGGAGCATGATTAAAACATGAATTCCAAGTGATTATACATAAGGCCAACTACATAAAAATCAAATAGATAGGTAAAAAAAACACATATGAGAACCAATAATGAATCTCAAGTCTGATAGAAGTCTTCTGTTACTGTATATTACTATCTTAAAAATATTACAATAGTAGCCTACAATATAATATCCATCAACCCTTTTCTAATCCTCCTATCTGCATATTTATAAAATTAGACATCTTTACATGTGTTTTTCCAGCTAGGTAGACCTTCGAATGCTCCCAAAGATGCCTTATCCAAA
The DNA here is from genome assembly GCA_034641835.2 of Pinus albicaulis. Classification (NCBI taxonomy): domain Eukaryota; kingdom Viridiplantae; phylum Streptophyta; class Pinopsida; order Pinales; family Pinaceae; genus Pinus; species Pinus albicaulis. The sequence continues at coordinate 1,000,557,720 of CM076579.1, forward strand.
CATGAAACATATTACAACGAGGGAATATAGTGATATTTCTATTTTCAAGAATTCAAAACCTACTACAACTCTAATACTATTTATTTCACTAACAAATTTTACATGATGCATTAATGATGAAACGTATCGAATAAAATCAGATTGGATGAGGTGGAAATTCCCATAAATAAACAATAAAATAGCCATATTAACATCTAAGGTCTTCTCCTCAAATTTTGGGGATATGTTGTTATATTTGATGATGTGTCCAAAATTTATGAGTTGGTAGTCCAATCACTTTCCATGATGAGTGTTCACACTAAACAAAGTCTCCACTAATACTCTTTGACTGCTCCAGGTTTTTTTTTTTGGTTCAAAACTTTAATAAATTCTTGAAAAACTAAGGAATTTCCTTTTGCTACAAAAATAGAGTATTCTAGGCAAGTTTGTAGTGAGAAGTTCGTAGCATTCTTGTTTTGACCTTTTATGAAACCTGATTAACTTATTTGTTGATTTTAAGGTGTCAAATAAGATAAAAGACTTAATTATGTGCCTTTACCCACTCCTTCTAAGAAAAAATTTGGATTTTACTTCAAAAAATCATCTTCAGTGAGTTCGTAATGAAAACTCGGCATTAAGCCTGGAGTACGCTATAAACTTGCCTAATAAACTGCAGATTTAAAATTTTTTACTTTCCACCGCCAAAAAAATGTCCATGGTTGTTGTTATCACTCCGTAATTTTGAGGCTGAAGCAAAAATACATAGGGAACATCAAAATCGCTTCAGGCCTAGGATCTAGCCCTCATAGAACCAAATAGGGATCTCTCTATATAATATTCGAAGTTGTTTTAAGCTTACTGATATTAGGCTAGTTAAATTGAGTGTGGGAGTTTTTTTTGTTTGATTTTTCATGGTTGGATCTAAGGGGTTCATTTAAATAGTTTCCATTGGGCTATGGAGTCAAAATAGGCTAGGTATATGCATCAAGTCCTAGAACAAATGCAAGGGAAGCTAACTATGAATGTTAGTGTTTTATAATTGAGTGAAATTATGATATGGAGAAAAGTGCTTTCAGTAATGTCTTAAGAGCAACTAAGAATTCTTAAACCATACATCAGAAGAAAACATTGACATTGTAAAGACATTCAGAATTAAGGTACTCTGAAGAGTAAATCTTAATCTAACCTTCTTGCTTTACAATTAAAATTTAAATGACACACATGAAGAGATTACAGTGGGAAAACAATAAACATGAATAGGGGAAAACATCACCTGGATAACACAACACATGAATCTTGTAGACTGCTCTTTTTATTCATGATCCAGCTCGAAAATTATAAATACTTGCAATGAAAAGTGATTACTAAACTAGGGTCCAACCCCTATTACTGAGTAAAAAGCCACATTTAAACTACTTGCAACTGACTGTCGTTATTGGAAGGGAAATTGGTTCATTTATTACAAAGTAGCTGAAATTCGACCTATGCATCTCAGGCATGGATACTATGTAATGGTCTTCAACAGATGTCTAAAAGTCCTTAAAAGGCCATCATTCAGTGTAATGGCCCTTTACCAAATGTATAAAGTCATTATTTATTGCTATTGCGGCCCGCTGTGCAGGAAAATTTGATACTACTAAGTTGTTCTGATACAATGGATCCGCTATCGTAGATAATTTGTTGAGCTGATTCTTTTGTCATCATGCTTTGAATTGGTGGCCGAGTCCTTCTTCTGTGCTTGGCCCTTTTCTTCATAAAACAGTGTAAAAACCTCATGCACCCAGTCTTGCAATCTTTAGGCTTTTTCTTTGAACTATATTGTGTCAATGTCAATATCTCACTTCGCACTCCGACGTTTTTAACATTTCCTTTAGCGCTTATCATCTTGAGCTTACTAGGTGCAATATGCAATGGGGTCCCACTAATATCACAATTTGCAAGTTTTAAAGTTTATCGCACATCGCAAGGTTTGGGATCGGGGAAATGAGGTAAGTGCTAAAACTTGCAAAGTACGATGGGCACTGACGGAAGGTGATGTGGCAGGACCGCAAATCGCAAATTTTGAGGTTTTTTTATGAGGAACGAGAGTTAAAGGCTAAACCTCGCGAATTGCGATGTGCATTGATGGAAGTTGATGTGATAAAGGTTTGCGGTGGTAAGGTGTGGTTTATGACACACACACACACACACACACACACACACATATATAGATATATATATTAAAATGGCCTAACGTGGGGGGCAAAGTTGAAATGGAAGTGTCGAAGCTTCATATAAAGTCCTAAAAATTTATATATGTGGGTTTTGGTGGGTTTGATGAGATGTGTAGTGCTAGCCAATGAATTTAGGCTTAGTTGGACTCTATTGGAAATGAGGTGAATACAACCATCCCTTGCCATATTTTGTGCCAGAAGTACCTTCTTGGAAACAAATGAGAGTCATGGAATATTATTTCCAATGTAGAAGTCCTGAAAAGAATAATCAGTCACCTGTGATACTATAGATTGTACGATACTAACAGGGGCTCCAGCTGGGGATGGAAGCTTCTTCAAGAGGTGTCAAGAACACTGTAGATTAGTATCCTAATCCATTGGGCTAATCCCAAATCTACAACTTATTCTGCTACAAAACCTCTGTGGCTAAAAATATTTAATCATTTGTTCTAAACCTCAGACGAGAATCTGATATATGTACTCCAATGTGAAATGAAACTACAACTGAACTTATTCACTACAAACCATCAAACTAAAATCAATGCTTCACCCAAAAAATCTGACTACTGAAATCTGAGCTATGTTGAAATTGAAGTCTGGAATATGCTTGAAAATAAAAACTAAAAAGAAATATGAAACAAAACTGGAAATATGCTCATAGTACTGATATTATTTGCACTCATCTGCCTACTCTAATCTAATAAAAGGACTTCCATATCAAATAATAAAAAAATTCTAATGCAACTAGTCAAGCCAATGGATACTTAACTAAAGTTTGCATTCTACCTCTCTAGGTAGAAAAATGTATTTAAAACATGGCAACTTAACTTTTCCACTAGATTTTATAGTTCTATTGATGAACCTGGAAAATTCTTTCTCCACTGATGGCTGCAATACACTGACCAAAGGATCATGGTAAACATGAAACATAAGTTCTTCTGGATGATTGGTACAAGGAAAACAAAGCTTATTTGAAACTGCTACTTTTCTTATGTGTTGAAATGGATTCTCTTCAAACAACAAGGGAGAAAATTGTTTTTCCTCATTATCCACTAAAGTCGAGTGCTTTGAGCTCTCTTTATCATTATTTCTAACACGGAAGATTGCAAGGGAGCTGCAAACTCTCATTAATTTTGGATGAAGGAACATGACTGGTAACAATACGTTGTGCTACTTTATTAACATCCAAGGAAGAAACTAATGATTGAGAACTTTTATGATTTTCTTCAAGGGATGTAAACTGAGATAAGAAACAACATGAAAGAGAATTTGAGAAATGGTCTTCATCGTGCAAATCTGATTAGTCTTTAATATCTGAAGGAAACACTGCTTGTTGAATATTTTCTTATGGATCAAGAAAATTAAGCTTTGTTGCCTCTTTTTATGGATCACCAGACTGCTGTTGACTTTTACCATTTTCCTCTACTTGAACAGGTTCAGGAAGCTGAATTTTTTCCTTCATCTTTAGCTGATCAGTTTTTTCTACTATTGCAAGAATTGTTTCCTGTGGTGATTCTTCATGAACATCTAAACAACATGCATCATCTTTTTCTTCCTGAGGAGAGGACAATTCAAGAAAGGCTTCCCCTTTTTTAAAAGGTCTTTCTTCTAAAGCCTCTAGTATTTCATCATCCATGAACTTATCATCATCATAGTAATCTTCCAGATATTTAATAAAACCTTGAAAATTATCACAGTAGTTTTGAACCAAAAACAAAGATGGATAATATTATTTATATTTGTCATGAAATATAGTATGGAAATACTTTAAAGAACATATACTAGCTGATGGTAAGTTTTCATACCAAGATCTAGCATTTTCCTCAAAACTTGCCACAAACATTTTCATAATAAAATCTTATGGAATTTTGATTCTAAGTCTACGTATGTGCATATGAAACCTCAATAAATTTACAGTAGCATCATCTCCTTTTTCATCTTTAAATAGTGGAAGATATTTTAACCAGTCGACGTTGGGCATGGGATTTTGAAAACCTGGACTATTTTATCTATCCATAGGAGCATACCTGCATTGTATTCTTGAGTTCATATGGTCAATCAGTCAAATAATGGAGTCACTGTATGTTCACAAAAAATCTGGATTCTTCTATCAGTGGAGCCTTTAGGTCAACTGAAAACTGTGGAGTCGCCAGATGGATGAGTTCAACCATCTTGTGTCTGGTTGTTTGTCCACCATCATCAACCAGATCTGAACTTGATAATTGTTACTGAGGAACACAAAAAATGTCCCCAGTATGGTCGCCACTATGTTATCACTCCGTAATTTTGAGGTCGAAAACAAAACTATAGAGGTAACATCAAAACTTCTTCAGGCCTAGGATCTATCCCTCCTAGACCCAGAGAGGGATCTCTATGTTAGATATAGCTTTATTTGATTGGGAATTTTAGGCTAGCTATTAGTGGAAAGGGGTTTTCTTGAGGACTTGTGGTTGAGACAACAGAAGAGGGCCATTAGGCTATGGATTAAAATAGGTGTAAATAGATTCAAATGGATGAATAACCGAAATCATGTGAGACCAGGAAAGCTAGCCATGTCAATGGATCTTTACAACTTGTGAAATGGAAAAGAGGAGGAGATTAAGGTTCAATGTGAATGTAGAGCAAATCATTTCTGAATTCTAAATTCAAATCTCAAAGGAAAACATAAATTATTGTTTCAGTACTGAGGAGGGTGCTCGATGGAAAATCCTACACAGAAATTTTTTATCGACAATAAAGAAAGAAAACAATATGTGAAACAATAGAATAACAAATTACATGGATAAAACACTTCACCACATATCATAACACAAGAATCTGGAAACAGTTGTGTCCCTTCATTCATCAAAAAGAGTGTTTATAACCAAATGAGCCTTTACAATGGTCTTTCCCTTCCAGGGCCTCTCCATATACTGCTAACGCATGCAGTATTTAACTAAAACTTAGGTTGTCACTCTATCTATTTCAATGATAGTCATTAATTAAATTCAAGCTAAAACTTAACAAGTGGAACCATGTAGACGGTGAGAAGATAAATTGGGCCACAATGGTGGCTACAGCAGTCCATTATTGATTATAGAATAAGGAAGAAATTGCCTCTTGGGATCACAAAGAGGCTATGATAAAATAAACCTAACATCTGGCCTTGTTTCTTCAGAAAACAGTTGTTGGATAATCAAATATGGTGCTGCGTTGGCTGGTTCAATAGGTCTGATGTCTATGTTGGTTGCATTTACTGCCTTTTATGTTCTTGCTGCTATAACATAATATTTTTGTATAAATGCATTTTCCCGACTCAACCTTTTCTGTCTATCTCCTTACTACCGTGACGTTTAGCATTGCTCTGACTTTTGCTCCTTGTCAGGTTGTACCCGAGTCCTTCTGCCATGTTAGCTCTTTCTTCATAAAACAATGCACAAACCTCATATTCCCAGACTTGAAATCCTTTAGATTTCAACTTGGAACCATATCGCATCCATGCCAACATTGCATTTCACACTCCACTATTTTTAAATTCTCTTTTAACGCTTATTCTCTTAGACCTGTGAACTACGATATGTGATTGGGTCCCACCAACATCGAAAATTGTGCACATAGCAACCTTTAAGGTTTACTGCACACCACAACATTAAGGTTTAATGTGCATCGCACATCTTCACGTTTACAACACATCACCCATCTTAAAGTTCCCCACACATCACACATCTTAACATATAACAATAACATGGAGCCTCCATCCAGTGCAAAATGCGATCACATTGCATCGTGGCTTACACCAATTAACCTACGAAAACACTGATTGCGATGTGCGATGGGCCATGGGGAAAGGGTGATGTGGCAGGGAAAGGTGGGTTCCTTTGTAATATTCCAAATTTGGAACAGCTAGCAAGGCATGACTGGAAAACGCATTTTCCAAGAATGGCTGCTACAGGATTTGAAACCAACACCTGGATCCCTTATATCTATGTATGTAAGTCCAAAATCCTAGAGGTGGCTCAAAATAAGTCCCTCTATGTGGGTTAACCTGTTAAGTCCCTATATTAATAGTGTAGCCCCTTATTATGTTAATGTAGCCCCCCTTATTGTTATTATTGTTATTATTTTTCCCTTGCATTATTATTGTTAGGTCAGCTAGGATTACATTGTGGCCCCACTAGGATTATATTGTGGCCCCATGGACTCCTATATATAGAAGGAGGTTTTGTTCATTTGTATCATCCAAGAATTGTTCATTTATGTAATGTATTATGCCTTCTAAGTGGCTCATTTCCATGCGTTGATATTCCCTTTTCTCTTTTGTTTCTAAGCATATTACTTGGTATTAGAGCTTTGGATTCTAGGGTTTCGCTGCTCTAAACAGGTCATCGTGGAATTTTCGCTATAGATTTTTTTCTACGAAGTTTCAGAAGCTGAAATTTTTAGGGTGCGAAGCAAAAATCCTTAGGAAGATTGCCTAAAAATTTTAGAGCTTGGTTCGCAATATTTTCGGAGATATGATCTGTGGAAGTTAGGTGTTTTTTCAGGATCCTAAACAGGTCATCGTGGAATGTTCATGATAAATTTTTTTCTACGAAGGTTCATAATCTGAAATTCATATGGTGCGAAGCTAAAATCCTGAGGAAATTCATCAAAAAATTTCAGAGCTTGGTTGGCAATATTTTGGGAGATATGATCTGTGGAAGGTAGTGCTTTTTCAGGCTCCTGAATTTCATCTCAAAGAGGTGATTGTGGGAAAAGTTCAATAGCACTCTCTCCAGGCATCGGATTGGAGTGCCGTAAAAATTGGTCGCAAGTACATGGACTATAGTTTTTTGGCTATTAATTTTAGAGACAAAGGACAAAACAGTGACACGTGGCAAGTCATAAAAGTTCACTCTACTGAACTAGTCCATAATTAGGTCAGACATGTGGCATTCGAAAGATAATTCAGAGGGCTACGTTGGTACCAAAATTAAAATATTGAAGTGCTGTAATCATAGAGATAATCCAATTTCAATATTGAGCTCCTCAAAAGTAAGAGAAAGCTATACTATGACGCACGAGGAGGAAGAGTTGCAGTATGAGATATCAAAATTACGGTACCAAGTGCAACAAGTTTCAATCTTACGAAGAGCAATTGAAGATGAAATAGATGGTTTAAAAGTAGAAATGGAGGCTAAGTTGGATGGTTTGAAGGATCAAATAATAGAAAATATGGACAATAAATTAGTGGAAGATCACATCGAGCATCAACAACAAGTTCTCCTACTCTCAAAGGATAACCCAACTTTGGTGCAGAATCTAATGAAACAACAGTTAGATCAACATCACATCGAAAGAAGTTATGAAGCAGTAATAGAAACAAGAACTCGATAAGTACGATGAATTTTAGAGTATCTCAGCAAGTGGAAGAACTTTCCTGTAAAATATTTCACATGGGAGGATGAGAATTTTATACAGAAGCATCAAGAAATAATCAAGCATTGAGGACAACACTTGCTTGAAGGAGAGGGGCATGTTAAGTCCCTATATTAATAGTGTAGCCCCTTATTATGTTAATTTAGCCCCCATTATTGTTATTATTGTTATTATTATTCCCTTACATTATTATTGTTAGGTCGGCTAGGATTACATTGTGGCCCCACTAGGATTATATTGTGGCCCCATGGACTCCTATATATAGAAGGAGGTTTTGTTCATTTGTATCAACCAAGAATTGTTCATTTATGTAATGTATTGGAGGTTTCCCCCTCGAAGTGGCTCATTTCTAAGGCGTTGATATCTCTTTTCTTCTCTTTTTGGATCTGGTTACACAACATAACCAGATCTCCCACACCTAGTTGTCCTGAGAAAGTGCCCGATGAAGGGACTGCAACAATGTATGAGCATGAAATGGAATAACAATGCTATTTTATATCCATGAACACATGAATATATGAATAGCCAAAAAATTTATATTATAGAAGTACTTGTATACAAATCCTTGAGGAAAGAGACACTCAAGTAATGCAATACGGCCTCAAAGGAACATGTACATGAAAATAGATGATCACTTCTACACTCAGAATTCTGCAGGCTAAAAGGGCATAGTTTATTGGAGACACTGCATCACACTGACTAATAATAGGAATATATACAATTTATGGCTCAATAAATGAGGGGGCGCAAGCTCTCAACCCCTGAAAATAATAGTACAACAATCCTTGAAAGGATCGACTGAAATATATACAAATGGAAAAATGCCGGAGTTGTTGGGAAGCAGCTGCAATTCAAAAAATAACTGGAGATGGCTGAAGATGATGCACACTTTGAAATATACCTCCTCCAATAGATCTCTCAAGTGATAGGCTGATCCTAACATTGAAGATCTCATCCTCCAGAATAGTGGTGCAAACCCCACTGCAGATACTCACTAAAATAACGTAGTCTGGAGAAGGGACTGCACTGTTGATGTTGGGAGATGCTTGGCCTGATGGGAAAATATGAAAATCAGCTATAAAACCTTCCTCACTAACCTTCTCGAGGAATATAATATCCCTCCTCTAAAAGATGAGCCAAGGAATGGTGTTGTGGAACCCTCAACTACAACACCCAGCAACATTACATTATACTTCAGCAGAAATAACACAGTGACTGAAGGAAGTGGATTTGGCCTTGAGAGAATATGTGGAGAAATGAATTTCAATCCTTCAAGAGGCCTCTCAAGAAGGAGAGGAAATCCTAAACAGGAATCCCTCATGCTAAACAACACTGCAACTCAGCTAAATAGCTGGAGAATGCAAATAGTCTTCCAGATCAAAATCAGAATACTCAAACATATCTCACTATGGCTGCCTCTTCCTCATTTTATGCAAGTGAATGTCTCTTTGCCCTGGACCCCACACATTAGGGTTTCTTCCACAATTTATCTCTCTCCCTCTCAAACTGTGTTGTCTTCCCAGGCAAGCTACATCCTCATAGGCAGCGCTATTGACTTGGTCAAACTTGACCTTGTCCTCATGCATTTGCCCCTTTTCACACTGGAAGGTGCAAAATAAAGCTTCTTCATTGATCCCTTTCACACTATGAGGGATTTTATTCCTACTCATGGGTCTCCTCACCCATTTTATTCACCTCCTAGATGGAATGAGAAAAATTAATGTTAAAATTAGCTTCATGCTAATTTTGGAACATTACAGTCCTCCCCTCTCAAAGATTGCTTGTCCTGAAGCAAGTGCAAGGATAGGACTGAGTTATTTCTCCTCCTCTCCCTATAGCATCCATGTATGATGATATCCTCCAAGGAAAGAGATGCTATCTCATCAATCAAGTCTCCACATTGCTCCTCCTCAGCATGTAAGTCAGTTATCAAGCCATCATCATGTAAAGGTGAAATACTCAAGAGGATAGAAAAGTGACGTCTAGAGGTCCCCTTGAGGAATGGAATCGGAAATATAATGGGAAATATCTCTCCCATATGGATCCTCCATCCCTAGGCTATTAGCCACGCAAAATGAGTCACCTCCCAACTAGGCAACTCTTGAAAACTGTCCTCCACCTTTGGCTCCAACAAAGTAGGTGGGATGAAAATGTGCATATGGTAGAGAATGTAGCCTACCCCACGCTATCTTTCTCTCCACTTAAGATAAGTGTAGAGTGTCTATTGATCATGGGCTACAATAAGGTTTCCCTCAAGTGGAAATATGAGGACTAGATCTCCAAAGACCTCTCCTCCAATGCTGCAAATCATGTTGGCCCAAACATCCCCATATATGATGAGTTGGAAGTCATCTCACATGGCATCATATCCATCATATGGCTCACCTCATAAGGAAACAAATTTGTTGCTCTAGTGACCATACCATCTCCCATGCTCCTCTTAGAACATGTAGTGCAAAAAGTGTGGGGGATTCCTCCCTCAAAGGACACATCCATCCCATGTGTCTCTCTCCCAAACATGCTCCTCATAGAGACAGAAACAATAGAACCATAGGGAGAAAAAATGAGAATCATGCTCACTGAAATATGTAATAAATGAGGACAGTGGTCCCTCAAGTGAAACCAACACATCTTGACCCTCAACTGCAATAGAGACTGATAAAATGTGTGGCTTCTCAACCACTTGCTTGCTATCCCCATCTCCTCATATGTTTTGAGAAAGTGAATGATGTATGGTGCAAAGTGAGCATGTTATCCAAAATACATCTCCTCCCCAAGTCCTCCTAGGGAGTTCCCATCAATCAATTTTATGGCCTCAAGTAGAACATGAAGCCTAAAAGAGAGAATGCTCCTCCTTGGAGCAACATCCTGCCCATATATGGTTAGGGGATATATACATACATCATATAAATAATCATGTAAAAAATCAACACCGTTACCATATGTTCTGCTCATACAAAGGGAGTGGCTCATAAATGAGTCTCCTCTCATCCTCAAAGAGAAAAGTGGTGGCTGTGCTAGGTCCTCCATATCCATATGATCCATGCATCTCCTCATATGTTGATATATCTCCTCCTCAAAACCCTCCCAAAAATACCCCTCCATGATGGTGTGGTATGCTCTCATAGCACAAGTGGGGCTGAAAAAGAAATCCTCATGAGTTGCTTGTACTAACTTCTCCTTGAGCTTGGAAGGTCTAGATAAGAAGATCCTACCATGATAGAAGATGACCCCATATATGACTGAATACTCCTCATGCAACTGGCCATCCAATATCCTACAAGCATAAAGATCCTTGGAATACTCCACCAACAGGTGGGAGCTCCAATATGGATCTATCCTCCATAGTGACAACGCTGATGAACCATCATGAAGAACACCTGCCATATGGCTATCCTCTCCTTTGAAATCTCCCATGTCAAAGATGCAAGTTGGAAGGTTGCTATCCTTCCCCTGCTGCTTCTACCACAGCGCAGAATCTGAAATGTGAGTGGGTAAAAGTGATGTTGAGAGAATGTGTCTCTCCTCCTTGAGTCTACCCAAGACTCTTAGCGCTGTACCCAACTCTCCCAAGGTCTCCACCCTCCTGAAATCAATGAGTGGTGCCTCAACGTGTGAAGCATCCATCTTCCTCTGTTGATCCAATGGTCTTCCTGGTGAAATGTCTCCATGCAATGAGACACCATCATCAACAGATGACTACATAGATGAATGGACAAATCTGCCCATGCTCTCACTGCGTAATCCCATCTCCCTCCTAGGTGCATCAACCTTATGAAATAGACAAGGATGTGTGCTCCTCATCACATGATGCTGGTCATCCTCCCTATCTCCTCCTTGTGTCTCCATGGTTCCACACCTCCTCAACAATGACACATGAATAGTGCCTTGATCTTCACATATGAGATCCTGTGGACTCCTTTGCAAATATGAAATAACCCCTCTAATTGGAGCAAGAGCTCCTCCTTCCTTTGCATGAGGCACTAGATAATCTCTAGATGAGACAACATTGTTGCCCTTAACCTCTGCAACATGAATGGAAAACCTCCCAATGATGGGATCCCTCTTTGAAAAAGAGATCTCCATGCTTCCTTGCTCAAAGGTGTGAGATGAAGGTCTTTCTTCCGGCAAAGTATGGTGCAAGTTTTCAGCTTCCTCCCTTGTTTTCTAAAGTGGTTTTGAGCTTTTATGCAAGCTTCCTGTTTGAGTTTTCTTATTTGGCTCCACCACATGTGTATCATGAATCCTCTTATCACATCTCTTCACTAATGCCTTATTGAAACTTGGATAAGCTGAAGTGTTTGCATTTTCTAAGGAAAAGGATTCAAAATTCCACCAACCATAGGCCTTACCTCTCAAATGTAGTGCTACAACCTTGATGGCTTCATCTCCAGAACTGGAAAGTCTCCTTCCTTCTTCTTCCCTCACTCTCTTGGAAATGCCGGGCATGTGACATGTACATCAAAGTGTGTGGCTGCATGCTCACACTCCTCATATGGAAATCTAGAGTTTGTTTCAGAATCAAAACCTCTTGGAGATTCTCTACACATCTCCCTTATTACTTCCTTGAAGTCTTCATGAATGTTCTATACAGATTTAGGAAGAATCATCCCCTTTGTCTCCTCTAGTAGATGAAGAAAATTTCCTGCTCATTTGTATGTCTCCTCTTTGAGAGTAGGAAGTGCAAGGTCCTTCCTCTCCTATTTGCTTATCCTCCTTAGGGAGGTTCTTCATGGATCTAAAATATGATGAGATAAAACCCATCCTCTTCAATCTTCTGATCTTCTTGGGCTGAGACTCACAGGCTGATCCAAGAAAGCTACTTTGATACCACTATAATATTCGAAATTTGGAATAGCTAGCAAGGCATGACTGGAAAATGCATTTTCCAAGAATGGCTGCTACAGTATTTGAAACCAAGACCTGGATCCCTTATATCTATTTATATAATTCCAAAATCCAAGAGGTGTCTCAAATGAAGTCCCTCTAGGTGGGTTAAACAGATCTCCCACACTTAGTTGTCTTCCAAAAGTGCCCGATGAAGGGACTGAAACAATGTATGAGCATACAATGGAATAACATTGTTATTTTATAGCCATGAACACATGAAGATATGAATAGCCAACAAATGTATATTATAGCAGTATTTGTATACAAATCCTTTAGGAAAAAGACACTCAAGTAATGCAATACAGCCTCAAAGGAACATGTACATGAAAATAGATGATCACTGGTACACTGGGAATTCTGCAAGCTAAAAGGATGTATTTTATTGGAGACACTACATCACACTGACTAATAATAGGAAGATATACAATGTATGGCTCAAGAAATGAGGGGGAGCAAGCTCTAAACCCCTGAAAATAATAATACAACAATCCTTGAAAGGATTGGCCGAAATATATACAAATGGAAAAATGCCGGAGTTGCTGGGCAGCAGCTGCAACTCAGAAAATAACTGGAGATGGCTGAAGATTATGCACACTCTAAAATATACCTCCTCCAACAAATCTCTCAAGTGATAGGCTGATCCTAACATTGAATATCTCACCCTCCAAAATAGTGGTGCAAACCCCCACTGCAGATACTCACTGAAATAACACAGTTTGGAGAAGGGAGTGTGTTGTTGATGTTGGGAGATGCTTGGCCTGATGCTAAGATATGCAACTCAGCTCTGAAACCTTCCTCACTAACCCTCCCAAGGAATAGAAGCTCCCTCCTCTGAAAGATGAGCCAAGGAATGGTGTTGTGGAACCCTCCACTGCAACACCCAACCTCAAAGTGAAATGAAGTGAAATCCTTCCAGAGGCCTCTCAAGAAGGAGAGGAAATCCTAAATAGGAATCCCTCGTGCTAAACAACATTGCAACTCAGCTAAACAACTGGAGAATGCAAATAGTCTTCCAGACCAAAATCAGAATACTCAAACATATCTCACTATGGCTGCCTCTTCTTCCTTTTATGCAAGTGAATGTCCCTTTGCCCTGGACCCCACACATTAGGGTTTCTTCCACAAGTTATGTCCCTCCCTCTCAAATTGTTTTGTCTTCCCAGGAAAGCCACACCCTCTTAGGCAGCATTGTTGACTTGGTCAAACTTGACCTCGTCCTCATGCATTTTCCCCTTTTCACACTGGAAGGTGCAAAATAAATCTGCTCCATTGATCCCTTTCACACTATGAGGTATTTTATTCCTACTCATGGGTCTCCTCACCCATTTTATTCACCTCCTAGATGGCATGAGAAAAATTAATGTTCAAATTAGCTTCATGCTAATTTTGGAACATTACATCCTTTGATATCGCATCAGTGGAGTTATAAAGTGGAAAAATGGAATGTGGCCTGGATTTGTTGCAAAGTGCCGATGCGAAAGGCAAGGAAAGGGTCAAAAGGTTTTTGTGGTTAGGTAAGCCTTTATGCATTTCATAGTATATATATATATACACAAAGATATATATATATATATATATATATATATATATATATATATATATATATATATATATATATATATATATATATATATATATATATATATCAAGCGGCCTAAAGTGGAGGGAGGAGTTGTGAATAAAGTGATACATGGTAATTTTAAACGGAAAAATATGATATGGTGTTTAGTGGGTGGGCGTAGCTGCCTTTTTTTAACTATAAAATTCAAATTTTAATAGTTAAAAAAGGGGTTTTGAAGGAAATGAAGCATGGGACTTTAGAGTTTAGAAAAATGAAGGGTAAAAGAGGGGAAATGAAATGAATGAGGGCATAAATGATTTTTTCTCACAATTACACCTTATCAGCAACACTTTCCTCTTTCAATAGAACTAAAAAGGCAGATTGTTTCCTTTGAGGCCCTTGACAGTCAGGATTTCCCTTCCTTCTTTCTGGAAATAAATCATAGCCATGGAATATTATTTTCAATATACAAGATCTGAAAACAATAGTCAGTCACCTTGTGATACAATAGATTATAGGGTACTAATAGTTGTGTGAGATGATGATATGAAGCATGATAAGGAAATATTGGTTCAAAATACATCTTAACCTCCTCAAGAAGTAGCAATTTCACCTTCATCAGGTTCATCTACCATTAAAAATGGACATGTTTTTTTTTAAAACTAGGGGTTAGAAATGAGCTCCTATATCCCAATCCTTGATATTTTTTGCAGACTGGGAGGATTATTTTTCAAATAATATTTTTCTGAAGAAAAACCTCTCTTGGTTGTTTGAAAACCATCTTCAGATGTCTGGAATATACATTTGAAAAACATGTCTAAAACAAGGAAAAAACGAACTCTAAAAATAGAGCCCAGAGACATATTCTAATCTCCCAATTTTTTATAGCCTTGAGAAATGTGAAAGAGGTTAATGTTCTTTGATCTGTGTTTGACAATAATGTCTCTCATTTTTTTAGAATTCATCACTGTTTACCCAGAAACTATCCTTGAAGTTGACTTCTCAAACAATCCAAAAACACAACAAATCTCCTTGTAGCTTCTAGCATAAATACATGCCACCTATATTGGAAAAATCTTGTGAGAATCTAGGATATTCTTAAATTAGACTCATATCCATAGGTTCCTATATAACCACATATCCACCCTTTCTAGGATTCTTATATGCATCCATCTCATCCAAAATAGCGCTCCCTTCCTTGGAAGTTGACACCTGCAAAAGAGGACTTTTGACAGTAAGTTGTTTGTGGATAGAATTGGAAAATCACCTTATGAGAGCATCTAGATCGAAATCAAAATATGGAAATGGTGTAAAAAGCAGCTATCAAGGATGAAAAGGTAAGTAATTAGGCTCGAATGCATGAAGGTTGAATAAGGAAAGGAAAGTGGGAGAGGAAAACAAAATGATGATGATGTAATGATGGCTAAGCATGACATATACCGAAGAATAAATCATAACAGGTAGGCACATGGTGAAATATTGACTCCTAACCACTAAAAAATGACAGCTCATCGATCCCCACATCACTTGAAAAAAAAATGAGTTTGTAGCGAAATCAGTTAGAAAATTTCCAGATTTGCTACAGACTTGTCAGGTTATTTCGTAGCGAAAATCACCTGTTTTGCATAGAAATCACTGCGGACTCAAGTAAAAGGTGACACAATTAAAGAATGAGTTATTTGACCTGATGTATGTGAATTTTTTTAATTATATTATGACAAGACCTTAATTACATAACACAAAAACACCTTCTACCCTTTAAAACTATACACTAATCATGAAATTTTAAAATTTTCATGAATTTCTTTGATCAACATCCTTGACCTAACTCAAAATGACCTCTTTGACCAACCTATTTGTTATTGACGAAAACAGAATCCATGGGATAAATCCAACCCAAACCAATATGCATCCTATACCAGAGACAAACAACGCTCCATAATTGACTAATATAGCAGGTCAAGGTACAATTGAAACACTTTTGACCCGATGAAGCAACCTGTGAATTTAAAGACTAAATGAGGGATATGTACCTTTTTTTTATAATGTATAGAAAAATGTAATAATTTTTATAAAACTCAGTTTTCTTTTTTATTTATAGAACAATTATGACGACATTCCTTTAAGGGGGTAGGGTTTATAACAACCCTTGCTTTTAACTTTTTTTTTGTAATTTAAAAATTTGACTGTAATGCTAGTGTGGGAGCAAGGATTGGCTTATATGATGTTTTTTAAAAATGTAACTTAAATTTCATGACTATCGATTGAAGGATAGGACAACCTTACGAAGCCAATGTTATGACGGTGCTTGCATGCCTAGAAAGGCCACGAACCTAACTTGAGCTTAATTTCTAAATTCGATTTCAGATTTGATGAAGACACTTACTGAATTTTTTTTATGTGATATGACTAGGGGAGATCCACTTGCTGGCCAAAAATTAAGAGATTTGATTGGGGAAATGGAGACAAAGGGTAGTGCCTCTTCCCCTAATGGATAAAATATCCAAGATGACACCCTCTCAAACACACAAAGGGACAATGAGGAGAATGGCATATCCATACAACTGAAGAGAACATGCGTTGGATTTTTTGGGTTTGTCCTCATTGGATTATTATGGGTGATTGGTTCTTATGCAATGGACCTTGTTGGTTGATCCCTTCACTCTCGTATTTTATCTTACTGATTACAATTCATCCAAATTGTATCCTGAACAGAGCTTCATTTTCTTCAGAGAGAGCTCAACTAATGGTGGGAATGTGTGGACATGGTTGGACATTGGTAGTGAAAGGAAGAGCGGAATTTTTGTCTATATACGGTGCCAATGCAATCAAGGTTACATATCGGTACCCTGAAGACTTGAAATTGAGTTACATACTTGTGATTTTTTGGTGATATCCCCTATGAATTATGTTTGAGGCCATTATATTGTGTTCTATAAGCCTATGTAGTCAGTGGGAGGCTTAGTGGCATACGTAATCATTGTGTTTCTTTTTGTATAGCTAATAAACCACCTAGATAGGGAATTTGGGGTCACCATGGTGCTTATTGAGTAGTTGATAAACTACACATACAATGGACTACAAACCCCTGTGGTGCTTTCTATGAAAATAAAACTGATAAACCACTTGGATAGTCGATTCCAACTCCTATACTGAGAAATATCCCTTTTGGACCTTGGGTGAATAGCTGTGAATGAAATCAGAGGAAGGAGTGGGTCAGTTTGGTTCTTACTACTAGAGGGAAGTTTATAAACCACTTGGACACTAGAATCCATATTTTGGGTGTTTAACCAAGCCTTTGGTATGAATTACCTAAGAAATAATCTCCACAGACATTGGATCTAGATTAGGGGTGGTCACATGAAATAAATTTGTCATGCATATGGCCTATGGTTGGGTGGATAATGGAAACCCTTCCTTTAGTTGCTAACCATATCAAAACACATATATAAGTAGATGAAAGTTGCTTATGTTCAATGTTGTGTTTATGAATAGCTTGATATCTTGTATGTCTAATGAGATCTAATGAGTTCCTGAACTATCTTTCTCAACATTATGTTTATGATTCATATTAGAGACAATGGTGGGACCCCAAGTGGAATAGGCGGGTGACCACCAATATCCACCTGGATCAAAAGGGCTATGGATTATGCTTTTAAAGGTTTAATTGGAAAAATTATTGAAATTTATCAGGATGATCTTACTGTTTTTTCTAAAGATGGTATTACTCACATAGGTCATATTAGGCAGGTCTTTGATAGATGTAGAAAATTTGGGATTTCCTTGAATCCGGCTAAAGCTGTTTTTGGGGTAACTGAAGGGAAATTAATTGGTCACATCATCTCCAAAGATGGGATCAAGATTGATCCTGAAAGAGTTGAGGCAATCCAAAATATTCCTCTACCTCATAATCTTAAATCCCTTCAGTATTTTCTAGGAAAAACTAATTTTCTTAGAAGATTTATTCCAAATTACGCAGAAATAGCTAAGCCTATTCAAAGTCTTCTTAAAAAAGATGTAAATTTTTTATGGAAAGAAGATGGTAAAAATGCTTTTCAAGGGATTAAGGGTGTTATTGCTCAAGCTCCTGTTTTGGCGAGTCCTGATTACTCAAAGGATTTTATGATTTTCTCTTTCCCTTCTGAAGATACTATTGCTGGTGTCTTGTTACAAAAGAATAAGGAAGGTCACAAACAACCTATTTCTTTCATGACTAGAGCGCTTCAAAATTCTGAATTAAAGTATACTACTATAGAAAAGCAAGCCTATGCTTTGTGTTAGAGTCGGTCCTTACAGCCCTCCGTCAGTGATCATTTCATCTTTTGCATATTCATTCTTAGGTGTCTCGCTTGTTCCACTTCGTTGCATTTCGCTAGGAGCATGCCATTGACTGACGAAGGGGTCTGTTGTCTTATGTTTCTTCATGCTTACACCTGTAGTGCTATTTTAAAAAATTTCCTCAAAAATCACTCAAAATCATTGTCATTTCATTTATGGTCATTAAATGTCAATAAGTGTCTTTGGTCCTAGTGTCTAGGGTTTTCGAGTCATTTGCATACATATCATAAAAACCTGCAGGATGAGGATTGTTCCGCAAATTTTGATTTCATATTTTTTATCATCAGCATTTTAAAAACATTTCTAGTCCAAAACTCTGTTTTGGAACTAGAAATTGTTCAATATTGTTTTTGTAATAAATTGTATTTATTTCACCAAGAAGCAGTTTCAACGCAGACCTCTGATCTTTTCCTAAGCTAAAGAGCCATACCCATGCAAGAAGACAACAAAATCATCAATTCAAAACTCAGAAAAGTCAAGAGAGAGATTGTATTAAAAAGCCAAATGTGAAAATGCAAAAAACATTGTAATATGGGTTATCAAATAGATTTGGATCAAATCTGATTGTGAAAGATATTTACATCATGTATAAAATGGCAAACAAGTTTCATTTCCAAAGATCCATAGCATACAAGTCGAAATCTGGAGTTTGGAGGCCGAAATCGGGTTTTGGAGCATTGTTGACAGAGGTTGGAGGTTGTGAGACCCACTTGGGCAAAAGCGACCCACCTGGGCGTTTTTCACAGTGCAAAATATAACGCGTGCGACCCACTTGGGCAAAAGCGACCCACTTGGAAAAAAGCGACCCACTTGCCAGCAGAGTTCAGAAAAGTCATGTTGAGTGCCCAGTTTCATTTTAGATCGTCTCCAGCCGCCTTCAAACAGGTTCTAAACTATTGCTCAGTAATTTTTAATGTGTTGGTGGTATCTTGAAGACTTCAAACATCTGAATGGAAGAGTCAAACCCTACATACATGGCTGATTTGTTCCTCAGGGTTTTAAAATATATATGGATGGTTTTATGAGTATTTTTTCCACCTTATATCATTGATATATCCACCTTTGCATGTATGGTCAAAGCCCCACTGTTTTCACATCCATTATACCACTGTGGTCATCATTATCGTTTTACCACTGTCATGACTTTTGTTTCATGATTATCATTGACATATTGTATTTCACTGCCCATTGACAAACACAGTCATATGATGCATTGCTCCCTTTGACAAGGTTTACCCAATATTCTAAAGGCTGCCTGCTACCATTTGTCAAATTTCACTTGCAATTAAAACAGAGACTGTGCTTCTATTTCAATCCACCTAAAACAGAGCTGGTATCATTGTTTGTTTCCTTAATGGTGCTTTGACAGTGGGGGATATTTATTGGGTGTTGAAACAAACATTATAACTCTATTTTCACTGCATTTATATCAGTATACATAGTGCCAATATCTTGTTCAGAGCCATGTTAGAGACAGAGTCAGAGTATGAGCAAGGGTCAGGCAGTGATTCCATGACTGAAGGTAATGTGCCACGGGGGTCTCATAGAGTTAGCAGAGGTGGTAATCATCGCAGAGAGGAGCCTACTTCTTTGGCTCGGTTGCAGGCATGTCCACTAGCAATGGATTGTTTTCGGCATTTGTCATGTTTCTGATTTTGTGAGATGATTGCACAAACCCGGCTTCATCGTGAATTGGCTCGTTTGTTTGTTCTACATTTACGGGATGGCTGGGTAAATCTTGCCGGGGTTGATTTCATTTTGTCACCCTTGACTATTTCTCAAGCCACTGGCATACCAAACATAGGCGAAGAATGGAACAAACGTCAGCATTTAGAGAAATTCCACTATGAGCCATACATTAAAACTGGATATATGAGTTACTTGAGCAGAGTTTTTCCATTCAGATTCTTTAGGGATGAGTTTGCACCGCTGATGAAACTCATCATTCAGTATTTTAGTTGTGAGGGCAGATATGCTTGTCTCTTCGCGTACCATATTCGTTTGTTGATGCACTTCACAAGGGTACGTATGATGAATATTCCGTACTTCATATATCGCAACATAGAGAGGATGGTGATTTTTGTGAAAAAGAAGATGAGCCCAGTGCAGCAGTACAGGAGTATATACCATTATGCTTTGATCAAGATCATAGTGTTGCATCAGTTGGCAGAGCAGGGAATCACTTGGGAGGATTTCGTTTCTAGAGACTTTTTCAGAGTGCCACAGCCGCCTCCCGAGACAGTTCATGATGCAGGAGAGCCTTCACACCAGCCGGACATGCCTGAGGTTGAGCATATCAGCACTCCTTTGGTTCGGACATATCAGCGAGGCCACAGGGCCTTATTTGCAGCGACACGGCGAGTATTATCTCCACGTGAGGTGGAAGGGGTCTTGCCGACTTCATCAGCAGAGCGAGTATTATTTCCACATGATGTGGAAGGGGTCTCGCCTTCTTCTTCAGCGCAGGTACAGGTACAGGACAAGGGCAAGAGGCCCATGCATGATGAGGGCCCATCAGGAGGCCGGGACACAGATTTCACAGTCATTGATGTTGATGCGAGCTCTCCCAGCTCGAAACTGAGGGAAGTCATCCAGGAGCAAAGGGCCGAGAATGACAAGATGAAAGATCAATTGCAGAAGGCTTAGTGGGTGATTAACTATTTGGAGCAGCACAAAAAACAGCTTGAGGATGAGCTCACATTTTATGAGTTGCGTCAAATCCGTGAGGACAGACAGTGGAATCGAAAGAGACCCGGTGACATGACACCAACTGACAGGGATACTGTACTCACACATGTGAACATTCATCTGGAGAAATTGTTGGCGAAGGCCAATCGAGACAAAGACATGCTTTGTCACATGAAAGGCCATTATTGGGCTCGCATGCATGTCTGCAAAGCGAGAATGAAGATTCTGAAGAGGAGGTTGCGCGAAGCACTAAGACGGCGGAAAAGGCCTAATCCACTTCGGATTTTAGCCGAGGCTTCGTTGACTGGGCATGATACATGATGGAGGGTCTTCGCTCCGAATTTGGGCAAATTCGGAGAAAATTTTGTCATTTTCAAATTTTTGGGTCAAAAAAAAGGTTTTTCAGTTAAGTGGGTCTCACCCTCATATGCTCACTTTTTTTCGGGACACTTGCTGGAGGAAATTTTTGCATTTTTGGATTTTTCATGGTTAGTTATGCATCCTCAGAAATCACCTAAGCATTTCATCAAAATCTGGATGGTCAAAGAGCTCAAAAACACCATGAAAACCACCTTGCTGCCACCTTTTGCACCAGCAGGAAGTACTTTTGGGAGAAAGAAGTTTTGGAGGGTCAAATGAGCTCCAAATTGAAAAATTCCACTTGGGTTGGATAGTCAACATCCAGGGCTTTCCAACGAGCTATCATGAGCTCAATTTGGATGCCGGGAAGTACCTCAAATTCAGGCTGGAAAAAATGCGACCCACTCGGCTCAAATGCGACCCACTTAAATTTTTGCTGAATTTTCAACTGCCAGCTCAGATTTTCGCCTAGTATGGACCAGTTTTGCTTGTGGATGGAATTTTTGGGGTTTTTATGATGTAAATGTATATTGGGCATGTAACTTTGGCTTATTTTTATCTATTCTAGAAGATTCACTCTCAAAAAGGTAAAAACCATGTAAATGGATCAGTTTCCACTCTTTTAGAGGCAAGTTGTTAGCTGCCTAGATTATAGTTCCATGATTTGAATTGGTTGAAACTGATCCCTGAAGAGGGAATTCGACCCCTAGAGGTGGGGAAAGGTGTTAGAGTGATCTATATATTGTAATTTATGAGGCATTCTACAGGTTGGACTCTTGGGAGACTTTTGATATCATTGTACATATTTTTCATATTTTGGCTAAGGAAAGATCAGGGGTTTTGCGGCACTTGTTGGGATCCTTGTGGTGTTCTGTTCTTGATGGTGTTTCTTCTTTGTTTACTGTAAGTTTCTTCATGTTTAATGTTTGCCATCCTTTCATATGCTTCTGAACTAAATTGAATGAGTGAATAAGGTTGAATCCATTGTTTACAGTGCTTGGCCTTTGAATTCAGTTAGTTCTATATGTTTTCAGCTGTTTGGAGAGGATCCAATTTCTTCTTTGCCCTCTTCAGCTCCTCGTCGGTCTAATCTATCCATATATCCAATCAAAAGCATCAAGACATTCACCTACCTCGCCCCAACTCGAAATCTGCAAAGGTCTGACCTTATCCCCGGACCCAAAATTTGTTTTCCCATTTCTCCAGCGAAAACCCAAAAAACCAAAAAACAAACTACCTATCTCTTTACTAGCCTAAAATCAGTTCTTATTGTAAGTCATCTCGCATCCTATTGCTCATTTTCTCGAGATTGACGGAGAGAGCCCTCTCCTGTCCTCGTAGGGCTAGCTACGAGGCTGAGCGTGGTTTGATGTAGCCTTGAGTTTTACTTCATTTCAGCCTGAGGTAGATTTGAGCACTAACATAGTGGCGCCATACTGGGGAAGATCTCAATGGTTTGCGTGTTGATGTGTTTGTTCCATGAGTCTTAGACGGAGTCTGAAGTCACGCCAGGTAGCTTTCGAAACGCTTTTGCTATGCATAAGCGGTAGTAGATAAACGCTGCTTCAGTCGATCTCCGGTAAGCTTATGAGTGCAGCACTTGATTTGTAAATCACCCCAGTGTACTTATTCGTTCTAGACCCTTTGGATGATTGAGTCTAGAAGTTGAAAGGCTGAAAATAATTGATTGTGTTCCTTTAAAATTTATCCCAAGAAGATCAATACACTGGCTTCAAGAAGGAATACTAGGGCGAATCCTGACCCTGATCCACCAACAATATTTGAAAATCCAAATCTGATTCCTAGGACCCTTAGAAGACAAGGAAGTCAAGAAAGTTCTGAAAGAGAAAGTCAAGTGAGTTTTGGGAGTTCCAGATTGCTTACCAGATCTGCATCCTATCCTGTGAAAATTATATATGTTGATGAAATTCCTTTTGATGCACGGTTTGAAACATCCTTGTTTGTAAATTTTTCCGAAACTGAATTGTCAAGATTAGTTCCAGATCCATTTTTTACTGAAGATTTTCAATATAGATTTGTTTCACATTACCTGGATAGACAGTTGCAAAATTCCATTGTGGATACCAACACTCCTGAATTTACTGAATCTGCTTCACAAATTCTTGGACCATCTGAAATTGCATCTAGTTCACGGATCCCTACTGAGCCTCCCTTTATCCCTACCATTCCGGTTCAGCCTGAGCTTTCTGATCAGCAATCCATAGTAATTTCTCCTCCATCTCCACCGAATACATCTCGCAGACCTATTGCTCCTAGTCCTCCTGTGTCTCCTCGACAGCAGATTGTCATCAATCCACCAAGAGCTATGGCTGCTCGTTTTGCACCTCTTGTGTTACCACAGCAGTTGAATGATATGCCTGTAGACTATCAGAGCAAGATCCCAATATTTGATGGCACTCCATAGAGTATTCCTGCACAACAACATGTAGACAATATGGCAGATTTTTTTGATCGTTTCGAGATTGATGAAGAGAATGTGAGTATGAGGCTTTTTGTGCAAACTTTTGGAGGAGAGGTAAGAAAATGGTTTAGAGCCTTGCCGCAAAGAAGCATCGATACATTGGCAGAACTCCAGAGGCAGTTTTTAGATCGATGGGAGATGAAAAAGGATCCGCTGCAGATTACTTCAGAATATACAAACATCAAACGTAATCCTGGTGAGTCTGTTCAGGATTATATCATTAGATTCAATACAGTGTATAATGCAATTCTAGATGACTTGAGACCGTCTAAAAAGTCTGCTCTCCTTAAATTCCTGGATGGCTTTGATCCGGAGATGGCTTATTCCCTTCGTGATAGAGATCCACCTACTTTAGAAGATATGCAGAAGGTCACTGTTAGTGTCGAGGCAAATCTGAACGATAAAAGAGCACGGTTGAAAGCAGAGAAAAGAGTGACGATAAAAGAAGAGCCTTCCACATCTACATCTGAACAGCACTTGCTTTGTGAGGTGGAAAAATTGCTTAAAAAGGTGACACTTGACAAATCAGACATACAGATTCGTAATCCCAACTACCGTGGCCAGCAGCAGCCACAATTCAGATTTAAGCAGCGTGAACAAAGAGCTCAAGAGCCAGCAGCCTAACAGCAGATTAAGACACCTCTTTTGCAGAATTTTGTGAGTCATGATTCCGACGATGATGATGATGTAGCAGGTGAGCAAAATCATTTCTTCACTCCCGATGATTTGCCTATCTATATCACTGAGGACGAAGAATACGGAGAAAGTTCAGTTGTTCAGAAAGATGAGGATTTCATCCTAACAAATGATGCAGATTTATAGGAAGAGTCAGATGAATACCAAAGAGGATATA
Organism: Pinus albicaulis; assembly: GCA_034641835.2. Lineage (NCBI taxonomy): Eukaryota > Viridiplantae > Streptophyta > Pinopsida > Pinales > Pinaceae > Pinus > Pinus albicaulis. The sequence goes on from CM076579.1 coordinate 1,000,582,481, forward strand.
TGAATGCATTGACTGCTCAGCAGAAACAATATTCATTGAGAAATCGAGATGTGCCCATAAATCCCATTCAGAAAAGAAAAGAAGCTTCAGCATCGAAGACGGATTCACCGATACCATAGAAGAGAGGAAAAGAAACAATTGATCCTGCAGCTAGTAAAGTATCATCAACAGAGAAGGTAAATCAGTCAAACATAGTGAAAGACAAGGCTGAAAAGAAGGAAGTTCCGGTCAAAGAGGTTGAGAAAGTTTCAGCTTTTAGTTTGGAAAATGAAATTTCCAAACTGAAAATATCTATTCCTTTGATAGAAATCATGAAGAACAGCAGCTACCGTAGTCAAGTCTCCAAAATTCTGAACTTTGATCCAATGATTGACACAGTAAATGTTGAGGATGATCAGCCAGAATTGATTTTTGGGCCTGCATTAAATGGTGAGTCCCCTGACAGTAATGTTCCTCCTTTTTACATCAGTTTGAGGTTGCACGAATATATATTGCACAATTCTATGCTCGATTCGGGTGCTTCGCACAATTTGATGCCAAAGGCGATCATGGAAAAGTTGGGATTAGACATTACAAGAGAATATCATGATTTGTATTCATTTGATTCCAGCCAGGTAAAGTGTATAGGACTCATCAAAGATTTGGTTGTAAGCTTAGATCAAATCCCAGCGAAGAATGTTTTGATGGATGTGGTGGTTGCTGACATTCCTCCACGATTCGGGATGCTCCTTGCAAGATCTTGGGGGGAAAAGTTGAAAGGTACACTTCAGTTAGATTTCTCTTATGCTACAATCCCAGTTTTCGGTCAAATGAGAAAGTTATATCGAGAGCAGAAGATGAAATACATGATAACTAGCAAAGAGAAGCCAATCAATCATCCTGTAAACTATGTACATACCGACTTAGAGTCGTTTGTGTTGCTTGCTGATAGTTTTAATGATATAGAAAGTCAATTAGTTCAGGCAGAAGATATACCAGAAATCAATGAGAATTTTAGAGAATTTTTGCAAAAAGAAAGAAGAGAAAAACAAGCTATTGTGGAGCAATCAGCTGAAGACAATGGGCAGCAAACAGGAAAAACAGAGCCGGTACAGTTTCAGCATTTATAGGACGATGAAGATGGTCTTTGGACCATGGATTTTGATGGCGCAGTGGGCAGCGACGGTGCTGGGATTGGTGTGTGGATTCGTAGTCCATTTTCCGCTCCTGATAGAGTTCCGAGCAATGTGAGAGTGTGTTCCTACAAGCTTGCATTTGACTGTTCTAATAATGAAGCGGAATACGAGGCTCTTATTGCTGGCCTTAAGATTCTTAAGAAGCTGAAAGCAAAAAGGATTGCAGTATATGGTGATTCAGAATTAGTGATAAAGCAAGTTAAAGGTGAGTTTCAGGCTAAGCATCCTCGCATGAGGGCTTACCGAAATGCAGTTTTGGACATTCTGAAGTTATTTTCTAATCATACTTTGACATGTGTGCCCCGCATACAAAATGGTGTTGCTGACGGACTTGCTAAGGCAGCAAGCAATCTTAAAATTCCAATGAATTCCAGCAACAAGTTCGAGATACATGTGAAACACCGGCCCACCGTTCCAGACAATCAGCGATGTTGGCAAGTCTTTCAGGATGATGAGGAGATTAGTGAATTTCTGCAGAATAAGGGTAAGTTTAAAGATACCTCCATAGATACAGAATTTGATGATGGCGGTGATGACATACAAATAAACCAAATGGAAGTGCTGCAACTTAAAGATAACATCATTCCTAAGGGATTGATTCCTTTGGAAGAGTTGTTTGATCAAGATGATGTAGCCCGCAAACCGACATTGAGGCCAACAGAAAAGGGTGTCGAAGAGGTAAATATTGGGACGGCTGAGAATCCCAAGATGGTAAAATTATCAAAGTCATTGTCACCAAAGGTAAAGGCAGAATATGTGAAATTGTTGTCTTCATTTTCTGATGTGTTTGCGTGGGATTATTCAGACCTAAAAACATATGATACCAACATCATTCGGCATACTATCCCCATCAAACCAAATCAGAAGCCTTTTCGTCAAAAGTTGAGGAGAATCAATCCAAAGCTGCTACCATCGATCGAAAAAGAGGTAAATAGGTTGTATAAGTCAGGAATCATTGTGCCTATCCGATTTTCAGATTGGATATCAAATTTGGTGCCCGTGAGAAAGAAAACAGGTGAGATCCGTTTATGTATCGACTTCAGAAATTTGAATAAGGTATCATTAAAAGACAATTATCCACTGCCAAAAATGGACCATATATTGCAGCGAGTGGTTGGAGCATCAAGGATGTCACTACTCGACGGCTATTCAGGATACAATCAAATTTTAGTGCATGAAGATGATCGTGACAAGACTACGTTCACCACTCCATGGGGAACGTTTCATTATGCAAAAATGCCGTTTGGTTTGAAGAATGCAGGTGCCACCTTTCAGCGTGCAATGGACATGGCTTTCGCCAATGAGAAAGATGTATTTTTGGTTGTTTACCTTGATGATTTAACTGTGTTTTCAAATTCTCATGAGGAACATTTATATCATTTGAAAGTTGTTTTCCAGAAGTGCAGAAAATATGGCATTTCGCTGAACCCGAAAAAGAGTATTTTTGCCATGGATGAAGGCAAGCTCCTTGGCCACATCATATCGAAAGATGGCATCCGTGTTGACCCTGCACGTGTTGAAGCCATACAGCAGATTGAACAGCCCCGGAACAAGAAAGAAATACAGTCATTTAATGGTAAAATGAATTTTCTGCGTCGTTTCATTCCAAATCTTGCAGAACACCTTAGAGAAATCACGAACATGCTGAAAAAGGACAGTCAGGTAAGGTGGACAGAAGAGGCGGTAAAGTCATTCAATTTGGTAAAGATAGCTATTTCCTCAGCCCCTATTTTAATCAGCCCGGATTACACACAGGACTTCATTTTATTTTCTTTTGCTTCTGAGCACACATTGGCAGCTGTTTTGATGCAAAAAAGGGATGGAGTTGAGAAGCCCATTGCTTTCTTCAGTCGGATCATAAGAGATGGAGCATTGAAGTACAATATCATTGAGAAACAAGCACTTGCGCTTGTAAAGGCCTTGAAAGATTTCCGTGTGTACATAATGCATTCCCACATTATAGCATACGTTCCTAACGCAGCAGTTAAAGATGTTTTGGTACAGGCAGATCCAGAGGGAAGAAGGGGTAAGTGGATCGCTGTGTTGTTAGAATACGATGTGGAGATTAAACCAACCAAGCTGATCAAAGGACAAGGACTCGCCAAGCTCATGGCTGAAACAAATTTGCATGCTCTAGACATAAATTTGATTGTTGCCATGTCTGATGAAGATGAGGAAAGTATGTTAGTTCAGGTATCCGATATTTTTGTTTCTTCCCCTTGGTATGCTGACATTTTATACGTGCTTCAGAATTTGTCTCCACCGCCCGGGATGCCTAGAAATAAGAGTAGAACATTGAAGTTAAGAGCTGCTAAATTCTGCATTCTGAATTCTGCATTATATTGGAAAGACCCTGGAGGTATGTTGTTGAATTGTTTGGTAGAGGAGGAAGCTCAAAGAGTTTTGGAGGACTTTCACAAAGGTGACTGTGGAGGTCATTTGTTTTGGAAGACCACAGCGAATAAGATTCTAAGGGCAGGGTATTATTGGCCTTCTTTGTTTTCTGATGTGTTTAAGGCTGTTAAAAATTGTCATGAGTGTCAAATTTTCGAAGGGAAGCAGAAACTACAACCTTTGCCTCTAAAACCAATTGAAGTTAGTGCACCATTCCAGCAGTGGGGATTGGATTTTATCGGGGAAATCCACCCAGCATCTTCCGGACAGCATAGATGGATCTTGACATCTACAGACTACTTCACGAAGTGGATTGAGGCGATTCCCACTCAACAGGCCACGGATGCGGTAATTATTTCTTTTCTTGAAAACAATATTCTGTCACGTTTTGGGTGTCCTAGTAAAATAATCACAGATAATGCAGCGGCCTTCAAGTCTAAGAGGATGGTTGACTTTTGCTTTAAATACAATATTACCTTGGGGCATTCGACCGCCTACCATCCCCAAGGAAATGGCTTGGCAGAATCTTCAAATAAATCCTTGGTGAATATCATTAAGAAATTGCTGGAAATCAACAAAAAGGCCTGGCACAAGAAGTTAGTGAATGCACTATGGGCTGATAGGGTAAGTCAGAAAAAGTCTATTGGCATGTCTCCTTTCGAGCTGGTGTATGGAACGGATACGGTTTTTCCTACTTCACTTGCTGTCCCGGTGGTCAAATTGCTTCAGGAGGCTGGGAGTGAGGAAGATCCTATGCAGCAGAAGGATTAATCAGATGATTCATTTACAGCAGACACGAGAGGAGGTATTTCAAAATAATTTCAAGTTGCAGGAGCGCATAAAGAAGATCTACGACAGAAAGGCGAAAGCAGATACGTTTCAGTTGGATGAGGTAGTTTTGAAATGGGATGCTCGGAATGAGGATAAGAGAAAGCACGGCAAATTTGAAAATCTATGGAAGGGTCCTTTTAAGATTGCAGCGTATCGGGTCAGAATGCATTTCTTCTCAAAGAAATGAATGGAGATGATTGTCTTGGAGGACCGATCAATGGTCGGTTGCTGAAGCGATATTACTTCTGAGTATCTTCTGCTGATCTCATTATCATTGTATATATCATTTTACTTTTGTTTCGTTGCAAGTGTGTACTGATCTCTCATCTTCAGTCTGGGGCCCGGAGCGAAGGCTATAATTCTGGAGTTTGGAGGTTGGTTGGTTTGAAATTGTCAAGTCAGTTTTATCAGTCTTTTAGTTTTAAAGTCATGTCAGTTTTGGTCATGTCAGTTTTGGTCAAATTGCAGTCAGTCTTTAGTCAAATCTGCAGTCAATAAAAATGTCCAAAGTTTGTTTTATCAGTTGAAATAATGATTCCATCGCCCAATGGATGAAAGGCACTGTCTGACTCCCCCAGAGATCTGCCGTTCTTGGCATCTCCATGGAGCCTATGTTAGAGCCGGTCCTTACAGCCCTCCGTCAGTGATCATTTCGTTTTTTGCATATTCATTCTTAGGTGTCTCGCTTGTTCCACTTCGTTGCATTTCGCTAGGAGCATGCCATTGACTGACGAAGGGGTCTGTTGTCTTATGTTTCCTCATGCTTACACCTGCAGTGCTATTTTAAAAAATTTCCTCAAAAATCACTCAAAATCATGGTCATTTCATTTATGGTCATTAAATGTCAATAAGTGTCTTTGGTCCTAGTGTCTAGGGTTTTTGAGTTATTTGCATACCAGTCATAAAGCCTGCAGGATGAGGATTGTTCCGCAAATTTTGATTTCATATTTTTTATCATCAGCATTTTAAAAACATTTCTAGTCCAAAACTCTGTTTTGGAACTAGAAATTGTTCAATATTATTTTTGTAATAAATTTTATTTATTTCACCAAGAAGCAGTTTCAACGCAGACCTCTGATCTTTTCCTAAGCTAAAGAGCCATACCCCTGCAAGAAGACAACAAAATCATCAATTCAAAACTCAGAAAAGTCAAGAGAGAGATTGTATTAAAAAGCCAAATGTGAAAATGCAAAAAACATTGTAATATGGGTTATCAAATAGATTTGGATCAAATCTGATTGTGAAAGATATTTACATCATGTATAAAAGGGCAAACAAGTTTCATTTCCAAAGATCCATAGCATACAAGTCGAAATCTGGAGTTTGGAGGCCGAAATCGGGTTTTGGAGCATTGTTGACAGAGGTTGGAGGTTGTGAGACCCACTTGGGCAAAAGCGACCCACTTGGGCAAAAGCGACCCACCTGGGCGTTTTTCACAGTGCAAAATATAACGCGTGCGACCCACTTGGGCAAAAGCGACCCACTTGGAAAAAAGCGACCCACTTGCCAGCAGAGTTCAGAAAAGTCGTGTTGAGCGCCCAGTTTCATTTTAGATCGTCTCCAGCCGCCTTCAAACAGGTTCTAAACTATTGCTCAGTAATTTTTAATGTGTTGGTGGTATCTTGAAGACTTCAAACATCTGAATGGAAGAGTCAAACCCTACATACATGGCCGATTTGCTCCTCAGGGTTTTAAAATATATATGGATGGTTTTATGAGTATTTTTTCCACCTTATATCATTGATATATCCACCTTTGCATGTATGGTCAAAGCCCCACTGTTTTCACATCCATTATACCACTGTGGTCATCATTATCGTTTTACCACTGTCATGACTTTTGTTCCATGATGATCATTGACATATTGTATCTCATTGCCCATTGACACTTATAACTCTGTTTTCACTGCCCATTGACAAACACAGTCATATGATGCATTGCTCCCTTTGACAAAGTTTACCCAATATTCTAAAGGCTGCCTGCTACCATTTGTCAAGTTTCATTTGCAATTAAAACAGAGACTGTGCTTCTATTTCAATCCACCTAAAACAGAGATATTATCATTGTTTGTTTCCTTATGGTGCTCTGACAGTGGGGGATATTTGTTGGGTATTGAAACACACATCATAACTTTGTTTTCACTGCATTTATATCAGTATACATAGTGCCAATATCTTGTTCAGAACCATGTCAGAGACAGAGTCAGAGTATGAGCAAGGGTCAGGCAGTGATTCTATGACTGAAGGTAATGTGCCACGGGGGTCTCATAGAGTTAGCAGAAGTGGTAATCATCGCAGAGAGGAGCCTACTTCTTTGGCTCGGTTGCAGGCATGTCCACTAGCAATGGATTGTTTTCGGTATTTGTCATGTTTCCGATTTTGTGAGATGATTGCACAAACCCGGCTTCATCGTGAATTGGCTCGTTTGTTTGTTCTACATTTACGGGATGGCCGGGTAAATCTTGCCGGGGTTGATTTCATTTTGTCACCCTTGACTATTGCTCAAGCCACTGGCATACTAAACATAGGCGAAGAATGGAACAAACGTCAGCATTTAGAGAAATTCCACTATGAGCCATACATTAAAAATGGATATATGAGTTACTTGAGCAGAGTTTTTCCATTCAGATTCTTGAGGGATGAGTTTGCACCGCTGATGAAACTCATCATTCAGTATTTTAGTTGTGAGGGCAGATATGCTCGTCTCTTCGCGTACCATATTCGTTTGTTGATGCACTTCACAAGGGTACGTATGATGAATATTCCGTACTTCATATATCGCAACATAGAGAGGATGGTGATTTTTGTGCAAAAGAAGACGAGCCCAGTGCAGCAGTACAGGAGTATATACCATTATGCTTTGATCAAAGTCATAGTGTTGCATCAGTTGGCAGAGCAGGGCATCACTTGGGAGGATTTCGTTTCTAGAGACTTTTTCAGAGTGCCACAGCCGCCTCCCGAGACAGTTCATGATGCGGGAGAGCCTTCACACCAGCCGGACATGCCTGGGGTTGAGCATATCAGCACGCCTTTGGTTCGGACATATCAGCGAGGCCACAGGGCCTTATTTGCAGCGACACGACGAGTATTATCTCCACATGAGGTGGAAGGGGTCTTGCCGACTTCATCAGCAGAGAGAGTATTATCTCCACATGATGTGGAAGGGGTCTCGCCTTCTTCTTCAGTGCAGGTACAGACACAGGACAGGGGCAAGAGGCCCATGCATGATGAGGGCCCCTCAGGAGGCCGGGACACAGATTTCACAGTCATTGATGTTGATGCGAGCTCTCCTAGCTCGAAACTGAGGGAAGTCATCCAGGAGCAAAGGGCCGAGAATGACAAGCTGAAAGATCAATTGCAGAAGGCTCAGTGGGTAATAAAATATTTGGAGCAGCGCAACAAACAGCTTGAGGATGAGCTCACATTTTATGAGCTGCGTCAAATCCGTGAGGACCGACAGTGGAATCGAAAGAGACCCGGTGACATGACACCAGCTGACCGAGATACTGTACTCACACATGTGAAAATTCATCTGGAGAAATTGTTGGCGAAGGTCAATCGAGACAAAGACATGCTTCGTCACATGAAAGGCCATTATTGGGCTCGCATGCATGTCTGCAAAGCGAGAATGAAGATTTTGAAGAGGAGGTTGCGCGAAGCACTAAGACGGCGGAAAAGGCCTAATCCACTTCGGATTTTGGCCGAGGCTTCGTTGACTGGGCATGATACGTGATGGAGGACCTCCGCTCCGAATTTGGGCAAATTCGGAGAAAATTTTGTCATTTTCAAATTTTTGGGTCAAAAAACAGGTTTTTCAGTTAAGTGGGTCTCACCCTCATATGCTCACTTTTTTTTGGGACACTTGCTGGAGGAAATTTTTGCATTTTTGGATTTTTCATGGTTAATTATGCATCCTCAGACATTACCTAAGCATTTCATCAAAATCTGGATGGTCAAAGAGCTCAAAAACACCATGAAAACCACCTTGCTGCCACCCTTTGCACCAGCAGGAAGTACTTCTAGGAGAAAGAAGTTTTGGAGGGTCAAATGAGCTCCAAATTGGGAAATTCCACTTGGGTTGGATAGTAAACATCCAGGGCTTTCCAACGAGCTATCATGAGCTCAATTTGGATGCCGGGAAGTACCTCAAATTCAGGCTGGAAAAAATGTGACCCACTCGGTTCAAATGCGACCCACTTAAATTTTTTGCTGAATTTTCAACTGCCAGCTCAGATTTTCGCCTAGTATGGACCAGTTTTGCTTGTGGATGGAATTTTTGGGTTTTTATGATGTAAATGTATATTGGGCATGTAAATTTGGCTTATTTTTATCTATTCTAGAAGATTCACTCTCAAAAGGGTAAAAAATCATGTAATGGATCAGTTTCCACTCTTTTAGAGGCAAGTTGTTAGCTGCCTAGATTGTAGTTCCATGATTAGAATTGGTTGAAATTGATCCCTGAAGAGGGAATTCGACCCCTAGAGGTGGGGAAAGGTGTTAGAGTGATCTATATATTGTAATTTCTGAGGCATTCAACAGGTTGGACTCTTGGGATACTTTTGATATCATTGTACATATTTTTCATATTTTGGCTAAGGAAAGATCAGGGGTTTTGCGGCACTTGTTGGGATCCTTGTGGTGTTCTGTTCTTGATGGTGTTTCTTCTTTTTTTACTGTAAGTTTCTTCATGTTTAATGTTTTCCATCCTTTCATATGCTTCTGAACTAAATTGAATGAGTGAATAAGGTTGAATCCATTGTTTACAGTGCTTGGCCTTTGAATTCAGTTAGTTCTATATGTTTTCAGCTGTTTGGAGAGGATCCAATTTCTTCTTTGCCCTCTTCAACTCCTCGTCGGTCTAATCTGTCCATATATCCAATCAAAAGCATCAAGACATTCACCTACCTCGCCCCAACTCGAAATCTGCAAAGGTCTGACCTTATCCCCGGACCCAAAATTTGTTTTCCCATTTCTCCAGCGAAAACCCAAAAACCAAAAAACAAACATACCTATCTCTTTACTAGCCTAAAATCAGTTCTTATTGTAAGTCATCTCGCATCCTATTGCTTATTTTCTCGAGATTGACGGAGAGAGCCCTCTCCTGTCCTCGTAGGGCTAGCTACGAGGCTGAGCGTGGTTTGATGTAGCCTTGAGTTTTACTTCATTTCAGCCTGAGGTAGATTTGAGCGCTAACACTTTGGTTAAGTATCTTAAGCATTTTAGGACTTATGTGGGTTATTCTAAAGCTATTGCTTTCGTCCCGCATTTCGCAATTAAATATATCTTAACTCAAACTGATTACTTAGGGACTCCTGCTAGGTGGGTTACTAAAATTCAAGAGTATGATCTAGAGATTAGACCCACTAAGTTATTCAAAGGTCAAGGCTTGGCTGAGATGTTGACCAAAGGTAATGAGAAAGTGCTTGGTTTGATCTATCTTAATGATGCATCTTTACCTATGCTGCAAAGGTTAGGAGAGAATGAATGGTATACGGACATTATTTATTATTTGTTAAATCTTACATGTCCTGACCATTTAGTTGCTCATAGAAGAAGAGCTCTTAGATTAAAAGCCAATAAGTATTTCCTCATGAAGGATGGCCTTGGGTGGAGAAATCCTGAGGGGATAATACTTAGGTTTGTTGATGAAGTTGAGTCTAAAAAGTTTATTTCTGAGTTTCACTTAGGATTTTTTGGCGGTCATTATGCTGCTAGAACTACCGCCCACAAAATTCTGAGAGCTGGTTATTTCTGGCCTTCGATTTTTTCAGATGTGCATAAATTTGTTAGAATTTTCCAAGCCTATCAACTATTCACTGGGAACCAGAAGCTAGCTGCCCTGCCCCTACAACCAATGGTTGTTGAGGCACCTTTTCAACATTGGGGTCTGGATTTCATTGGGAAATTCCATGAAAATTCTAGCAATGGCTACTCCTAGATCTTAACTGCAACTGATTATTTTACAAAATGGGTTGAAGCCATTCAAGCTAAGAATGCCAATGAAAAGGTCATTATGGACTTTATTGAAAATCAAATCATTACTAGATTTGGTGTCCCTGCCAAGATCACTACTGATATGCCAAGGCTTTTAGTTCTCTTGAATTTTCATCTTTTTGTTTTAAGTATGGTATTACTTTATCTCATTCATCTAATTACTATCCTGAGGGTAATGGCTTAGCTGAATCAAGTAATAAAAATCTTATAACCATTATCAAGAAGATAGTACGAGATAATAAGAAATCTTGGGACATCAAAATCAAGTATGCTTTGTGGGCAGATAGAATTACTAAAATTAAAGCTACTAGTAAAAGTCCTTTTGAATTAGTTTATGGCTTGGATGTAAATTTTCCTGTTCACCTTAAATTACCAGCTTACCAACTCCTTCAACATTTTTCCATTGATAAAGATGTTGTTCAAAATAGAATTGATCAGATTGAGGAGTTGGATGAAACTCGTAGGAAAGCTTTAGATAGTATGTATAAGAATCAATCTAACATTAAGAAAAGCTTTGATAAATCACCTAGATCTAGATCTTTGCAGGTTGGAGACATGGTATTACTTTGGGACAGAAAAAATGAAAAGCTTGGAGAACACAAGAAATTTGATAGTTTGTGGCTGGGACCTTATATTATCAGAGGCATTGCTGGACCAAACTCATTCCACTTGAGCACATTGGAAGGTGAACCACTGCAGCTACTTACGAATGACCAATTGCTCAAGTTGTTCTTCAAATATGACATCTAATGCCATTGGGCATCCTCTGTATTGTATTTCTAACCCTACTCCTTGTTATTTCAGCATTTCATTTTGCAGTTAGAGTAGATTTACTTTTCATGTTATGTAGAATAATAAATAAATTAAGAACTTCTATTTTTCATGTGCTTAATGTTATATGATGATATTTCGATGGATACTACTTATGCAATTTTGTGTGTTGCTTGGATGCAGATTCTGGATTCTCACATTCCTCCAATGAAGCAACGTGTCCCCAAGTAGAGCCAGATGTTGACCACACTTTGTAAACGACCCCATAGAAGTACACCTCCTTTTTTCAAATGGGAGATATCATGTTCGAGGCTCATGTCATCCAGATTTCATCGGCAGATGACATTTTGTTATAAATGATGTAAACCCATTCTTCATGTTATGATGTAAATGATTTAAGTAAGACCATCAATGTATGTAACAACTTAGGTAAGCCTAGTATGTTGGTGATGATTTCTATCCTAGGAGGTATTTTGTCTCACTGATTCATGTAAGTGATCAGTAGAGTTTTTCCCTCCAGCCTCACCCCAAAGCTAGGGTGGATTTTGTCATCAACATGCTAAGTGAGTCCTAGTGTTTACTATCGAGTCCTTGTAAAAGTAGTTTGAGCTACTTGGTCTACTAGATCATGTTTTGAGTCGCAGAATTGGGTATTTATTTGAGGGTCTATACGAATGGGTATTCCCCCTTCATGTGTCTAAATGTATTATCTTGTGTAAAGAGGGTTGCAAAAAATAATTAAAATCCCCTGTCAGTCAATTAATTAAAATTTCTTGTCAAATTAATTAAAAATCTTAAGCCAGAAATTTAATCAATTTTAGGTCCTAGGTGAGGATAAAATTCTTCAAAGGAAAAATTCATTGATCCTTAAAAAATAAATTTTTAAAGGCCCCAGGTCAAGGGAATATTGAGAATTTTAAGAAATTTTGGACCCTTGGGCCTAGGTGGTTAAGTCAAAGTCAAAATTTTGGGGTAATTAACTCAAAAATAGTATTTTTGAGTTAATTAAAACAGATTTAAATCATAAATTCGTTTTTTCCTCAAATTTATAATTTCGACGGTCCAGATTAAAAGAAGATCAAATCTTATCGACGGTCAAGATTATTTTGACATGGATCAACCAAGCTAGTCGTTGGAGATTTGTCCTATAAATTTAGAGGTCTTTGTCAGTCTTGACTCATCTGATCTTAGAATCGTGCACTTGTCTTGGAAGCTCTTGTGAATTTTCTTTGATGAATAAAGCATAAAGACTTTGGGGTTAAAAATTCTGGTGTTCCTTTTTCAGATCTATGTGGTGATATTGTCTCTGAACTCTGCTACTTTATTTGGTATTTTATGGTTGATGGCCTTCATGGATTGATTTGCATACAGGTATCTTTTGTAGTTTTCTGGGTTCATAAAATGACATTTTGATTTTTCCTTTGAAGGATCTCATGTTATTTTCTTAAATCTCTATCAATCTAAATTTCAGATCTAAGTGTGCAGGGATTTTTTTTTTTTTAAGATTTGAGTGTGTTAGCGCTCGAATCTGACTCAAGCTGAAGAAGGCAAAACTCGAGGCAACATCAAACCAAGCTCAGCCTCGTAGCTAGCCCTACGAGGACAGGAGAGGGCTCTCTCCGGGTATATATCGGCAAAAGGTCTTCAAAGGGGCTGAGATGACTTATAACGAATACTGATTTTAGGCTAGTAAAGAGATAGGAAAGTTTGATTTTGATTTTTTGGGTTTTTGTTGAAAAAATGGGAAAAACAATTTTGGGTCCGGGGATAAGGCCAGATCTTTGCAGAATTCGAGTTGGGGCGAGGTAGGCAGTAGTCTTGATGCTTTTGATTAGGTGTATGGATGGATCAGAATGACAAGGAGCTGAAGAGGGCAAGGGAGAACATGGATCCTCTCCAAACAGGCGAAAACATGTAAGTAAAACTAAACAAGTTTAAAGGCAGAGCACTGAAAAAATGGATTCAACCTCATTTACTCATTCATTTAGTTTCAGAAGCATAAGAAGGGAATGGCATACATTAAACATGAAAGAAATTACAATAAAATGAGAGAAAACACCATCAAGAACTGAAAGGCACAAGAATCCCAACAGGTGCTGCAAAACCTCTGATCTTTCCTTAGCCAAAATATGAAAAATATGTACAATAGTGTACCAAAATTTTCCCAAGAGTCAAACCTGTAGAATGTCTCAGAAATTACATAATATAGACTATCCTAACCCCTTCCCACACCTCTAGGGGTCGAATTCCTCCTTCTAGGAGTAGTTCCAACTAATTCTAAACAAGGAGCTAGAATATAGGCAGCCAAACAACTTGCCTCTAAAAGGAAGAAAACTGATTCTTACATTTGATTTTTACCTTTTTAGGAGTGAATCATCTAGAATAGGTAAAAGTGAGTCCAAGTTACATGCCAACCATAAAATTACATCAAGATAACTCAAAAATTACATCCACAAGCAAAACTGGTCCAACTGGTCGAAATCCTGAGCTGGAAGATGAAAAATGGACCAAAAATCTCTATGCGTAGTGCGCCTTTCAGCCTTCTTTTGGGGCACTTCCCGGCATCAAAATCAAGCTCATGATAGCTTGTTGGAAAGCCAGCAATTAACCTACGAAAACGCTGATTGCGATGTGCGATGGGCCATGGGGAAAGGGTGATGTGGCAGGGAAAGGTGGGTTCCTTTGTAATATTCCAAATTTGGAACAGCTAGCAAGGCATGACTGGAAAACGCATTTTCCAGGAATGGCTACTACAGGATTTGAAACCAACACCTGAATCCCTTATATCTATGTATGTAAGTCCAAAATCCTAGAGGTGGCTCAAAATAAGTCCCTCTATGTGGGTTAACCTGTTAAGTCCCTATATTAATAGTGTAGCCCCTTATTATGTTAATGTAGCCCCCCTTATTGTTATTATTGTTATTATTTTTCCCTTGCATTATTATTGTTAGGTCAGCTAGGATTACATTGTGGCCCCACTAGGATTATATTGTGGCCCCATGGACTCCTATATATAGAAGGAGGTTTTGTTCATTTGTATCATCCAAGAATTGTTCATTTATGTAATGTATCGAGGTTTCCCCCTCGAAGTGCTCATTTCTAAGGTGCTGATACCCTTTCTCTTTTTGAGTCACATAACATTTGGTATTGTAGCTTGATTCTAGGTTTACCGTCAAACAGGTCATCGTGGCATTTTCACTATAGCGTTTTTTCTACAAAGTTTCAGAAACTGAAATTTTTAGGGTGCGAAGCAAAAATCCTTAGGAAGATTGCCTAAAAATTTTAGAGCTTGGTTCGCAATATTTTCGGAGATATGATCTGTGGAAGTTAGGTGTTTTTTCAGGATCCTAAACAGGTCATCGTGGAATGTTCATGATAAATTTTTTTCTACGAAGGTTCATAATCTGAAATTCATATGGTGCGAAGCTAAAATCCTGAGGAAATTCATCAAAAAATTTCAGAGCTTGGTTGGCAATATTTTGGGAGATATGATCTGTGGAAGGTAGTGCTTTTTCAGGCTCCTGAATTTCATCTCAAAGAGGTGATTGTGGGAAAAGTTCAATAGCACTCTCTCCAGGCATCGGATTGGAGTGCCGTAAAAATTGGTCGCAAGTACATGGACTATAGTTTTTTGGCTATTAATTTTAGAGACAAAGGACAAAACAGTGACACGTGGCAAGTCATAAAAGTTCACTCTACTGAACTAGTCCATAATTAGGTCAGACATGTGGCATTCGAAAGATAATTCAGAGGGCTACGTTGGTACCAAAATTAAAATATTGAAGTGCTGTAATCATAGAGATAATCCAATTTCAATATTGAGCTCCTCAAAAGTAAGAGAAAGCTATACTATGACGCACGAGGAGGAAGAGTTGCAGTATGAGATATCAAAATTACGGTACCAAGTGCAACAAGTTTCAATCTTACGAAGAGCAATTGAAGATGAAATAGATGGTTTAAAAGTAGAAATGGAGGCTAAGTTGGATGGTTTGAAGGATCAAATAATAGAAAATATGGACAATAAATTAGTGGAAGATCACATCGAGCATCAACAACAAGTTCTCCTACTCTCAAAGGATAACCCAACTTTGGTGCAGAATCTAATGAAACAACAGTTAGATCAACATCACATCGAAAGAAGTTATGAAGCAGTAATAGAAACAAGAACTCGATAAGTACGATGAATTTTAGAGTATCTCAGCAAGTGGAAGAACTTTCCTGTAAAATATTTCACATGGGAGGATGAGAATTTTATACAGAAGCATCAAGAAATAATCAAGCATTGAGGACAACACTTGCTTGAAGGAGAGGGGCATGTTAAGTCCCTATATTAATAGTGTAGCCCTTATTATGTTAATTTAGCTCTATTATTGTTATTATTGTTATTATTATTCTCTACATTATTATTGTTAGTCATACTACATTGTGTCCCCCAAAGGATTATATCAGGTCCATGGGCTCCTATATATGGAAGGAGGTTCTATTATTTGTAACAACCAAGAATTGTTCATTTATGTAATGTATTGGAGGTTTCCCCCTCGAAGTGGCT
Source organism: Pinus albicaulis (assembly GCA_034641835.2). NCBI lineage: Eukaryota > Viridiplantae > Streptophyta > Pinopsida > Pinales > Pinaceae > Pinus > Pinus albicaulis. The sequence goes on from CM076579.1 coordinate 1,000,598,194, forward strand.
CATTTCTAAGGCGTTGATATCTCTTTTCTTCTCTTTTTGGATCTGGTTACACAACATAACCAGATCTCCCACACCTAGTTGTCCTGAGAAAGTGCCCGATGAAGGGACTGCAACAATGTATGAGCATGAAATGGAATAACAATGCTATTTTATATCCATGAACACATGAATATATGAATAGCCAAAAAATTTATATTATAGAAGTACTTGTATACAAATCCTTGAGGAAAGAGACACTCAAGTAATGCAATACGGCCTCAAAGGAACATGTACATGAAAATAGATGATCACTTCTACACTCAGAATTCTGCAGGCTAAAAGGGCATAGTTTATTGGAGACACTGCATCACACTGACTAATAATAGGAATATATACAATTTATGGCTCAATAAATGAGGGGGCGCAAGCTCTCAACCCCTGAAAATAATAGTACAACAATCCTTGAAAGGATCGACTGAAATATATACAAATGGAAAAATGCCGGAGTTGTTGGGAAGCAGCTGCAATTCAAAAAATAACTGGAGATGGCTGAAGATGATGCACACTTTGAAATAGACCTCCTCCAATAGATCTCTCAAGTGATAGGCTGATCCTAACATTGAAGATCTCACCCTCCAGAATAGTGGTGCAAACCCCACTGCAGATACTGACTGAAATAACATAGTCTGGAGAAGGGACTGCACTGTTGATGTTGGGAGATGCTTGGCATGATGGGAAAATATGAAAATCAGCTATAAAACCTTCCTCACTAACCTTCTCAAGGAATATAATATCCCTCCTCTAAAAGATGAGCCAAGGAATGGTGTTGTGGAACCCTTAACTACAACACCCAGCAACACTACATTATACTTCAGCAGAAATAACACAGTGACTGAAGGAAGTGGATTTGGCCTTGAGAGAATATGTGGAGAAATGAATTTCAATCCTTCAAGAGGCCTCTCAAGAAGGAGAGGAAATCCTAAACAGGAATCCCTCATGCTAAACAACACTGCAACTCAGCTAAATAGCTGGAGAATGCAAATAGTCTTCCAGATCAAAATCAGAATACTCAAACATATCTCACTATGGCTGCCTCTTCCTCATTTTATGCAAGTGAATGTCTCTTTGCCCTGGACCCCACACATTAGGGTTTCTTCCACAATTTATCTCTCTCCCTCTCAAACTGTGTTGTCTTCCCAGGCAAGCTACATCCTCATAGGCAGCGCTATTGACTTGGTCAAACTTGACCTTGTCCTCATGCATTTGCCCCTTTTCACACTGGAAGGTGCAAAATAAAGCTTCTTCATTGATCCCTTTCACACTATGAGGGATTTTATTCCTACTCATGGGTCTCCTCACCCATTTTATTCACCTCCTAGATGGAATGAGAAAAATTAATGTTAAAATTAGCTTCATGCTAATTTTGGAACATTACAGTCCTCCCCTCTCAAAGATTGCTTATCCTGAAGAAAGTGCAAGGATAGAACTGAGTTATTTCTCCTCCTCTCCCTATAGCATCCATGTATGATGATATCCTCCAAGGAAAGAGATGCTATCTCATCAATCAAGTTTCCACATTTCTCCTCCTCAGCATGTAAGTCAGTTATCAAGCCATCATCATGTAAAGGTGAAATACTCAAGAGGATAGAAAAGTGACGTCTAGAGGTCCCCTTGAGGAATGGAATCTGAAATATAATGGGAAATATATCTCCCATATGGATCCTCCATCCCAAAGCTATTAGCCATGCAAAATGAGTCACCTCCCAACTAGGCAACTCTTTAAAACTGTCCTCCACCTTTGGCTCCAACAAAGTAGGTGGGATGAAAATGTGCATATGGTAGAGAATGTAGCCTACCCCACGCCATCTTTCTCTCCACTTAAGATAAGTGTAGAGTGTCTGTTGATCATGGGCTACAATAAGGTTTCCCTCAAGTGGAAATATGAGGACTAGATCTCCAAAGACCTCTCCTCCAATGCTGCAAATCATGTTGGCCCAAACATCCCTATATATGATGAGTTGGAAGTCATCTCACATGGCATCATATCCATCATATGGCTCACCTCATAAGGAAACAAATTTGTTGCTCTAGTGACCATACCATCTCCCATGCTCCTCTTAGAACATGTAGTGCAAAAAGTGTGGGGGATTCCTCCCTCAAAGGACACATCCATCCCATGTGTCTCTCTCCCAAACATGCTCCTCATAGAGACAGAAACAATAGAACCATAGGGAGAAAAAATGAGAATCATGCTCACTGAAATATGTAATAAATGAGGACAGTGGTCCCTCAAGTGAAACCAACACATCTTGACCCTCAACTGCAATAGAGACTGATAAAATGTGTGGCTTCTCAACCACTTGCTTGCTATCCCCATCTCCTCATATGTTTTGAGAAAGTGAATGATGTATGGTGCAAAGTGAGCATGTTATCCAAAATACATCTCCTCCCCAAGTCCTCCTAGGGAGTTCCCATCAATCAATTTTATGGCCTCAAGTAGAACATGAAGCCTAAAAGAGAGAATGCTCCTCCTTGGAGCAACATCCTGCCCATATATGGTTAGGGGATATATACATACATCATATAAATAATCATGTAAAAAATCAACACCGTTACCATATGTTCTGCTCATACAAAGGGAGTGGCTCATAAATGAGTCTCCTCTCATCCTCAAAGAGAAAAGTGGTGGCTGTGCTAGGTCCTCCATATCCATATGATCCATGCATCTCCTCATATGTTGATATATCTCCTCCTCAAAACCCTCCCAAAAATACCCCTCCATGATGGTGTGGTATGCTCTCATAGCACAAGTGGGGCTGAAAAAGAAATCCTCATGAGTTGCTTGTACTAACTTCTCCTTGAGCTTGGAAGGTCTAGATAAGAAGATCCTACCATGATAGAAGATGACCCCATATATGACTGAATACTCCTCATGCAACTGGCCATCCAATATCCTACAAGCATAAAGATCCTTGGAATACTCCACCAACAGGTGGGAGCTCCAATATGGATCTATCCTCCATAGTGACAACGCTGATGAACCATCATGAAGAACACCTGCCATATGGCTATCCTCTCCTTTGAAATCTCCCATGTCAAAGATGCAAGTTGGAAGGTTGCTATCCTTCCCCTGCTGCTTCTACCACAGCGCAGAATCTGAAATGTGAGTGGGTAAAAGTGATGTTGAGAGAATGTGTCTCTCCTCCTTGAGTCTACCCAAGACTCTTAGCGCTGTACCCAACTCTCCCAAGGTCTCCACCCTCCTGAAATCAATGAGTGGTGCCTCAACGTGTGAAGCATCCATCTTCCTCTGTTGATCCAATGGTCTTCCTGGTGAAATGTCTCCATGCAATGAGACACCATCATCAACAGATGACTACATAGATGAATGGACAAATCTGCCCATGCTCTCACTGCGTAATCCCATCTCCCTCCTAGGTGCATCAACCTTATGAAATAGACAAGGATGTGTGCTCCTCATCACATGATGCTGGTCATCCTCCCTATCTCCTCCTTGTGTCTCCATGGTTCCACACCTCCTCAACAATGACACATGAATAGTGCCTTGATCTTCACATATGAGATCCTGTGGACTCCTTTGCAAATATGAAATAACCCCTCTAATTGGAGCAAGAGCTCCTCCTTCCTTTGCATGAGGCACTAGATAATCTCTAGATGAGACAACATTGTTGCCCTTAACCTCTGCAACATGAATGGAAAACCTCCCAATGATGGGATCCCTCTTTGAAAAAGAGATCTCCATGCTTCCTTGCTCAAAGGTGTGAGATGAAGGTCTTTCTTCCGGCAAAGTATGGTGCAAGTTTTCAGCTTCCTCCCTTGTTTTCTAAAGTGGTTTTGAGCTTTTATGCAAGCTTCCTGTTTGAGTTTTCTTATTTGGCTCCACCACATGTGTATCATGAATCCTCTTATCACATCTCTTCACTAATGCCTTATTGAAACTTGGATAAGCTGAAGTGTTTGCATTTTCTAAGGAAAAGGATTCAAAATTCCACCAACCATAGGCCTTACCTCTCAAATGTAGTGCTACAACCTTGATGGCTTCATCTCCAGAACTGGAAAGTCTCCTTCCTTCTTCTTCCCTCACTCTCTTGGAAATGCCGGGCATGTGACATGTACATCAAAGTGTGTGGCTGCATGCTCACACTCCTCATATGGAAATCTAGAGTTTGTTTCAGAATCAAAACCTCTTGGAGATTCTCTACACATCTCCCTTATTACTTCCTTGAAGTCTTCATGAATGTTCTATACAGATTTAGGAAGAATCATCCCCTTTGTCTCCTCTAGTAGATGAAGAAAATTTCCTGCTCATTTGTATGTCTCCTCTTTGAGAGTAGGAAGTGCAAGGTCCTTCCTCTCCTATTTGCTTATCCTCCTTAGGGAGGTTCTTCATGGATCTAAAATATGATGAGATAAAACCCATCCTCTTCAATCTTCTGATCTTCTTGGGCTGAGACTCACAGGCTGATCCAAGAAAGCTACTTTGATACCACTATAATATTCGAAATTTGGAATAGCTAGCAAGGCATGACTGGAAAATGCATTTTCCAAGAATGGCTGCTACAGTATTTGAAACCAAGACCTGGATCCCTTATATCTATTTATATAATTCCAAAATCCAAGAGGTGTCTCAAATGAAGTCCCTCTAGGTGGGTTAAACAGATCTCCCACACTTAGTTGTCTTCCAAAAGTGCCCGATGAAGGGACTGAAACAATGTATGAGCATACAATGGAATAACATTGTTATTTTATAGCCATGAACACATGAAGATATGAATAGCCAACAAATGTATATTATAGCAGTATTTGTATACAAATCCTTTAGGAAAAAGACACTCAAGTAATGCAATACAGCCTCAAAGGAACATGTACATGAAAATAGATGATCACTGGTACACTGGGAATTCTGCAAGCTAAAAGGATGTATTTTATTGGAGACACTACATCACACTGACTAATAATAGGAAGATATACAATGTATGGCTCAAGAAATGAGGGGGAGCAAGCTCTAAACCCCTGAAAATAATAATACAACAATCCTTGAAAGGATTGGCCGAAATATATACAAATGGAAAAATGCCGGAGTTGCTGGGCAGCAGCTGCAACTCAGAAAATAACTGGAGATGGCTGAAGATTATGCACACTCTAAAATATACCTCCTCCAACAAATCTCTCAAGTGATAGGCTGATCCTAACATTGAATATCTCACCCTCCAAAATAGTGGTGCAAACCCCCACTGCAGATACTCACTGAAATAACACAGTTTGGAGAAGGGAGTGTGTTGTTGATGTTGGGAGATGCTTGGCCTGATGCTAAGATATGCAACTCAGCTCTGAAACCTTCCTCACTAACCCTCCCAAGGAATAGAAGCTCCCTCCTCTGAAAGATGAGCCAAGGAATGGTGTTGTGGAACCCTCCACTGCAACACCCAACCTCAAAGTGAAATGAAGTGAAATCCTTCCAGAGGCCTCTCAAGAAGGAGAGGAAATCCTAAATAGGAATCCCTCGTGCTAAACAACATTGCAACTCAGCTAAACAACTGGAGAATGCAAATAGTCTTCCAGACCAAAATCAGAATACTCAAACATATCTCACTATGGCTGCCTCTTCTTCCTTTTATGCAAGTGAATGTCCCTTTGCCCTGGACCCCACACATTAGGGTTTCTTCCACAAGTTATGTCCCTCCCTCTCAAATTGTTTTGTCTTCCCAGGAAAGCCACACCCTCTTAGGCAGCATTGTTGACTTGGTCAAACTTGACCTCGTCCTCATGCATTTTCCCCTTTTCACACTGGAAGGTGCAAAATAAATCTGCTCCATTGATCCCTTTCACACTATGAGGTATTTTATTCCTACTCATGGGTCTCCTCACCCATTTTATTCACCTCCTAGATGGCATGAGAAAAATTAATGTTCAAATTAGCTTCATGCTAATTTTGGAACATTACATCCTTTGATATCGCATCAGTGGAGTTATAAAGTGGAAAAATGGAATGTGGCCTGGAGACCCTGATTTGTTGGGTAAAGTGTCGATGCGTAAAGGTAAGAAAGGGCTGCATGGGTTTTTTGTAAGTGTGTCTTTATGCGTTTCTATAGTATATATATATATACACAAAGATATATATATATATATATATATATATATATATATATATATATATATATATATATATATATATATATATATATATATATATATATATATATATATATATATATATATATATATATATATATAATATATATATATATATATTTTTTTCAAAGTTTAGATAGAGAGTGAGAGTTGTGAATAAAGTGATACATGGTAATTTTAAACGGAAAAATATGATATGGTTTTTAGTGGGTGGGCGTAGCTGCCTTTTTTTAACTATAAAATTCAAATTTTAATAGTTAAAAAAGGGGTTTTGAAGGAAATGAAGCATGGGACTTTAGAGTTTAGAAAAATGAAGGGTAAAAGAGGGGAAATGAAATGAATGAGGGCATAAATGATTTTTTCTCACAATTACACCTTATCAGCAACACTTTCCTCTTTCAATAGAACTAAAAAGGTAGATTGTTTCCTTTGAGGCCCTTGACAGTCAGGATTTCCCTTCCTTCTTTCTGGAAATAAATCATAGCCATGGAATATTATTTTCAATATACAAGATCTGAAAACAATAGTCAGTCACCTTGTGATACAATAGATTATAGGGTACTAATAGTTGTGTGAGATGATGATATGAAGCATGATAAGGAAATATTGGTTCAAAATACATCTTAACCTCCTCAAGAAGTAGCAATTTCACCTTCATCAGGTTCATCTACCATTAAAAATGGACATGTTTTTTTTTAAAACTAGGGGTTAGAAATGAGCTCCTATATCCCAATCCTTGATATTTTTTGCAGACTGGGAGGATTATTTTTCAAATAATATTTTTCTGAAGAAAAACCTCTCTTGGTTGTTTGAAAACCATCTTCAGATGTCTGGAATATACATTTGAAAAACATGTCTAAAACAAGGAAAAAACGAACTCTAAAAATAGAGCCCAGAGACATATTCTAATCTCCCAATTTTTTATAGCCTTGAGAAATGTGAAAGAGGTTAATGTTCTTTGATCTGTGTTTGACAATAATGTCTCTCATTTTTTTAGAATTCATCACTGTTTACCCAGAAACTATCCTTGAAGTTGACTTCTCAAACAATCCAAAAACACAACAAATCTCCTTGTAGCTTCTAGCATAAATACATGCCACCTATATTGGAAAAATCTTGTGAGAATCTAGGATATTCTTAAATTAGACTCATATCCATAGGTTCCTATATAACCACATATCCACCCTTTCTAGGATTCTTATATGCATCCATCTCATCCAAAATAGCGCTCCCTTCCTTGGAAGTTGACACCTGCAAAAGAGGACTTTTGACAGTAAGTTGTTTGTGGACAGAATTGGAAAATCACCTTATGAGAGCATCTAGATCGAAATCAAAATATGGTAATGGTGTAAAAAGCAACTATCAAGGATGAAAAGGTAATTAATTAGGCTCGAATGCATGAAGGTTGAATAAGGAAAGGAAAGTGGGAGAGGAAAACAAAATGATGATGATGTAATGATGGCTAAGCATGACATACACCGAAGAATAAATCATAACAGGTAGGCACATGGTGAAATATTGACTCCTAACCACTAAAAAATGACAGCTCATCGATCCCCACATCGCTTGAAAAAAAAATGAGTTTGTAGCGAATTCAGTTAGAAAATTTCCAGATTTGCTACGGACTTGTCAGGTTAGTTCGTAGCGAAAATCACCTGTTTTGCATAGAAATCACTGCGAACTCAAGTAAAAGGTGACACAATTAAAGAATGAGTTATTTGACCTGATGTATGTGAATTTTTTTAATTATATTATGACAAGACCTTAATTACATAACACAAAAACACCTTCTACCCTTTAAAACTATACACTAATCATGAAATTTTAAAATTTTCATGAATTTCTTTGATCAACATCCTTGACCTAACTCAAAATGACCTCTTTGACCAACCTATTTGTTATTGACGAAAACAGAATCCATGGGATAAATCCAACCCAAACCAATATGCATCCTATACCAGAGACAAACAACGCTCCATAATTGACTAATATAGCAGGTCAAGGTACCATCGAAACACTTTGGACCCAATGAAGCAACCTGTGAATTTAAAGACTAAATGAGGGATATGTACCTTTTTTTTATAATGTATAGAAAAATGTACTAATTTTTATAAAACTCAGTTTTCTTTTTTATTTATAGAACAATTATGACGACATTCCTTTAAGGGGGTAGGGTTTACAACAACCCTTGCTTTTAACTTTTTTTTTGTAATTTAAAAATTTGACTGTAATGCTAGTGTGGGAGCAAGGATTGGCTTATATGATGTTTTTTAAAAATGTAACTTAAATTTCATGACTATCGATTGAAGGATAGGACAACCTTACGAAGCCAATGTTATGACGGTGCTTGCATGCCTAGAAAGGCCACGAACCTAACTTGAGCTTAATTTCTAAATTCGATTTCAGATTTGATGAAGACACTTACTGAATTTTTTTTATGTGATATGACTAGGGGAGATCCACTTGCTGGCCAAAAATTAAGAGATTTGATTGGGGAAATGGAGACAAAGGGTAGTGCCTCTTCCCCAATGGATAAAATATCCAAGATGACACCCTCTCAAACACACAAAGGGACAATGAGGAGAATGGCATATCCATACAACTGAAGAGAACATGCGTTGGATTTTTTGGGTTTGTCCTCATTGGATTATTATGGGTGATTGGTTCTTATGCAATGGACCTTGTTGGTTGATCCCTTCACTCTCGTATTTTATCTTACTGATTACAATTCATCCAAATTGTATCCTGAACAGAGCTTCATTTTCTTCAGAGAGAGCTCAACTAATGGTGGGAATGTGTGGACATGGTTGGACATTGGTAGTGAAAGGAAGAGCGGAATTTTTGTCTATATACGGTGCCAATGCAATCAAGGTTACATATCGGTACCCTGAAGACTTGAAATTGAGTTACATACTTGTGATTTTTTGGTGATATCCCCTATGAATTATGTTTGAGGCCATTATATTGTGTTCTATAAGCCTATGTAGTCAGTGGGAGGCTTAGTGGCATACGTAATCATTGTGTTTCTTTTTGTATAGCTAATAAACCACCTAGATAGGGAATTTGGGGTCACCATGGTGCTTATTGAGTAGTTGATAAACTACACATACAATGGACTACAAACCCCTGTGGTGCTTTCTATGAAAATAAAACTGATAAACCACTTGGATAGTCGATTCCAACTCCTATACTGAGAAATATCCCTTTTGGACCTTGGGTGAATAGCTGTGAATGAAATCAGAGGAAGGAGTGGGTCAGTTTGGTTCTTACTACTAGAGGGAAGTTTATAAACCACTTGGACACTAGAATACATATTTTGGGTGTTTAACTAAGCCTTTGGTATGAATTACCTAAGAAATAATCTCCATGGACATTGGATCTAGATTAGGGGTGGTCACATGAAATAAATTTGTCGTGCATATGGCCTATGGTTGGGTGGATAATGGAAACCCTTCCTTTAGTTGCTAACCATATCAAAACACATATATAAGTAGATGACAGTTGCGTATGTTCAATGTTGTGTTTATGAATAGCTTGATATCTTGTATGTCTAATGAGATCTAATGAGTTCCTGAACTATCTTTCTCAACATTATGTTTATGATTCATATTAGAGACAATGGTGGGGCCCCAAGTGGAATAGGCGGGTGACCACCAATATCCACCTGGATCAAAAGGGCTATGGATTATGCTTTTAAAGGTTTAATTGGAAAAATTATTGAAATTTATCAGGATGATCTTACTGTTTTTTCTAAAGATGGTATTACTCACATAGGTCATCTTAAGCAGGTTTTTGATAGATGTAGAGAATTTGGGATTTCCTTAAATCCGGCTAAGTCTATTTTTGGAGTAACTGAAGGAAAATTACTTGGTCACATCATCTCCAAGGATGGGATCAAGATTGATCCTGAAAGAGTTGAGGCAATCCAAAAGATTCCTCTACCTCATAATCTTAAATCCCTTCAGTCTTTTCTAGGAAAAACTAATTTTCTTAAAATATTTATTCCAAATTACGCAAAAATAGCTAAGCCTATTCAAAGTCTTCTGAAAAAAGTTGTAATTTTTTTGTGGAAAGAAGATGGTAAAAATGCTTTTCAAGGGATTAAGGTTGCTATTGCTAAAGCTCCTGTTTTGGCGAGTCCTGATTATTCAATGGATTTTATGATTTTCTCTTTCGCTGCTGAAGATACTATTGCTAGTGTCTTGTTACAAAAGAATAAAGAAGGTCACAAACAACCTATTTCTTTCATGACTAGAGCGCTTCAAAATTCTGAATTAAAGTATACTACTATAGAAAAGCAAGCCTATGCTTTGATTAAGTCTCTTAAGCATTTTAGGACTTATGTGGGTTATTCTAAAGCTATTGCTTTCGTCCCGCATTTCGCAATTAAATATATCTTAACTCAAACTGATTACTTAGGGACTCCTGCTAGGTGGGTTACTAAAATTCAAGAGTATGATCTAGAGATTAGACCCACTAAGTTATTCAAAGGTCAAGGCTTGGCTAAGATGTTGACCGAAGGTAATGAGAAAGTGCTTGGTTTGATCTATCTTAATGATGCATCTTTACCTGTGCTGCAAAGGTTAGGAGAGAATGAATGGTATAAGGAAATTATTTATTATTTGTTAAATCTTACATGTCCTGACCATTTAGTTGCTCATAGAAGAAGAGCTCTTAGATTAAAAGCCAATAAGTATTTCCTCATGAAGGATGGCCTTGGGTGGAGAAATCCTGAGGGGATAATACTTAGGTTTGTTGATGAAGTTGAGTCTAAAAAGTTTATTTCTGAGTTTCACTTAGGATTTTTTGGTGGTCATTATGCTGCTAGAACTACCGCCCACAAAATTCTGAGAGCTGGTTATTTCTGGCCTTCGATTTTTTCAGATGTGCATAAATTTGTTAGAAGTTTCCAAGTCTGTCAACTATTCATTGGGAAGCAGAAGCTACCTACCCTGCCCCTACAACCTATGGTTGTTGAGGCACCTTTTCAACATTGGGGTCTGGATTTCATTGGGAAATTCCATGAAAATTCTAGCAATGGCTATTCCTGGATCTTAACTGCAACTGATTATTTTACAAAATGGGTTGAAGCCATTCCTGCTAAGAATGCCAATGAAAAGGTCATTATGGACTTTATTGAAAATCAAATCATTACTAGATTTGGTGTCCCTGCCAAGATCACTACTGATAATGCCAAGGCTTTTAGTTCTCTTGAATTTTCATCTTTTTGTTTTAAGTATGGCATTACTTTATCTCATTCATCTAATTACTATCCTCAGGGTAATTGCTTAGCTTAATCAAGTAATAAAAATCTTATAACCATTATCAAGAAGATAGTAGGAGATAATAAGCGATCTTGTGACAGCAAAATCAAGTATGCTTTGTGGGCAGATAGAATTACTAAAAAGAAAGCTACTGGTAAAAGTCCTTTTGAATTAGTTTATAGCTTGGATGTAACTTTGCTTGTTCACCTTAAATTGTCAGCTTACCAACTCCTTCAACATTTTTCCACTGATAAAGATGTTGTTCAAAATAGAATTGATCAGATTGTGGAGTTGGATGAAACTCGTAGGAAAGCTTTAGATAATATGTGTAAGAATCAATCTAACATTAAGAAAAGCTTTGATAAATCTTCTCGATCTAGATCTTTGCAGGTTGGAGACATGGTATTACTTTGGGACAGAAAAAATTAAAAGCCCGGAAAACACAAGAAATTTGACAGTTTGTGGCTGGGACCTTATCTTATCAGAGGCATTGTTGGACCAAACTCATTCCACTTGAGCACGTTGGAAGGTGAACCACTTCAGCTACCTGCGAATGGCCAATTGCTCAAATTGTTCTTCAAAGATGACATTTGATGCCATTGGGCATCCTCTGTATTGTATTTCTAACCCTACTCCTTGTCCTTTCAGCATTTCATTTTGTAGTTAGATTAGATTTACTTTTCATGTTAAGTAGAATAATAAATGTTAGAAGAGCTTCTATTTTTCATGTGCTTAATGTTATATGATGATATTTGGATGGACACTACTTATGTAATTTTGTGTGTTGCTTGGATGCAGATTCTGGATTCTCACATTCCTTCAATGAAGCAACGTGTCCCCAAGTAGAGCCAGATGTTGACCACACTTTGTCAACGACCCCATAGCAGTACACCCCCATTTTTTCAAATGGGACTTGTCATGTTCGAGGTTCACGCTGTCCAGATTTCATCGACAGTCGACATTTTGTTATAAATGATGTAAACCCATCTGCATATTATGATGTAAATGATTTAAGTAAGACCGTCAATGTATGTAAAAACCTAGGTAAGCCTAGTATGTTGTTGATGATTTCTATCCTAGGAGGTTTTTTGTCTCACTGATTTACTTGTGTTTTTCGACACAAGTTATCGGTAGAGTTTTTCCCTCCAGCCTCACCCCAAAGCTAGGGTGGATTTTGTCATCAGCATGCTAAGTGAGTCCTAGTGTTTTCTATCGAGTCCTTGTAAAAGTAGTTTGAGCTACTTGGTCTACTAGATCATGTTTTGAGTCGCAGAATTGGGTATTTATTTGAGGGTCTATACGAATGGGTATTCCCCCTTCATGTGTCTAAATGTATTATATTGTGTAAAGTGGGTTGCAAAAAATAATTAAAATCCCCTGTCAGTCAATTAATTAAAATTTCTGGTCAAATTAATTAAAAATCTTAAGCCAGAAATTTAATCAATTTTAGGTCCTAGGTGAGGATAAAATTCTTCAAAGGCAAAATTCGTTGATCCTTAAAAAATAAATTTTTAAAGGCCCCAGGTCAAGGGAATATTGAGAATTTTAAGAAATTTTGGACCCTTGGGCCTAGGTGGTTAAGTCAAAGTCAAAATTTTGGGGTAATTATCTCAAAAATAGTATTTTTGGGTTAATTAAAATGGATTTAAATCATAAATTCGTTTTTTCCTCAAATTTATAATTTCGACGGTCCAGATTAAAAGATGATCAAATCTTATCGACGGTCAAGATTATTTTGACATGGATCAACCAAGCTAGTCGTTGGAGATTTGTCCTATAAATTTAGAGGTCTTTGTCAGTCTTGACTCATCTGATCTTAGAATCGTGCACTTGTCTTGGAAGCTCTTGTGAATTTTCTTTGATGAATAAAGCATAAAGACTTTGGGGTTAAAAATTCTGGTGTTCCTTTTTCAGATCTATGTGGTGATATTGTCTCTGAACTCTGCTACTTTATTTGGTATTTTATGGTTGATGGCCTTCATGGATTAATCTGCATACAGGTATCTTTTGTAGTTTTCTGGGTTTATAAAATGACATTTTGATTTTTCCTTTGAAGGATCTCATGTTATTTTCTTAAATCTCTATCAATCTAAAGTTCAGATCTAAGTGTGCAGGGATTTTTTTTTTTAAAGATTTGAGTGTGTTAGCGCTCGAATCTGCCTCAGGCTGAAGAAGGAAAAACTCGAGGCAACATCAAACCAAGCTCAGCCTCGTAGCTAGCCCTACGAGGACAGGAGAGGGCTCTCTCCAGGTCTATCTCGGAAAAAGGTCTTCAAAGGGGCTGAGATGACTTATAACGAATACTGATTTTAGGCTAGTAAAGAGATAGGAAAGTTTGATTTTGATTTTTGGGTTTTTGTTGGAGAAATGGGAAAAAACAATTTTGGGTTCGGGGATAAGGCCAGATTTTTGCAGAATTCGAGTTGGGGCGAGGTAGGCAATAGTCTTGATGCTTTTGATCAGGTGTATGGATGGATCAGAATGAAAAGGAGCTGAAGAGGGCTAGGGAGAACATGGATCCTCTCCAAACAGGCGAAAACATGTAAAACTAAACAAATTTAAAGGCAGAGCACTGAAACAATGGATTCAACCTCATTTACTCATTCATTTAGTTTCAGAAGCATAAGAAGGGAATGACATACATTAAACATGAAAGAAATTACAATAAACTGAGAGAAAACACCATCAAGAACTGAAAGCCACAAGAATCCCAACAGGTGCTACAAAACCTCTGATCTTTCCTTAGCCAAAATGTAGAAAATATGTACAATAGTGTGCCAAACTTTTCCCAAGAGTCCAACCCTGATAATGTCTCAGAAATTACATCATATAGACCATCCTAACCCCTTCCCATGCCTCTAGGGGTCGAATTCCTCCTTCTAGGAGCATTTTCAACTAATTCTAAACAAGGAGCTAGAATCTAGGCAGCCAAACAACTTGCCTCTAAAAGGAAGGAAACTGATTCTTTCACTTGATTTTTACTTTTTTAGGAGTGAATCATCTAGAATAGGTAAAAGTAAGTCCAAGTTACATTCCAACCATAAAATTACATCAATATAACTCAAAAATTACACCCACAAGAAAAACTGGTCCAACTGGCCGAAATCCTGAGCTGGAAGATGAAAAATGGACCAAAAATCTCTATGCGTAGCGCGCCTGAGCTCTATGCGTAGCGCGCCTTTCAGCCTGCTTTTGGGGCACTTCCCGGCATCAAATTAAAGCTCATGATAGATTTTTGGAAAGCCCTAGATGTTGGCTATCCAACCCAAGTAGGATTTCCCAATTTGGAGCTCATTTTCCCCTCCAAAAATTCATTCTCCCACAAGTACTTCCTGCTGCTGAAAAAGGTGGCAGAACGGTGATTTTCATGGTGTTTTGGCCCCTTTGATCATCCAGAACTTGGTGAAATGCTTTGGTCCTACTGGAGCATGCATAACTTACCATGAAAAACCCAAAAATATAAATTTTTCCTCCAGCAAGTGTCCCAATCATAAGCGAGCGCGTCGACGCGCTACGCGTTGGGCTGAAAAATCTGTTTTGAGACCAAAATTTTCCAAAATGACAAAAAATTCTTCAAATTTGCTCAAATTCGGAGCGAATACCCTCCATCATGTATCATGCCCAGCCAATGAAGCCTCGGCCAAAATCCGGAGTGGATCAGGCCTCTTCCGCCGTTTTAGTGCACTGCTCAACCTCCTCTTTAGAATCTTCATTTTTGCCTTGCAGACGTGCATGCGGGCCCAATAATGACCTTTCATGTGATGAAGCATGTCTTTGTCTCTATTGGCCTTTGCCAAAAATTTCTCCAGATGAATGTTAACATGCGTGAGGCAAGAATCTCGATCAGCCGGTGTCATATCACCAGGTCTCTTCCGGGCCAATTGTCGATCCTCACGGATTCGTCGCAGCTCATAAAGTGTGTGCTCATCCTCTAGCTGTTTGTTACGCTGCTCCAGGTAGTTTATCACCCACTGAGCCCTCTGCAATTTCTCTTTCAGCGTGTCATTCTCGACCTTTTTCTCCTGGATGATCTCTTTCAGCTTCGAGCTAGGAGAGCTCGCATCAACATCGATGAATGTGAAATCAGTGTCTCGACCGCCTGATGGGCCCTCATCGTGCATAGGTCTCTTGCCTCTATCATGAATCTGTACCTGTGCTAAAGAAGAAGGCGAGACCCCTTCCACCCTTGGTGGAGATAATACTCGCGCTGCTGATGAAGTCAACGAGACCCCTTCCACCCCGGGTGGAGATAGTACTCGTCGTGTAGCTGCAAATAAGGCCCTGTGGCCTCGCTGGTATGTCACATACACTGGAGCACTGATATGCTCGGTCTCAGGAATGTCAAACTGGTGTGAAGGCTCTCCCTCATCATGAACTACCTCGGGAGGCGGCTGTGATGCTGTGAAGAAGTCACGGGAGATGAAATCCTCCCAAGCAATGCCCTGTTGTGTCAGCTGATGTACCACCATGATTTTGATCAGCGCGTAATGATATATGCTGCTATGCTGCTGTGCTGGGGTCTTCTTCTGTACAAGAAATGTCATCCGCTCTATGTTGCAATACATGAAGTATGGAATGCTCATCATACGTACCCTCGTGAAATGCATCAACAAACGGACATGGTACGCATAGAGGCGCGAGAATCTGCCCTCGCAACTGAAATATCGAATGATGAGTTTCATCAATGGTGCAAACTCATCCTTCAGAAATCTGAATGGAAATACCCTGCTCAGCTGCCTCATATACCCAGGTTTGATGTATGGATCATAGTAGGATTTCTCTAGCTGTTGTCGTTTGTTCCATTCCTCTCCTATGTTTGGTATCCCGGTGGCCTGAGCAATGGTCTCTGGTGACAGAATGAATTTAACTCCGGCAAGGTTTACACGGCCATCATGTAAATGTAGAACAAATAGACGAGCTAGCTCATGATGATGCTGGGTTTGTGAAATCATCTCACAGTATTGGAAACATGACTGCTGCTGAAAACAATCCATTGCAAGCGGGCAAGCCTGCAATTGAGCCAAAGAAGTAGGCTCCTCCCTGAGATGCTTACCACTTTTGCCACTTTTGTGAGACCTCCGTGGCACATTAATCTCTGTTGTGGAATCACTATCATACTCCTACTCATAAACTGAATCCGTCTCTGACATGGCTTTGAAAACAAGATGTCTGCAATATATATGCTGATATAGGTGTAGTGAAGATAAAAGTTCAATGTATGCTCAAAACCCAAATATGTCACTTATGTATCAAAGTATCATAGGAAAAACACAGTGGTAATGGCTTTGTCAAATGGGTTTGCATGAAAAACAATCACTGTCTTGATCATAAGAGGATTTTACAAGTGAGTAGAAGAGAGTATAATGTGGGGAAAACAACTGTTAGGAACAAAATGACAATATCCCTTGCAGTGTTTGACAATGTCAATGGAGGATGTGGACAAGTGAAAATGAGACTATGTCATAACATGAATGATGAGCAGTGTTAAAATGACAATGGAAATAATAATGACAGCAGTGATGTAGTGGAAAAGAGAGGGCGTGGAAGCAGAGACACCACTGACAATAGATGACACAGGCATATATATCAACAACATAAGCTTGGAAATCCCCACAATATCACTAACATTCATTTCGAAACCCTAAGAAGTGAATTTGGAAATAAACATAGGGTTTACATTTCTCCTCATTAAACACTTGTTTCTCCACTTTCAAAACATCATAATCATGTCCAAAATTCACTGAGCAAACGCGAAGAACCTACTTGCAAGCCGATTGAGGCGATTTGGCATGAAACTGGACGCAGGAGCGAATTTTTTTTGGCTCTGAGATTATACGCGTAGCGCACTCACCCAGTGCGTTGTGCGCAACATGTGTGTAGCGCGCTTGCTAATTTGCACGGGCCTGTGAAGCCCAGTGCGTCGCGCGCCTGGTGTGCGTAGCGCGCCTCCTCTGTGCGTAGAGCGCACTTCCACCTCCGGTCCACGGCTTTGAAAAACAAGTTTTTGCCCCTCAACTCACCAATTCGAACTCTGCCTTGGGTATTTGTGCAAATGAGTTGTCTTCCATGGCTTATATGTGTAGAAAAATATCTCATAAAAAGCAAATTTGTTTTTAATTTGCTGCATAACCCACTTTGTAATGTTTGGGAATTTGGTACTTTATCACTTAATACAATGCTGTCTTTTGGCTCTTCATTACTTTTTCTGAGTCTTGGACTGATGAAATGTCTTGATTCTTGCAGGGATTTTGGCATTTTGGCTTTGGCAAAGATCAGAGGCTGCTTTTGAACTTCTTATGGTGGAACAAATACACAATTATTACAAAAATGAAATTTGACAATTTCTAGTTCCAAAACAGAGTTTTGGACTAGAAATGTCTTCAAATGTTTTTGAGAATAAAAACGTGAAATAGGAACCTTTTGAAACCAACCTCAAGGCCTGCGGGATTTTATTACATGTAGCAAAAGACTGAAAACCCTAGACTCTAGGACTAAAGGCTCTTTTTGACAAAAATAATCATTTATGACCATGAATGAAGTGACCTGAACTTCAGTGATTTTTGAGGAATCTTAATTAGCCTTGCAGGTACAAGTATGAGGAAACACAAGACAACTAGACCCTCTCGTCAGTCAATGGCATGTCCCTAGCGAAATGAAACGAAGTGGAACGAGCGAGACACCTAAAAATGATATGCAAAAAGCGAAATGATCTCTGACGGAGGGCTGTAAGGACCGACTCTAACATTGGCTCAAATGGGGATGGTGGCTCCAAGGAGATGCCAAGAACGGCAGATCTCTGGGGGAGTCAGACAGTGCCTTCATCCATTGGGCGATGGAGTCATTATTTCAACAGATAACACAAAAACTTTTGACACATTTATTGACTGAAAACTTGACTGAAACCGACTCGATTTTAAAATTGAAAAGACTGATAAAACTGACTTGACAGACTTTCAAACCAACTAACCTCCATCTCCAGAATTATAGCCTTCGCTCCAGGCCCCAGACTGAAGAAAGAGATTAGTCCACACTTGCGATGAAACAGAAGTAAAATGATATATACAATGATGATGAAATCAGCAGAAAATACTCAGAAGTGGTATCGCTTGAGTAGCCGACCATTGATCGGCCCTCCCGGACAATCATCCCCATTCATTTCCTTGAGAAGAAAGGCGTTCTGACCACGATACGCTGCTATCTTAAAAGGACCCTTCCATAGGTTTTCAAATTTTCCGTGCTTTCCCTTATCTTCATTTCGAGCATCCCACTTCAAAACCACCTCATCTAGCTGAAACTTATCTGCTTTTGCCTTCTTGTCATAGATCTTCTTTATGCGTTCCTGCAACTTGAATGTATTTTGAAATACCTCCTCCCGTGTCTGTTGTAAATGAATCATCTGATTAATCCTCCGCTGCAGGGGATCTT
The DNA here is from genome assembly GCA_034641835.2 of Pinus albicaulis. Lineage (NCBI taxonomy): Eukaryota > Viridiplantae > Streptophyta > Pinopsida > Pinales > Pinaceae > Pinus > Pinus albicaulis. The sequence goes on from CM076579.1 coordinate 1,000,617,015, forward strand.
CCTCACTACCGGCTTCTTGAAGCAATTTGACTACCGGGACAGCAAGAGAAGTGGGAAAAACTGTGTCTACCCCATACACCAACTCGAAAGGAGACATGCCAATAGAATTTTTCTGACTTACCCTATCAGCCCAAAGTGCATTCACTAATTTCTTGTGCCAGCCCTTTTTATTGATTTCCAGCAATTTCTTAATGATATTTACCAAAGACTTATTTGAAGATTCCGCCAAGCCATTTCCTTGCGGATGGTAGGCAGTCGAATGTCCCAAGCTAATGTTGTACTTATAGCAAAATTCAACCATCCTCTTTGACTTGAAGGCTGCTGCATTATCTGTGATTATCTTACTAGGACACCCAAAACGTGACAGAATATTGTTTTCAAGAAAAGAGATAATTACCGCATCCATGGCTTATCGAGTGGGAATGGCCTCGATCCACTTCGTGAAGTAATCCGTTGCTGTCAATATCCATCTATGCTGACCTGACGATGCCGGATGGATTTCCCCAATGAAATCCAATCCCCACTGTTGAAATGGTGCACTGACTTCAATTGGTTTGAGAGGCAAAGGCTGTAGTTTCTGCTTCCCTTCGAAAATTTGGCATTCGTGACAATTCTTAACAGCCTTATATACATCAGAAAACAAGGAAGGCCAATAGTAACCTGCCCTTAGAGTCTTATTCGCTGTGGTTTTCCAAAACAAATGGCCCTCGCAGTCTCCCCTATGAAAGTCCTCCAAAACTCTTTTGGCTTCCTCCTCTACCAAACAATTCAATAACATTCCACCAGGGTCTTTCCAATATAATGCAGAATTCAATATGCAAAACTTTGCAGCCCTCAACTTCAAGGTTCTACTCTTATTTCTAGGCATGCTGGGTGGTGGAGACAAATTCTGAAGTACGTATAAAATGTCAGCATACCAAGGGGAAGAAACAAAAATATCAGATACCTGAAATGATGTACTCTCCTCATCTTCATCGGACATGGCAGTGATCAAATTTATGTCTAGAGCATGCAGATTTGTTTCAGCCATGAGCTTGGCTAGTCCTTGTCCTTTGATCAGCTTGGTCGGTTTAATCTCCACATCATATTCTAACAACGCAGCGATCCACTTACCCCGCCTTCCTTCTGGATCTGCCTGTACCAAAACATCTTTAACTGCTGCGTTAGGAACATAGGCTATAATGTGGGAATGCAGTGTATATACACGGAAATATTTCAAGGCCTTTACAAGCGCAAGTGCTTGTTTCTCAATAATGTTATATTTCAACGCTCCGTCTCTTATTATCCGACTGAAAAAAGCAATGGGCTTCTCAACTCCATCCCTTTTCTGCATTAACACAGCTGCCAAAGTGTGCTCAGAAGCAAACAAAAACAAAATGAAGTCCTGTGTGTAGTCCGGGATGATTAAAATGGGGGCTGAAGAAAGAGCTAACTTTACAAAATTGAATGATTTCATCACCTCTTCTGTCCATTTTACCTGACTGTCCTTTTTCAGCATGTTTGTGATTTCTCTAAGATGCTCAGCAAGATTTGGAATGAAACGACGCAGAAAATTCATTTTACCATTAAAGGACTGTATTTCTTTCTTGTTCCAGGGTTGTTCAATTTGCTGGATGGCTTCAACACGTGCAGGGTCAACACGAATGCCGTCTTTCGATATGATGTGGCCAAGGAGCTTGCCTTCATCCATGGCAAAAAGACTCTTTTTTGGATTCAGCGAAATGCCATATTTTCTGCACTTCTGGAAAACAACTTTTAAGTGATATAAATGTTCTTCATTGGAATTTGAAAACACAGTTAAATCATCAAGGTAAACAACCAAAAATACATCTTTCTCGTTGGCAAAAGCCATGTCCATTGCACGCTGAAAAGTGGCACCTTCATTCTTCAAACCAAATGGCATCTTTGCATAATGAAACGTTCCCCATGGAGTGGTGAACGCAGTCTTGTCACGATCATCTTCAAGCACTAAAATTTGGTTATAACCTGAATAGCCGTCAAGTAGTGACATCCTTGATGCTCCAACTACTTGCTGCAATATATGGTCCATTTTTGGCAGCGGATAATTGTCCTTTAATGATACCTTATTCAAATTTCTGAAATCAATACATAAACGGATCTCACCTGTCTTCTTTCTCACGGGCACCAAATTTGATATCCAATCAGAAAATCTGATAGGCACAATGATTCCTCACTTATACAACCTATTTACCTCTTTTTCAATCGACGGAAGTAGCTTCGGATTGATTCTCCTCAACTTCTGACAGAAAGGCTTCTGATTTGGTTTGATAGGGATAGTATGCTGAATGATATTAGTGTCATATGTTTTTAAATCTGAGTAATCCCATGCAAAAGAATCAGCAAATGAAGACAACAATCTCACATACTCTACCTTTACCTTCGGTGACAACGACTTAGATAACTTTACCATCTTGGGATTTTCAGCTGTCCCAATATTTACCTCTTCAACACCTTTTTCAGTTGGTCTCAATGTCGGTTTGCGGGCTACATCGTCTTGATCAAGGAGTTCCTCTAAAGGAATCAATCCTTTAGGAATGATGTTATATTTAAGTTGCAGCACTTCCATTTGATTTATTTGTATATCATCATTACCATCATCATGTTCTGTATCTATGGAGGTGTCTTTAAACTTACCCTTATTTTGCAGAAAATCACTAATCTCCTCGTCATCCTGAAAAACTTGCCACATCGCTGATTGTCTGGAACGGTGGGGCGGTGCTTCACATGGATCTCAAATTTGTTGCTGGAATTCATTGGAATTTTTAAATTTCTTGCTGCCTTAGCAAGTCCATCAGCAACACCATTTTGTATGTGAGGCACACATGTCAAGGTATGATCAGAAAATAACTTCAAAATGTCTAAAACTGCATTACGGTAAGCCCTCATGCGAGGATGTTTGGCTTGAAACTCACCCTTTACCTGCTTTATCACCAACTCTGAATCACCATAGACTGCAATTATTTTCGCTTTCAGCTTTCTTAGAATCTTAAGGCCAGCAATCAGAGCCTCATACTCCGCTTCATTGTTAGAACAGTCAAATTCTAGTTTGTAGGAACATACTCTCACATTGCTTGGAACCTTATTCGGAGCAGAAAATGGACTACGAATCCAAACACCAATTCCAGCACCATCACTACCCACTGCGCCATCAAAATCCATGGTCCAAAGACCATCCTCATCCTCCTCTAAGTGCTGAAATTGCGTCAGCTCTGTTTTTCCTGTTTGCTACCCATTGTCTTTAGCTGATTGCTCAAGAGTATCTTGCTTTTCTCGTCTTTCTTTTTGCAGAACTTCTCTAAAGTTTTCAGTGATTTCTGGTATATCTTCTGCCTGAACTAATTGACTATCTATTTCATTAAAACTATCAGCAAACAAAACAAACGACTCTAAGTCGGTATGTACATAATTTACATGATGATTGATTGGTTTTTCCTTGCTTGTTATCATGTATTTCATCTTCTGCTCTCGATATAACTTTCTCATTTGACCGAAGACTGGAATTGTAGCATAGGAAAAATCTAACTGTAGTGTACCTTTCAACTTTGCCCCCCAAGATCTAGAAAGGAGCATCCCAAATCGAGGAGGAATGTCCGCCACAACCACATCCATCAAGACATTCTTCGCAGGAATTTGATCTAAACTTACAACCAAATCTTTGATGAGTCCGATGCATCTCCCGCAGCTGGAATCAAATGAATACAAATAATGATATTTCCTTGTAATATCTAGACCCAACTTTTCCATGATCGCCTTCGGCATAAGATTGTGCGAAGCACCAGAATCGAACATGGCATTGTGCAATACATATTCATGCAACCTCAAACTGATATAAAAGGGAGGAACATCACTGTCAGGGGACTCACCATCTAAATCAGGCCCAAATATCAATTCAGGCTAATCATCTTCTATATTTACCATGTCAAACATTGGATCAAAATTTAGAATTTTGGAGACTTGACCCCGATAGCTGCTGTTCTTCATAATTTCTGTCAAAGGAATAGATACCTTGAATTTGGAAATTTCATTTTCTAAAATAAAGGCTGAAACTCTTTCAACTTATTTGACCGGAACTTCTTTCTTTTCAGCCTTATCCTTCATTATACTTGACTGATTTTCCCTTTCTGCTGATGATGGTTTACTAGCTGCAGGATCAATTGTCTCTTTTCCTTTATTTTGTGGTATAGGCGAATCCATCTTTGGTGCTGAAGCCTCTTTTCTTTTCTGAATTGGGTTTATGGGCACATCTCTGTTTCTCAATGAGTATTGCTTCTGCTGAGCGAACAAAGCATTCAAATATCCTCTTTGGTATTCATCTGATTCTTCCTCCAGATCTGCGTCATTTGCTAAAATGAAATCCTCATCTTTCTGTGCAGCTGAACTTTCTCCATATTCCTCATCCTCAGTGATGTAAATAGGCAAATCATCGGGAGTAAATAAGTGGTTTTGTTCACCCACTACATCATCATCATCATCTGAATCTTGACTCACAAAATTCTACAAAAGAGGTGTTTTAATCTGCTGCTGGGCTGCCGGCTCTTGTGCTCTCTGTTCACGCTGCTTAATTCTGAACTGTGGCTGCTGCTGGCCACGGTAGTTGGGATTACGAATCTGCGTTTCTGGCTTGTCAAGCGTTATTCTTTTGAACATTTTTTCCATCTCACGAAGCAATTGCTGTTCTGATGCAGATGTGGAAGCTTCTTCTTTTATAGTCACTCTTTTCTCTGCTTTCAACCGGGCTCTCTTATCATTCAGATTCGCCTCAACACTAACAGCAATCTTCTGCATATCTTCTAAGGTAGGCAGATCTCTGTCTCGTAGTGAATAAGCCATCTCCGGATAGAAACCATCTGGGAATTTAAGGAGAGTTGACTTTCTAGACAGTCTTAAGTCATCTGGAATTGCATTATAAACTGTATTGAATCTGATAATATAATCCTGAACAGACTCACCAGGACTACGCTTGATGCTGGTATACTCAGAAGTAATTTGCAGCGGATCTTTTTTCATCTCCCATCGATCTAAGAATTGTGTCTGAAGCTCTTGTAATGTATTGATACTTGCGGGCTGTAGAGCTCTGAACCATTTACGAACCTCACCTCCAAAACTCTGGGCGAACAACCTCATGGACACATTTTCTTCATCTATTTCATGCAGGTCCAAGAAATCTATCATCTTGACAATATGCTGCTGAGCAGATATACTCTGTGGCGTGCCATCGAATATTGGAATCTTGCTCTGATAATCAGCAGGCATAGGATCCAAATTTGCAGGTAAAACAAGAGGTGCAAATCTCGTGGCCATAGCTCTTGGTGGATTTATAATCTGCTGTCTCGGAGAAACAGGTGGAATGGGACCAGTAGGTGAACGAGGTGTATGCGGTGGAGATGAGGGAGAAACTACTGCTGATTGCTGATCAGAGATCTCAGGTTGTACGGGAATGGTAGGAATAAAGGGAGGTTCAGAGGGAATCCATGAACTGGATGCAATCTCAGATGGCCCAAGAGTTTGTGAAGCGAATTCAATGAATTCGGGAATGTTGGTTGCCACAATGGAGTTTTGAAGATTCAGGATATAATTATCGATAGATCTATTTGCTTTCTCAACTTCTAGATACTTGATGAACTCAGGATTGATGACGGTAGAACCAGTGGCACTTTCGGATTTGGTTTCAAACAATGATAACTCAAACTGATCGTCAAAATCAATATCTTCAATGTATTAAAAAATAGTGGGGTATGAGTGAGATTTGACCAAAGGAATAATGGGAGCTTCTCAACGATAAATTATTGGGATTAGGTTGGGGTTTTCATATACTGGAGGCAGATTTGGATCAGGATTTGATCTGGTATGCCTTTTTGAAGCCAGTGTATTGATCTATCCAAGAAAAATTCAAAGGACACAATAGATTATTTTCAGCCTATCGAATTCTAGACTCAATCATCCAAAAGTCTAGAACGAATAAGTATACTGGGGTAATTTGCAAATCGAGTGTCGCATTCACAAGCTAACCGGAGATCGACTGAAGTAGCGTTTATCTACTTCCGCTTATGCATGGCAAAAGCGTTTCAAAAGCTACCTAGCATGACTTCAGACTCCATCTAAGACTCATGAAACGAACACATCAACAAGCAAACCATTGAGATTTTTTTTTTCCCAGTATGGTCGCCACTATGTTAGCGCTCAAATCTGCCTCAGGCTGAAGAAGGCAAAACTCGAGGCAACATCAAACCAAGCTCAGCCTCGTAGCTAGCCCTACAAGGACAGGAGAGGGCTCTCTCTGGGTCTATCTCGGCAAAAGGTCTTCAAAGGGGCTGAGATGACTTATAATGAATACTGATTTTAGGCTAGTAAAGAGATAGGAAAGTTTGATTTTGATTTTTTGGGTTTTTGTTGAAAAAATGGGAAAAACAATTTTGGGCTCGGGGATGAGGCCAGATCTTTGCAAAATTCGAGTTGGGGCAAGGTAGGCAATAGTCTTGATGCTTTTGATCAGGTGTATGGATGGATCAGAATGACAAGGAGCTGAAGAGGGCAAAAGAGAACATGGATCCTCTCCAAACTGACAAAAACATGTAAAAATAAACAAATTTAAAGGCAGAGCACTCGAAACAATGGATTCAACCTCATTTACTCATTCATTTAGTTTCAGAAGCATAGGAAGGGAATGGCATACATTAAACATGAAAGAACTTACAATAAACTGAGAGAAAACACCATCAAGAACTGAAAGCCACAAGAATCCCAACAGGTGCTGCTAAACCTCTGATCTTTCCTTAGCGAAAATATGAAAAATATGTACAATAGTGTGCCAAACTTTTCCCAAGAGTCCAACCTGTCCAACCTTTGAAAATGATTGAGAAATTACATCATATAGACCATCCTAACCCCTTCCCATGCCTCTAGGGGTCGAATTCCTTCTTCTAGGAGAAGTTTCAACTAATTCTAAACAAGGAGCTAGAATCTAGGCAGCCAAACACTTGCCTCTAAAAGGAAGGAAACTGATTCTTTCACTTGATTTTTACTTTTTTAGGAGTGAATCATCTAGAATAGGTAAAAGTGAGTCCAAGTTACATGCCAACCATAAAATTACATCAAGATAACTCAAAAATTACATCCACAAGCAAAACTGGTCCAACTGGCTGAAATTCTGAGCTGGAAGATGAAAAATCAGCCAAAATCTATATGAGTAGCGCGCCTTTCAGCCTGCTTTTGGGGAACTTCCCGGAATCAAAATCAAGCTCATGATAGCTTGTTGGAAATCCCTGGATGTCTGCTATCCATCCCAAGTGGAATTTCCCAATTTGGAGCTCATTTTCCCCTCCAAAACTTCATTCTCCCACAAGTACTTCCTGCTGCTGAAAAAGGTGGCAGAACGGTGATTTTCATGGTGTTTTGGCCCCTTTGATCATCCAGAACTTGGTGAAATGCTTTGGTCCTACTGGAGCATGCATAAATTTCCATGAAAAATCCAAAAATATAAATTTTTCCTCCAGCAAATGTCCTAATCATAAGCGAGCGCGTCGACGCGCTACGCGTTGGGCTGAAAAATCTGTTTTGAGACCAAAATTTTCCAAAATGACAAAAACTTCTTCAAATTTGCTCAAATTCAGAGACAAGACCCTCCATCATGTATCATGCCCAGCCAACGAAGCCTCGCCCAAAATCTGGAGTGGATCAGGCCTCTTCCGCTGTTTTAATGCACTGCTCAACCTCCTCTTCAGAATTTTCATTTTTGCTTTGCAGACGTGCATGCGGGCCCAATAATGACCTTTCATGTGACGAAGCATGTCTTTGTCTCTATTGGCCTTTGCCAACAACTTCTCCAGATGAATGTTAACATGCATGAGGCAAGAATCTCGATCAGCCGGTGTCATATCACCAGGTCTCTTCCGGGCCAATTGTCGATTCTCACGGATTCGCCGCAGCTCTAAAAGTGTGTGCTCATCCTCTAGCTGTTTGTTACGCTGCTCCAGGTAGTTTATCACCCACTGAGCCCTCTGCAATTTCTCTTTCAGTGTTTCATTCTCGGCCTTTTGTTCCTGGATTATCTCTTTCAGCTTCGAGCTAGGAGAGCTCGCATCAACATCGATGAATGTGAAATCAGTGTCTCGACCGCCTGATGGGCCCTCATCGTGCATAGGCCTCTTGCCTCTGTCCTGTATCTGTACCTGTGCTAAAGAAGAAGGCGAGACCCCTTCCACCCTTGGTGGATATAATACTCACGCTGTTGATGAAGTCAACGAGACCCCTTCCACCCTGGGTGGAGATAGTACTCGTCGTGATGTTGCGAACAAAACCCTGTGGCCTTGCTGGTATGTCACATAAAATGGAGCACTGATATGCTCGATCTCAGGAATGTCTAGCTGATGTGAAGGCTCTCCCTCATCATGAACTACCTCGGGAGGCGGCTGTGGCACTGTGAAGAAGTCACGGGAGATGAAATCCTCCCAAGTAATGCCCTGCTGTGTCAACTGATGTACCACCATGATTTTGATCAGCGCGTATTGATATATACTTCTATGCTGCTGTGCTGGGGTCTTCTTCTGTACAAAAATTGTCATCCTCTCTATGTTGCGATACATGAAGTATGGAATTCTCATCATACGTAACCTCGTGAAATGCATCAACAAATGGACATGGTACGCATAGAGACGCGAGAATCTGCCCTCGCAACTGAAATATCGAATGATGACTTTCATCAATGGTGCAAACTCATCCTTCATAAATCTGAAAGGAAATACCTTGCTCAGCTACCTCATAAACCTAGGTTTGATGTATGGCTCATAGTAGGATTTCTCTAACTGCTGTCGTTTGTTCCATTCCTCTCCTATATTTGGTATCCCGATGGCCTGAGCAATAGTCTCTGGTGACAGAATGAAATCTACTCCGGCAAGGTTTACACGACCATCATGTAAATGTAGAACAAATAGACGAGCTAGCTCATGATGATGCTGGGTTTTTGAAATCATCTCATAGTATTGGAAACATGACTGATGCTGAAAACAATCCATTGCAAGCAGGCAAGCCTGCAATTGAGCCAAAGAAGTAGGCTCCTCCTTGAGATGCTTACCACTTTTGCCACTTTTGTGAGACCTCCGTGGCACATTAATCTCTGCTGTGGAATCATTGTCATACTCCTGCTCATAAACTGAATCCGTCTCTGACATGGCTTTGAAAACAAGATGTCCGCAATATATATGCTGATATAGGTGTAGTGAAGATAAAAGTTTAGTGTATGCTCAAAACCCAAATATGTCACATATGTATCAAAGTATCATAGGAAAAACACAGTGGTAATGGCTCTGTCAAATGGTTTTGCATGAAAAACAGTCACTGTCTTGATCATAAGAGGATTTGACAAGTGATTAGAAGAGAGTATAATGTGGGGAGAACAACTGTTAGGAACAAAATGACAATATCCCTGGCAGTGTTTGACAATGTCAATGGAGGATGTGGACAAGTGAAAATGAGACTATGTCATAACATGAATGATGAGCAGTGTTAAAATGACAATGGAAATAATAATGACAGCAGTGATGTAGTGGCAAAGAGAGGGCGTGGAAGCAGAGACACCACTGACAATAGATGACACAGGCATATATATCAATAGCATAAGCTTGGAAATCCCCACAATATCACTAACATTCATTTCGAAACCCTAAGAAGTGAATTTGGAAATAAACATAGGGTTTAAATTTCTCCTCATTAAACACTTGTTTCTCCACTTTCAAAACATCATAATCATGTCCAAAATTCACTGAGAAAACGCGAAGAACCTACTTGCAAGCCGATTGAGGTGATTTGGCATGAAACTGGACGCAGGAGCGAAATTTTTTTCGCTTTGAGATTATACGCGTAGCGCGCTCAACCAGTGCGCTGCGCGCAGCATGTGCGTAGCGCGCTTGCTAATTTACACGGGCCTGTGAAGCCCAGTGTGTCGCGCGCCTCCTCTGTGCGTAGCGCGCACTTCCACCTCCGGTCCACGGCTTTGAAAAACAAGTTTTCGCCCCTCAACTCACCAATTCGAACTCTGCCTTGGGAATTTGTGCAAATGAGTTGTTTTCCATGGCTTATATGTGTAGAAAAATATCTCATAAAAATCGAATTTGATTTAATTTGCTCCATAACCTACTTTGTAATGTTTGGGAATTTGGCACTTTATCACTTAATACAATGCTGTCTTTTGGCTCTTCATTACTTTTTCTGAGTCTTGGACTGATGAAATGTCTTGATTCTTGCAGGTATTTTGGCATTTTGGCTTTGGCAAAGATCAGAGGCTGCTTTTGAACTTATTATGGTGGAACAAATACACAATTATTACAAAAATGAAATTTGACAATTTCTAGTTCCAAAACAGAGTTTTGGACTAGAAATGTCTTCAAATGTTTTTGAGAATAAAAACGTGAAATAGGAACCTTTTGAAACCAAACTCAAGGCCTGCTGGCGTTTATTACATGTAGCAAAAGATTGAAAACCCTAGACTCTAGGACTAAAGACTCTTTTTGACAAAAATAATCATTTATGACCATGAATGAAGTGACCTGAACTTCAGTGATTTTTGAGGAATCTTAATTAGCCCTGCAGGTACAAGCATGAGGAAACACAAGACAACCAGACCCTCTCGTCAGTCAATGGCATGTCCCTAGCGAAATGCAACGAAGTGGAATGAGCGAGACACCTAAAAGTGATATGCAAAAAGAGAAATGATCTCTGACGGAGGGCTGTAAGGACCGACTCTAACAGAGTGTCTGGGGAAGTCTTCAGTTGGACCAGCCGACTCTCAGATTCATAAATTTGAAAAAGCCCATCATTTCTAATTTCTCAAAGTTATCTGACGAAATTGTGTTTTTTACAGGGTTTTTAAGGGTTGTGCCTCTCTTTAAAATTTCAAATTTCTAAAAACTGTGCTAAAACGGATTCAAATTTGGCCATGAGGGCCTCAGATCTGTAAATTAGTTTGTAAATTTGTAATTTTTTAAGGTTGTAAGGGTTTGATAATTTTCTTGGTGTATATATCTTCAGGATTTGACTGTTTCTTGCAGGTTGTAGGTTCTACTTAGAAATTTTTTTAAAGATTTGAGCCAGATCTAGCCCCCAAAGGGCCAGATCTGGCCTCAAATCGCCTCTGTGGGTAGATCTGGACGTTATTGGATTCAAAGAACATTGAAAATCTGAATTTGCAGGGAAATTTTTTAATTTGACTAGGTTTGATTACTACATAATTCTGCCTCCAACCTACGCTTCATTTTTCCTTGTTGTTCGACGTCTCCTCTTCATCAACAAATTGCTTTTTATTTTCCCGTCCATCCTTTAGCTCTACGCTGCTCTCATTTCTCTGTATTGCATTAAACACTGTCGTTGATCTTTGCCTATCCGAGCCTTCATTACTGTCGAGCTCCCTCACCCTCATTATCTGCTGTGTATCCCTTTTCCCTTGTCATCTACATCAACCTCTTTTTCTTTCATTCGATTAGCTCTCTCCTTACCATCCAACCAACTCTTCGAGCCCTCATCCCTCTTCTGCGGCCTGCTTCTCTACCTGCATTTTTTTCTCACGTCCAAGTTGCTCCAGCCTCCATTGCCGTCGAGCCCTCATCTCTGCAAGCCGTCGACCTTCCTTCTTCACGCCGTCCGTTTTCTCTTTTCCCATCGACCTACAAAACAATATCTGAACACACACATAAAAATTTACACATATATGAATTAAAATTTTGAAGTTGGATTCTTTTTTTTTTTTAAGGTTTTGGGTTAGGCTTAGTTTTAATTTCGATTTGTTAGTCGTAGATTTTAATAATTGTTAGTTGTTTAGTTTTAGGTTCAGTTAGATTTAAATTTGTGTGTCGTAGTGTTAGTCGTAGAGTTAGATTTAGGTTTGTTTTATTTTATTTTAGTTCTTAATTTATGATAGCGTAGGTTTAGTTAGATTTTTTAAAAAATTCGATTTTGTTTCATTAACATTTGTTTAATTTTTTTTAGTTTTAGTTTTAAGTTTAGCGTTAGTTGTTTTAGATTTTAATTTTTAATTTTTTTCATTTAGATGTTAGAAATCGATTTTGTATTTTAAACTTTAGTTTTAATTTAATCTTAGTTTAATTCTAACTTAGTTTTAATTTGGTTTAGAGTTAGTTTTGTTTAGTTTTTTTAATTCATAGTGTTAATTTTTACTTTTTAGGATTTAAAAAATAATAAAAAAATATAACATTTGGAAAACTTCCCAAAAAAGAGTTTTACCTCATAGTCAAAGTGAGCTTCTAATTTTTATCTAAAGTTTTGACTATATGGACATTTTAATTTTCGAATTGGGTTATATTAGAACATTATAAGTTTGGAAATACTTCAAGCATCTGGCATTTTAATCTAAATGATCGTTTCATGATAAAATTTGTTGATTGGCTTAAGTATATTAATGAATGGTTGTGGTGCTTTCTATTGAACTTCATTGTGGTCATAGCAGCAGTTATAGATCTAATACTTAAATTTAATTGCATAACGAGATATTTTTAACTCCATAAGGCACTGGTTTTAATGTAATTGATCTCGGAAATCTCGTTAATTTTATTAAGTATTTGGTGTTTTAGCTGTGTCTCCTAGATTGGTTGATTTGCAACCAATTCTCTTCCTTCATTTCTGTTAGGGTATACCTCCCTTAGCTTGCAAGGAGACAGCTTAGATAGAGAGATTGAGGATCAAGGTGAAAACCCCTGATCTGAGCTGTTGTCGCGGTGCCTAGACAATCTGTGCAACAACAGGTTCCATGATTGGTCTTTGCTCATCGCCTTGAGCATGCTGGACAAACAGGGCCACTCCCATTTCCCTTGTTCTTTAGCAACAGTGCTAAAAAATCTTCTTGCTTTTGGTATTACACTACTTCTAACTACCTTTATCCCTTCTTCAAATATATTTAGGAACTGAGCATAGGGATCTTGAAATAATGACTGGTTATGAATATTTGGAAGATAGGTTTCGACCAGGCTTAATTTTTTCTCCGCTAGATCAAGCTTAAGATTATTTTGAGAAAGAACTTCTTCCTCATCTTCATTATCATCTGAAATGGAGGACTCATCATATATTGCGGTGTTGTCCTCTTGCAGTCCTTGTATGCTCTGATTCAGTGGACTATACTTTGTGAAGAAATCATCATATTCTTGAGCAGGGGTATCTTTTATTACCTCAACCCTTTCAGGAGAAGGCTCCTTATCTTCAGCTTGCTCAAGAAACTCCTCTTTCTTCTCAACCTCATCATCACAACTGATAGATTGCTGACTCCAAGTTCATGACACCAATCAACTGCTGGTTGCCTTGCATGATTATTTTCTGCTTGAAGCTCATCATCATCATCAGACTAATCAAAAATTGGAAAATCATTAGTATAAACAATCTCACCAATCAAACATATTGGGTTATCAGTTTGTTTTTCTTTAAGCTGATCTGTGAGTTTATTTTCTAGTTTAAGACAACAAAGTTCAGTAGGTAGATGAGTAGAAGTGTTTTGTTCCAATGAAAGCTCAGAGGCTAGCTGTTTGTTTAATATCTAATCAATTTCTTCTTCTGTCAAAAGAGAAGGAATTTTCTTTTTGCTCTGGACAGAAACAAAATAGTCCTCTTCCTCTTGTGTTGACTGATTGTGAGGCTAGATGTCTTCTTGAGCCTCTCCTAGTGAATCATTACTTGTGCTTGCAGGGAAACTTTGAGGATTTTCTTCTATGTCTTGATTAATGTCACTCTCAAACAACTTTTCATGATTTTTGTGATGGTCAATTTTTCCATGAGATTCATGAGTTGTTTCTAATAGATCATCAGGATGCCATTCTCCTCTTATCAATTGAAATGAGTTATAACATAAAGGCAAAGACTCTAGATGTGTTATCTCTTCTCCTATTTCAGGTTTTGTGATCTTAGGATGGCTAACTGTTTCCTCAAAGCATTGCTCAATTTTTGTGTTTGCAGCTTGTTTGTAATGTTCTCTTATCAGTGAAACACAAGGTGTAGGTGTGTAGCTAGTACCTTCTTGACAATCTACTTCATTTGTTTCTTTGTAATCTTTCTCATCGTAAATATTTGGCTTATTGTTTCTGTTTTGTATTGGTTGAGTTAGTTTTTGATCAGGAGAAAGCATGGGTTTCTCTGGATAATCAACATCTGTATCTGCCTCATGCATTTCCGTTTTCTTATCAAGTATGTACACTATTTTTCCAATTAGGTCCAACAATGTGTTTAGTTTAGCTTCTCTGTCTATACCTGATTCCATGTTTGTTAATTATAAAGAGGTCACTGCATCTTTTCAACCAGTTAAGAGCCTTCTTCCAGTGGAATAATTAGGTCTTTTATGATTTTGGAGTCGCCAGGTGAAATATTTTGAACTTTGCTATCCACCGTCAGCATGATTGGGATTGCTCAATGCATTCCCAGGGGAGTTTACAAGGACTGGTAAAGTAATAGGCCTACTGGAGGCCAGTGGAGTCGCCAGGTGGAAATTTTTAGCTCCTTTGGAGGTAAAATATTCTATGGTCCACCACCAATGTTTATTATGAAACCAATCTGAAATATTTGGGTTTTCTGAGTTTTTTGTTTTGAAGGACTAATGAGTCTACAAGAGTTTGCTAGGCTATTATGCACTCAGAGGTCCCACCGTGATCACCAAAATTTTGGGGTCCTGTGATTTGGCTGATTGGGAAACCAAATGACAAGGAAACATATAAACCAAGCTTTAGAGCTTTAGGATCTAGCCCTCCTAGTCTCAGAGAGGGATCTCTCAATGTGTGCAAAGATATGTCTTATTTGCTTTTAAGGTTTGATTTTAGGCTAGTTATTAAGTGCAAGTTTGTTCTTTTCGGTTTAGTTGGTTGGACATGAATGATCTAGGAAGCATATATGGAAAGGGGAAATATTAGAGCAATTGGGCAAAGGAGTCAAGAAGAAGTTATAACAAGCTCAATCAATGGATCTTGGGTTTGGTGGGTGAAATGAAATGGACATTAAGGATTTAGAAGGAGAAGTAGAACTAAGGGAAATTAAGAACCCTTAGTTATATGTATTTCTCAACAAAGGGACTTAAAAACATCATCTGAACATGAAAAGTAATTTGATAGATAGGGCTAACTATGAATTCTACAAATCACACTTCAGAAAATAACAATTTCAAGACAAAATTTTCAAATGAAATCTAGGAGTTGAGGAACGCTCTATTTCATCCAAAGATTTCACCTTCAAGGAATTTAGAAAACATAAAAGATTCATGAATAACTTTATCATTGAAGAGGTAACACCTAAAAATATCTGAATACAATTATAAATACCTTCAAAACAATTATCTCAGCAAGAACAAAGGGTATGATCAAAACAGACCTCTTTGGCAGACTGTAAACAATGGTACTTTAAAGGGAGACTTCAGAAATAGTTTTCAAGTGACAGCAAGTAAGCAGGGAAAACCACAAATCATTCTTGAGACCAACTGTTTGAAATATTTTTGAAATAAAAAATCATAAGGGTTCAAGAGAGCAATTAAGAATTCTCTAGAATGCCTCAGTAGATGAAAACATAAAGATAGTGAAGAGCAAACAGGTCTAAGGTGCTTCTAGGAGACATTTCTTAGCCTAAACTTTTTAATCTACTGTAGTAACAAATGATGAAACAGAATAGAAAATAGGAAAAACATTAAATATTATAATACATCACCAATATCCATGCTCAGGGATCCAATGATAGAGCCTTCTCATTAACAAAACATGTCAAAACATCATCAATCTTCCAATACTTCAATTTCTTCTTAATCTTTAGCCAGACTATGTACAACTTCAAAGAGTTTGAATGCTAGCAACCAACCCCTAAAAAAGAGCTTCTCATAGATTATTTATAGAAGAATGAGGAGGTGGAACTCTTTTTAGGGTTCAAAATGTTATTAATTATAGAATAAAAGCATTCCTAGCCTTGAAAACCACGCAAGGCCTAGGGTGGGAATGAGTTGCACTACTTTGTTTAATAACTCTGTCTTTACTTCCTCAGGATAAAGTAGGTGAAAAGAGTGGGTTTTAAGGCTTTCCCATGTCTTAAAATAACTTTTCTGACAGTCAAAAGATGTTATGTCAGTGTGATAACTGTCAAAGTGTCTTTGTAGGTGAAAAGCAGGCTACAGGTGGCTTCAGATATTTTGATGAATTAACCACTCTGTGTTGATGTGTTCGACGCTGCTTGCCTTTTTTATCTATCCTTTAATCATCTTCATATTCATTCTTTGAACTGCAGGTTAAGTATTTTGATCCTCGGGATTCTACCGTAACCTCTAACCTTTATCTTAAACTCTGATACTCTTCACTATTCTTCATAAACTTTTATTGTTTGCTGACAGGTACTTTCTTTGTGTGTTGGATGGTTTCATGATCTGCATCGATGGTCATGAATCATTGATCAAATTCTGAACTAAATCCTATGGATCACTTTCTATGTTTGTTTTATCTCCAAGGATCATCATCCTGAGACAATTAGCCACTTAATTGGTTGTGGGAGGGCCTACAAACTTTAAGCCTCCATTTAAAACCTGCACATAAAACAAAAACATTAAAACAAAACATGTGTTTTTGTGGTTTAGACTGTGTTTAGAGGCTACGAATGGGCAGAGGAGTAGTGCAAAAGAAGGTGGATGCAGTGGAGTGGACTCCATAGAGGAAACCATGAAAAACAAGGTTTAAATTTGCTTGTGGCGCGAAATGAGCATTGGTGGTTTGGCGGAAAACCGGAGGCGATTTTTTCATGGGGCCGAGGTGGTTTGTGGTTTTATGCAGGGTGGACGCGATAGACATCGAAGGCTGACACGTGTCCTCTCAAAACCACCCATTTCACATTAAAATTGCGTGATGGATGAGTTTGGGTAAAATGGGCGTGAGGATGAATGTTAACCATCTGATCTGGGGGTAATAGATCGACGGCCACAGGGGAGCGCGATGGTGAGAAGTTGTGTGGTTAAATGGGTGGTGGGGCCTAACAAATGCGTCAGCAAAATTGTTGTGTAGTGGAGGTGCCATTGGCGGGGTTAGAGCTATGGGATCAATGGTGGCCGTTGGATCTGGATGATCAACGATTGAGATTAATTCCGAGGGGACGTGCACATCGGCAGAGAAAAGGCGAGTGGAACGGGGAATCCTATAATTGCGATGCGCTAAAGAGACTAGGACCGTTAAAATAGCACAGAGATCAATGGTGGAGATCTATTCTAGGGATGCACATCGGCGGGGGAAAAGAATGGATGCGGAACTTTGGGAAATAACGAAATCACGATAGCCGTTAGATCTGTCAAGATCAACGGTCCAGATTGAATCAGGTCACATATCGGAGGTGAAAGCATAGGGGGAAGTGGATGGAAAAGGGAAGTTGCGACGGGCGATTCACCCATGGCCATTGGATCTGGCAGATGATTAACGGTTGGGATCAAATCGGGAAATTTGCCATCGGCGGAAGAGGAGAAATGAGAAGTGGGAATAGGGAAGAGCGAAGTGCGATGGCCGATGGGCTCAGTGCTTGGTCACAACTCTGGGTCTTATGGTGGAAAAAGGGGCTAAGGGCTTACGTGGAAGGTGCTTAAGGCCTGTTGTGTTAAAAGAGTGTTTTTTAAGGCGAAAATGAATGTTTTTTTAGCCTAAGGAAGGGTTTCGATAGGGGGAAAAGGAGGTTCAAGACCAAAATAAAGATTATTTATAAGTTCTTAAGGGGTTTTGATGGGGAATTAATGGTAAATTAAGGTCATAGAGGGAAAAAAGGAGAACTGATGGAAATGGAGGCTTGAAACAGTCTTTTTGAATCAACAAGGCTTCTTTGAAGATTTTGAAGTGAAAACATCAATGAAGGTAGGTTTCTTTGGATAGAGAGAACAATCAAGCTTCAAGAACTAACATATTAGCTTGAAATTGTTTCTTGAAGGCTACAAACTATTCTAGCCATCATTAGGTATAATAGAAATTATAGATGGCTAACAAAATGTCAAGGGAGTTGGAAATGAGAATTAAATTACAGATTTGAGGGGGTGGCTTCCTAGGAAATTTAGAAGCCTAGGACTTAGGGTTTTACAGGAAATATATTTAGAGACTAGGAAATGGTAGTGTAGGGGTAGGGATAGGTTTAATAATTATGTAGGAAAGGTTTTTAGGGTTTAAGGACATCAAATTTGGGAATTAGGAATTAAACTAGGGTTTCTTCACTAGAACAAATGGCAATTTCACTTAGGAACAAAAAAAATATGAAATTAATGTTTAGGAATGCAAGGAGGAAAGAAATTTGTTGTACTTACTTGCTAGAGAGTGTTAGAGGCATTTGGTTAAGGTTTGGAAGAATTTGGTTTAGTTTTGATGTTTGGAGAGCTCACTGGACAAAAGCGCAACACATCAAGCAAAAGTGCAGCACCTTTCCCAGAACCATAGTGCCATTGAGAGAAAAGTGTAGTGATTCCTATTTAAAGCACAATGCCAGTTGAGAAAGTGTAGCGCCACCCTCCTCTAAGTGAAACGACACAAAAGACTCAGCCTCCGACCCTACAATTCGATTTTTTGAACCAAGGGAGTGTGTGTTTGACGGATGAAAGAGAAAATGAACTTCTTTTTGATGTCTTGGTGGTCTTTATACTTCATCATTTGAATGAATTGGGCCTTGGGACCCACTTTATCCTTTATTCACTTCACTTTAAACTCTGAATATGCACCTTTGCATTTGACTTTTTCTTTGACAAATTGATAATTTAGTGACTTTGATAACAATTTGAATTTGAAATTTTGATGCTTTGGAATGTTGGAACTCTGAGTTAGCAACTTGGGAATCATGAACTTTATTACATTTCGAATGACATAAAATTACATAATGAAAATTAAAAATTACATCTTAAAACCAAAATTACATGCTGAAATAAGAATTTCTTCTTTACAAATGATCTTCATATGATGAAGAGATGTTATTTGATCATGCTTTGCTTGTTGACTTTATGCAGTGGAGATGAAGTTTTATTGGACCTTGGAACCCCTAATGACCTAATGGAAACCTTGATTGACCTTAAAAGACCTAATGAAACCTTAAAAGATTGGACTTCGTGATGACATGAATGATGTGGTGACATGATGATATTAACTTTATGGATGGTGTAGAGTTAGCAAGGTATGAAACGATGCCAACAAGTAATAAAATTTGAGGAAGATTGATGTTTTTGGACTAGGGATACCATCAGTGACTAATTTTTTGCATGAAATAGCGGAATGATAAAAAATTTCTAAGTGGGACCCTTACAATGATATGAAAAGAGGATTTTTGATCACTGATGGCAGAATGCAAATACTGACACTAACAACTCCCACAACAAGGCATGCCAACAACTATGAACCTTTTCAGGTAGTTCAGAGCCAACGAACTCGAATTCTGAGCCACTTTTTCAGGGCTAGGTCTCATGACTCTACCTAAAACTTCATGAAACTTCCAGAAAATCAGTGAAACTCCATGGCCTTCACTTCAGGATTTCAACTCCAGTGATTCTCTACTTCACACTTGCAGAAAATGTAACTGATATTTACAATGAAATGGAAAACTGATTGGGAAATATACTTCGGAAAAGATAGTGCTTAAGGAGCCTACCATTGATTGGTCCTCTTAAGCACTCTTGTCCATTCATCTCTTCAATAAAATAAGCATTCTGTCCTTGAGAAGTTGAAATCCGATATGGACCTTTCCATAAATTCTCAAATTTTCCATGCTTACCCTTATCCTCATTTCTGGCATCCCAACAGAGTACTACATCTCCAATATTGAATTTGTCTTCCTTTGTTTTCAACTCATAGATATTCTTTATCCTGTCATGGATTTTTGAGGTATTCTGAAATAATTCATTTCTCGTCTGCTGAAGGTGTATCATTTTATTAATCCGGCGGTGTATGTCATTTTCCTCAGTCCCTGCTTCTTGAAACAATTTAATTACCGGGACTGCTAATGATGAAGGAAACACAGTATTGACACCATACACAACTTGAAAGGGAGACATTACAATATACTTCTTACTACTCACCCGGTCTTCCCACAATGCATTGATTAGATTCTTATGCCAATTATTTTTATTTACCTATAACATTTTCTTAATGATATTGATCAAGGATTTATTAAAGGGTTCTGCCAATCCATTACCTTGCAGGTAGTAGGCTGTAGAGTGTCCCAACTTGATGCTATGTCTGTCACAAAACTCAGTCATGTTATTAGACTTGAATGTTGTCACGTTATTTGTGATAATATTAGTAGGACAACCGAAACGAGACAAAATATTAGTTTCTAATAACTGAAGGATCACAAAATCTGTAGCTTGTCTGGTCAACATCGATTCGATCCACTTTGTAAAGTAATATGTTGCTGTCCATATCGACTTGTGCTGTGCAGATGATACTGGGTGAACCTCTCTTATGAAATCTAGGCCCCACTACTGAAATGGTGCATGTACTGAAATAGGTTGAAGAGGTAATGGGAGAAGATTTCTTTTACCCTGAAAAACTTGGCATTCGTGACAACTATTTATTGTTTTGTACAAATGAAAAAACTCTTAGCCAATAATATCCCACTCTCAATATTTTATTGGCTGTGGTCTTCCAATATGGGTGGTCCCCACAATATCCTTTGTGGAACTCATTCATCAATTATTTAGATTCTTCTTCGACCAAATAGTTCAGCAACACACCTCCGGGATCCTTCCAGTAAAGTGCATTGTCCAATATACAATACCTGGAAGATTTGAGCTTCAAAGATCTGCCTTGACTCTTAGTCATGCCTAGAGGAGGGTTTAGGTGTTGCAAAATATAGATAATATCATAATATCATGGAGGTGATAAAAAGCTATCAAATACCTAAATGAGATTCACTTCTTCTTCGTTATCAGACAAGGTTGAAATTAAGTTGATGTCTAGAGAATGGAGGTTTGACTCAAACATGAGCTTGGCTAAGCCGTGACCTTTGATCATCTTGGTGGGATTGATCTCAAGGTCATATTCTAGTAATGTTTTTATCTATCTCCCTCTCCTACCTTCCGGGTATGTCTGCATGAAAACTTCTTTTACAGTTGCATTAGGCACATAGGAAAGAGTATGTGAATGTAATATGTAAACTCTAAAATCATTCAGTACTTTTACCAAATCCAAACCCTATTTCACTACGATTTGTACCAAAGGGCTGCATCTCTGATATTGCAACTGAATAATGCAATTGGCATCTTATTTTTATCCTTTTTCTGCAACAAGACTATTGCCACGGTGTGCTCAGAAGAAAATGAGAAGATTATGAAATCAATAGTATAACCAGGACTTATCAAAACATGGGTAGTGGTCAAGGAAAAATTTACTGAATTGAAGGACTTTCGAGAATATTCAAACCACTTCACATGATTAACTTTCTTCAACATATTTGTCAATTCTCTAAGATGATCAGCCAAATTAGGAATGAATCTAGTTAAGAAATTCATCTTACCATTGAATGCTTGTATTTCCTTTTTTATGTGATGGAAATCAATCGGTTGTATTGCTTGAACACAAGAAGGGTCAATCTAGATCCCATCCTTGGAGATGATGTGACTGAGAATTTTTCCCTCCTCCATGGAAAAAAGGATTTTCTTTGGGTTGAGAGAGATTATGAACTTCATGCATCTCTAAAAAAAAATTCTTAAATGATGCAAATGTTCATCATCAGAATGTGAAAACACTATCAATTCATCTAAATAAACAACCAAGAAAACATCTTTTTCATTGGAAAATGCTATATGTTACATCAATTTTTGGTCATCCAACTTTTTACTATTAGATGGACCAAAGTACAACATGTAAGACCAATTTTACCCCAATTAAAATTGCTTTCACTATGAAAAATAACTAAGTAATCCATAATTTATTAAGTTGTTTATGGTCTAAACAGGAAACCCCATGAGCAAATATTGAATAACTCCATATTTGTTTGATTTTCCTCAAGGGATAATTAATTAAATAGTGGTTTAATTAATATTCCTAATCATATTTAACCCAAAACAGGAAAATTAATTAGATAAATCACTATTTATCTTATTATTTTCTAGGAATAATTATTTAAACATTATTTAAATAATATTCCTTGTTAAATTTGACTAAATCATTTTTAAATAATTGAGTAAATCACTATTTATTTAATTATTACTCAACCACATTATAAAAATAATAAATAAATCATTTATTTATTTATTATTTACAAATAAATGGATTTGACCAAATTCAAATTATTTTTCCCTTCAACAAAAATAATAAAATATTCCATAAAAGTTGGATCTAGATTTGGTTAATAATATTTTAATTATGCACCAATATCTAGAATAACTCAATATTTTGTTATAAATTGAAGGGTTTTTCCATTGATTCACTACCTTTTGTTGCCTAAATATCAATCTAGATCTATACTTTTGGTCTGACTTTGATCCTCCATCATTGTCATATTTTTTTATCTTTTTTCTTGTGAACTCCCTTTGAGTTCCATTTTGTGTAGTTTTTCTACACCATCAAGAGAGAGATAGATCTTATATTTGAAGCGCTGAGGACATATAAGAACCCATCCCATTGAGGGGGGCTGGTAACGTCTTTATATGCTCCCTTCCCAGGTGTCATAAATACAAAATTCTTAAATATATATATATATTATTGTCTTGTTTATTGGTTGCATGGAGCAAATCTTGCTTTTATTTACTGTTTAATGTCTTTTACTGCATAGATCTAGATTTGTAGCATTTATCTTGGTCAACTAACTAAAAATTTAAAGAAATTGGTAGCCATATTTGATGTTAGAGTTGTTAGTGTGAATTCTAATCGCAAGTGTACGAAAAAAGGCCACTTTAGCTATGCATAACAATCAGCAACCCAGTTCCCTTGACATTGTTGTTGACCAACCTGTGGGTTTTCTAGGAGAGCACTAGTTCATTATCTCCAAATCCACTCTTTGGGATAGTGACACCATGTATGTCAGCCCAAAAACTTAGTCCATTTGCTTCATATATGCAATACCAAAAGAGATCGATAATCCTCCATTCCCTTTCTCGAACTGCATAACCATAACGAAAACAAATGGCACGCGACATCATAAAAATGTGTTTAGATTCCCCTTTTCTAAATAAATTTTGGCATGAATATAACATGCTTGGGGGCACCTATGCCCCTCAACCATAAAAATCCCAACTCTTAGCTAGAAACAACACTGAAACCCCTTTTTTTTTCAATTTTCACTTTTCAGGTCATTTCCCGGGACAGGTCACAGTTTTCTACCTAGTACCTGCTACCTAGGTCATAGAATAGGCCCCAAAAAGTGTGACTTTGCATGTTCCTAGGCTCTGGGTGCCTAATCTGAAACTTTAATCCCCTAAAATGAAACAGTAGGGTTAGGCCTCTTACTTGCAACTGACGGATCTCAATACCAACGGTCGGTTTGACCGCTAGAATCGCCTCAAGATTTAGGGCCCTTTTTCCTCTCTACATTCACCACATCTACACTTGCAAATGAATTAAATTAGAGGGAAAATGCATTATTAAAAGAGAAACCCCATATTTTTTCTTTCGCTAGCTACGACCAAACCGTAGCTCCGTTTGACAGATCGTTAGCACCATTGGAAAGTTCTCACCGAGCTCTCAAATGGGTATCCTTTAGTTTTTTGTGATTTGATACTTCACCTTGACACCTCTTTCCAATAAGGGTCACTTCACCACTTCTCAAAACTGAATTTATTCACTTGCAACACTTGTACTTGGGGCACCACTTTTCCTCCATACTTGTCCATGCTCGTGTCGATTTTCTCCGTGAGTAACCATCTTGTACTCATGTTTTTATGGTCCCCACTGAACCTTTTCTGTGTGGCAGCATCTTCGAGTCGCCCTTGTTTAGAGCATTCAAGTTGAGTCATCATCGCATCCATTGAGTCTATCCCAAGTCCCTTTGTATCTCACTATAGTCCTCCATCCTTCATTGCTTGGTTCCTCTCTCGTGTCGCACATTGTATCTTTCAGTCATATTGTCCCCTATCCCCTTTGATATTATGTCAGTTGTTTCCAAGTAATCCATGCCCTTCATGCTCTAACAAGGGAATTCATTAGCCCGCTACTCAGTGCCCCCATTCCATGATCATCCCCAGTGCCAGTCTATCGGTCACTTTACTATTATCTCTCATGCCTTAGTTTATGATCCCTTATTGCCTCACCTATGACGGACCTCCTTCTATCGACATTAGCCTATTCATTCTAGAAGATAGGTCTAGAGAGTGGTGTACCTTGGTTCCAACTTCCACTCTTGTTTGGTGCCTCGGATCATGCAAAGGGACTCTTTATTGCCCTTTTAATTGATTTTTTCTCAGCTCCAGCTACTTACAGCATGATCGAGATCCATTTACGTGATGGTTTAGTGATGCAGTAGATTGTACTGGTGATTCTCAGGTGTGTGTGAGATGTTTCACACCTCATGAGGGGGTGGTCCTTCAAGTATCCCCCCACATGCCCATATGACCTTCCCATTATAGCCTTCGGTGGAACTCCATATATTTGATGGTTTCGGCCTCAACCACTTGCAGCGCCTTTTAGTTTGCATGTATCATTCGGATTTTCAGAGCCCTCTCCTATTTTATAGGGCCTCTTCGATTGTACTTATATCTCATGTACTCAGATATTATTGTATAAGTCCTAGCTGTTATCCCAGGCACAATATGTATGTGGGATCCATTATCATGTTTTTATCTAGCCCATGTTTATGCCAGCATGTACTATATAGTTCAGTCCCTTGTTTCCTGGATGCATTATTCTTTGTACTTTGTTATCTTCGCGGGCATAGGTATTCCTCCCCCGCCTCTTGTAGAATAGGTACTCACTCATAAAAGAGACTTGCCGCACCTATAATTCTCGCCTCCTCAGGGTCTTGTCCTCTATCGCTTTAGTCTACCTTATATTTCTCTCTCTCTGACTCCCCCTTCGGTGTCTTGTAATTGGGTTCTTACAACGTACTTCGGTCATACAATTAGCTCCTAATGCTCGCATACTAGGGGGCAATCGGTTACACCAATTTTTGGTCATCTAACCTGTTACTATTAGATGGACCAAAGTACAACATGTAAGACCAATTTTACCCTAAGTAAAATTGCTTTCACTATGAAAAATAACTAAGTAATCCATAATTTATTAAGTCATTTATGGTCTAAACAAGAAACCCCATGAGGAAATATTGAATAAATCCATATTTGTTTGATTTTCCTCAAGGGATAATTAATTAAACAACAATTTAATTAATATTCCTGGTCATATTTAACCCAAAATAGGAAAATTAATTAGATAAATCACTATTTATCTTATTATTTTCTAGGAATAATTATTTAAACATTATTTAAATAATATTCCTTGTTAAATTTGAGTAAATCATTTTAAAATAATTGAATAAATCACTATTTATTTAATTATTACTCAACTACATTATAAAAATAATAAATAAATCATTTATTTATTTATTATTTACAAATAAAGGGATTTGACCAAATTCAAATTCTTTTTCCCTCCAACAAAAATAATAAAATATTCTAGAAAAGTTGGATTTAGATTTGATTAATAATATTTTAATTATGCACCAATGTCTAGAATAACTCAATATTTTATTATAAATAGAAGGGTTTTTCCATTCATTCACTACCCTTTGTTGCCTAAAGATCACTCTAGATCTATACTTTTGGTCTGACTTTGATTCTCCATCGTTTTCATATTTTTATATCTTTTTGCTTGTGAACTCCCTTTGAGTTTAATTTTTGTCTGGTTTTTCTACACCATCAAGAGAGAGAGATCTTAGATCTGAAGCACTGAGGACATACAAGAACCCATCCCATTGAGGAGTACTGGTAACATCTTTCTATGTTCCCTTCCCAGGTGTCATAAATACAAAATTCTTAAAAAAAAATTAAAAAAAATTATTGTCTTTTCTATTGGATGCATGGAGAAACTCTTGTTTTTATTTACTGTTTAATGTCTTTTACTGCAAAGATCTAGATTTTGTAGCATTTATCTTGGTCAACTAACTATAGATCTATATAAATTGGAAACAATATTTGATGTTTGGGCTATTTTTTATGCACAGCTAAAGTGGGCTTTTTTCGTACGCTTGTGATTAGAATTCACACTAACACTATGTCCATCACCCGCTGAAACGTGGCCCCTGAATTCTACAAACTAAATGGAATCTTTGCATATTTGAATGTGCCCCAAGGTGTAGTAAATGTTGTCTTGTCTTGATCATCCTCATGCACTAGAATATGGTTATATCCTGAATATCCATCCAGTAGCTACATCCGGGAAGAACCAAAAACTCTTTGAAAGTTGTGATCCATTTTGGGAAGTGGATAGTTGTCCTTTAGAGACACTTTGTTCAAGTTCCTGAAATCTATGTAGAGTCGTATTTCTCCAGTATTCTTTCTTACCGGCACCAACATCGAAACCCAATCAGAAAATCTTATAGGAACAATAATATCGGACTTCAAAAGTCTGTTTACTTATTTTTCAATTGATGGTAGCAATCTGGGATTGATCCTTCTCAACTTTTGTCGAATGGGATTTTGATCAGACTTATTCGGAATAGTGTGTTGAATGATTTTCTTGTCATACACCTTTAAATTTGCATATTCCCATGCGAAAACATCAGAAAATTTAGAAATTAAATTAACATATTCAGCGTTTACCTTAGGAGATAAAGACTTGGAAAGTTTAACCATGTTTGGTTTGTCTGTTGCCCCAATGTTTACATCTTCTACACCATTTTCTGTAGGCACCAATGTAGGCTTTATTTCTACATCATCTTGGTAAAAAATTATTCCAAAGGTATGAGACCTTTTGGAATATTGTTGTCTTTCATCTGTAGCACATCCACCTGAGTTACTTCTATGTCCTGGTCATATTTGTCACAAATTTAATCTATGGAGAAATTCTCAAATTCATCCTCACATTGGAGAAATGTATTTACATGCTTATCATCCCATAATACTTGCCAATACTGCAAGTTATCGGGAACAGTGGGCTGATGTTTCACATGAATCTCGAATTTCCTGTTTGAATGATGGGGATATTAAAATTTCTTACAAATGTAGCCAATGAATATGCCATGACATTTTGACTCCTTGGCACAATTGTAAGTGTATACTCCAGAAACATTTTCAAAATATCTAGTACAACATTCATGTATGTTCTCATTCAAGGATGGTTAGCTTGATATTCACCTTTAACTTGCTTGTTCACAAGTTCTAACTCACCATGCACTGAAATTATTTTTGCACCCAATTTCTTCAATATCTTTAGGCCAGTAATCAGTGCTTCATACTACGCGTCATTGTTATTGCAATCAAAAGCTAAATTATAATAGAATAATATAACATTTGTAGGGACCTTACAAGGCTGATGAAAAGGGTTGTAGACCCAAATTACAATGTCTACCCCGTCTTTTCCCAAGGCACCATCAAATTCCATGGACCATAGAAAATTTTCATCCTCCAAGTGCTGAAACTCTGATTTATGTTTTGGCTCAAATTTCTGAACTATTTCTTGATGGTTTTCTAGACTTTCTTTTGCTTTATCTAATGGATGTTCTAAATTTTTCTCTACTTCATTTGATGGTTGTTCTGATGAACTCGACAGATTCTCTTTTTCCTTTTCTATAACTTTTCTGATGCAAATATGAGTCTATGGAACATATTCTACTTCTACAAGCTGGATATCTACATAATTTAAGATGCTATCATTAAACAAAAAAAATGACTCTAAATATGTATGTACAACATTTATCGAATGATTGTTAGGCTTTTATTTGCTTGTGATCATATATTTCATCTTTGTTTCGGGGTACAATTTTCTCAATTGTCCGAAAACTAGGATGGTTGCCAAAGAAAATTATAATTGCAATGTGTCTCTCAATCCCCCCCACCAAAGATCTTGACAACAACATGTGAAACCATGGTGGTATGTCAGCTACCACCACGTCCATTAGAAAAATCTTTGCTAGAATATTCTCTAGGGAGACTACCAAATATTTAATAAGGAAAATAAAATGGACTATACCTCAATCGAAGGAGTATAAGTCATGGTAGGGATGAGTGATATCAAGGCCCAACTTCTCCATAATGGATTTCTACTTTAGATTATGGGAGGCTCTGCAGTCTAACATGGAATTGTGTAAAATGCATTGGTAGATTCTTAGACCCAAGTAGAATGGAGGAACCTCACTATATTCTAACTGACCATTAATAGCATGACCAAAAATGAGTTCAGGCTGATCATCTTCAACATTTACCGTGTCATACAAAGGATATACTTTAAGCATTTTGGCAACATGGGACTTATACTGGTTATTCTTAACAAGCTCGGTTAAAGGAATAGACACTTTCAATTTTGAAATTTCAGTTTCTGGGCTGAAAGGAGTAGATTTGTCTACCTCTTTAATGACGATTTCTCATTTGTTAGCATAGTCCTTTGATGGAGCCTCTTTCTTCTGACTTTCCTTTTCCTTACTTGTTGCTGATTTACCTTGCTCTGATTTTTTACTGTAGGCTCTTTTCCTTTACTCTGATTACTCGGAGGATTCTGATTTGTTTGAGTATTTTTCTGCTGAGATGCCCTCTTCTGAATGGGATTAACCGACACATCTTTTCTCCTTAGTGAGTTCTACCTTTGTTGTGAACTAAGTGCATTCAAGTAACCCCGCTGATAATCATCTAATTTGGTCTCCAATTCATGATCATTGGCAAGGATAAATATTCATCCTTAGGCTCATCTTTCTTTTCAAAATACTCTTCATCTTCAATCAAAAACATGGGCAGACCATCAGCTTCGAAAAGGAGAATTTCCTCAACAAATTTGTCTTCATATTCTTATTCTATTCTTTGATCATAATTCTGTTGCAAGGGTGTCTAGATTTGTTGTTGCAGTGCTAGTTGCTCAGGAGCCCGCTGCTCTCTTTGCTTCATCCTTAACTCAGGCTGTTGTTGGCCTCTGAAGTTAGGATTTCTGACCTCAAGCTGTCTTTCAGTAATGGACATCCTGTAAACCATCCTTTCAATATTCCTTATCAAAGTGTGCATCTTGGAATCAAAAGATGAGGTGGATGGTTCATCTTTAATGGCACTGACTTTTCTCTCATTTCTAGCTCTAGCTCTTTTCATTAACAAGTTTTCTTCAATGTTGATTGTGTTCTTTTGAATATATTCCAATGTAGTTGGAATTATTTCCCTTAGTTGGTACGCCATGTCTAGATCAAATGCATATAGATAATGTATGAGAGCTAAACCTGGAGGAGGCTTGATCTCAACGCGAATTGAATTATAATTTCTATTGAAGCAAGTATTGAAATCTTGGATTGATTCAATGGGATTTATATTTATGTTCTCGTACTCAGAAAGCAACTGTAAATGATTTTTCTTCACCTCCCATTGGGCTATAAAAGCATCAACCAACTGGTCTGGAGTGGAAATGGAATTAGCAGTCAAGGATCTAAGCCAAAATTTGACATCTCTAGAGAAGCTCTAGGCTATAATTCTCATTTTGGCATTGTCAACATCTAATTCCTCCAATTCTATGAAGTCAATGACTTTGAAAATGTGTTGTTTTGCAGATATGGTATAATTTTCGTCAAAAAAGGGGAGTCTATAGCCACAAACCTAAGGTAAATCATTCAATTGAGTAAGTAATATAAGTGGGGAAAATATTGCCATGATTCCTGTTGAGTGAAGTGTTGTATTTAAAATGGGATGAGTTGACTGAATAGGTATTGGAACAGTAGTTGTAGGTATTGAAGTAGTAGGTATAAATGGTGAGGTCGAGGGTGCATATGAAAAATAAACAATTGATTGATCTTGAGTTGAGACAGGTATTGACTCTTTTTGGTAGGATTTGATCCAGGCTTTGATGTCAAGGTATGATTCAGATTTAATCTCTTCAAAAGGAAAAATTTCCTCAAGTTTCAAAGAACTAAGATCCAACTCAAATAATGACTTGACCTCAGTGAGTCTTACAGGATCAAAGACTATGTCGACTAAAGAGGTTTCAGACTTAGATCTAAACAATGACAATTCAAATTTTAGATAAAATGGTATATATTCAAGAGATATTACTTTATTAGGAAATGAATTAGATATTACTAATGGGGTTGGACCTGACTGAATCTGTGTAGCTTGATATCTATGATTCTAGACAAGCTTCTCTAGAAATTTGATTGGATCAGCTAGATCAGGATTAGGATTTTCTCTAGTGTATCTTCTCAAAGTGAGCTCTAAAATCTTGGCACTGCAATTATCCAATCAGTTTTCTGAAACTTAATCATATCATCCAAAGGATAAAATTCCAATGATTCTTGTCGCACACCCAGGGAAAATAAATCTTTCATTCCCTGGCAATGGTGCCAGTATGTTATCACTCCACCAGATCTCTAAGGCTGAGAAGGAGTCCAAATAGAGGTAACCATAGACCAATATTTTAGTTTGGTAGCTATCCCTACCAAACCAGATAGGGCTCTCTCCACAAAGTCACAACCAATAGGGTTGGATGAATTAGGTTTTTAGGCTAGGTATGAGTAGAGGGGTTTTTTTGTTTGAAATTGTCTTGCTGGATGTGTGAATTAGGTCAAAGAGGCTAGGTCAAGGAAAATAAGATTAGGGTTGTAGAGATTCAATGGACCAAGGTAGGTAGGAAGGCTAAAACTTTAGGGTTTCAGGGTGAGATGGATCATACTGATGAGGAGCTACAAAGAGCAAGGAAAAACATGTATTCTTTCTAAATTGCAGAAAATGAATAAATTATGAATATTTTCCCAAAAAAGAGCTTGAGAGATGTATTTTTCTTATCAGCTTGAAAAGCAACATATAATAGAGATGAAATGGATCATGAAGACAAAACATTCATACAAATGTAACATAAGAAGAAACTATGCTAAATTTCCATACCAAGGGTATCCCAAAGAAATAGCTGCAACTCTCTCATTAAATTCCTACCAAATACTTATTACACTAGAGTCTCTAATCAATGCAACAACATCCAACCTCTGAAATGAGTCAAAAAGTACAAGATATAGACCGAAAAAAAACTTCTCCCAACTTCAGGTGTCAAATCCCTGAGTGGAGGAGCAGTTCCACCAAAACCTGAACTGATACTTAGAGTATAGGGAGGTCAAACAGACTCATCCCTCACTTTTTGGAAACTAATTCATTACATCACATCAAAAGTTTTCATCTAATGTATTTACCCTAGATAAGTGTAAAAACATAAAAATTACATTTACATCATGAATTACATTGGTAGAAACACCATTTTCCAAGGTGAAAATGGAAAAACTAAGAAAAGTTGGAAATATTGGTAGACTTAGAAATTTTTTCAAAAGTGAAGCGCCAAGGTCAAAAGTGCAACGCCAACTTCAACTCTACGTTTGAGGGGGTTCAAGGTGTCCAAATTGAGCTCAGGATAGCTCATTATAAATCATGTCCAGTCTAGTTTGGAGATCTATGTTCAGTTTCCAAAATGATGTTGATTTGAACCTCCAAAATTTGATTTGCCCAAGACTAGTCGAAATCACAGCGCCAACCTCCAAAATAGGGCAGATATGTGATTTTTATAGTGTTTTTTGACTTTTTTATTGCTCCTTTGACCCAAATTTTTTTTGTAAAGTTATTTTCTTGACTGTAATTTTCATTTTCAATATAATGGTTCTTTCATTTTGGCCATTAGAGGTCCCTAGAAAAAAATTCGTGCCTAGGGCATTGCGCTTTTGAGAGTGTGACTATGCTAAATTGCCAAAATGCAAAAATTACCAAAATTTTTCAAAATTTTTCAAATTTCTTCAAAATTTCTTCTGTGGGAGGCTGATAAGGTATGTTAGGAATGAGTGATGCCTCAATAAGGATATCACTATTGTCTTCTTAATTTTTCTTGGTTTGGGTTTCAAGTCTTGATTTGGCCTTTTGGAGCTTTGACCTTGCAATTTGATTTCTCTTGCAGTAGTGTTTGGCCATCTTCCTCAGTATGTCATTTTCCTTCTTTTCCTTCTCTAGGAGCTTCTCAAGATGCTCACTATCCCTTTCAAACCAATGCTCCTGATTCTCATTGACCATGATGGCAAACTACTCATTTAGAGTGAGCTCATTGGCAAGTTCAGCCTCATTTTGCCTCTCTAGTTTAGATCTCTTCTCAGCCCTCTAGTCCTAGGTCTTCTTCTTGGCACTTGTTCTTCTGCCTCTTTTTTTTTCACCATATCTCTCATAAGCCTCATCAAGAAAAGCCTTTGCCTTGTTTTCTTCTCTCTTTTCCTTGAGAAGCTAAATCTCCATGATTTCTTTCTTGGTTTTGAGTTGTTGATTTTCCTGCTCATAGTATGAAATCAAAAAATTAGATCTCTCTAATTTGGTCTAAAGCTCCCTGATTTGGGCATCGTTCTCCTTTATAATAAAATTGGAGGCCTCATCATCATGATTCTCATCCAAGTCAACAAGATACAAATATGTTTCTGTCTCATTGAGGTCTTCCTCCTCCTGGATGGCTTCCTCATGTACATCATCCTCTGCCATCTTTTTTTTCCCCTTATGTACATGATTTTTTGATGAATAAGGCAAGGTCCCTCCCACAATATATGGGAAAAACACCTGCCTATTTCCTCTCTAATACGTCTTTTCCAATATGCCCAATTCAACCCTCTTAGGCTTGCTGATCAAAACTCTGCTAGGTGACTCAACCAGATCCTGAAATGGTGATGATGGTGGTGATGTTGATGAGGTGGTGATGGTGAAGTGGACTGAGGTGGAGGCATAAATGTCATAGGATGAGATGAAGAAAGCATATCTTCAACATGTGGAACTTGTGGAGCAGTGAAGATGTCATTGGCAATGAAGTTGTCCCATGAGATGTTCAACTGGTCAAGGTGATGGAGTACAATGATTTTGATCAATGAGTGGTGGAAGAGGCTATTCATCTGTTGGAAATAGTCTCTCTTTTGTACAATGAATGCCATTTTTTCTATGCTCCATAATAGATAGTATGGGATATTGAGCAATCTTACTCTTGTGAAGTGCATCAATAGGCTAATGTGGTATGTGTAGAGCCTACAAAACCTTCCTTCACAAGAGAATTACTTCATGATTATTTTCATCATGGGGGCATACCTCTCAAGAAGGTTTTTGAAATGGAAAACCCCCTTCCTGTCATTTCTGTATCTTGGTTTGATTAATGGTTCATAGTACTGATCCTCCAAATATTTAGATTTAAACCACTTCCCACCCATGTTTGGAATCCTTGTGGCACCAACAATGATAGATGTAGATATACTGAAGGTCACACCTACAAGGGTCACCTGATTGTATCTAAGGTTTTAAATTAAGACTCTACTCAACATAGGATGATGTTGGACACTCTGAATCATGTTGAAAAAATCAAGGCAACCTACATACTCAAAACAAATTACAGTCATAGGAGAGGCCATCAATTCATTTGTGTTGGTGGGCTCTAGCCTTTGGATTCTTCCTCCTCTATGAGCCCTTATATGTTCTCTATCCTCCTTTTCTTATCTACCCTCCTCTCACATATAGTCTTTGTCTTCCTCCATAGTGTTTGGTGGCCAAGAAGCCCCAGGGATGAGGAGGATAGAAATGGGGAGTGAAGATAGGTCTAGGGAATAGGGATAACTCTAGGAAACTTTAGGGAGATGGGGGAAGGGGTTATAGAGCTTTGGGATTTTATAGGAGGTTGAAATGTCAAGGGAGTTGGAAATGAGAATTAAATTAAAGGTTTGAGGGAGTGGTTGCCTAGGAAATTTAGAAGCCTAGGACTTATGGTTTTGGGGAAATGGATTTAGGGACTAGGAAATGGTAGTGTTGGGGTAGTGATAGTTTTAATAATGATGTAGGAAAGGTTTTGAGGTTTTAAGGGCATCAAATTTGGGAATTAGGAATAAAACTAGAGTTTCTTCACTATACCAAACGTGAATTTCACTTAGGAACAAAAACACTATGAAATCAATGTTTAGGAGTGCAAGGAGGCAATAAATTTGTTGTACTTACTTGCTAGAGAGTGTTAGATGCATTTGGTTAAGGTTTGGAAGAATTTAGTTGATTTTTGGTGCTTGGAGAGCTCACTGGACAAAAGCGCAACGCATCGGGCAAAAGCACATCGCCTTGCCTAGAAGCACAGTGCCAATGAGACAAAAGTATAGCGTTTCCTACTGAAAGTGAAACGCCAGTTGATAAAGTGCAGCACCACCCTCCTCTAAGTGAAACGCCACAAAAAAATCTGCTTCTGACCCTGAAATTCGATTTTTTGAACCAAGGGAGTGTGTGCTCGATGGATGCAAGAGCAAATGAACTTGTTTTTTATGTCTTGGTGATCTTTATACTTCATAATTTGAATGAATTGGGCCTTGGGACCCACTTTCTCCTTTCTTCACTTCACTTTAAACTCTGAATATTTACCTTTGAATTTGTCTTTTTCTTTGACAAATTGATCATTTAGTGACTTTGATAACTCTTTGAATTTTACATTTTGATGCTTTGACATGTTGGAACTCTGAGTTAACAGCTTGGGAATCATGAACTTATTACATTTTGAATGACATAAAATTACATAATGAAAATTAAAAATTACATCTTAAAACCAAAATTACATGCTGAAACATGAATTTATTCTTTACAAATGATCTTCATATGGTGAAGAGATGTTATTTGATCACCCTTTAATTGCTTGTCTTATGCAGTTGAAATGAAGTTTTATTGGACCTTGGAACCCCTAATGACCTAATGGAAACCTTGATTGACCTTAAAAGACCTAATGAAACCTTGAAATACTGGAATTCATGATGACATGAATGATGTGATGACATGATGATATTAACTTTATGGATGGTGTAGAGTCAAGAAGGTATGAAACGATGTCAACAAGTAATAAAATTTGAGGAGTTATGTTTTTGGACTAGGGCTACCATCAGTGACTAAATTTTTGCATGACCTAGTGGAATGATAAACAATTTCTGAGTGGGACCCTTAAAATGATATGAGAAGAGGATTTTTGATCACTAATGGCAAGATGCAAATACTGACACTAACAACTCCCACAAAAAGGCATGCCAACAACTGTGGACCTTTTCAGATAGTTCTGAGCCATCGACCTCAGATTTTGAGCCACTTTTTCAGGGCTAGGTCTCATGACTCTCCCCAAAAATTCATGAAACTTCCAGAAATTAATAATAGAAATGTAATAATGCTACTAATGCAATAATTGGTATAAGTACTTGATCTAACCCCTACTAGCCATGACAGGCATTTCGTCAAACATGTCAGAAATATGTAATCTACATGTCATGACAACAAATCTGAGCATTGGGGTCTCATACTTATCTGAGATTTGTAAATAAGCATTGATGCATTATCACAATATATTAATTATCATATATTAAGTCATATATTCATTTTTCATTCATTTTATAATCAAAAAATGATAAGCGCAATACATCAAGTCTGACATAAAACATACTCATAACCATCATATAAGCAATAGAAATAGCAAGGATATAACAACCTTAGAAACTAGATATGAAGAAGTACATTTACACATGAAATACCAAAGGAGAGGGAGATATTACTAATGAATTCATATTCCAACCAAGTCAGGGAATTCCATGAACCACCCAACCATATATTGGGCTGAACCAAATCTTTCTTTCAGCTAATCACCCTTGTTTCATATTCCAATAATGAATGTGGGACTCACGAGAAAAACAATCTAGGTTTCCTCAGGCTTTACCACAATCCACAAAGAGGTTACTAGGCCCAAAAAATAAACATGAAATACCAAGATTTACCATAATCTCACCATATACTAGTCCAGGGAACACTAGGCTTACACAAGCATCTATTCCCCGAGATCTCTCCACCAACACCATGAGGAATTTTTCTATATCCAGTCTCTAGGCTATACCATATATCCTACCATTCATTGGTCAAGGATTCCTAGGCCTAATTGAGACTTAACCCTCTAAGCTTTATCATATATCCTACCATTCACCAGTCTAGGATTCCTAGGCCTAATCGAGGGAATACAACTCTAGGATTTTTTGTATATCTTGTCATTCACTAATCAATGATTCCTAGGTCCACCGAGTTACACATAATTCATATTTACCACAATCCCACAATATACCAATCTATGGATTCCTGTGTCTTGTGTTCTTATTCAGAGACCACCCCACTCAGTTTCAAAGCCATCTAGCAATCCAGCTCAACCAAGTAAAGAGAACCCATTACACCATGCTTATTTGGAAATAGCAAGGCAAGGGTGAAAATTATTGTCACACCTAGAAATACCCACACAAATGATAACAAGAAAACCAAATACACACATGCATGTACCATGCATGCCAAATCTAGCAAGGAAATCACACATGAAAATCGATACCTGCAAGTAATCCTCATGTAGCCATTGGATCATGCTCTTCCTTGCCTGATATTTACTTACATTTTCCTTCTTTTTCCTTCCTTTGATTTCCTATATCCAATGCTATAGTGCTCTAAGAATAATCTAAGTGTATCTGAGAGAGAATGGAGAGAGATCTCCACCAAAAAAATAGTCAAAAGGATAACTAACAAAAGCTACATTGACAAAAGATATGAACTGATCCTCAGAAGAATTTTTATCAACGAGGCCTCTAATTTATTCATTTTCCATTATTTTCTTCCATTTTCCTCCTCACATGCAACCTGTGACCTTTCACCTTCATTTCCTCCTAATTTCCATTATTTTCATAAATAAAATGTCAATTAATACCTCTTTCCTTTCCAAAGCATTTTCCATTGCCTTTGCCAAATTCCTTTAGCAATAATAAACTAAAATGAACACCCACACTAGGATATTTTTCCCAACATTCAACTCGGAATACGTGTCCCATGACCATGTTCTTATTTTTCCTTTATTTAATTTATTACATGGATTTTTTACCAGGGTTGTTACAAAACCATCCCCCTTAGTGGAAAACTGTCCTCGGTGTTCAATGAAACCTATAACTAGCAAGACCCATGAAAACCAAAACATACTTCCCATGATGTTTTATAACTCATCTTGTTGCAATATTTACAATGATAACCTACTGAAAACATGACAAACATACCATTTACTGGAGCTTTATAACACATATCACTGTGTTATTTACAATAGTAACCACATATACACTCATTAAAATTTTCTTCAATCATCAAATAACCATACTGTTTATGGAGCTTTACAAATCCAGATCGATACATTATCTACAATAAAATACACATACATATATGCACATTTTCTCTAACCAACAAATAAAAGGATATGATGCTTGCATCTGCAAAAAGGTAATACAAACTCTCACACCTCCACCCACAAAGTAGTACTAGGATTCAAATCTTTTCTAGGAAGTCCAAAATCCACTGCCAAAGTCAAAGTTGCATCCAAGGTCCAACATTACAATCCTGCGCCACGTGTCCTCTCAGTAAACAGTTACTGGCTAAGTGTTCCAGGTCACACTCCCAATATGCATATGGTTCCATCTTCCAATGCTAATGACCAAGATCAATGTATTCCTCAACCTTCCCTTCTCTGCTACACAGTCCCTCATGAAATCCAATCACCCCCTTCTCTGTTGTCACTTACCTTCCAAGTTCTCTGACGTCCCCTTTCTTAGGAAATCCATCCCTTGGCAAGGCTTCCTCTCATTATAAGTTCAAACAAAAAACAAATATACCTACATAAAAACCATCATATCGGGCATAGCATACTCATGGAAATTAATGGAAATTATTGGGTACCAATGTCCCACAATGGACCTATTCCCGCATGCCTTACCATCATACTGCTGCATGTTCCAATTTATTTTCGTTGTTGCTTCTAATTCTTTGAAAATAAATTCCAACCACCCAAACCGGGCATTTTCATGCTTTCCTTACTAAGCACATAATTTCCATTAGAATCAAGACAAATTGAAATAAATCAAACCATAGCTCATTAATAAGGTACACTTGCGGCAATTATGGTCACTTCCTATCATGACAAGTCAAACTAACTCTTTGAAAAAATCATCATGTATAAGCATATCACATTTGGTTAGCTCAAAACACAACCATCATAATAAAAATCATATATCACATGTAACCATCATAAACTAGAATCATGGATCACATGCATAGTTAAAAATGAAATAAAGTATTGATACTTATCCTTTAATCAATACTTCGCTTCTAACTTTATCCTTTATCTTTTCCATATGCACACCAGATCATTTTCAACACCTGAAAAAACCCAGTTCCTTCTCTTCAACCACATGCACATACACATAGTGTGCATCACACACATACAACTGCACACAGTATACAACGCCATACAATACATGCACCTCTAGTTAACATACAACACATACACCTACACCCAACATACAACACAACACATACACTTGCATCCGGTGTATGACACAACACATACACCTAAACCCAGTGTACAAAAAAGCACAATACATACACCTACACCTAGTGTACAACACAACACATATACATGCACAAAGTAGAATACAACGAATGCACATGTCATGATACCACGACTACGCAATGCACATACACATTACCACACATAAAAAAAAACAACATGTACAACAAGCACACAATACCACATGCACACAAAAAAACATGTGCAGCATGAAGAAAAAACCACATATATAATAATACACATAGCACCACATGTACATAGCACCATATGTACAACATGCACACCATATGTGCACAACACCACATATGAAACTTTCAAAAATCACCATTTTTACACATCACCGCATATCGAACATGTGCACAACACCATATGTACAGAGCACCACATATCCAACATGTGGACAACACCGTATGTGCACAACACAACATATCCATCATGCACACAACACCATATGTACACAAAACTTCATAAAAAACATGTACAAAACACATTCTATACATAAAATTTCATAAAAAACATGTACACAACACCACATCCACACAACATCATATGTGCAACATGTACAAAAAATATACAAAAATAATACTACACATCTAAGAACCACACACTAACTCTACCAAGAAACCTTACTCTATCGCTATTCATGCATGTTCCATCATGTCTCTGATCATACTACTTTCATTTCGATGATGTATCTCTCAGCATATCATGTCCATAAGATAAAAATAGGCATAGTACAAACATATAATATAAATTCATATCCACATGATACTGACCTTGTAGACCTACCAGGGTTATTATTCCCACTTTATTCCTCCTAAACCAAGAATATCTTCATTCCATTCACCTGCATAAGCAATCATTCCTCCATAAGAATTATCCCTCACTACCATTTAAGAAAATGACATACATACATACATATATACATAAAAACATCATCATAAAACAATCACAACCCCTAACAAACTTGTTCGACAATGAAATACATACATACATATATAAATATAAACAACAGCATAAAGCAATCATGATCTCTGACAATCCTGTCATACAACAACATGCATACATACATATACATGTAATCATCATCATAATCATGAGCACCACATAGTTACTAGATATCATAAGGTCTAGGTTCAGAGAACTCCCTTTATCTGTGCACAACATGCACAACATTGAGAGCAACAATTACCAACATAGCCAAGGCATATGACACCTAAAATCCATTTACTTTACTTTCTCATGATTGTCCTTCAACCATAGATTTACATCAATGGACCCAACCAATGCAACTAGCTATCATATTCTTGCCTTCAACTTGCCTTTACTCATGCACCAATCTTCATCCGAGTCTTACATTACCTATTGGTTTTCATCTAGCTCTTCTCGAACTCCATTAAATTTCCTCTTTCCCCAAAAAATTCCCAAGACCCTTAAAACAAAATGGAAGAACAACAATCAAACAAGAGGAAAGCATGAAAAAACAATAGCAATATGACTAGTGAGCCCTGGTATTGCACCAAGAGTGCTGAAACTCCTAGAGGCTACTCTAATATACTTTATCAACTTGGGGTTTGTACAAAATTTGAGGTGGCGGTGCTATATACACAGCATATGCACTCTACTCATGTCATCCTCTTCTAAGTCCTACGAAAGGGTGCTATTTCTAGGGTTTCTTAGTGAAGTCTGACAAAATTCTGAATT
Source organism: Pinus albicaulis (assembly GCA_034641835.2). Lineage (NCBI taxonomy): Eukaryota > Viridiplantae > Streptophyta > Pinopsida > Pinales > Pinaceae > Pinus > Pinus albicaulis. The sequence continues at coordinate 1,000,657,226 of CM076579.1, forward strand.
ATACCTATAACTACAAATGACTCAAAACCATTACTCTATCAACAATCAAATGAATATTCTAAAGCAAGAAGAGACATCTAGATATTTTTCAAGGAAGGAAATATATAATTTAGGCTATTGCAAGAAATAGAAGTAAACTAGGCAACATTCTCGAAGTAAATTACTGAATTGAAATTGCAAAAAGGAAGACTAATCTAATTTCACATTGTTGGTCCAAATGGATAAGTAAAATCTAACTATTTTATGCTTAACTGTTATGCTTTGAAAATTCATCTAGTCATGGGCTAACTATGTGTTGGCTCGAGGGGTCCTGACCCATGTTCGGAGGTTAAGGTTTGCCAACAAACCCCTATACTACTTGCCTTTTCGGCAGTGACCTGCTCGCACAGGCCAAAGTCTCATCTGAAGTAGTATGGGAGGGTGCTGGAACCAGGTTTCTGCACCTTGGGAGAGGGTAGGTAAGTCAAGCAGAGCTGCGATCAACTTTATAATTACTAGATCTTATATCACAGAGCCTAGATCAATTGATACCCTTCGCATCCACATGTGTGATACCAATTATAATCACAGTAACTAATAGATCATAAACTTATAGAACATTAATGCAGTGATCACTGGTATTCTTGCATAAAGTATAGCAAAACAGATCTATATTGCAGCATAAATAAATAACATAGTTACTTTCATAGCTTAAATCAATAACATAGAAGCATACACCCTTAATCAGATATTAGAGATTAACATAAAAAATAAGTCCAATAGATTTAGATATTTCAACATCCTTCCGTATTCATTAATCCTTCAAATCTACTTACAATACCCAAAACCCAACTAGCGCACACAGTAGCAGGGTCCACACACATCAGGACCGAGGATCTCCATGGACACAACCAGCAGGAGTCCTTACCCAACCAACCCTAATAGATCTAACAGTTCGTATTTCGCATCAATATCTATTCATTCTCTCCCTATCGACTAAAAGAGGCTCAACTATTTATACTACTTTAGCCTATGCATCCAATGGTCCACAAACAGTGGTTTGCGGACTCTTGGTCTACCCTTGACCTGCTTACAATGCATTAGAGGCTCTGACCCACCCCAAAACCCCTGTGTTAGACTAAATATACTCAAGAATATGCAAAATGGACAAGATTTGTAGCTTTGTAGGATACCCTATTCCAACAGTCCCCCAACACAATCTTGTGACTCATCCCAAGTCACTAAGATGGTGGGGTCTCCACCTGCACCTGCAATAGTTTGATTGCTTCAGCCAATGGGGGCAACACAACTTCACTTTGGGCAGTAGAATTCTGGGCGATGTTGACCAATTTCTATGAAATCGGGCCTTCCATCGCAACGGTGACACTTTCCAGAGTCTCGTTGAGTTGGTTCATGGCTACATCAGCATCCTGCGACAATTTAAGGGAGTCAACAACCTAAGGCTTCAGGCAATTGTTGAGGGCCTTCTTCTTCTGTTGAATATCTTCTATCTCATCTTGGAGGTCTTGGATGGTTCGTAGTCGTGCCAAGTGATGAGCACGAACCAACGAGGGCAGGGTGTCTTCCAAGGTTTCAAACATCTCCTCTTTTTGATGCAGGGCCTAGTTTATTTCCCGTAGGAGCGGATTGTGTTGGACCTTGGTCCATATCTTCATGGCAGTTTCCAGTAGTTGAGCACCTTGCACAATCTGCCCTGTGATGAAATTTGTAGCTATGGTGACCAGCACAGATCGCTAGGCCAGCACCTCCGGAGGTGTTTCGGGCTGCAATTTAGCCTGCAGATTGACAATCTGTTGCTCCATCCATGACTTAACCTCCGCAACCTCTGTTCGAGATGCCTTCAGTGTGGCAACCAATAGTAGGGTAAAATTCTCTTGGAACTTACCATCAAGTAAATGGTAAAAAATCCCTGAAATTCACCTCATTAAATTCCAGTTGGTCGCTCCTTTCAATGATAACTTTTGTTGTTTACTAGATTTTATTGTGCCAACGGCTAGTTTTCGCACCTCCCGTGCACTCAGCATGCCTACTACACTTGGATTAACCACCCACGTCTCCTGCGCATCCTCCCCCAACACAGGCTTGTTCCCTAGGTACTTCAAAACTAGAGACATGTTCGCCTAACATGCGTCATCCCAACAGAACCAGACATCCTTCATAAGCAAGTTCCGCAGAGGTATTTTGATCAGTGCATATTTTTGAATGAACTCTCTATAATAACCTGCGTTGCCGAGGATTGAACGCAGTTGTTTCCTTGTTGTAGGAGTCATGATAACTTCGCCTACTGTATCTGCATCCCCAATCTTAGAAAATGTAGGGTGCATCTCAATGCTACCCATTCGCAGCTTGAGAAGTCTAGTAACTAGGCACGTCCCCTCTGATTCCGAGAAAGAGACAGTGCGTGGACCATCCCCACACTCCTTTAGGGCTAGGTTATGGTAGTTGATCATATTAGGTATCTGAGTCTCCCATGTTAACACCTCAGGGCCGACATATGGGTGCAACTTACCCCATACTATTGTGTCAATTCCTTGCAGAGTTGTGTCAAGCACCTCCATTCCACCTACTAACCCAAAAGTCCCCAGAAATTCATCCTTCAATGTCTCCCAGTGGCAGGTGCACTGATGTAGCTCCACGTCCAAATACCATGTAGTTGGAATTGGTCCCAAGGCGTAAATAAACAAATGAATCCACTCTTTGGTAGTTCTGTTGCACCACTTCTCCATCCAAGCAAACAGATACTCGCGCAGGTCTTCAGGGCTGAGGTATGCTTTCATTCGTATGTCAGCCAGGGGCTCAAATCACAGGATCATCATATCCCAACATTCCCCCCAATCCTGGAAGGCTTCCTTATGGGTGTCGCACCAGCGTGCAGGTGTTCCACGGATGGCTAGATTAAGGACCCATAGCTTTTGTTCCCTCAAAACCTCAGCTTCAAATGCTCACAAAAATTCCTTAATGCTACCAGAACCATCAAATTAGGGCAGATCTCTTACCTTTGAGGATATACATTGGAAATCCCTTGAAATTATGAGACATCACAGCATGGATATGTCGTGCAACTGGGTTTTCCAATTTTCTAGTTCTCCGTCAGAGTCAAAAAACAGTTGCTATCCCTTTCCTAGCATAGCATACTATCAGTCGTAGGGTTGATCCAATCTTCATCCTACCTAGTTAACTTTTAGATGTGATCTACCTCCATGTCAATACGCACTGTCTCCGTATACCTTTCTCCTTCTGAGGGGTCTAAATGGACTATCACGCATATCCCTCCGTTCTCAAATACCATGCTTCTCTTCTTCAAGTTGATAATACCGCCCATGTCGATGGCCCAGTCCAACCCTAGGAGCGCATGGTAGGGGTCCACATCTTCCACAATCTAAATGACTTCAAAGTCAGCCTAGACCTTAACTCCTGCAATATCCACTATGACCTATGATAATCGTCCTAAAGGTATGATATTTTGCTGATTGGTCATGCACAGCTGGATAGTGGACCATTCCAACTTGGGTTCTCCCATGCGTTGCCATGTTTTCTTTGGTAGTACATTCGCATCTAACCCTAGGTCCAAAATAACCTAATCTATTTCGTATTCACTGATCTGTGCTATCAACCGCATCTCCCTCATGGTGTGTTTCTTATATCTGTATATTTTGTGCACATCCTTGATCTCCGGGGGTAGGTTGGTTCGTGCAGCTTAGCTATCTATTAATGCCTAAAGATTTTCCACAGCCCTTGGGTTGTGCAGCAACTTCATACATGCCTGCAAGAAGGGTTTGACCTCCTCATCTGCCTTGAGGTTCGCAGGTGCCTGATAAATAGATGCCTCTACCTCAGCAAAGTCTTTGCGAGCTCTGAAAAATGTTTCTTTTTCCTTTTTTAGGTCCAAACCTTCTTGTTTGACAACTTCTTGTCGGATCAGAGGTTTAGTCGCAGCCTTCTCCCTAGGTCCTCCAGTGACCATTCCACTACATGTTACGACATTCACACTTGGAGCTTTTCCTCGCAATTCAACCTTAACCCTCTGCACATTCTACGTAGGTGTTGGCTGCTTCTCCTGCATCTTCTCTATCAAGATCGGACAATCTTCAATTACATGGTCTAGCTATCTACAGTATCAGCAGGACTGTCTTGTAGGGTTTGAACAATCCCTTTCAAAGTGCCAAACTACTCCACAGTTATAATAGATTAGTTGGCCTCGTCCCCGGCCTGCACTTGCACCTCGCCCCCCTCCCCTGCCCCTAGCTGGGGAGCCACCTATGCCTGCAGGGGATTTTGGCAATGCAGGGTCTGATTGTACCCTATATAATTTTCCCCAGTCTATCATTAGATCGTAAGTCCGACAATTCTGCTCATCATGTCCTACTGACTGGAAAAACTTGCACCATTGTTGCTTCAGTTATGGGACATACACACCTAGACAGGGGAAATGGTTAGTTTCATGCAGGCCAGCTACGTGGAAATTATCGCACCATAATGCAGGTCTGCTCGATCCTGGATGCAATGTACTGGGTCCTCTTTCATGTAGGTAGCCTGGAAATAGTGGGCACTGATCTTTTGTATGCCCAGATACCCGACATCATATGCACCATATGTCTAGACTAGCTTCCTTTCCTCGTTTCTTTCGCAGATTCTAAATTTTCATGTGCATTTCCCTGAGTTGCTCCTGAATTTTCTGTACTCCCAATGGAGTATCATCTTTGGGTGAAACTTCTAACTTCATAGCGACTACCAAAGCTTCTTCCTATGATTCGAACATTTGGTGACTCATGGATATGCACAGGTGAGGTAGCAACATAGTGATGAACCACTCCGTATGTTGTCTACCGTCATACTGAAATCCTCCTTCTCTGATCGCTTTTTTTAATCACTGATCAGCCTCCCACATAGATTTAATGGGCCCTTGCTTGAAATCTTTCACATCTACCACTATCTGAGAGTAGGACTTAGGTTTCCAGAACTGTTGTTTTAGAGCATCCTTAATATCTTGAATAGTTGCATTCCGTTTTGAGCTATATATCTCATATACCAGTCCAGGGCTCTTTCTTCGAAGGCAAGGGATAACTGTGCCCTCTTCACAGTATGGTTCACCACATTTTGCGTAGTCCATACTGAGTCTACCACAAACCAAAATTAGTCCATATCCTCGTCTCCCATACCCTTGAAGGTAGGTAATTTTAAGTGTGTAGCCATATCATCCTCTGGTGGGGGCGGAGGTATGGGCGAGTTCTTACCCTTATGCATCCTCAAAGATGTTATAGCTTGTGGGATTTGCGTAGCTGCTTCTCTAAGTGGGCTATAGACAGATCTATCTCCTTCTGGGTTGGTTCGATAGTATTTACCGCTTCGTGTTATACTTCTATCCAGTTCATAGGTCATTCACTCTATGTGGCTACACAGAATGCTCTTTTCACACAGTAATATCTTAATCAGCAATGGTAAGGTCTTCAGAAACTTACCTTGGAAAACCTTGAAGAATCTTTGCTCTACTTCAGAGTAGGATACGAACTGATCAATGGAAAATTTCTTCATGAACCCTCCTAGCATGTTATCCACCCAGTGATCTATCATGCGAGTAAGGGTGTTATCCATCTTTTCCAGCTAGTGGATCAACTCTGGAGTCCACTACGTGACCCTTTCACCCTTACAACACTTCTAGAAATCTACGAGCCTCGCTAGCCACTCCTGAAGCTTAGTTGCAAACGTTACAAAGAAAATTTCGTAGATCTTTGTAAAAGCATGCTTATTCTTCCAATTTTCCGCCATCAACCTTGTGTTGTGATTCTCTTTTATTGCAAATTCCTGAATCTATCTTTCAAACCACTCCTCAATTTCCTTCTTCTCGGGTTTCCAATATTCTCTTGGCATTACCCGATCCCTCTCTCAAAATGCTCTCGGTCTTGGCAACGGAACCATTTGTTGGCTCGAGGGGTCCTGACCCAGGTTCGGAGGTTAAGGTTTGCTAAAAAACCCCTATAATACTAGCCTTTCGGTAGTGACCTACTTTTACAGGCCAAAGTCTCACCCAAGGCAGTATGGGAACGTGCTGGAACCAGGTTTCCACACCCTAGGAGAGGGTATGTAAGTCAAGCAGAGCTGTGATCAACTTTATAATTACTAGGTCTTATATCACAGAGCCCAGATCTATTGATACCCTTCGCATCCACGTGCACGATACCAATTATAATCACAGTAACTAACATATCTTAAAATTATATAACATTAACACAGTGATCATTGGTATTCTTGCATAAAGTATAGCAGAACAAATCCAGATCGCAGCATAAACAAATAACACAGTTACTTTCACAGCTTAAATCAATAACATAGAAGCATCCATCCTTAATAAGATATCATAGATTCACATCAGCAATAAGTCCAATATATTCAGATATTTCAATAGCCTTCCATATTCATTAATCCTTCAGATCTACTTACAATACCCAAAACCCAACCTGCGCACACAGCAGCAGGGTCTGCACACAGCAGGAGTGAGAATCTTTGTGAACACAGCCAGTAGGAGTCCTTACCTAACCAACCCTAGAAAATCTAATAGTTCATATTTCACATAAATCTCTATTCATTCTCTCCCTAACGACTCAAAAAGGCTCAACTATTTATACTACTTTAGCCTACGTATCCAATGGTCCACAAATCGTGGTTTGTGGACTCTTGGTCTACCCTTGAACTGCTTACAATGCATTAGGGGCTTTGAAACACCCCAAAACCCCTGAATTAGACTAAATATACTCAAAAATATACAAAATGGACCAGATTTGCAGCTTTGTAGGAGACCCTGTTCCAACATTATGCTTGTAAATACTCTATTTTGCAACAAAAGAAGGAGGCACTAAGGTGGCTTAAGAAGGTCTTGAACTCATGGATTCAGAGTTTAACATGTCTTGGAGGTTTTGGGAGGTTTAGGTGAGGTGGAATATGGTTTATATGTTGAAGTAGAGGCTAACTGGCACTGCTACAGGATTTTCTACAGGTTTCTTGTAGTGCTACATGATGTCCTGTAATGGAATAGGAAACAGGTCGAGGGTAGTTTAAGGCCAAAATTGATGAGGAAAGGGGTAGGAAAGGTGAAATGAAGGTGTATTTAGGTGGATGGAGGGTGGAAAACCCCTTGGCCAAGCTCATAACTTATTTCAAAGCCCTTATTGCACTTTTAGGGTTACTCTCAGTGTGGTGGTGAAAATCTCAAAAATAGGGTTGGGGGGGAATTTGTTGAAAGGAGGTTGGTGAAGGGTGAGAAATGGATCTAGGGATGTTGGTGGAATCCTCCTTTGCTACTCTATTCAAACCTGCAATAAAAATACCTGTTCATGCAATAAACATTGACAAATCTATTATCACAAAATATGACTTGATAGGCTGCTCATCAAGTAAACATTGTGTAATTGTTTCAGACCAATCTTTTGGCTGATGCTTAGCCTCCACAACCTGAGAGGGCTCTCTCAAAATTTTATGATTTTTGATAAATAATTAGATGGCTAACTCTAAGGTAAAACAAATATATGATATAACTAGTTGTAAATCACATTAGAAAGCATTCATTGGGCTATGGAGTCAAGGTAACTTCAACAAGAACATCACAATCTATCTAGCATGGAAGTCAAGGCATTTGGAGTTCAAATGAAGGAGTAAAACATATAGAACAATGAAACACACAGTCAGTTTGTATATGAAGGAAGTTAGATCATTATGAATGAATTCTAAGTATCATAAAAAAACACCACTTTAGATAGAAATATTGAAGAATGCCATTAGAACAATAATGGATAAGAACTCCTAATGAATCTTGAGTTGTCTAAACAGAACTCTGTATTAAGATGAAAAAACCATTACATACAAAATACAGTCTTTGCTAATAAAAATGTCCAACCCTATGGATTTCGATTTTGTGCTCTTTATAGAACATTTATAAAATATGATTCCTTCTTCTCCACTAGATACATCGAACACATAGAGTTTGACACCTTTTGTAATCATAAACATGCCATTTATTACAAATTGACAGCTATAATCCTAATGAAAAGGCCTATTTCTAATAGGACTAAAACTCTTTAATACCCTCCTAATAACCTTATCTATTCTTTATTACATCTTTTTCCACCTGCACTCCCATGAAGTCGGATTTGGATGATGATCATTAACTTGATGTAGCCATGCTATTGATGATAATGTTATCCTAAAATTTAGGAAACATGTCTTCCTGTTTTTTAGGCCCTTTGTTTCCCTTATATGTTTTGAGAACTTTGACCATTAATGAATCTTTCCTACATTTATCTTGTTGCCAAATATTACACCATATGTCTCCAATTCTCCAGCTGTGTAGAATATAAACTTCGAACAATGCAAAAAAGGTAAGAATAAACCTGCGTTACGAAAGTAGCACAGTTTCATAGTGCATTTCGTAGCATAGTGTTTAGCTCCTTTTATAATATAGTTTTGATTTTTTTTCTTCAGGAAAGCCTTCATTTTCCATTAACACACTTCCACCAGCAATTTCAAAAAAAAAATCAGCAAAATTCCCTCAAAAATTGATATGAAAATATGATAAAAATTTGCTTCAACAGTTTCATAGCACATTTCATCAGATTTGCACTATATGCGCTACGAAACTGTTGTGTAAGTAGTTTTGTCAAAAATTTCTTCAAAATTAATATTTTGGAGATACTTAAAATTTAAGGGTATTGGTATTATTTCAAAAACACATCAATATGACCCTGAAAACATAATCTTCATCAAAATTTACCTTCATTTTGATCAGATATTGTCTTGTGGATTTATCATTCTGTTTCACTTCCTTTTTAACTTTTCTTGAGACCTTGTCAATTGTATCTCCATATCTTCCACCTATCTTCTCAACCTTCTATTGCTAGCTCTCAAATGAGTGTTGATCACTCTTACAAACTTTGCCTCCTTAATGGTTGGGACTGTCCATGTGAAGAATTTTCTTCACTGCTTGGTATTTTTGATTTGGAGACTATTTGACATTCCAAAACAACTTTCATCCTCTTAAATTTTGTTTTCTCAATGACATGTTTTCTGGCTATTTTCTTCAACTTAGCAATCTCATGGTTTCTTGATCTTAACATCTCATCCAGGCTTTTATATTTGGTAATTTATTCTTGTGTTGTGATTACTTTTTTTTTCTGCATGCTCTGCCATAGGTGAGGAAAGATCAACTATCTCTTCAAGAACATTAGTTAAATTATTGGTTTCTTCAACTTCTGCATTAAGTTCCTTGAGCCTTTTAGAATGTCTAGTTACAGGCTTCCTAGCTTGGAAAACAAATGATGCATCTTCACCCTTAAACTCTAGCTTCTTTGCTGAATTCACCTTTTTTTGTTTGCTTTCATTTATTGCTAGGAATTCAGCTTGCATTGTAGGTGATCCTTCTATGTCTATTGCATGCAGTATGTCATCCAAGTTTCCTTTTAATCCTAGACTGTCATTCGATCCTGAAGCTACTGTCTTTCCTTTTGATGTTGCAACTTGACTCCTTGTAATTCTCTGAACCACTTGCTTACCAACTATTTGTTTTTGTTTATCTTCCTTAGTACTTTGCAATCCTTGTTTTGCAGGTGAAGGAGTTTCTGTAACAATCACTGGTGTTCTTTCTACCTTATCTTTCACTTGTTTCCTTGGCTTCAATTTCACAAACCTTATTTTCCTTATATCAACTGGTTGAATGAATTCTGCTGATGGTGATGGATTTTCCTTTGCCTTAGGGTTTTTAAATGGGGTTAGAGCTTCCATTTCAAATGCAATTATAAAAATAAAAGAAGACCAGTCCCTATTAATCTTTTGGATCTCATTCAAAACCAACAGTTTAATTAAACCATGGTGAAAGAGAGATGTTTCACAACCCTCGGATTTTACTTGAAATTTATCATCCATTTTGGCAATACTTCTATATAGGAAAAATGGTAAATCCAGTGATATCATACCTGTGAAATTTAATAGGAGTTTGAAATGATAGGTGTAGACTTTGTGGTAGTTTCCTTCGCATGTGAAATATCTTTGGATGTTGAATAGTAATTTGGCATAGATATCCTTAATACAGTTTCTGGGAACTCCATTGTTCAGGTCCATCTCTGCATATTTTGGCTTCATAAACATCTTACATGCCTCCATATCGAATCTAAAACCCTTAAACCAAGTTTCCTATCCTTTAGGTATTTCAATCACTAGAGATATGATTTCAAGTGTCACTGACATGTTTAACATTCTTGTTGGAAATACTGAGAGGGGGGGGGGGTGAATCAGTATTCCTTTCAATTAGAGCATTAGTTAATCTTCAATTATTATCAGTGTTTGTACAATGATATCAGCAAACAAGAGGAACACAAATGCACACGGTTTTTAAGGTGGAAACCCACTCTGGGACAAAAACCACCTAATGTTTTTCTAATAATTCTTTAATATTCAACTCCAATTGAAAATAAAGCTCCAACTTCCTAGAATCTAGAAAAGCATTCTTCTCTAGCTCCCACTGGATGGACGCTCCAACACCCGAGATTCTTCAGTAGTCAACTGAATGGATACCCCAACACCCAATGAGCTACAACTCACCCTAGCACCACCCTACCACCCTATAGAGGAATAAAAGAAGAATGGACTTCCATACCAGGGAAAATGGTCCACTTTAAAATGATATAGAATGATGCAGAAGAAGAAGATATATTAGACCATAACCCCAAATTTGACACAACCACCTAATGATGATCTTAGACCTCCCAACACTGCCTCTTCAACCCTTGGCAGATAGACACTAGTACAATTTGTACAATAATGTATTTACAATGACTAAGTACAATGATACCTTTACAATGATTGTATGCAGTGCTGACCACTTGAAGACTTCATATGATGAACTTCTTGCTGTTATGCACCTTGGTTTCTACTCTTGTCATGATACCCTCTACTGCACCTTTCTTTTCTTTGCTGCTGTAGAAATTTTGGTCCTTTGCAACCCTTGACAACACAAGATCTAGTTTTTTCTCTCCTTCTAGGAGCTCAATATTGAATCTGGTGTATCTCTATTATTTCAGATCCTCAATATCTGATTTGCGGTCCTGTATTATTCCTCTGAGTCATCTTTCCAATGCCATAGTTCTGACCCAATTTGGATTCTTCAAGAGAGAGTTATACCCAATCTCTCACAATGCCCTAGTTATTGAATGTTTCAGCAGAGCGCACTTGTATGGCATGCCACATGTCACTGTTTCTTCATTTGGCTCTGAAATTGATAGAGAGAAAATTACATATTTTGCACTATTTTCCACTTTTTACAAAATTCCAATCCGATACTCAGAGAGAGAGTTATGACGAATTTAGCAAGGTCACTTCTTTGAGATGAATTTCAAGAGCCTGCAAAAACCCTGACTTCCACAGATCATATGTTGTGTAACTAGCTCAAAAAATAGAAGAAAAGAGATATCAACGTCTTAGAAATAAGCCACTTCGAGGGGGAAACCTCCAATACATTACATAAATGAAAAATTCTTGGATGATACAATTTACAAAACCTCCTTTCTATATATAGGAGTCCATGGGGCCATAATGTAATCCTAGTGGGCCACAATGTAATCCTAGCCGACCTAACAATAATAATTTAAGGGCACAATAATAAAAAAAATGGGGGTTACAAGGGTACAATAATAACAATAAGGGGTTTACACTAACAATGATAAGGGACTATACTAGTGATATAGGGACCTAACATGCCCCTCTCCTTCAAAAAAAGTGTTGTCCTCAACGCTTGAGTAGCTCCGGGTGCTTCTGTATAAAATTCTCATCCTCCCATGTAGAATCTTCGGTGGGTAAGTTCTTCCACTTGATGAGATACTCTGAAATTGATCAATTCCGTAGCTGTCGAGTTCTTGTTTCCATGACCGCTTCAGGTTCCAATATGATTTTCCTTCCTCATCAAGTTCTGGCAATATTGTTTGAACTGGAAGATTTTCACCTATAACCTTCTTTAAGCATGAAACATGGAAAATTGGATGCACTCGTGAAGAAGCAGGAAGCTCCAATTTGTATGCCATAGTACCAATATTTTGCAACACCTTGTAAGGACCATGGTACTTTGGTGATAATTTATTATCCTTCTTAGCTTGCTTGAGGGACATTTGTTTGTATGGTTGTAGCCGTAAAAATACCCAATCTCCTACATCAAAACTTCTCTCGCTACGATGTTGATCTGTCTATTGTTTCATTCGATTTTGTGCCAAATTCAGGTTATCCTTTAAGAGTTGGAGAACTTCTTGCTAATGCCCAATGTGATCTTCCACTGCTTTAACCTTCGAATTTTCCCTTAAAGATGATGTGATGGATGGTGGATGATATCCATAAAGTGCCATAAATGGGGTCATTTTTGCTGCAGTATGGAAGGAAGTGTTATACCACCATTCAGTGAGAGGTAACCACTTGACCTATTGTGTTTTTTTATCAGATACAAAACAACGAAGATATCCTTCCAAACATTTATTTACTATCTCAGTTTGACCATCAGATTGAGGATGATAAGATGAGCTATGAGCTAATTGAGTACCCAAACAAGAAAATAACTCCGTCCAAAAATTTCCGGTAAAAATGGGATCTTTGTCGCTCACAATAACCCTTGGGTTTCCATGTAGCTTTTGAATTGTGTCCATAAATGTAGTAGCAACTGTACTTGCTTTAAATGGATGAGATAATGCACAAAAGTGTGCATACTTGGTAAGTCTATCAACTACCACCATGGTGACACTCTTTCCTTCGGACTTAGGTAAACCTGTGATAAAATCCATTGAAATCTCCTCCCAACGTTGACTTGGAATGGATAAAGGTTATAGAAGTCCCGGGGTCTTAATTGTTTCCACTTTATTCTGCTGGCAAACCAAACATTCCGCCACAAACTTTTGAATATCAGATTTAAGGCCATCCCAAAAAAATTCTTTCTTCACTCTGTGGTAAGTTTTTAAAAATCCTGAGTGTCCTCCTAAAGGAGAAGTGTGCAATTCCAGAAGAATATTTTGTTTTAGTTGGGAATTCTTACAAAGATATAAGCGATCTTTGTACCATAAGGAATCATTTTTCCAACTAAATGAATCACATGTACTACGATCTTGCTGCAAATTTTGAATGAGTGTCCATACATCTTTTTCCTTCTTCCATTCATCTCTTGCTTCGGTTATCCAATCTGGTTGGATAATAGAAATGGCACAAAGCAATGCTTCCACCTTTTCATTCTTTCTTGAGAGTGCATCTGCAACAACATTAAGCTTTCCTTTTTTGTAGATTATTTCAAAGTGATAACCCAACATATTTGTGACCCATATTTGCTGCTCTTCTGAAGATAGTCTTTGTTCCAAAAAGTGTTTAAGACTATCATGATTAGTTTTTACCTTGAAGTGTCTTCCCATTAGGTAAGTTCTCCATTTCTTTAGTGCATGCTGTATTGCTAACATTTCCTTCTCATAAATACGTTTTTGTAAATATTGTCTTTTAATTGGACGAATTTCAAAAGCAATGGGTCTTCCTTCCTGCATTAAAACAACACCAATTCTATTTCCTGAGGCATCACATTCCACAATAAAGGTTTTTGTGAAGTCTGGTGTAGCTAAGACCGGTGCTAGGCACATTGCCTCTTTAAGATGTTCAAAGGCCTTAGTTGCTTCAGGAGTCCATGAAAATGCATCTTTCTTCAATAATGTTGTTGGAGGTGTTGCTATTCTCCCATAATTCTTAACAAACTTGCGATAATACCCTGTTAACCCGAGAAATCCTCGCAACTGCTTTATGGTTGTGGGGACTTTCCATTCCTTAATGGCTTTAATTTTGTTAGGGTCTACTTTAACACCCTCGTGAGATACAATATGACCGAGATATTCCACCTCTTGTACTCCAAAGAAACATTTGGATGTTTTTGCATATAATTGTTTCTCCTGCAATAGTTTGAGCACCCTGTCAACATGTTCAACATGATCCTTCCAAGACCTGCTATAGATTAGTATATCATCAAAAAATACTAGCACAAATTTTCTAAGGAAGGGTTTGAAAATGGAATTCATCAACCCTTGAAATGTAGAAGGTGCATTGGTAAGGCCAAAAGGCATGACCAAAAATTCATAATGACCCTCATGAGTTCGAGATGCTGTTTTTGGAATATCTTCAGTCTTCATTCTAATTTGATGATATCCTGAACGAAGATCCAACTTGGTAAAATAAATTGCTCCATGTAATTCATCGAATAATTCATCAATCACAGGAATGGGAAATTTATCTTTAATGGTGAGCTTATTGAGCTCCCTATAATCTGGACACATTCGCCATGATCCATCCTTCTTGTGTACCAATACTACAGGAGTAGAGAAAGAACTTTGACTAGGTTGAATTATACCTACCTCTAACATTTTTGCAATCATACATTCAATTTCGCTCTTTTGGACGTAAGGATATCTATAAGGCCTAATGTTTGGAGGAACACTTCCTGGAATCAATTGAATAGCATGATCATGAACACGAATAGGTGGGAGTCCTTTGGGAGTTTCAAACACCTTGGAATGATTGTCCAAGACTTGTTGGAGATCTACAGAAATAGATGATTTTGATGTTGGAACTTCTAGTGAGCATAATTGTGCAATTACACCTCGTTGTTATTTCTTTAGAAGCTTTGTCATGAAATTAGAGCTTACTATCTTTCTCGACTTCCCTGTAATACCCCGTAATTTGATTTCCTTTCCTTTTGAAAAAAATTTCAAGAAAATTTCTTGAAAATTAAAAGCTACCATCCCCAAAGATTGTAACCATTCTACTCCTAGTACAACATCAGCACCTCCCATAGGAATGGAAAGAATTGGACTAGTCAATACATATTCCCCCATGGTTAGATTGATATTATGGAATTTTCCAGAGCAATTTATAGTTCCACCATTTGCAACCATCACTTGACACTCTGGTGTTGGGTATAGGAAACAATTTAATTCCTTGTCTACCTTACAATGAATAAAATTATGGGTGCTACCTGAATCAATCAACACTATTACCTTTTTCTTCTTGATATGTCCCTTTATCTTGAGAGTTTGAGGAGTGGTAATTCCTGCCTGTGCATTACACGATATGGTTGGATTCATTTCTTCCTCTTCTAGTGCTGGTTCCTGGTGTATATCCTCTTCTTGTTCATTTTCTTCTTCCTCTTCACAATCTATGTAAAATAATTTCTTCTCAGCACACTTATGACCTTTAGTGTATTTGCTATCACAACTGTAGCAAAGCCCTTTTTCTCTTTTTTCTTCCAATTTTTGTGGTGTAAACCTTGTAGGTTGTGGAAATCTAGGCGTAGCAACACTTCCTTCTTTATAGAATTGAGTGGTAGGCTTCCTTGTCGCCATAATTTTACATTCAACTTTTCTTGCCAACCTGAATGCCTTCTCCAATGAATCAGGTTCCAAAATGCAAACTTCATGTTGGATGTTATCCTTTAAAGTGCCTATGAAGAGATCAATCCTGTGTTCCTCTGGAATATCAGTTACCCTTATATTCAATTTTTGGAAGTCCTCAATGTGCTCCCCACTAAACCCTTTTGTTTGAGATTTATCAATTGGCTAAAGAAGGTGTTGCTCTTTGTATCCTCATAATGTGCTATCATTTCCTCCGTAAAAATTGACCAAGTGACAATTTTTTTACGGGAGCAAAGCCATCGATACCATACAAATGTATTTTGTTCTAAATGTAAAGTTGCAGTGCGTACCTTTTGTGTGTTTTGCACATTATGGAGATCAAAATATTGCTCCATCTGTAGTATCCATGTTACAGGATCCTTTCCATCAAACTTCCTCATATCCATTTTTGGAATATGGTGGTTCTTCCCACCAACATTATAGTTTATGAAATCACGATTAACATTTATTTTGTTCTCATCATGAGTTTCCTCTACTATCTTTTCACCATTAGGAAACATTTCTTGTATCAACTTTGTCAAACCTTCTATGTCTGCTTTTAGATCATTCTTCGTGTTTTCCATTTTAGTTTCCATGTCATCCATCTTAGATTCCACGCCTTTCTTCAAAACTTCCATTTCATTTTCTGTTGCTCTTTGTGAGAGCAAAATTTGGTGCACTTGCTCCTGTAATTTTGATAGATCATGTTGCAATTCTTCATCTTCCTGAGTCATAGTAGAGCCTTCTGAAAGCTTAATGGGTGTTGAATTATTTTTACGGGGCATCTTTTAGAACCCAATACTGATATCTATTCTACAATATGCCCTTGGAATCAATTCAAATTGATTCTTCAAACAAGACTTATGCAATTAGGAAAAAAAATACACACCTTTTTCTTGCTTTTGAGGAGCTCGATATTGAAATTAGATTATCTCTTTGATTGCAACACTTCAATATTTTAATTTCGGCACCAACATAGCCCTCTGAATTCTCTTTCGAATGCCACAGGTCTGACCTGATTTGGATTCTCCAAGACAAAGTTGTGTCCAATCTCCCACAATGACCTAATTATGGACTAGTTCAGTAGAGTGAACTTGTACGACTTGCCATGTGTCACTGTTTTGTCCTTTGTCTCTGAAATTGATAGCCAAGAAACTACAGTCTGTGTACTTGCGACCACTTTTTACGTCACTCCAATCCGATGCCCAGAGAGAGAGTTATTGAACTTTTTCCACGATCACCTCTTTGAGATGAAATTCAGGAGCCTGAAAAAGCACTACCTTCCACAGATCATATCTCCAAAAATATTGCGAACCAAGCTCTGAAATTTTTTGACGAATTTCCTCAGGATTTCAGCTTCGCACCATATGAATTTCAGACTCTGAACCTTCGTACAAAAAACTTTATAGTGCAAATGCCACAATGACCTGTTTAGGAGCCTGAAAAAAGACCTAACTCCACAGATCATATCTCCGAAAATATTGTGAACCAAGCTCTGAAATTTTTAGATGATCTTCATCAGGATTTCGGCTTCCCACCCTAAAAATTTCAAATTCTGAAACTTCGTAGAGAAAAAAGTATAGAGAAAATGCCACGATGACCTGTTTAGAGCAGCGAAACCCTAGAATCCAAAGCTCTGATACCAAATGTTGTGTAACCAACTCCAAAAATAGAAAAAAAATAGATATCAACGCCTTAGAAATAAGCCACTTCGAGGGGGAAACCTCCAATACATTACATGAATGAACAATTCTTGGATGATACAATTTACAAAACCTCCTTTCTATATATAGGAGTCCATGTGGCCATAATGTAATCTTAGTGGGCCACAATGTAATCCTAGCCGACCTAACAATAATAATTTAAGGGCACAATAATAACAAAATGGGGGTTACAAGGGTACAATAATAACAATAAGGGGATTACACTAATAACAATAAGGGACTATACTAGTAATATAGGGACCTAACATCATATCTCCAAAAATATTGTGCACCTTGATCTGAAATTTTTACAGCAGCTTCCTTAGGATTTTGGCTTCGCCTCATAAAAATTTCAGCTTCTTAACCTTAGTAGAAAAAAATTTAGAGTGCAAATTCCATGACGACCTGTTTCAAATGGTGAAATCCCTTGCATAAGGAGGAAATGAGGATCACAATTTATATAAATGCTTAGGTTGAGAGGGGCTTCAACAAGTGAACGTGGGAGGAATTTTAGGAGCTTAAGAAATATTAATTATGACTTTTCAATGAACCATGCCCCAACCCCATGGGGTTTTATCCCACTAACTGGGGGTACAAACTTCAAACATGAATATCTCTCAAACCGTGAAGAATTACATGGCGTACCATATATCAACGGAAGCATCTCGAAAAGTAGAAACAATCAAAAGAATTATTGGTATAGAATTTATTAATTTTTTAGGTCAAAATTCCCATGCAATACTTGGGGGGGTGATGGCAACACAAGTACTCCCTCTGAGATCATGACACCTCTTCCTACAAAATTATCTCCTCCTTTGACATCAATGGCAAAGGGTAACTCCCCCTGAAACACAACCATCCTGCAGACCTGTACACACTTCCACTCCCCTTGACACACAACCGTCCTGCCGACCTGTAATCTAATGAGAACTTGGGAGAATCCCAAGATTTTCATGAATATATTCAAATGCTTCACGAGGTAAAGTTTTAGTGAATATATCAGAAATTTGTTCTTTTTTACAAACATACTCAAGTTTGATATTCTTTTCAGTGACTTGTTCTCTAACAAAATGATATTTGATCGAAATGTGTTTTGTTTTTGAATGCATGACAGGATTCTTAGAGATGCTGATGGCACTAGTGTTGTCACAGAATATGGGAATAGGCTCACTGAATTGTACTTGAAGATCTTGCAAATTTTTTTTCATCCAAAGGACTTGAGTACAACATGATGCTGCTGCAATGTATTCTGCTTCCGCTGTAGATAACGAGATTGAAGTTTGTTTTTTTCTCAACCATGATACGAGACAACCACCTAGATAGAATGCTGCTCCACTAGTACTCTTACGATCATCAATGCTTCCTGCTCAATCTGCATCTGTAAAGGCTTGAATAATGAGATTATTACCCTTGGGATACCACAAGCCATATTCTTCTATGCCCTTTAGATATCGAACAATTCTTTTGATGGCCATAATATGTGATTCTTTTGGTGCTGCTTGGAATCTTGCTACTTGTCCAACTGCTTGCATAACATCTGGCCGAGAGGTTGTTACATATAGAATACTACCAATCATAGATCTATACAAATTCTGATCAACATCCTTAGATGAGTCGTCTATTCGCAATTTGCAACCTGTTACCATCGGAGTAAGGACGGGTTTGCAATCTTCCATTTTGAATTTCTTGAGCATTTCCTTGATGTACTTGGCTTGACATATAAATATTCCTTTCTCTTGCTGAGATATTTGAAGCCCTAATAAGGATGTCAGCTCACCAAGTAAAGACATTTGAAACTCACTTTTCATATTTGTAGAAAATTTCTTACTTAGTCGATCATCATTGCTACCAAATATTATATCATCCACATATACCTCAATGATTGTTAAATTATCTTTATCTATTTGTACATAAATATTGATATCAACAGTACCTTTCTTAAACCCTTTTTGACATAGATATCCATCAGGATGAGCATACCATGCTCTGGGAGGCTACTTGAGACCATATAGAGCCTTCTTTAACCTACAGACATAGTCTTCTTTTTGTGATAGTAGAAAACCTTCAGGTTGTTCGATGTAAACTTCTTCTTCTAATTCTCCATTTAGAAATGCTAACTTAACATCCATTTGGTAGACTTTGATTTTTCTTGAACATGCATAGGCAAGAAACATTTGGATGGCTTCCATTCTGGCAATTGGTGCAAATGTTTCATCGAAATCAATTCCTTCCACTTGTGCATAGCCTTTGCAAACCAATCTTGCTTTGTTTCTGGTAACCTACCCATCTTCATTCAATTTGTTCCTGAACACCCACTTAGTCCCAATGAGATTTTTATCTTTTGGTCGTGGAACTAATTCCCAGGTGTTATTCTTCTCAATTTGATCCAATTATTCATTCATAGCTGCTACCCAATGTTCATTCTTGCTGGCTTCCTCAAAACTACTAGGCTCAAAGGTTGCTAGAAAAGCAATGTGAGCTTGTTGTGATGAATGAATTTTTCGACCTTCATTTATGTCACCAATGATTTGATTTGATGGATGGTTCTTTTGAATCCACTCTTTTGTTCTCCTTGGAGGAGCTTCTTGTTTTTGTTTTGGTATATCTTGATGATCATTGTTTACTTCTTCCTCGTTGATAGTTGCTTCTTGTTCTACAATTTTATCTGTGTCTTTTTCAGCCTCTGTCTCAAGTTTCAAAGATTCTAGATCCTCATCATTACTTGCTAGAACACCATCTTCGTCAAATGTAACATTTATGCTCTCCACTATCTATTTTCGTCTTAGATTATAGCATTTATAGGCCTTTCTTTTGCGTGAGTAACCAACAAATATACCTTCATCAACACGTGATTCAAGCTTACCCAAATTTTGATCTTCTCTTTTGATATAACATTTGCTTCCGAAGATTCTGAAATATTTTACATTAGTTGGTTTTCCTTTCCATAATTCATATGGAGTCTTGTTCCAATTATTTCTGAGAAGACTTCAGTTGATAATGAAGACTGTCGTATCAATTTCTTGAACCCATAATTTTTCATACAATTTTGAGTCCTTCAACATTGTTCTACCCATTTCCTGTATGGTTCTGTTCTTTCTTTCAGCAAATCCATTTTGCTAAGGTGTTCGTGCTGTTGAAAATTGCCTTTTTATTCCATTTTCGTCACATTATTGCTAAAATAATTTGGAAGTGAATTCTCCACCATTATCTGATCTTGAACACTTTATTTTGAAATTAGTTTCATTTTCAACCAACTCCTTGTGGATCTTAAAGCACTCAAATGCTTCAGATTTTTTCTTTAGGAAACTGACGGCTGTCATCCTAGTATAGTCATCTATCATTAACATGAAATATAATTCTCCGTCTAAGCCTTTTGTTCTCACAGGACCACATAGATCAGTATGTATCAATTCCAATGGATGTGATGCAAAGTGTTCTTTTGTTTTAAATTGGAATTTTTTCTTCTTGCCATGCCGACATACCTCACATAGTGTGTTGGAAGGTTTTGAGATTTTCGGCATTTCTCGTACTGCTTTCTTTTTGCTTATCCTGAAAATATTGTCAAAGTTTATGTGACCCATTTGTTTGTGCCATAACCAGCTTTCATCTTCTTTAGCTAGTAGACATGCTTTAGTTGTTTCATCCAGAACATATATGTCGTTTGGAGCTCGACTTGCTATAGCCACAATTTTACCATACTTGCATTTCTTGATTTCACATTTTGTGGAGTTGAATAGCATTGTGTGTCCTTGATCACACATTTTCCCAACACTGAGCAGATTGTGATTCATGTTTTCGACCAATAGAACATTCTTGGCTATAACATCTTTTCTTCCGAGAGTGACGGTACCTGATCCTATAACATTTGAAGATCCATCATTTCCAAAGAATATGGTTCCATCCTTCTTCTCTTTCAGAGATACAAATTTCCTTCTATCTCCAGTCATATGCGTTAAGCAACCGCTATCAACATACCACACATCTTTATTCTTTTGAGAGCAAGAGCACAATTATCAGTCTTCTTCTTCTTCCATGTTCGTTCATTCTATGGCTTTGAAGATTCTTCTGGAGGATTTTCAAGTCTGCAGTCTCTGGCTATGTGTCCAAAGTTCTGACATTTGTAACATTCCATATTATTTCTTAAATGTACAGATCTATTTATGTTTCGTTGAGCCCTGGGAGGTTCATATTTGAAGAATATCTTGGAATTGTATTGGTTCCTAGGGTACGTACGACATTCTATAGCTTTATGACCAAATTTTCCACATGAATAAGAATAGCCATGAAAAATATGTTGGTACCTGGATGAAAATATTTGTCGAGGAATTGTCTTCCAAGGATTTTCTTGCGAATCTTGTCCAATGAAGTCTACATGTATGTTAGATCTCATAGGTTGATTGTATTTTGTTGTAGATGGTCCTACTTCTTCTTCTTTGTAACCGATATTGTTGATTGTTGATGAGTTCTTCCAATGCCCTTGAGCTATTGGCATAGTTTTGGATAGTTTTTCCCTTCTTCACTTCCTTACGCAGTGAGACTGCTTCGGCTTCTAATGCTTCCCTTTCTTGGTTGCTTTCTTCCAACTTATTTTGAAGTGACTCTTCAATACATTTGTGTTCTTCAACCTCAATTTTGAGACCTTGAACTTGTTCTTCAAGAGTATTGGAATGGATCTTCTCAGCATTGAACTCTTTTATAAGCTTGATTGCCTCCTCATAAAATTCTTTTATGGTCAACCCTTCTTCTTCATTGTTTGATACTTATTGTTTATTGTGCTTGGCCATAAAAAATACTTTCTCATTGGCTTCTTCTTTGATGTCACTTTCTTCATCGGATGATGAGCTATCTTCTTTAGAAAGAAATTTCCTTTTGGATCCTTTCTTTTTGCCTTGCTTTTTGAATTTCTTAAAGCCTTTCTTTCCTTTTGAGTTGCCATCACTTTTGTTTGGACATTTTGCTACGAAATGCCCAACCTCACCACAACCAAAACATATCAATGGAAGTTTACCTTTGATTTTTCCCTTACCAGGTTTTAGTTTTCTCGTAAAGTAAGCATATTCTTCATTTGAAAGACCTTCTCCATCATCTCCCTTTTCTTCACACTTGCAGGTGCATGTCATTTCAATTGAAGGTTGTTTGTCCTTATTGGTTTGCTTAGATGCAACGAACGCAGTTTCTTGATTTGAAGTACCCTTTTCTTCATCAAGTCTCATTTCATATGCTATGAGAACTCCATGTAATTCTTCCTTGCTGAGTTTGTCGATATTTGTACTATATTCTAAGACCGATACCTTTGGGTTGAATCTCCCTGGTAACATTCTACGAATCTTCCGTATAATAGTCTTCTCATCAACTGGCTCTCCCAATCCTTCCAGAGTATTGGTTATTTCATCAACGTATTGGAAGTATGCAGTAATGTTGCAATCTTCTTTCATTTTGAGTTGCTCAAATTTTGCTCTATAGATTTGAAGCTTTACTTCTTTGACATTTGAGTCACCTGCATATATATTCTCAAGCTTGTCCCATACATTTTTGGTGGTTTTACAACCCAACACCTTATGATAAGAAGATTCAATAAGTCCATTGATAATAATATTCTTTGATTTTGCATAATTTACCAAATTCTTCTTACCTTGTTCATCTGCGGTTGATGTAAATCCATTTTGAACAGTGTCCCATACTTCGTAACCCTGTGCCAAGAGATAGACCTCCATTCTTCCTTTTCTGAGTGCATAATTATTTTCATTAAATAGAGGTACACCATTCTTGGTATGCTCCATGACCTCCTTCCAACTGCTAAACTACTATTGAAGGAACCAAGCTTTGATACCAATTGTTGGAAAGACTGAGAGGGGGGTGTGAATTAGTATTCCTTTCAATTAGAGCATTAGTTAATCTTCAATTATTATCAGTGTTTCTACAATGATAGCAACAAACAAGAGGAACACAAATGCACACGATTTTTAAGGTGGAAACCCACTTCGAGACAAAAACCACCTAATGATTTTCTAATAATTCTTTAATATTCAACTCCAATTGAAAATAAAGCTCCAAATTCCTAGAATCTAGAAAAGCATTCTTCTCCAGCTCCCACTAGATGGATGCTCCAACGCCTGAGATTATTTAGTAGTCAACTGAATGGATGCCCAACACCCAATGAGCTACAACTCAACCTAGCACCACCCTACCACCCCATAGAATAATAAAAGAAGAATGGACTTCTATACCAGGGAAAATGATCCACTTTACAATGATAAAGAATGATGCAGAAGAAGAAGATATACTAGACCATAACCCCAAATTTGACACAACCACCTAATGATGATCCTAGACCTCCCAACACTGCCTCTTGAACCCTTGGTAGATATACACTAGTACAATTTGTACAATAATGTATTTACGATGACTAAGTACCATGATACCTTTACAATGATTGTATGTAGTGCTGCCCACTTGAAGACTTCATATGATGAACTTCTTGCTGTTGTTATGCACCTTGGTTGCTACTCTTGTCATGATACCCTCTGCTACACCTTGCTTTTCTTTGTTGCTGTAGAAATTCCGGTCCTTTGCAACCCTTGACAACACAAGATCTAGCTTTTTCTTGCCTTCTAGGAGCTCGATATTGAATCTGGTGTATCTCTGTTATTTCAGATCCTCAATATCTGAATTTTTGTCTTGTAGTATTCTCTGAGTCATATTTCCAATGCCACAAGTCTGACCCAATTTGGATTCTTCAAGGGAGAGTTATACCCAATCTCTCACAATGCCCTAATTATTGACTGTTTCAGCAAAGTGCACTTGTACGGAGTGCCACGTGTCACTTCTTCTTCATTTGGCTCTGAAATTGATAAAGAGAAAATTACAGATTGTGCACTATTTGTCACTTTTTACAAAATTCCAATCCGATACTCAGAGAGAGAGTTATGACGAATTTACCAAGGTCACTTCTTTGAGATGAATTTCAAGAGCCTACAAAAACCCTGACTTCTACAGATCATATCTCCAAAAATATTATGCACCTTGATTTTAAATTCTTACAGTAGCTTCCTCAAGATTTTGGATTCGGCTCATAAAAATTTCAGCTTCTGAACCTTCGTATAAAAAAAGTTAGAGCGCAAATTCCACGATGACCTGTTTCAGATGGCGAAATCCCTTGCCTAAGGAGGAAATGAGGATCACAATTTATATAAATTCTTAGGTTGAAAGGGGCTTCAACAAGTGAACGTGGGATGGATTTTAGGAGCTTAAAAAATATTAATTATGACTTTTCAATGACCCATGCCCCAACCCCATGGGTTTTAGCCCACTAACTGGGGATACAAACTTCAAACATGAATATCTCTCAAACCATGAATAATTACATGACATGCCATATATCAACGGAAACATATCGACAAGTAGAAACAATCAAAATAATTATTGACCCAGAATATATTAATTTGGTAGGTCAAAATTCCCATGCAATATTTGGTTAGCCCCTGGTGCTGCCTGGGTTGACATCAATGACAACCGTTGATCAAAAATTCCAACCTTTGTATTGGTCCCACTAAAATGTAATGCAAACTCTTTGGATACCTGAGTATGTCCACCTTGCAACTTTTCATAGAATTTTAAACAACCTGGTTTACCGAAAGCATCCATGACTATTTGATCTTCAACTAAAACTTTTGTGCTTTTAGGTTCAGATTTCAAACAATATCCTCCTCTGTGGTTATTTTTATCCTCAGCCATGTTTGTTTCAAAAAAAACTCTGTTGGCTTCCTTTTGAATTTATAAAACAACCTCTCTTGATTTATTTTGGTAGCCTTGCTTGAGAAAAAGAAACAACCTCGCTTGATTTGATTTTGCAGCCTCGCTTGATTATGTATGAAAATAGCCTTGGTATAGAACATCCACAGGCTTAACTCTAATACTTTAGAGTTTGAAATAAAGATGTTTCATAGTTTAGTATGAGAAAATGTAGACTAGAATGACTAGAACAGATAACAGTTTTCAAATTTTGAAATTCATTTTCCAATATGACACACATGCTATGATAATAATGGATATGAATGTTAATTACTTCAAATATGACCTCTAACTGACTCACCATGATGTTACCCCATCATTAATTAACGAATTTCTGACAATTTCTGCATTTTGACATGGCCTTTTAAGAATCCGCGCTTTCGTAGTGCAAAACTCATTTTCCAAACTAACCGCGCTATGAAATTGTGGTTTTGTGGCTAATTGCAGGAATTTCATCCGAATCCTAATGACATGATTTCTAAGTGAATGATAAGAATTTATAATCATGGAATGATACTAAAATACTTTATTTGAAATTGAAAACTGACCTTTGATATTTCTAAATCTATGAACTGCCCTTTATCAAGACTCTAATGACTCAATACCTACTTAAAACTATGACAAAAACTGTGTAAACTTACAGAGTTTAAAAAAAAAAATTAGGGTGATAACAGTGGCTCCACTTGGGATAGTGTGCCCCTATGGTACACTAAGAACTAGCAACTCCAGTGCTGCTATCCATTTTTTGAAACAAACAGAAAATTTTTTAAATTTCCAAACTTCCTCCTCAAGCTCTAATGGCCTTCACCTCAAGCTCAAGCTTGCTAATTTTTCTTGTCATTATTAGTAGAAAAACTTGTAAAATGAAATATATAAAATGACATGAACAATCCATCATTTTCTAGGAAGAATAATGCTTCAAAAACCTACCAATGACAGGTCCTCCAGCATATGGTTTTCCATCTATCTCCTGCAGTATATAATTATTGTTTCCATGGAAAGCAGCTACATTGAAAGGACCTTTCCATAAGTTCTCAAACTTACCCTGTTTGCCTTTCTCTTCAATTGTAGCCTCCCATTTTAGCATTTCATATTGAATTTGAAAACTTTATTCCTTGATCTTCTTATCAAATGTCCTGTTGATTATGTTTTGAGATTGTTGATTTCTGTCATAAACCTCATTCCTTTTCTCTTGCGGGGCTATTAGCTGATTAATTCTTCTCTGGATTGCATTTGGTTCTTCTTCTAGCCCTTGAATCAGCTTCATAACAGGTACTCCTAGTGATGTAGGAAAAATAGCCTCAGCACCATATACTAATTCTTATGGTGAAGTTCCAATTGACCTCTTTGTGCATATCCTATCAGCCCATAAGGCATAATTCAGTTTCAAATGCCAAGCTTTCTTATTCTCCTACAATACCTTTTCAATAATCCTTACAATTCTCTTGTTAGAAGATTCATCAAGGCCATTTCCTTGCAGATAGTATGCAATAGAATGCCCAAGATTAATATGATATTGATGACAGAAATTGATCACTTTCTTAGACTTGAATGCCTGTGAATTATCAGTTATAATCTTCATGGAGCAACCAAATCTAGACAAGATATTATTTTATAAGAAAGAAATAATCATATAATCATTTGCTTGCCTAGTTTGGATTACTTCAATCGATTTGGTGAAGTAATCAGTCACTGTAAGAATCCAACGATGTTGTCCTAAAGATGATGGATAAATCTCCCCAATAAAATCTAGTCCCCACTGCTGGAATGGCGCTTCTACATAAATAGGCATGAGAGGTAAGGGTATAAGTTTCTTCTTACCTTTGAAAATCTGGCATTCATGGAAGGCAGCAACCTTCTTGTATACATCCTTAAAAATTGTTGGCCAATAAAATCCTGCTCTCAGAATTTTGTTCACTGTCGCCTTCCAATAATGATGACCTCTGCAATCCCCTTTGTGAAACTCTTCAATGGCTTTATCAGCCTCTTCCTCTAGCAATAAATTTAGCAAAATTCCACCAGTACCCTTCTAAAACAGATTTCTGTCAAAAATAAAATATCTCAAAGATTTCAGCTTAACAAACCTTGCTTTTGACTTTGTTAAATCAGTAGGTGCTTTATGGTGCTATAGGACAAAAACAACTTCCTTGTACCAATCTGAGGTGATATATTTTTCTTCAATAGGAACTAGTTCCTCATCTTCATCTAAAATTTTTGATATTTCTGCAATCTAATGTATATCAAGACAGTCAAATTTTGACTGTGCCATCAGCTTCGCCAAGCCTTGCCCTTTGACCAATTTTGTTGGTTTAATCTCAATATCATATTCTAGCAACTTGGCAATCGATTTTCCCCTCTTACCATTAAGGTCATCTTGAGTAAGGATGTCTTTCACAATAGTATTAGGAACAAATGCCACGATATGAGAATGTAGAATATAAATTCTAAAATCTTTGACAACCTTCACCAAAGTATAGGCTTGCTTTACTAAGATATTATACTTCAGTTCAGCATTGGCTAATGTCTTACTAAAGAAAGAAATCGGTTGTTCAATATTTTGATGTCCCTTTTGTAGCAGAATTCCAGCGATAGTATTCTTTGATGCAAAGGTAAAAAGCATAAATTCCTTGGAAAAATTAGGACTGATTAATATTGGTGCCTGTGTGAGTGCTCTTTCGATCTCTTAAAATGAATTTTTTGCCTATGTTGTCCACTTAATATCAACTCCCTTCTTCAGCATCCTTGTTATGTCCTTCACAATCTCAGAAAAATTAGGAATAAAATGCCTTACAAAATTAACTTTTCCAAGGAAGGATTGAATCTCCTTCCTAATTCTTGGAAAATCCACATTTTGAATTTCATAGACCTTACTTGGATCAATCTTAATTCCATATATAGAAATGATATGCCCAAGTAATTTACCTGAAGTTAAAGCAAAAATGCTTTTGGTGGGATTTAGAGAGATGCCAAACCTTATTCATTTCAGCAAAATTCTTTTCAAGTGTTTCAAATGATCTTCTTCCTTCCTTAAAAAGAATTTTATGTCATCAAGATACACAACCACCATCTTTTCCTTTTCTTCAGAAAATGCAATGTCCATTTCCCTCTGAAAAGTAGCTCCTGCATTCATGAGACCAAATGGCATTTTGGCATACATAAAAGTACCCCATGGTGTAGTAAAGGTTTCTTTTTCTTGATCATCGGGATGCACAAGGATCTGATTATAACTTGAAAAACCATCAAGCATAGACATTCTCTGAGAACGAACAATAGTCTGCAAAATTTGATCCATCTTTGGGAGGGGATAATTATCTTTCAAGGAGGATTTATTCAGATTTCTGAAATCAATGCATATTCTGATTTCCCCACTTTTCTCCCTAACCAGAACCAAATTTGCAAGCCATTTTGAAAATCTGATTGGGAATATGATTTTGGCATCAAAGAGTTTTTTAACCTCCTTCTCAATCAAAGGCATGAGAAGTGGGTTGATCCTCCTTAACATTTTCTTGAAAGGTCTTTCATTTTCCTTTATGGGAATAGTATGTTGAATTATGGAGGGATCATATTCTTTCAAATCAGGATAATTCCAAGCAAATACATCTATGAATCTTTTCATCATTTCAACATATTTAAACTTCATATCAGCTGAAAGAAATTTTGAAAGTTTGATCATTTTGGGCATAGCTATAGTACCAAGGTTACAACTCTCAACTTCTTCATCATCAGCTTGCATCTTGGGGGATTTAAAAACATCATTCTGATAAAAAAAAATTTCTAGAGGTATTAGTCCCTTTGGTATGGAATTATTCTTTAGTTGTAAAACTTCAGAATTCCCTTTAGATTCAGCTACCATGTTCTGTTGATCTACTTGTACATTTTCAAATTCTTCTTTCAACTCAATAAAATTTTTCACCTGTTGATCATCCTCAAAAACTTGCCAATGAATAATATTATTAGGAATGGCTAGTCTATGACGGAATTCAACTTCATACTTTCAGTGGTGTGCATAGGAATAATGAAAAGGCTTGCGGAGATTGCAAGAGAATCAGCAATGGAGTTTTGTTCTCTTGTTTTGACTGTGAATAAATAGGCTTGAAAGTTTTCTAGCATGTCCAAAACTAGATTCCTATATGCTCTCATCCTTGTGTCCTTTGTTTCATAACACCTTCAATCTGTTTTATGACTAATTGTGAATCTCCAAAAATAGAAATGTTTTGAGCATTCATTCTTTTCAACACTTCTAGACCCAAAATCAAGGATTCATATTCAGCGATGTTATTTGTGCAATCAAAGTTCAGTTTATAGGAAAAGAACTTAGTTTCATCACTTGGATTTCTAATCCAGATCCATGCTCCTACTCCTTCTTTGCCTGCTGATCCATCAAAATGCAATGACCACCAACCTTCTTCCTCTTTATTGCTAACTTGCTAAATTTCTGCTTGCTGATTTTCTGACTATTGAATTTCATAACTCTGATTTTCTGCTTTGTTTTCTTCTTCCACTTCATTAGTCAATTCATTGAAAATAATAGCAGCGCCAAGATCAGTATCAAAGGCATAAATTGGAAAGTTTGGGGTTTATCTTTTCTACTTACCATGTAAGCCATCCTTGTCTCTCAATACAATATTCTTTGTTCCCCAAAAATTGGAATGGTGTCATAGGTAAGATCCATCTGCATTGTACCCTTAATTTTTGCTACCCATGATCTTGATAACAGCATACAAAAATTCGGTGGAATGTCAGCTACAACAATTTCCATGACTACAGTCTTAGCAGGGACTTGCGTCAGACCAAAAACAACATCCTTGATTAGACCAATGCATTGAACTCTTTTTGAATCAAAAGAAAACAAATCTTTGTATGGCCTAGTTATTTCTAACCCCATTCTTTCCATAATTAATTTGGGCATAAGATTGTGAGAAGCCCCTGAATCTAACATAGCATTGTGCAATGTCATGTCGTGAATGCTAAGACTCACATAAAAATGAGGAACTTCCTCATTTTGTTCATCTTCTAGTGTTGGGCCCAAATATATGGTCGGATGGTCTTCCAATACATTCAAGATATCAATAGCTCCAGGTTGTGAGTTTAGCATTTTAAAAATCTTGCTTCTATATTCGCCTACGTTGAGAATTTCACTAAAAGGGACTGCTGAAATTTCATCTTAGGATTGAAAATAGAAACATATTTTTCAGCTTCTTTGGTAGGAAGGACAACAGGTATATCTTTCTTACCTTCTACGACCTTAGGAGATTCCTTCTTTCCATCAGTAGCCTTTGGTGCATCCTTCTTAGGCCGTGTCTTGTTTGCAACGATAGGTACATTCCTATTTCTAAGATTATATTGTTTCTACATCTCAAAAATGGCATGTTGATATCCCTTTAGATATTCTGATGTTTCTTCTTCATGATTTTTTTGATCTGATTGATCATGTTCTTCCTTGGTCAAGAAAATTCCTGACATTTCTTCATCAAAACAATGAATAGACTCTTTAGGTTCTTCAGGGTCATCTTCTTCATCAACAAAATTCTGCTGAAAAGGAGGTCTCACTGGAGGATCAAGCTGTTGATTTCTATTCTCTCTTGGTCTTTGCTGATTCTGAGGTCTCCTAAACTGAGGCTTTCTAAAATGAGGTT
Source organism: Pinus albicaulis (assembly GCA_034641835.2). Classification (NCBI taxonomy): domain Eukaryota; kingdom Viridiplantae; phylum Streptophyta; class Pinopsida; order Pinales; family Pinaceae; genus Pinus; species Pinus albicaulis. The sequence goes on from CM076579.1 coordinate 1,000,687,790, forward strand.
CATGTTGTGTAGGGGGAGCAGAGGTATTTCCAAGGGCTAATCTATCCATCAATTTTTTCCATTTTTTCCATCATTGAATCCAGTTTGTCTTGAGAAGAAGAAGATGAAGGTTTCTCTTATTCTTTCAATTTACCCTTACCCATTTTTGAATTTTTGGCTGCTATCAAATTAACCTCCACCTTCACAACATCATTTTTCATTTTAGCAAGTGTAGGAGATTCTCTTTCTCTCAGCAGTATGGAAAACTCATAGTCGAAAGCTTATGCATACCTCATTTGAGCTAAGGCTTCTGGCGGTTCCAAACGAGCAGGAATAGAATCTAACACTTTATTAAACCTTTTTGAAAAGTTTTGTATAGTTTCATTAGCAGCTCTCTTCAAGGTATTATACTCAGTGAGGGCTTGTACTAGATTAGTTCTATTTCCCCATTTCCTTAAGAAAAAATCTTCAAATTCATTCCAATCATGAAATATTCTAGGAGTAATAGCTTTATACCACTTCCTAACCTCACCAGTAAAACTTTGAGCAAATAATCTTAATTTAACATCTTCATGATCAACCTCCTCCCTATTTATAAATTCATTAAATTGATCAACATGATCCCTGCTATAATGTCCTCATCACTTCCCCGGGTTTTAATTCTAGCAGCATACTTACTAGGGAGATCATGTAATATAGCAAGAAGGACAAGAGGGGCATATATAGTAGGTGCAGTAGGTGGATTTCCAGTCATGGTCAGAGGTACTGTGGTAATTTTACGAAAGGCAGAAATAGTAGATGACAGACTGCTATGAGGAGGACTACTTGGTCTTTGTAAGCCACTAACAATTGAGCTCCAGTTGGGAAGAGGTAAACCAGCTTTACTTTTCAATAATAATTTGAAAGGATCAAGTTCCTTAAATTTGTCTAAAGACTCCCTTTCCAATGACAACTATGAAGCAACAGCTTCCTAGAATTCTTCTTTGTCTTCTTGAGTTACTAGAGCTGAAGTGTCAATTCCTCTCTTATGTAAGTCTAAGATAATTTCAATTAGTTGTTTTTCATTTTCTGATCTAAATAAAACCTCATGAATCTTATCATCAACTCTTTTGTCTTTAGGACTTCTTGATATTTCAGAGGACAAGGATTTCAAATGAGATGGAGTACCTGGTATTTCAGAAATGCCTTGACTATCTCTTGAAATGGTGTTTGGATTGTCCACGATGGTAGGTGGATCTGGGTCAGGATTAATCCTCGTGTATCTCCTTCTCGAAACCACCTTTGAACATATAAATTTTAAATGGAGTCACCAAGGTAGATGCAGCCTCGAAAAACTTCCTCAGCTCCTGCTACCTTCAAAAGTTTAGCTTTAAAATATCGAGAAAGTATAACCTTCAGACTCTCGACAGACACACGAAAATGTTATCACAAAATCTGACCTGATAGGCTTCTCATCAAGTAAACATTGTGTAACTATTTCAGACTAATATTTTGGCTGAGGCTTAGCCTCCTCAACCTGAGAGGGATCTCTCAAAAGTTTATGATTTTTGATAAATAATTAGATGGCTAACTCTAAGGTAAAACAAATAGATGATATAACTGGTTGTAAATCACATTAGCAAACATTCATTGGGCTATGGAGTCAAGGTAACTTCAACAAAAACATCACAGTCTATCTAGCATGGAAGTTAAGGCATTTGGAGTTCAAATCAGGGAGTGAGACATATAGAACAGTGAAACATACAATTAGCTTGTATATGAAGGAAGTTAGAGCATTATGATTGAATTCTAAGTATCATAAACAAAAACCACTGCAGATAGAAATATTGAATAATGCCATTAGAATAATAATGGATAAGAAATCCTCATGAATCTTGAGTTGTCTAAACAGAACTCTGTATTAAGCTGAAAAAACCATTACATACAAAACACAGTCTTTTCTAATAAAAATTTTCAACCCTGTGGATTTAAATTTTGTGCTCTTTATAGAACATTTACAGAATAGGATTACTTCTTCTCCACTAGATACATCGAACTCATAAAGTTTGACAGATTTTCTAATCATAAACATGCAATTTATTACAAATTGACAGCTATAATCCTAATGAAAAGCCCTATTTCTAACAGGACTAAAACTCTTTAATACCCTCCTAACAACCTTATCTATTATTTATTACATCTTTTGCCACCTTCACTCCCATGAAGTCGAATTTGGATGATGATCTTTAACTTGATGTAGCCATGTTGTTGATGATAATGTTATCCTAAAATTTAGGAAACATGTCTTCCTGTATTTTAGGCCCTTTGTTTCCCTTATCAGTTTTGAGCACTTTTACCATTAATGAATCTTGCCTACATGTCTCTTGTTGCCAAATATTACACCATATGTATTCAATTATCTAGTTGTGTAGAATCTAAACTTCGAACAATGCAAAAAAGGTAAGAATAAACCTGTGCTACGAAAGCAACACAGTTTCATAGTGCATTTCATAGCATAGTATTTAGCTCCTTTTCTAATATGCTTTTCATTTGTTTTCTTTAGGGAAGCCTTCATTTGCCATTAAAACACTTCCACTAACAATTTCAAAACAAAATTCACCAAAATTCCCTCAAAATTTGATATGAAAATATGATAAAAAACTGCTTTAGTAGTTTCGTAGCGCATTTCATCAGATTTGCACTATCTGTGCTACGAAACTGCTATGTAAGCAGTTTTTTCCAAACTGTCTTCAAAATTCATACTTTGGAGATGCTTAAACTTTAAGGGTATTGGTATTATTTAAAAAACACATCAATATTACCCTGAAAACATAATCTTCATCAAAATTTACCTTCATTTTGATTAGAGATTGTCCTATGGATTTATCATTCTTTTTCACTGCCTTTTTAACTTTTCTTGAGACCTTGTCAATTGTATCTCCATATATTCCACCTATCTTCTCAACCTTCTATTGCTAGCTCTCAAATGAGTGTTGGTAACTCTTAGAAACTTTGCCTCCTTAATGGCTGGGTCTGTGCATGTGAAGTTCTTCACTGCTTGGTATTTTTGAATTAGAGACTATTTGACCTTCCTAAATAGCTTTCATCCTCTTAAATTATGTTTTCTCAATGACATGTTTTCTGGATCTTTTCTTTAACTTAGCAATCTCATGGTTTTTTGATCTTAACTTCTCCTCTAGGCTTTTATATTTGGTCATTTCTTCTTGTGTTGTGATTACTTTTTTTTCTGCATGCTCTGCCACAGGTGAGGAAAGATCAACTATCTCTTCAAGAACAGTAGCTGCTTTATTGGTTTCTTCAACTTCTACATTACGTTCATTGAGACTTTTAGAATGTCTAGTTACGGGCTTCATAGCTTGGAAAAAAAATGCTACATCTTCACCTTGAAACTCTAGCTTCTTTGTTGATTTCACCTTTTTCTGTTTGCTTTCATTTATTCCTAGGAAATTAGCTTGCACTATAGGTGATTCTTCTCTGTCTATTGCATGCAGTATGTCATCCAATTTTCCTTTCAATCATAGACTGTCATTTGATCCTAAAGCTACTATCTTTCCTTTTGATGTTGCAACTTGACTCCTTGTAATTCTATGAACCACTAGCTTACCAGCTGTTTGTTTTTGTTTAGTTTCCTTAGTACTTTGTAATCCTTGTTTTGTAGGTGAAGGAGTTTTTGTAACAAGCACTGGTGTTCCTTCTTCCTTATCTTTCACTTATTTCCTTGGCTTCAATTTCACAAACCTTCTTGTCCTTATATCTACTGGTTGACTGAATTCTATTGATGGTGATGGATTTTCCTTTGCCTTAGGGTTTTTAACTCGGGTTAGAGCTTCCATTTCAAATCCACTTATAAAAATAAAAGAAGACCAATCCCTGTTAATCTTCTGGAGCTCATTCAAAACCAACAGTTTAATTAAACCATGGTGAAGCAGAGATGTTTCACAACCCTCAGATTTTACTTGAACTTTATCAGCCATTTTGGCAATACTTCTATATAGGAAAAATGGTAAATCCAATGATATCATACCTGTGAAATGTAATAGGAGTTTGAAATGATAGGTGTAGCCTTTGTGGTACCTTCCTTCGCATGTGAAATATATTTGGATGTTGAACAGTAATTTGGCATAGCTATCCTTAATACAGTTTCTGGGAACTGCATTGTTCAGGTCCATCTCTGCATATTCTGGCTTCATAAACATCTTGCATGCTTCCATATCGAATCTAAAACCCTTAAACCAAGTTTCTTGTCATCTAGGTATTTTAGTCACTAGAGCTATGATTTCAGGTGTCACTGACATGTTTAACATTCCAACCTTCGTATTGGTCCCACTGAAATGTAATGCAAACTCTTTAGATACCTGAGTATGTCCACCTTGCAACTTTTCACAGAATTTTAAACAACCTGCTTTACCGAAAGCATCCATGAATGTTTGATCTTCAGCTAAAAATTTTGTGCTTTCAAGTTCAGATCTCAAAAAATTTCCTCCTCTGTTGTTCTTTTTCTCCTCAGCCATGTTTATTTAAAAAAAAACTCTGTTGGATTTCTTTGGAATTAATAAAACAACCTCTCTTGATTTAATTTGGCAACCTTGCTTGCGAAAAAGGAACATCCTCGCTTGATTTGATTTGGCAGCCTTGCTTGATTATGTATGAAAATAGCCTTGGTATAGAACATCCATAGGCTTAACTCTAATACTTTAGAGTTTGAAACAGAGATGTTTCACAGTTTAGTATGAGCAAATGTAGACTGGAATCACTAGAACAGATAACAATTTTCGAATTTTGAAATCCATTTTCCAATATGACACCCATGCTATGATAATAATGGATATGAATGGTTAAGTACTTCTAATATGACCTCTAACTGACTCACCATGATGTTACCCCATCATTACTTAACGGATTTTTGACAATTTCTGGGTTTTGACATGACCTTTTAAGAATCTGCGCTTTCGTAGCGCACAGTGTATTTTTTTCACTTTGCGCTATGAAAGTAGCAGCGCTTTCATAGCGCAAAACCCATTTTCTAAACTAACTGCGCTACAAAACTGCAGTTTTGTGGCTAATTACAGGAATTTCATCCGAATCCTAATGACATGATTTCTAAGTGAATGATAAGACTTTTTAATCATGGAATGAGACTAAAAGACTTTATTTGAAATTAAAAACTGACCTTTGAGATTTCTAAATATATGACCTACCCTTTATCAAGACTAAAGTGACTCAAGACCTACTTGAAACTATGACAAAAATAGTGTAAACTTACAGAGTTAAAAAAAAAAAAAAAAATTAGGGTGATAACAAAATCTATGATGAAGAAGATAGAAAAGATGAGTTGAATTTGATAAAAAAAACCTACTTATGCTTTCAAACATATATCTAACTCTGTATTATAAACATGTTCATGACAAATAAAACAACCTATCTATTATTTCCAATAAATCATAAACTGAAGAGCAATTTTGGGCATGTGGTAAAGATCTTCCCTCCTCAAGCTCCAATGAAAGAGGTGAGCGAGGGAGGCTTTGACACATATATTTTGGATTTTATATGCTATTGTATCATGATATACAAGATCCTAACTATATAAAATGTGAAATGGAATCAAACCAAAAATAGTAAATTGAAATGTAAGAAAACTACCTAAAAGTCATGAAGTAAACTAGCTACAATGGAATAAAAATAAACATAGATACACAACAGAGAGACTGAGGCCAATGGATTGAGCCCTTACCCACAAGCTCATATCTCTAAAACTAAATTATTGAAGGACAAACTAAATACTCATTTTATGGCATAAACAGTCTCATTACATAACCATGAAAGTCTCAAAATTATATCACAAGAGCAAAGAGTCTACTAGCTTCCTCCAAAATTTGAATCCTAATGAGCTCTTGCTCTACCCTATTTAACCTAAAGGTTAGATACCAACAACTCCCTAAAAATTAGGTGATGTGTCCCCTTTGATGGCAAGATAAGTGGAGCTTTGGTGCACTTTATCTTCCACTTTCTTGGTTGCCTTTGATTTCAAGTTGTTGGAGGGAATCTCGAGGATCCCTTGGCCACCTTTAGGAGTTAAGGAGGTGGAAAACCCTCCTATTATCTCTCCTTGCTATCTACTTTGAGATTTTATTGCATAATCTTCAAAAAAAATGGAATATATTCGTGATTATCCTCCATTTAAACCATATTAGGCATTCGAGGTATGACAAGCCTTAATCACCATCTACACTAAGCAACATATGACTATAATGTAATTAAATGTGAGAAAGAGAGACTAACAAGGATAAAAATGTGACAATTAACCCCTTCAATTATACCTAATGATGGTTCTCATCATCACCCCCCTACCAAATGGTTTCCCATCCTTTGAGAAACTTAGTCCGTTCAGTGTTTTAGTGGCCCCTCTGACCTCCCAAGGAAGAAGTGAAGGAGTTCCTTTAGGAGGGTGGAATCCAACATTATTTTTTGCCTCCTCCCATTCTCTATTTTCCTCATCTTGGTCTTTCCCTTTACCCAATCCCGGTAGAAAATTTGGATTGGGTTTCAAGCCAAGCCATTGTATCTTCATCTCATGCATAGCCCTCTTATATAATGGCGCCCTTTCTAGGGCACTCCTCAATTTATCTAGGGTATGATATTCCATGTTTCTGAGACTAAGATGGAGGTCATTCCACCTTCTTTGAGTTTCCATTACACATTCATCTCCCAAAAACCTAGAAATATCATCAAAATCTGCAAGGGATTGTGCTTGTGTGTTGAGGTACTTGTCTGCAAGGCTGGAATCATTCTCTATCATGAGGTGATTGTTGTTGAATCCCTTAAGGATAAATTGTTTTTCCCTTATGTGTATAGGCTCTTTGTTTTCTCTTCTCATCACCTTCTTTACTTCCTCTGCTCTTACTTCCTCATTTACCATCGAAGAAGCTAATGCCATTAACTGCATATCTCCCAACCTAGGGTTAGGGTCCCAAATGTTTAAGTTTGTCAAAATAAGATTGTGCATGCAGACTTATTTCATCTTGGCCTTGTATCCCATGTTGAACTAATTGCAAAATTCAATGAATTTCTTGTAGTTCTAAGAAGGTAAGGACCCATGAGAGGCTAATGTCTTAATATAAAATAGGAGCCACTGTTATTTGAGGTATATGGCATAGGAGTTTGATGGATATCTATGTTGGATGGCCTCCATGCACACATCTTCCATGGTGTAAATTTGTTTGTCTTTTTTTTGGAGTTGAATTTTCAATATTGCATTCTATACCTATGATTCCTGAAGATTCTATTTCAACATGAATTCTATGAATCTAACATCATACAAATCCATTCCTAACTCAGTGACCTTCTCCTCCATGATCCCTATGTCATGCACACCTTTTTTTGTAGAATTTTTCATCCAATGATGAGTGTGTGCTCTTTATTTTTCTAAATGATAAAATAAGGGGACTACAAGCTTTTGAGGAATCATCCTTCCCCATTCAATAAATGTATAGTAAGAACTAAGTTTTGGTTGAGGGCTAAGGTGTGAAACTATTGATATATATTTAGGGATAGATTTTGGGGAGGTAGGCTCCTCCTTTTTATCATTATCGTCCTCCCCTTTGACATCGTTCCCTTCAACTTGTGCTTATTTATCAACTTCTTGGGCCTCTTTCCCACCCATGGGTGCCTTATATCCCTCCCCCAAGGCTTCCTACTTTGTTTGAGGCACTACTGGAGTTTCCTGTAACACAAGCAGAGTTTCTAGTATAAAACTCTATTTTTCCTATAGAAAACCCCCCCTTACTTACTTTTCCTTATTTTCTATCTTTTGAGGGTCTGTGGGGGTTGGTAGATGTGTAGGGGATTCCAAACTAGATGAATGTCTCCTCCTATAGGTCATAGGTGTCCTCTCAGGTGAGGTGACCTCTAGAACCTTCCATTCTTCCAACCTTATCTCATCATCCTTTTTGGGTGACTCTTTAATTGTTATAAGGCTTTTGGTTGGAGTCCATGACTTCCCCTACCTTCCCCTGGCACTCTTTCTAATACTGAAGTACATGGGTTTTTTTCTTTATCTCTTGGCCTTCACTGGTGTGCTCAAAGTGGCTAACGTATCAACCACTTCTTTCTTTGTTATCTCAGTTGATATGCTAGTCTGATGAGGGGAGGTATTAGTGCCTAGCATAGGGTATAATATTTCCTCCTCACCTGTCTCCTCTTCCTTTATAGTATCCCAAATGGGGAACGCAACAATACATGAACATAAAACTAGAAATAATAGTGTAAATCAACTCATAAACATGGGAGACCAAAATGGAGACATTAAACCATGTATTATATCAGCAAATCCATACATAATAGTGAGGCATGAGTCATATACAGTGAAGGAACAAGCCTCCCATAAAAGATCACTCTACAAATGAATTTTTGTCACAATACAAGAATATCGGAGGCTGCTATAGTGCAACTGGAAACACACTGCTACAGAAAAATGATGCACAAAATATGTATGGCTGTTATAAGCCTCAAAAGATATGCTCAATACAGATCTAAGCTCAATACAAACTCCTACAAGAACCCGGGAAAGGGGTTTCAGAAATAAACTTTATAAAAGATGGGATATAAAGCCCAATGGCTGAAGATACACTACGAAACTAAAGAAAAAGAGTGTGGAAGGTTGAAATATAATAGATCTGAAATATATCCCCTCATATATCTCCTCCCATGAAAGGATGAACCCTTCAATCACAAGGAAACACTACAAAGGAACCACCAGAACCTCTACTGAAGCTGCCTTCAAAAATAACACATTCCCTAGCTGGAACAGTTCTGAGAATGATGGGAAATGTATGGCTTGATGCCAAGGATCTGAAATTTTCCCAAGAACTCTCCAAACATATCTCCTAAGAGAAGGAAACCTTCCTCCTATGAGAAACTAGCTCAGAAAGTGGGATTCTAATCCCTCCACTGTCGCACCCTGCAACACAACACAATAACTTGTAGAAACTGGGTTGATGAAGAAGCTCTAGCTTGGCCTGAAAATATGAATGTGGAAATGAATACCATACTATTCCAAGAGGCATCTCAAGGAAATAAGTTGGATTCCCACTCGGGAACACCCGATGCTAAACAACACTACAACCTTGCTAAACAGTAAGAGGAAGCAAAAGTCTAAACAGACCAATATCAAATGATAAACTAAAACATGATCTCATATGGTTGCCATCCTCTTCCTTAAATATAATTTGAGCTTGATTTCCCTTAGCCCCACTCAATTAGGTCATTTCCTTCATGTGATTCATCTCCCTCCAAAATTGTGTTATGCTCTAATTAATCTCCACTCTTCCTTAACATTGTTGTTGACTTGGTCAAAGTTTACTGAATCAACATGATCCAAACCCTGTTCACATAGGGAGGAGCTTTATTTAGCTGCTACAAATTTCTCCTTTCACACTTGAATTTTTTTTATTGCTACTCAAGTGACTTATGGGCCTCCTCACCCACTTATTCACCTACCTAGTGATAAAACAACTATAATATTCCATTTAGCTTGAAGGCTAAATTTTTGGAATATCACAATCCTCCCCTCCAAAATGTTGCTTGTCCTCAAGCAACTGTACAAGGTGAGAAAAATTCCTCCCCTCCTCCTCTTGTTTCCTCATCATCAATAGTCCCCACCACTGCTCAAAATAATCTACAATAAATCTGCCCTCCAATGTTTCCTCCCAAGTATGAAAAACCACATGGCTCACATCATAAAAGGTGGAAGGTGTAAGTGGAAACCTTCTTGCTTTCCAATGGCCTCCTCAAGGTAGGAGTGATGAAAAACATGGGAAATCTCATTCCCAATGAGTGACTCCCACACCCATTCTATCATCCAAATGAAAATAGCCATTCTAGGTAACTCATCAAAGAAATCATCAACTCCCGGTTTATGCAATGTATTGGGGCTGCATGGAGAGATCAGAATTTTCCATCCAAGTTGTTTCTCTCTCCATTTATGATAAGTATGGGGCTGTTGCTAATCTTGGGCTAAAATTCCATGGCCTCCAAGAATGACCCAAGTTACCCCACAAAATAAATCGACCATGAAGTGCCTCCTCCAAGAACGCAAGTTCTTCAAATGGCTTCTCCCATATGAAGACAAGAGGTGTGATGTGGCAATCATGGTTTGCCCATTGTTTCTCCTGAAAAATACAACATATAAAGTAGGGATAATAATACTCCCAATGGGCATCTCCAACTCATCTAGCACTCTCCAAACAAAGCTCCCCATGAACATAAGAATATCAGCAAAGTATGGAAGCAAAAACCAATGAAAACAAGATGCCATATGACAACTGGAGAGTGGATCATAGTTCCACACATGGAACCAACGCAGTGCATCCCTTTCCTGCCTCAAAATAAGTAATAACAAGTCCTCTCCCAACCACTTGTTTTCTGCCACAATCATTCTATAATACATAAGCATGGAAATACAATGTGGTGTCAATGGTGCACACTAAAAATCATGTGGCTTCCCCCACAAACCACCAATAAAAAAACCAATCTCAATGTTGCAAGCGGCTTCAAGTACATCATCATATATGCAAGAAGGGATGATCCTCCTTGGTACAACATGCTGCTCATATAAAGTAAAGAAGTACAAAACATAATGTGAAATTATACCTTCTCCACCATGTACTTGGGACATTGAGCTAAAATGGCTCAACCGGAAATTCTCCCTCACCTCCAAAGAGTAGGGAAGTGGATGTGACATCCTCTCCATCACCATCCAGGCTATGCATCTCTCCATATGCTGAAATGTATCATTCTCTATTCCCTCCCAAATGAACTCCTCTGTCAAAGAGAGATATGCATCAAACTGCATGGAAAGGAAGTTCTCATGTGCTGCATGTAGTAGCTTCTCCTTGAGCTGAGAAGCTTTAGTCAAGAAGACTCTACCATAAGAATAAATGACCACATCATCCACCATATATCTATCATCTCCATTTGGGTCATCAAGAATCATGCAAGCACCAAGATCCTTGGATTACTCTACCAAGAGTTGAGACCTCCATTATTGATCAATCCTCTCAAGAGACAGCGCTGATGATATGCAATATGAAGCTCCCCTCATGCTACTGTATTTTCCTTTGACCTGCCTCATGCCAAATTCATCCTCAAAATTTCTTCCATGCCCATCATGTAGCTTCTCATGCTAAAAAAGAAGTAGTTATCTTTGGAAGTTGGCCTCCCATGAGAAGCTCCCATCCAAAAAGAATCTGCTAATCTTGGCCAATGTAAGAATGAGTGGCCTCCATCTACTCCCATGTATGGAGGATTCCTTCCTTAAAGGAAGTACCCTCTGTTTCTCCAATTCCATGGAGCAGCTCCCTTGCACCATGAAGTTGCCATTCTCCATCACTGCAACAACTTTTGTCAGCGCAGTATATGTAGTGAGAGTGGGTGATGCTGAAAATGGGAGAATGTCTCCCTCCTCCTTGAGTCTATTCAAAACTTTCTGCACTGTCCTAGACTCCTCCAAATTCTTCACCACTCCGAAATCTAAGAGGGGTGAATGAAATGGAAAGATGTCTCTTACCAAATCTAGATCTGGTGGCCTTCTGGGTGGAATGCCTCCATGTAATAAGAGATCAATGTCAAGAGTAGACTGTACATATGGTTGGGGAACTTTTCCCTTGCCCTCACAGTCAAAACCAGTCTGCCTCTTCTTTTCACTAGCTCTCTGAAATATATAGGGGTGTGTGCTCCTCATCAAGTGATGTTGACCTTCCTTGCTACCTTCTCCTTCCATCTGTAGTGTCTCACAATCATTTTATTCATTGATTGTGCTTTGTCCTCCATATGTTAGATCCTGGGGAATTTCTTGAAATGATATAAGAATTCCTCCTGTTGGACCATGTGCTCCTCCCTCCTCTGCATAAGGGACTATATATGCTCTAGATGTGACAACGTTGTTGCCCCCATCCTTCTCTTCTTCTTCACTATGAATGGAAGTCACCTGCTCAATAAGAGGATCGTCTTTTGAAAAAGGAACCATCATGCCCTCTTGTCCAAAGACATGAAATAGAGACCTTTCCTCCAACAAAGTGTTATGCAGGATGTGAGCTTCTCCAACAGTTTTTTGAAGTGGATTTGAGTTTACACGTTCTTCCAACCCATGCACAAGTTTTGATTGTTTTTCTTTGTTTGGCTCTACCAAGAGTGCCTTAGAATGTATTCCATCAAACCTCTCCACTAATATCTTAGTGAACCTTGCATAAGAGGAAATATTGGCATTTTTTAATGAAAATGACTCAAATATCCACCAAGCATAGGCCTTACCTTCAAAGTGTAGCGCTGCAACTCTGATGGCTTCATCTTCAGAAACTTGGTGCTCTTGCAAATAGGTGTGTAGCTCCTCTACCCAAGCTCCGGCTGAACATGTTGATGACCCATAAAAAGTAGATAGAGAGAATCTATCCATGTCATGCTGCTTGCTCCTCTTCACCTTGAACTTGCAAAACTCCTGGAAAGTGATATGATCTCTAAACTTCTCATTTTGAGATTCATACTCCTACAGAAAATCACTAAGAGTTTCCCTCTTAGGCATTCCTCCTTCTTTCATCTCTCAAATGATAGATCTGGGAATTTGAATACACTATGAACCTTGGTGTGTAGCTGCATGCTCACACTCATTAGGTGCAAATCTAGATTTGGCTCTAAATCCAAACTCCTCTAGATATTCCATCTCCATTCTCATTTTCTTGAGATCTTCTTTAATGCTCTACATAGATTTAGGAAGAAGCCTTGAAAGCCTCTTATCCTTCCTTCCTCCACATAATGGAGTATTCTCCTTTCTGTACATATTCTCTTCTCCTTCTTCTCTTGATAGCATAATGGCTGAGATCCACAGGTTGAGCCAAGATTATGCTCTGATACCACTGTAGTATCCTAAATGGAGAATGCAGAAATACATGAACATAAAATTGGAAATGGCAATGTAGATCAACTCATAAACATGGGAGACCAAAATGTAGACATTAAACCACGTTTTATATCATAAAATCCATACATAATAGTGAGGCATGAGTCATATACAGTGAAGGAACAAGCCTCCCATAAGAGATTACTTTACAAATGAACTACTGTCACAATACAAGAATATCGGAGACTGCTATAACGCAGTTGGAAACACACCACTACAAAAAAATGATGTACAAAATATGTAGGTCTATTATAATCCTCAAAATATATGCTCAATACATATCTAAGCTCAATACAAACTCCTACAAGAACCCGGGAAAGGGGTTTGAGAAATACACTCTATACAAGATGGGAGCTAAAGCCCAATGGCTGAAGATACACTACAAAACTGAAGAAAAAGAGTGTGTAAGGTTGAAATATAATAGATCTGAAATAAATCCCCTCAAATATCTCCTCCCATGAAAGGATGAACCCTTCAATCACAAGGAAACACTGCAAATGAACCACCCGAACGTCTGCTGAAGTTGCCTTAAAAAATAATGCATTCCCTAGCTGGAACAACGCTGGGAATGATGAGAAATATATGGCTTGATGCCAAGGATATGTAATGTGCCCAATAACTCTCCAAAAAAATCTCCCAAGAGAAGGAAACCTTCCTCCTATAAGAAACTAGCTCAGAAAGTGGGATTCTAATCCCTCCACTGCTGCACCTTGCAACACAACACAATAACCTGCAGAAACTGCGCTAGTGAAGAACCTGTAGCTTGGATTGAAAACTTGAATGTGGAAATGAATACCATACTCTTCCAAGAGGCCTCTCAATGAAAGAGGTGGGATTCCCTCTCAGGAACACCCAATGCTAAACAGCACTGCAACCCTGCTAAATAGCAAGAGGAAGAAAAAGTCTAAACAGACCAATATCAAATGATAAACTAAAACATGATCTCATATGGCTGCCATCCTCTTCCTTAAATAGAATGTGAGCTTGCTTGCCCTTGCCCCACTCAATTAGGTCATTTCCTTCATGTGATTAATCTCCCTCAAAAACTGCATTATGCTTTAATTAATCTCCACTCCTTAACTGCGTTGTTGACTTTGTAATATCCCGTGTGCGGGTAGGGCCCACAACCACGTGTCTAGGTCTGTGTAATGAGGGGTGTTAGGCAAGGGTCCCCGCCCTCAGATGCTCCAGTGGGGTTAGGCCCACCCTTAACACCCTAGGATTCCGCCCTCACTAAATTTTTGAGATTTTGGTGTAGTGGTTGGATGTACGTGGTATCAAAGCTGAGGTCTCGAGGTCGAGACTCATAGAGTGTGGTGGATTGTAATATCCCGTGTACGGGTAGGGCCCGTAGCCACGTGTCTGGGTCTTTGTAATGAGGGGTGTTGCGCAAGGGCCCCTGCCCTCAGATGCTCTAGTGGGGTTAAGCCCACCCTTAACACCCTTGGATGCTGCCCTCACTAATAGTTTGAGCTTTTGGTGTAGTGGTTGGATGTATGATGTAATGTTCCCAATTGTGCAACAAGCAAATTGGAACATTAGATTTTGATACTTTCACCTAGGAGAGGAATAAATGGGTAAGGGAGCCCATGAAAAATAATAATATGAATAAATTCCACCTTAGTAAGGAAATAGATCACCCTAGGAGCTATTTTTACACTTCCAGGTGTGAACAAGGACAAATTGGATGAGGGCATAGCCAGGTTTGACTAAGTCAACATGCATTCTTGAGGAGGAAGAAAACACTCAAGTAAACTAGCTCAATGTGAACAAGGATAAGCCTAAACACACATATGAGAACTAGATTAAATATCCCTAGTGTGAAAAGAGGCATTGGAGGTGGATTAGTTGACCAAGTCAACAGCGCAACCACAAGAGGAGGAAAGCAAGCTAGGGCAGCGCAATTTTGAAAGAGGAAACTTCATGAAGAAGTCTCCTCAACATTTTTTGGGGTTCAGGGTTAGGAATCTCACCAAATATAAAAGGAAGGCATAGAATCAAAGGAATTCAGTCATGTATTCATATTTCTTGGTCTAGAGACCAATTGCATACTTCAGTTGTTTAGCCGGAGTTGCTGCACTGCTTAGTGCAAGGAATTCCTGTGCAGGAATTCGATCCTCTCTTTGGATCAGCTTGCTTAAGGGATCAAGGGAGAAGGATTTGAGCTTCATTTCAGAAATTTTCTTGGGTCCATTCATCCATACTGAGCCACAATGCAGACTCTCTCAGAAAATTGCGTCCTTGATGCAAGGCAGCAGCAGCAGTGTTGCATCCTTTGATATTGTGCTAGTCTTTGAAGAGGAGGTGCTTATTTCCCTCCGGGAGTTTGATAGAGAGTACTTGGTCCATATTTATATATTATTCAGCTCTTTCATGTCATCTTCAGCCATGTATAGTACATAGAGGTAGTGACTACGCTATTTCTGTAGTGATGTTGTTATTCATGCATTTTGCTGGAAACCTTTGCCGGGTGTCTTGTTTTTGCTGTATAAGAGTGCAAACCTCCATTTATCTAGTGTTTGATTAATATAAGTTGCATATTGTAATTATCTCATCATTTTTTGTAGAAACCCTCATTATAAAAACACATTTCTTGCTTCAGCAGTTTCGACATTATCTAGACTACGGGGTTTTGAGCTTATTTTAGCTGTATAGACTTGGGAGATCTGTTTATATGAGATAGAGTTATTTTTTTCACCTCTAATTCTGCATAAAATTTTTATATCATGTCTTATAAGGGATCCAAGTCCCCTTTATCACTTGTATAGCGTTATTTTCTGAAGACAACAGTTTTATGCCCAGTATTGCTGCATTTCCCTACCCGGGAAGGAGAATATTGGTCAATATCTTGCTGAGGTTATTTCCTGTGATGATGTGATTTTATTCGAAATATAATGAGTTTTAATTCATTACCATGGTCATGGTTTTATAAATCTCCACATTGGTAATAACTCAAATTATTCCCAATAGTGTAGCTGTTCAAATTTTCGAACATTACAGTGGTATCAGAGCATCGAACTTGGCACAACCTGTGAGTTCGATATCAGAAGGAGAAGATGAAGAGGATGAGCTTACTCTCATCCAATTTCATATCCAAGAAGAAATAAGAAGAAAAATGCACTAAAACTCCAAAAGGGTTTCAAGGAGGAGAGATTTGTAGAGAAACCTCTAGAGGATTTCAAGAAGCAGATGCATCCACTTCCTATTCTTGTAGAGGAAGTGAAGAGCAAGGAGACCACTTAGAGCATGAAATTTTAAGTGGGTATTTGGTAGAATACAAGTGCCAACCTAGGGCTCTCAAAGAGACCCTATATTTCCCTCAGTTTATTCAACTGAGAGAAGAGAGAAGACCTTGCAGCAAGGAAGAGATTAGAGGCAATAGATTCTAATTGTCTAAATTTATGGGTCAATTATAGCAAGAGTTTGGGCAAGGAAGCTTGAGGCATTTTTCATGCTTCATCTAGTAGAAGAGGAGGAGGCAACATAAGTTGTAGCACTACACCTGGAGGGTGAAGCCAATGCTAGGTGATGTAGTCACTTGAGCCACACAAGAGTAACTTATTTTTCTGAGTTTACTCAAGAACTAATCAGAACCTTTGATGGAGGAAGATCAGAGGAGAATAGATCCACACCACCATGGGAGGGAGAAAGTACCAGCACTACCATAGCCTTGAGAGAGTAGCCTTCTACACTTGTAGTTGGATCAGCCAACATATTGGAGAGAGGAACTCTTGCTGCCATAGGAGATGTTCCAAAGGCTCACCAACGTATGCACCAATTTCCATATCTTAACATTTTAGAAAATTTTATGGAGAGGTTTGGATATTTTCTTACATATGGCCCATGATCGAATTGTATTACTGAGATAGGGCAGCAGGATTGCACTGCACTGTGCAAGCTAGAATGGTTCAAGGAACAAATGAACCATCACTCTCATAGACCCCTGTTGAGTTGCACACAACCCTTGAGGTTGAGGTGTGATCTTTTGGAGAGAATCATGAACATGGAGGATGGAGTGAACCTTGCTCCAAACAAATTCATGCAGAACCAAACTTTCATTCGGGAGTTGAGATATGAGATAGCCAAAACACCCTGGAGGAGGGTTACGGTGTTGTCAAGAGGTAGAAGCAAGGAGGCTTTGCTTTCAGCCCCTTTGGATCTCTATGGGTTCAAAATTATCATTGGTGAGAGATATTCTCTAGGAGGTCTCCAAGGAGTTGCATTCAGAATCCCATGGAATGCAAGGAGAGAAATATGATATGGGAGGATGGTAGTCTCTTTTGGAGGGATACCAAGACGGAGGAGGATAGAAGGCATTCATCGGTGGACAAATGGATGTGGGTAGAGAGCAAGAAGCTGGAGATTTACTTGCAACTCTATGATACTGGGCAGCAGGAGGAAAAACTGCATTGGCTGCTCTTGAGAGAGTTTGGCTATCATGAGCCATATCCTTTTTCCAAGGGTATGAGGGAGGAGGATACTTGGCAAGGTACTTGCATCATTGGAAAACAAGGAGAGTGGATACATTACGATGAGATGGTCATTTTTTTTTCACTACATTAGTTATATGATGGAGGAAGGATGAGGCAGCAAAGGAATTTGTTGCTTTGGAGGATTGAGGTAGAGCAAGGGCAGAGTTGCTCTCACATTTTGCATGATGTTGCAATGGGAGGAATTGGCAACATTATGAGAGGATTCTTTGGCATGGAACACATCGGAGGTTGGATTTATGAGTTGGCAGGAGCCTATTTGCTTAGGCCAACAATGCTGTCACTTTGGAGCTTGAGCTTATGGGTGGAGTGTTCCTAGGATCACTTCATCTCTGATGCACTTGGTGGGCATAAAGGAGGTGAGATTGATAGAGTGGTGGATGGACTCATTGGTTGCTGTGGTATGCTCTCCTTGACTTGGATGTCCACGCATACGAAGGAGGATTTTCATGGGGCAGGTGATTCACTCCTCTTCAGATTGATATGACATACCATTATGAAGGATTCATCTATGGATCTTGTCACCATATTTCTTCCATCACATGGTAAGAACTTTGTTGTTGCACTTATTTATTATTCATCACTATATTTGTATACTCTTATCCTATTCTTACAGTGCATTTCTCTACAAAGGGGCAAGTTTTTCTTTGGGCTCCATGGTCCATCTTTGGCCAGCTATTATGATGGAGATAGCCATCTAATGTATGATCCGGGGCAAGTATATGGTTGCTTTTTGTATGCTCAATTGACATATCTAGCCATCTACTATTTTTTAGTGGGTGTGATGACTTATACAGCAAGCCATTTGTCAAGAGACAACTTGCCATACCATTTCCTGAAGCTGTAGTGTGGAAGACTGCGTTGTGACCACTTGGGGCACTGTTGGTACCTTCCAGCACCAAATAAAACGTTCAGTCTTTCTCTCATCATGATGTTGATCATGATCCTACTTGCTGATATTATTCCTACCCATATGAGGAGCATGATTGGAAGAGGGACACATGGAGTGGATGTGTTCTATGGGGAGAAGGATTCCCTCACTTTCTGCATTACATGTTCTAAGGGGAGCATAGGAAGAGACATGGCCTCTATAGCGAAATATTTGTGTCTTTATGAGGAGGACCATGAGATGGATGGAGTGCCATATGATGATGGTTTCTTATCCATCATGTATGAGATGGTTTGGGCCAGCTTGATTCACAGCGTTGGGAGAGGGACCTTTGGAGGTCTAACTTCCTTCTTGCCATTTGAGGGCAACATGATGGCAGCCTAGGATCAGAAAATCCTTTGCAATTGTCTTAAGTGGAGAGGAGAGCAGCATGGGGTAGGCTACTATGTCTACCATGATCAAAATTCCAGCCCACCTACTTTGCTGAAGCTTCAGGTGGAGGATGATTTGCATGAGTTACCATTTTGGAGGGTGGCTCATTTTTCTTGGTTGATAGCTTGGGAAGGAGAGATTCAAATGGGGATGATGAATCCATCTATTTTAGCCTTCATACCCCAAGAGGACCTTCAAACAACCCCTTGTTGCTTCCATGGATGTTCTACTGTCACATAATGTCAGCTATTTAAATAGCTTACACACTTGAGAGAGGAAACTTGGAGATATGATGATGATGCAGCACCTTGACCTTTGGAGGTTTCCATCTTATGAGGTTTTTGTAGAGGAGAAGAGGGTGCTCTTCAGTCCTATCCTTTCAGTTGCTTGAGGACAAGCAAAATTTGGGAGGGGAGGACTGTAATGTTCCCAATTTTGCAACAAGAAAATTGGAACATTAGATTTTGCTACTTTCACCTAGGAGAGGAATAAATGGGTAAGGGAGCCCATGAAAAATAAAAATATGAATAAATTCCACCTTAGTAAGGAAAGAGATCACCCTAGGAGCTGGTTTTACACTTCGAAGTGTGAACAAGGACAAATTAGATGAGGACATAGCCAGGTTTGACTAAGTCAACATGCATTCTTGAGGAGGAAGAAAAAACTCAAGTAAACTAGCTCAATGTGAACAAGGATAAGCCTAAACACACATATGAGAACTAGATTAAAGATCCCTAGTGTGAAAAGAGGCATTGGAGGTGGATTAGTTGACCAAGTCAACAACACAGCCACAAGAGGAGGAAAGCAAGCTAGGGCAACACAGTTTTGAAAGAGGAAGCTTGTTGGGCAGATAAGTCGTTCTTGCGAACAAGACATACCTCCCAAGTGTCCTACAGTTAGCTAGCAACAAACAGAAAAATAAAAACCATTTTATCTAGACATTGTTTGATTTCGAATTAACTATAACAGGGTTTTGGAAACCTACTTGTAGTCCAATGCTGATTTTCTTTCCAGTATATTGAAGAAAGTCGTCGTCAAGGCTTTGCAATCATAAACACTAGAAAATATCAAAAGCACCTGTATAATAAAAATTAATTCATGAATCAAACATCTATCAAGATGATCAAGGAATTCAAGAAATGAGATAATTAATTAAATAACCCATTGATAAAACATGATAAACAAGCTACCTAGTTTAAAAACTCATTGAGAAAACGATATTCGTTTGTATTATATTTAATAAAGAAGAGCCTTACAACCGTGTCCGCCTTGATGTCATACAGGCCTTCCTGGGGTCTGGAACAGGCGTTTCCTTTACTCTGACAAGATTTACACTCTCTCAGCCAAAATGTACATGGGTGTGTAATCATTCCCACGTAATGATCAGTCAAAAGAGTATGAATCTCTCCAGCATTTCTCCTAAAAAATTCTCCAAGTCTAACTCACTAACTCTTTCTAAATCAAAGTAAGTACCCTTGAAACTGAACCAAAGCTTCAATTTATAGGAGAAGGAAAGTGGTTACAACTCCAAAATGGAAGGGATAGAGTCCCCTTATCAGGGGATTAAGTTCCAAAATCCAAGGAATATGCTCCTTTAATGAAGGAATGAATGTTCATGATAAAGGAGGGAGTGAAGCTTCAACCAGATAACGTCTTCTAGAAGCTTCCAGCTAGGAGAATATTTGACCAGTTGGGCTTCTATAACTTACTTTTCTACTCATTTTACCTTTTACGGGGGTCCACAATTTTAATGAAGAAAATGTGTGTTTAGCTCCGCATGCTTTAGAGTAAAAAAGTGTGGCATCGCAGGCAATGCTAAGAGAAAGTGCGGTACAAGTGTTTTTAAGACTTTTATGAGCTTTTCTCTCAAGTTCAAAGCTTGATTTTAGGAACTTTTATGTTGTATACTTCTAAGGGAGTACTAAAATGTTATGGTGAAAAATTTCAGTATAACAAATTTCCCCTTAAAGTGCGAAGTCTGAGAGCATTCGAAGAGTGATGTGCTTTATCATTTCAAGGATTAGCCTATGGACACCCTAGTCAAAACCCTATAAAAACATTCAATACAAATCATATATATATATATCATCATTGAAGTAGGCATTCCCATACTTAGATCAAAACTAACTAAACTTGTTCTGATACATAAATGATTTTAATATTACATCAATAGTGTAGACACAATATGGACACAACCATCTCTAATGAATAGTCTACTGCATAATGAATAATAAAACTCCTCGCAACCTGGATGGTGGAAACTAGATCGAGGGTCTTAATTTCTTCTTCCCAAACTAGTATGATCCTATCCATGCGATTAAATGTGTTGAATTCAAACATGGTAGAACCCACTTGATTACCAGTCAATGATGTGAACTGTTAACAAGTGTGAGAGAAACCACCAATAATGACAATGGCTCTCAAAGTACTCAGTACAATCCATGAAATGCGAATAAGTGATCTGAAGTTGAATATTTCATGGAATCGTTCAATCAAAGGTCAAGGATGCAACCTGTCGTCGAAGGCGAGAAATCCTCCATTAAAGCATGCAGATTCCAATGTACTGACGGATTCTAGATCAACTTCCTAGATGATGAGCTGTCGTCGATAGAAAATGATCCATCGTAAGCAAGCTCATGAAACGAAACCATAGATCAAGTTTTCAAGAATTTTTTTGCAAGGAATGACTCAGGGATGGTCAACACGAATGGAGACAATTTTTTTCAAATGAATGGTTTGTTTGACTATCCTCTTGAATGCATAATGACACTGCAGATGGTTTGGTGACAGTTTCCGTAAGATAATACCCAGAAACCGACTGAAGACCTTCAATTGGTTTGATTAACTGATAGGAAAAGGATTTTCCCAACCCAGGTAGAAGTGTGACAAAAAGTGTCGTGTTCAAGAGTGGTATACTGCTTTTATAAATCAAAGTGTAACGAATAAATTCATTTTCTCTCTTTTCCCCCACCATTTCTGGCAAGTACCTCTTTATTTTTGACAAGTTTGAGGAGGATAACATTTTCTTGTTTATATGTCATCCTTTGGATGAGTCCAACTTAGTTTAAAATCGAACCCTAAGAAGGAGTGGTCCTTTCCTGTTTGTAATTTAAATGTCCTTTACTGTTAAATTTTAACGAGTTTAGTATAGGAGAAATTCCGTTTTTTTTTCAATTTTAGGGAGTCAGAAGAAAAACTTAAGGAAACTCCGTGGGTATACTTTTTCATAAATTTAGTCTCTCAGGCCTGAAAAAGGATAAAATAATGTGGGAGATAAATATATTGACCATTATTAGTCAATGTATACCTTTTTCATAAATAGTCCATTTCATTCCGGAAAAGGTGTAAACTTATACTAAAGAGATGACTGTTCATTTCCTTTAACGAGTTCGAATAGTCAAGTACTCGGTAACATTTTCATCTTTAGAGAGTCTGAAAAGGGCTTAAAAGAGAACTCCATGATTTCACTTTTCGTAAATTTTAAAGAGCCTGAAAAAGAGATAAAAGTATACTCTTCCTCAAAAATGACCATTTCACCTGAAAAATCCGGTATTCTGCACAAAAACTCAAAAAATGAAACATACCTGATTTCAATAAAAATATTTTGAAAAAAAATCTTTTTAAAGTGAAAAATAAAAAAATTTAAATTTCATTTATTCGAAAAAACTTATAAAAATGAGTTTTCCAAATTCATTTTTACTGTTCGAGTTCAAAGTGAAAATTTGAGAGCATTTGGTAAAAAATGCTCCAGAGAAGATTCCGGATAAACCGACCAGTAAAATCGAAAACCGTTTACTCCATGTAATCCAAAACCTTTTTCCTTTACTTTTCATCTGTTCATTTCCTTAATTTAGGGTCTAAAATTCATTTTTAGAGAGGAAATAGGTTCAAAATTCCACCCTCGGGGGTCCGCAGGTAAGACACACAGTACCTGCGGACCCCGACATTTTTCTACCAAGAAAAATGTCGTGGCCCCGCACTTTTAGCACAGAGCCCGTGCGAAGCTATGCATTGTCTCTGAAAAATAAAGTGCGGGGACACTGTGAAAGATTTTAAAACATAATTTCTTCTCAAAATACCCAAATTTTTTGTTTTAAAATGGTTCTAATCTTTCATTTTTCACATTGTAGGATATTTACAATGCTCATTTGGCAGGAATGTGAACATGAGGAGGTGGATGAAGCTGCAATAATTCATCCACCTACATTAAAAGCTCTGAAAACATGTGGTTTATTCAAATTCTAGGCTATCAGTGGCATGAGAGCTCAAGTGGACCTTCTCACTTGGTTGGTAAACAAGTGGGATGTTCAGGAACAGTGTTTCATGATTGGAGGCAACCAGCTCGAAATTGAGCTGGAAGACATATATTTTTTGACTGGTTTGTCTAAGAGAGGTGAAACATTTTCTCTATTTGAGGCTAGGCCAGGTGGCCAGTCTGTCACTAGCCTGCAATTAGAGTTTTGTAATGATGAGGCCAATCCTAGAGATAAAAGGATTGATATTAAAACTATCATCTGTCCCGAGTTAAAAGTGATTGCATTTACCATTGTCAAGTTATGTGGAAGTGTAGCTTTGCATGTGGCTACTGGATCTCAAATGTGGATTGCAGTGGACTGCTTCCGAGGCACTATATTCAACTGGTGCGAGGTAGTGTTGGCTAATGTCAAAGGCCAACTAACTAGAGAAAAAAATGGGAAGTTAAATAACTTTGAATATGGACCTATCGTGGTTACTTTTATTTAGAGAGGATTCCTCTATTAGCCCCACAACATATTCCTGTTGATGACGGTAGAGTCTGAGAGCCTTGGATGGTTCGATGGGTTTCTTTGATGGCCCGTCACATTGAAGGCACAAAGATTGTTAGATTTCCCCCAGCTTATTTTCGTTGGTTAGAACACCAACTCTTTATGATAGAGGACTTCCCTTATGCTGCGATGGAATACCGAGGAGATCAAGATATGCCCCTTCCTCCAGCAGCTCAGTGGGATGATTCAGGTAAAAAATCTCTTTGACATGCTCTAATTTCTAATTTTTATTTTGTTTTTTTTTTAAATCGTCCAAAACTGATAACATTGTTTCAAATGCAGATGTGGGTCCACACCGACCAGTTACTCTCTGCCCCTTTGATAGCAGGCAAAGGGATGCATCCATAGTAGCACCACCACAGCGGGATCAGACAACAGAGATCCTGACTTATCTGGAACACCATTTGGAGCGTTTGACTCTGGAAATTACAGAGACTACTATAGATGACATTCCTCTTCGATTACAGAGATACGTCATTGGTGTTCTTGGACCATTCAGGAGATTCTTGAGTAGAGTGGCACGAGCTGTAGTATTCTATCATAATCATCACCACGGATAGTGGATGATTTATGTGTATAGAACCATATCATTTTTTGTATCAGTTTTTCGGATCATAAGGCATTTTGAGCCTATGATTGAGGATGATGTACTATTTTTGAAACTCTACTCTATGCTATGATATACTACTATTTTCAGTTACCTGGCCAACATATTATCAAATGTTGATTTACTACTTTTGTTGTCGCAAATGTTTGTTAATCACACTAGAATCTATTGCATCTGCTAATGTGTTTAAATTTCTTGGAATGTGTTAATACTCAATATAATCAAATTCTCGTTCCAAGAGACAAACTCTTAAAAATAATATTAATAACATTGGGTTTCTAATCGCATAAACTTGATTTAATTGTAATACAATGAGTTTAGAATCTAACCTAATGATCAAACTCCAAATTCCAAATGAAATGGATTCAGACAATAACTCAATAACTGCTCTATATTCTGCAATATTCTTTGTCGTTTGACAGAGGCTTACCCCATGCATAGATATTAACTCGTCAGTGGGTGAATAAATAACCCAGGCTGCAGAAGAGATGTTCGGCGTACTACAAAAAGTTCCATCAGCAAAACCAATGTATGTTTGAAAAGACGTTGACATCTACAATATAAAGAGTAATCCAGATAAGCAGGAATAGTAGCAAAAGCACACTTAAACTAGGCACACATTTCTAATCTAGAGCACACTAGCTAGAAAATAACTAATATACAGGAAAGATCTCCACACAAGAATCAAGCGTAATATCTCTTCAGATAAATCCCATTTCTGGGTTTGCCTAAAGAGACCCCGTCAAAATCAATCAATTCATAGGCCCCTTTTGCAAGTTGTCACTTGAAAATATAAGGACCATGCCACATGGGTTCGAATTTCCAGCCCCTACCTTATCGTTAGCTTGATCATAAACCAAGACTAGGTCTCCTTCTGAAAAAATCCAAGGTGTAACATTTCTATCATTTTGAGCTTTCATTTGTTTCGCATGAGTTTCGGTGGCTAGTGCAGCGATGCGCCGATTCTCATCTAATTGTGCCAAGTACAAAAAACGTTTCTCCTCTTCCAAAGTGGCTGGTAATAACTCTATGGCTAGTTGGAGTGATGGTATCTCGCATTCAATGGGTAATACTACTTCTAAACTGTAAACCAGTTGAAAAGGGGTAAAAACTGTTGATGTTTTTGCTGAGGCTCGATATGCCCAAAGTGCTGAAAAGAGCATGGTATGCCAATTCGACTTATGAATTCCAATGATTCATTTGATCATGGTGACTAAAACTTTATTAATTGCTTCAACTAGACCATTAGCCTGTGGATAATATGGTGTAGAACCGTCATGGCGCAGGCCAAGTTGGTTAGTTAGCTCGGTCATCATGATGTTTCGAAAATAGCTCCCATGATCAGTAATTATTGCTTGGGGTACACCAAAAAAAGCAATCACATGATTGAACACGAAAGTAGCTGCAATTTTGCCATCTGCAGCAAATGTAGGCATCGCCTCGGCCCATTTGGTAAAATAATCTACTACTAGAATAATATACCCATACCCCCTTAGTCGAGTGAGGGTTACATGTAATGAATTCAATTCCCCATTTTGCAAAAGGACTAACATCAATTATAGGGTGAAGAGGAGCAGGTGGTGCACACACTTTTTGATCGAATATTTGACAATTATGACATTTTCGGACCGCATAAATAAAATCTTTAAATAAGGACGGCCAGAAATAACCTGCGCGCAATATATTTTGGGTTGTGGCGTACCCAGACATATGACTGCCACATGCTCTAGAGTGACAGTCATTTAAAACCTTTTCGGCTTCATCATGAAGGAGACAACTTCGAAAAACAAAGTCCGCACCATGATGATATAGTGTGTCACCAACAATATGATATTGTTGAGACTGGAAATGAATTTTACATCGTTACAATCGTGAAAGTTCAAGCCAAAAATATTGGGTTTGAAGATAAACAATTATATCTCCATACCAAGGATCAATGGTACTAATAAGAAACAAGGATTCGTCCATGATTAGTTGTTCCGCCATAGTTTCTGTATCAGTACATGGGAAGTCACACATAAGTTCAACAAATATCAATGATTTCTTTGATTTGGACTGTTTAAATTCCAAATCAAATTCCTGTAGGATAAAAATCCATTTGGAGTATTTGCCCCCTAGCAATTGTTTGGTCAAGATATACATCATAGGGTTACAATCATAAATCACCACTATTTTGCGTAAAAGTATGTAATGACGAAAACGTTGGACAGCTTGAACGTCTACCAAGGCAAATTTCTCCACATGTGAATACTTGATTTTAGTCGGATGTAAGTTACGACTAAGATAGTAAATCACATGTTCACCATGGAATTCATCTTCCTAAACTAAAACCATTCCTATCGTGGAATTGGAAGCGGCAAGGTACAAAAAGTAATCCTTGTTGTAATTGGGAGGATGCAGTAACGGTGCATGGGTCAACGTGTTTTTAAGAGCATCAAAAGATCGATTAGCGATCTCATCCCAAAAGAAAGGAATATTATGTTTTAACAACCCGGTAAAACCTTTCGTTAACTCAGCATAGTTAGGAATGAATCGATGTAAAAAATTTTCTTTCCCTTGCAAACTTTGGAGTTGGCGAAGAGTAGAAGTTGGAGGTAAATTGATGATTTCCTCAACCTTCGATGGATCGACACGAATGCCTGCCTTTGAGACAATAAATTCCAACAATCATCTAGATTGTACGCAAAAAACACACTTCTGAGGATTGATATGAATCTTGTAATGCCTACATCGTATAAAAATAGCTCGTAAATGAGTGATATGATCCGCTCTATGCAAAGAATGAGTAGGAAAATCATCAAGGTAGGGTTGCACAATGTATTTAATATCATGAAAAGCATAAGACATTGCTCTCTGAAAAGTGGTGCCAGCATTCTTGAGTCCAAAAGGTAGTTTGCGATATGCAAAAGTTCCCCATGGACAAATGAAAGTTGTTTTGGGTTGATCTGCAGGGAGTATGTTGATTTGATTGTAGCCGGAAATTCCATCCATGAATGAAAACATTTCGCTTCCAGCACAATCGTCAATAATTTGATCGATGTAAGGGGTTGGATAGTTGTCTTTTGGACAAGCTCAATTTATGTCCCTATAATCGATGCATACTCGTATGGTTCCTTGTTTTTTTATTAACAGGAAAAATATTTGATACCCAATCCATTAACGGAATTGGATAAATAAAACCTGCATGAAGTAATTTTTCAACTTCGCCTTTAATAGCGGAAACTTTTCTCGGATGTATCTGATGTAATCTCTGTCTAATAGGTTTAGCATTCGGGTATGTCTTAATTTCATGAAAAACAATCGACAGATCAATTCCTGGCATTTCTTCATATGACCAGGCAAAAATGTCATGGAATTCTTGAAATAGGGCTTTATATGCTTGGATTTCGTCTGGCGTACAAGAAGCACCTATGTGAATGTTTTCAACAATTCCAAGTTTTACTGAAATGTCAATGGGAACTGTTGTAGAAATGTTTTTTAAATTTAATTCAGAATTAGAAGATGAGATATGATTTTGAGGTTCTTTGACATAATCAGTAGTAAAAATAGAGGAAAATTTGTTCTCAAAATAATCGAGATCAGGTAAAAATGAAGACCTATGATGTAAATCTTCCCATGATAATTCATTAACGAACAAGAATTCACGAATTTGTTCATCATTATTAAATACGTGTTGACCAAGATCCAGAATTGATGTCGAAGTTGAGCTCAATATGGAAAGTGACTCCTCAGTGATCAAATTCACTAGATCTAATTCAGTTGAAGGAGTATCAGAAAATGACTATACTGCCTGATATGATAACTCAAAAAGACTCAAAGGCATTGCATCACTGAAAGAATCCATTTGTGATTCTGAAGGTACTATCCAAGGATCATCAAAGGAAATAGTACTTGATGTAATCATATTGACGTTAGCAATAGGAGGTTGTATTTTGGGAGCAGGCATGGAAAAAGTTCCTAGCAAAGCCGAATCTTTAAGAAAACCTACTCTGACATCCTTATAAGGGATAGTCGATTTTCCAATATGCTGGATACTATCAGTAGAGGCTGGGTCAGATGAATAATATGAGAGCTTATCGATTTTAACGTATTTCCTTTATGAGGAAACATGATGAGACAAAAGATCAATGACAAAACAACAGTCATGGTGTAAGACCAACTGCGACCCAGGAGAAGGTTGTAATCCAAAGGGGCATCAACCACGTCCACATCCATATTAACGATTTTTCCTTCGACCTCTATTGGTAGATATTGTAAAATACCATATGGCTGAAAACCTCTTCCATCAAAATATTTGAGAATATTCGGCGATTGGTTAATTGTCGGAGAACCAAGTGATCTCCAAAATTTTAACGACATAATACACGTGGAATCCCCTTCATCAACAATAGTACGAAAAATATGTTTGTTTTTTACTATTATCAGAATTTTAAAATCCATTTGACGGTGTAGGCGGGGTGTAAAATTTTCTAAATCGAAGATCATGAGGTTCGAATCCTAGAGGTCTACGGCTCCTAAGGCTGACAATAGTAATTTTATTTGGGCTGGGCATGATTGCAGCACTTCCAATGCCGACATTGCTGAAGGGGAAATCACCAAGTCTTCAACAATATTGTAATTCTGAGCAGCCCTCGCATGTGGATTGAAAGTTGATTTACGAAGTACACCTTTAGCAGCCAGTTTGATTACTAATTCAGGATTTTGTTTCTCGATTTGTAATGGATCAGAAATTGAGGGAGATGTAGTTGATGTTGAATTAGATGTTTCTGCTTCTTTACTAGGATTTTTACTACCGTAATCTTGTGATCATGTTGCAACCATCAAGATATTCTCGAGTGCATTGGAGGAAGATCCAACCAAGTTACTCTCTTGAGAAGGAAAGGGATCCTTCAAGACAACAGGTACGGGTGAACCCTTAACGAATTTGGATACCTCGACTCTATGTGGACATTCTTTTGTAAAATGATCCTCGTCACAAATTAGACAAGGATATTGAGGTTTTCCTTTTTCGTCAGTTGGTTCAATTGTGTCATTTTTATCTTTTGAAGATTTTTTCTTCTTATTCTTACCTTTCTTCTTACCACCAGTTTTAGGTTTGGTTGTATATGATTCTACAACATGAATATCGGCGGAAGTTTCAACAAAAGAATCTCCTTTTGGTGAATCGAGTAGAGTGATAATAGGAGAATTCGTCTTGGAAGATTTCTTCTTACTTCTACCAGTACTAACAGAACCAATTACACCATCAGCGGCATGAGAGCCGGAAGGAGCTGTAGCTAATTGACCAGGTCTTGGTAAATCATGGATTTTATCATATAGAGTACATGAGTGGGTATATACAAGGTCAAGGTACTCAGCCTGAGCAATGACTTTCTCTTCTGTAACAATGCCTCCTTTGGCCACATCTTCAGTAATTTTGGGCAATAATGATTTAATAAACCATTCAGCCAAAATTTGATTTGGAATAAAGACCTTCACTAAATGCCTTCTACGTCTCCATTCATGAATATGATCGGATATGTACATAGACGTAGAATGTTTTAAAGAAGTCAACAATTCTGTGACATTGCTGTATCTGATAGGAAACTGAAAATGGGTTAAGAAAGCAGTAGCTAGTGCATTAAAATTATTAAAAGAGCCGTGTGGTAACTCAATGTACCATTTGGTAGCTAGACCAATGAGAGTTCTCTGAAAAAGATGCAATCGAATCGAATCACCGATTAGTGAATTAGATGCACACCAGAGGTGATAAGTCATGACGTGATTACATGGTTCCTCTGCTGACTTACCCTCAAACTTTGGAATATCACTGGGCAACTTATTAGGCATCGACGGCCAATATGGAAGATAAAAGATATGATCATTCATAAGATGCGATAGATATGGTAAATCTAAAGTTGCTATAAATGGTAACCTATGGCTAGGGTCTTGATAACCTTGTGTGATCAAACCAGTACCAGGAGGAGGATATCCAGGAATTGGATGTGCATTGGGAATTGCGAAGCCTCCTGGATAACCAGGATTAACTGGACCATACTGGGGTTGTTGAGGTACTTGATAAGCATACCTAGGGTATAGTTGATACTGATATACTGGATTTTGTGTAGCCTGTTGATACTGTCCTTGGTACAATTGATAAGTAAATTGTGGTTGATTAGTAAGAATCGTACTTGTATCAACTTGTCCTGTAGGCATCTGGACCGTAGTCTAAATTGTAGGTCCTGACTATGGTATAGATACTTGAGGAATTTGCACTGATATAGGGGTAGTAGAAACATGAGCTACAGATACTCCAGAAATAGGTGTGGTAGGTTGAATAGAAGTTGCAGCAGTAACAGAAGGCTGGGGCAGAGTCTGAGGTGTACTAGGCCCAGGCTGCTGAACAGAACCAGGTGCAGGGACTTGAACGGTAGGCTGGATAGGTTGCAAGGTTGGACTAGAACCTATAGGTTGTCTAGGTTGATTAGGAAACTTCACATTGGGTTGCAAATTCTGCTAAATTTGAGATGGATCCCACACCATATTCGTTCCGGGGTATTGACCCATGCAAGGTTGTGCTTATGAAGGACCATAACCTGGTTGAGGTTAATAATTAACTGGAAAATTTCTAGCTCCTTGTAATAATGGTTGACTAGAAGGAGGTTGGAAACCTTGAGTTGGGTACTGGAGTTGGGTACTGACCTTGAGGTTGATAACCCTGAGGAATTTGGGGTTGGTATTGACCCTAAGGAATAAACTGACCCTGGGGTTGACCCTGTTAGCCACCCATATTTTTCAATTATATCAGCTGGTGGCTAAATATTCTTGGCAGCCTTCAAGAAACAAATTCAGGCCTGAAATTGTTGGTGCTTGAAGTCTGTTGGTAAGATCATAAACTACTGGTTGGTTCTTCATACTTTTCCTCCTCTCTGTCTCTGATATTCCATGAAAATCTTAAGTCAAGTTCTGCTGCATCCCGTTTTCTTTCCCCTCCCTTTCCTCCATTGTTACCTTCATCCTTCAATTGCCTTTTCTTCATAAAAACCCCACTAAATCATGTATTACCCCTTATCCCTCCATTAATTTCTTTTCCCCAAGGTTAAAAACCCACTTTTTGACCTATCGGAACCTTTCTCCTTTTTCAAAAATCAGTTAAAAACCATAGAAAAACATACGTTTCTATGCGTTAGGCTTTAGCCCCTCAGGCTAAGCCCCTTTCCATTTCTTCCTCCACATGCCCGAGCGCCACGACCGGCCGCTCAAGTCCAAAGGCGCTAAACCGAAGCGTGGTCCCCATTCCGCCCCTTTTTTCCCTTGGAAACCTTAAAAAACCCATCTTTATAAGGTTGGAGTATAAAATATGACACCACGTGTTTTTATTTGCTGCGAGCCTTTTGGGCCATTGATCTGCTCCCCAGATCCGACGGAGCGGAACGAGCCCCCGCCTGGTGGACCCCCCTTCCCCCGTGCTCATTCTCAAAACCGTGGTATATAGCCCGCACCACCTTTCGTCAAATGGCGGTTTTTTCCCGTCGGCCAGCGATTCCACACGCTGGCCGACGCGTGTCCTCCACCTCACTCCTGAAACCGCCATCCTTCCACATCGCCCGTGCGCTAATCCTCGTACCATAGCCCAGCAGCGGGATCCACCTCCACCATTGGATTTGGGCCCTCCAATCTGACGGTTGCCAATCGCCCGATCCTCCCGGTCTTTAACGAACCCACCCGCCTGTTAAATCTCCCCCAACGCGTTTGAAAGCCAATCCCCACCGTCGATCTCCACAGATCGACGGCTCTCATTCATGCTCCCGATTCCATGGTACAAGTTCACTTTTTCTCCGCTGAATTTTCAGGAATGCTCCTGGCCGTTGATCGCAATACGATCAATGGCTCAGATTGCTCCATTTTCCCGCACGCCCTCTGATGCAGTCTATCCATATAACGCAGGATTTTCTCATTTTTCTTGTATTTTGCAGGTTTTAAGGTTCTTTCGTCGTGTTTTAATGAAAAACTGAAGAATGAGGGTGACGACTCCCGTCCTTCTGGTTAATCCAGAGAATCGACCGCAGGGTGAAGAATAAAGGTATCAACAAGGTTTCATGAGCCTTGGTTGCTACGTGTCCCTGTAAAGCCTGAAGAATGCAGTCAACATCGGCACAGGGAAGAGTATCAGATTTTGAAGACAGAATGCACCAGAGCAGCAGTTTTGTGGATAGATTGGCGGGGATTACGGCTAAGACGGTTATCAAAAACCTAATCCCCGGCTTCGAGCACAGATTAAAGCAAAACCTAAAAGTATCCCACAGATGTTGCCTCCACTACCATACTTTGAGGCAAATTGATTCCTCAACCACCGCAGTGCCACCTATTGCCTCAGAATGCTCAATCAGAGGATGAATTTATTGAACAAGATCAGATATTATGCCTCGGAACAACCAAAGGAGTTATTGCTGCGCCAGATTTAATGACAGAATGTTTGCAGAGTAACCCTAATAGTACGCAGAGCCTCAAATGTCAACAAAAGCTCCTTCCGAGCTTACTTCATAAGCACAAGCTCATAAATGCAGTAGTACACCTGTATAAATTCTTCATCGAGCCTCCCAGGCCCGGAAGACATTAATTCTGCATTAATTGTATTTGAGATCTTTTTCTTAGATCTCACCTCCTCATCCTTCTATAAATACTCCAGAAGAAGATGAGTGAGGGGTTGGATTAGTTGGTTATTAACGTAATTGCTGAAGTGTTGTCGCTGTTTCTGAGTGGGAAAATCTTGACTGTAAATAGTGGTTTCATGGGCTCTTGGAGCTCTGTTTGTGACAGATAGGTTAGATTGTGAAAAGAGATGGATTAAAACATTGGATTTGAGGATTGTAACCGGTTTGAAGCAATCAATACAAGCTGATTTATGGGATCCTGGTCTATGCTGATGGTGATGTTATTCTCACTGTAACTTGTCATTTTATTTTAGTTTTCAATTTGTTTCATTTTCCACTGTAAAGAACAGTTTAAACAGTGTTAGAGCTTGCTGTATATCAGTGACCTTCTCTGGCTGAAAAATCTTTATCCCAATGTTTTCTTCTAATTGTGTTATTTAGAAATGATTTAATTCAGTCTAAGCACAGAGATGCTGGCATTCCCTCATCTTTTCGTCACTGCTGAATGTTATTTTTAAATGTTACTTTCATGTATGTTGTGTAAGGAATGAATTGAGGAAATCAAAGGTTAGCCCCGAGTCCCTTTCTTGTTTGCTCAACTACTTGTTTGTTTCCCTTAGGATGTGTCAAAAGCTGACTAGTTTCAAAGTACTTATCAGATCTTAGGCCATTCTGTGTTATCTTGGTGATTGTCTTGGAAGTAACTAAGTAAAGAAGAACTAGGAGAGGATCAGGGTGAGTCCCAGCCCACTAGCTTCTACTCTAAAGGTTGTCTTCAAGTTTCCCTTTGTTTTTAATCTGTGTTCTATTAGAAGTGTATCAAAGGCTGGATAGTTTCAAAGTACTTACCAGATCCTAGTTTGCTTCTATGTTTTTCTTAAGTGCCTGGCCAAAGGCTGGCTAGTTTCAAAGTACTTACCAGATCCTGGGCTGCTCTTTGTTCTGCATCTGTTAATTCCCTTTCTTTTTGTATCACCCCATTCCATAAATCAAACTTTAAAAGAGATCCTTAGGCCTAGATGACTTGCCCCATAGATTACTCTTGAACCTGGATGTTTCAATTAAATTCTCTTATGACGCCATAGCCCAATGGATTGAAAACTTGCCATCATCTTTCTTTAGAATCAAAGCTTATTCTGTTCGCTTGCAACTTCTCACCTTTGAACCTATTTGCATATAGATCTTTCCGCTTCAGACAGCAACTACGTTCAACCATCCGAAAAAACCAGACAAAACCCTTGGCCTTCATAACTAGCCTAATATCATCATCCCAAACTTCAAAGACAATATCCATCTTTGTACATATTGGAGAGATCCCTCTCCGGATTTAGGAGGGCTAGATCCTAGAATCCCAAAGTTGGTTGAAATGATGTTAACTCTGTAATTGGACTTTGCCAATCTTGCTTGTTACAGAGACCTAACATTTCTGGCGACTCCACTGGGGATCGAACCCAGAATCTCCCTAACATCTTGAGAGTCATAAGCAGCCTTTTCAAGCACTACCAAAAAAATGGTAATTAAGATGAAGATCAATTGAATCAGTGACAAACTAGGTCAATCCTAGGATTCTTTTAAGTTTTTATCTAACCTTGGAAAATCAGCTAGCTTAGCCATAAGGATACATTGTCTTTGTTTTGTAACCGTAGCTAAGTTTTGAGGCAAAGTTAGGACATTCTTTTAAACCACAAATATAAACAATTCAGAAAATACCAAAAACATTTCAGATTGGTAGTAAAACACTAATTTTGATATCTTGTATACGTCTTTGATGTGTTTTACCCTATACTCTTAGACAGAGTCTGGAAAGGGCCAGGTAGCCTCTAGATCTCATCCTCTTTTAGGGGTGACATATCTAGTGAATGCCCTCCCAGTCAATCTCTGGTTAGAGTTTGTTGTGTTTTGAGATATCCTTGAAAAGGAATGTTTCACAAACACTGTGGTGGACAGTGTACTCCTTTGAAAACACTCTGAACCTTCCACCTGGCGACTCCACCATCCTGAAAAGACCTTAAGACTCCACTGAGGAGAACCCTTATCATTATAAAATCATTCAAACTCAGTTAGAGGACTGCAGGATTCGAATTGAGAAAACAGATTAGTTAACCGTCTAAAGATTGTCATATCTGGTTGAACCTTTCCTGTTTAGTTGGGTCTAAACATATAAAAATTGTGGCTCCTAAAAAGATTCACACTAGAGCCCATCCTGACCCAGATCCTCCTGAAATAGTTGATAACCCAGAAAGAATTCTTAGGAAGTCTCCTAGGATACAATCTTCAACTATTTTCAGACCACCCCTAAGAGCTAATTTAGTCCCTGAAAACCTTTCAGCTCTTCATGAACCACAAATTGACTTATTAAACCCATTCAGAACTAGGTCATTTGGTGATTTAGATCAGTTAGATTCTGAGCCTACACTTTCATCTCCCGAAACAAGTAAAACTCTTGGGAATAGAGAATCAACACCTCCTGATTTACATTTCTTACATAATCTAGGTGTCTCTCATCCGAGATCAGCTCAAAGATCTACTGTTGTTCCATCCACTTCTGTTCATCTTTCATCCATTGTTAAAACCAGTCCACTTCAACCCACACCTCCTCTTGTAAATCCACCCCCACCACATATCATGGCAGCATGGTATGCTCCCTTAGTCCTTCCTGTACCATTAGTCAATCTTCCACAAGATTATCAGTCCAAAATTCCATTGTATGATGCCAATAATACCATAACAACATCTCAACATGTGGACAAGATGAATGACTATTTTGACAGAAATGAAATCGATAATGAATCTGTCAAAATCAGATTGTTTGCTCAGAGTTTGGGGGGAGAAGTGAGAAAATGGTTTAAAGGTTTAACCCCCCATAGTATTAATGACCTTCAAGCCTTCCATCAAACATTCTTAAGCAAATGGGAAGTAAGAAAAAACCCTCTCCAAGTCCTTGCCGACTATAACAATCTCCATAGGAACCCTGGGGAAAGTGTACAAGCTTATTGTACCAGATTCAACAGTGTGTATAATGCACTTTCCCCTGAACTAAAACCTCCTCAGGGATCAGCCTTAAACAAATTTCCGGAAGGGTTTGATCCAGACATGACATATTCACTCAGAGAAAGAGTCTTTGCAACCCTTGAAGATATGCAAAGAGGTGCTCTTTCTGTGGAAGTTAACCTCATGGAGAAGAGAGCAAGGATGAAAGCTGAAAAGAGAGTATCTTTTAGAGAGGAATCCACCCCTTCCACCTCAAGTTCAAAGATGGAGAGAATGATGGAAGAAATGATGAAGAAAATGAGCATTTTAGAGAGGGCGCAAGCAAGTTTAAATCAGAGCGCTCCTCAAAATAGAAACCAAAACCAGAATCAGAATCTTAGAAGGAATCAGCCTCCAAACAGACTCAGGGAAGATGATCAGCAGGTCATTCCTCCCTTCCATCAGAACTTTTTAAGTGAGGTTGAACAAACAGATCAAATAACAGAGGAAGATGATATAAACTTATTTGGGGTAGATGATGATGACTTTGAGGTTCATTATGATGAAAAACAAGGTCTTTATACGCCTTGTGATGACAGAAGAGATGATAATCAGAATTACTATCAAAATATGGAAAACACTGTCATAGAGCCTTTAAGGGAATATGAACTCAGAAGTAGATCTAATCAACAAACCCCCAACAATAAAACCTCTGACAAACCTTCTCAAAACAACACTGCAACCAAGTCTAAAACAATCAAACAAAAGGACAAAACAACGGTTGTTAATTCTGGTAATGGTAAAGAGAAAGACACTCAAAATATTGAAAAACAGAGTGCAAACATTAGTAGTACTAGCACCTCAGTTAGTACTCCTAGAAAGACAACTGTTTCAACTGTAGATAAACCAAATCAGCAAGCTATTATTTCTGATAAAGTGGCAGTAAACAAGGCTGAAGTTAATGCTTTGAAGAATCAAAACCTTTTCAGCCTAGAACAGGAAATCTCAAAGATCAAAATCTCTGTTCCTTTGACTGAGTTAGTTGCCCAACATGTGTATAGGTCCAAAATTTTGAAAGCTTTGAACTTAGAAGATAACGAGGATACTCTCAATCTTAATGATGACCAACCAGAGCTTATTTTTGGTCCAAAGATTGAAGGAAAGTTCCAAGAAGGTCCTGTCCCTCCCTTTTATGTAAGCCTAAACATTCATGACAAAATTCTGCATAATGCTATGCATGACTCAGGCGCTTCCCATAATTTAATGCCGAAGGCTGTAATGGAAAGCCTGGGTCTTGAAATTATCAGACCTTACAAGGATCTGTACTCCTTTGACTCAAGCAGAGTTAAGTGTCTAGGATTGATTAAAGATCTCTGTGTTAATTTAGCCCACATTCCAGCCAAATGTTTAGTCATGGATGTTGTTGTGGCTGATGTCCCCCCAAAGTATGGAATGCTTTTATCACGATCTTGGGGGGCTAAGTTACAGGGGACCATGCAAATGGACATGACCTATGCAACTATCCCTGTTTTCAATCAGACTAGGAAGCTTTATAGGGAATCCCACATGCAGTACATAGTAACAAGCCAGGATCGGCCTCAAAACTCCCCTCTCTATGCTATAAACACGAGCCTCGATTCTTTTATCATGTTTAATAATGAAGCACTCACAGAACAAATTATTTCAATAGAATCCATGGCTGAGATGAAAGAGGAGGAAAACAATGCTAAATTGCTGAAACAGTTCATTGTGTCTGAAGATCCTAGCAAACTAAACTTAGATCTTGAAATGCAAGTTATCAATCCTCTGAAAGACAGTCCTCAACCTGATGAGAAACTTGGGGAATCAAACGATGCAAAGTCCATACACCAAACTGAAAATCTGCCTCTCTAGACTATGTATTTTGATGGATCATGCACCAAAACAAATGCTGGTACAGGTGTCTGGATCACTAACATTGAAAATAATCATACAGAATGTATCTCATGCAAATTAAACTTTCAGTGTTCCAACAACATAGCAGAATATGAATCCCTTCTCTTAGGCTTGCATCTTTTAAAAAAATTAGGTGCCAAGAGAATCGATGTATATGGGGATTCTGAATTAATCATTAGGCAAGTTAATGGGGAGTACAATACAAATCACCCAAGACTTAGGGCCTACAGGAATGATGTTATTGATCTTTTGAAAACATTTGAGGAGTCCACCTTATCTTTTCTCCCAAGAAAAATAAACGTTGCAGCCCACAATTTAGCCTTTGCTGCTAGAACCTGCCCAATGCTGTATGACGACACCTCTCAGATAAAATTCAGACCAGCTATCCCAGATAACAAGAAATATTGGCAGGTATTTGAAGGAGATAAACAAATAGAAGACTTCATGCAATTCAGGAATGAGTTTGAACCCCATAGTTCAGATTCTGACTATGATACAGACTGCAGTGAAGAAAATTTTCTTGGTGAAGAAGAACCATCTCCACAGCTGGTAGATATAAACCTTCAGACTATCATATCTAGACACCAAACAGAATTAAGTGCAAAACCTGAAACGGAAGAAATGGAAACTCTGCATTCTAATAATGATAGTCTGCCCAAGGGTTTGGCCCCTCTAGAAGAACTGTTTGATTTTGATGATCTGGCCAACAAACCGAAACTGGAACCTGTAGAAACTGAAGTGGAGGAATGTAATATAGGCAGTGAGGAGAAACCGAGATTGATCAAACTGTCTAAAACTTTACCAGCTCACATTAAACTCAAATACTTAGAGCTGTTTAAAGAATTTTTTGATGTTTTTGCATGGAGTTACGAAGATCTTAAATCCTATGACACTGAAATAATATAGCACAAAATCCCTCTTAAAGAAAACCAAAAACCATTCAAACAAAAACTGCGCAGAATCAACCCTGTCCAGTTGCCATTGGTTAAGAAGGAAATTATGAAGATGCATGATGATGGTATTATTGTCCCTATTAGATATTCTGAGTGGGTATCTAATCTGGTGTCTGTTAGGAAAAAGACTGGAGAAATCAGGCTTTGTATAGACTTCAGGAATTTAAACAAAGCTTCATTGAAAGACAACTACCCTTTACCCAAGATGGATCATATTTTACAAAGAGTGGTGGGGTCTAAAAGAATTTCTTTGCTGGATGGCTATTCAGGGTATAATCAAGTCCTAGTCCACCCTGATGATCAATTAAAGACAACTTTTACTACACCATGGGGCACTTTCATGTATGTAAAAATGCCTTTTGGTCTAATGAATGCTGGAGCAACCTTTCAGAGAGCCATGGACATAGCATTCTCGGAAGAATTGGGCTTCTTCATCATTATCTATCTTGATGATGTAACTGTGTTTTCAAAAACAGATGAAGAACACTTAGAACATTTTAGGAAATTTTTCGAGAAGTGCAGAAGGTTTGGGATATCTTTGAACCCCAAGAAGACTTTATTTGGTCTCCAAGAAGGTAAGCTTCTTGGACATATCATTTCAGAGCAGGGCATAAAGATAGATCCCATGAGGATTGAGGCCTTATTGCAAATCTCCCATCCTCGAAATATCAAAGAGTTGCAGTCTTTCATAGGGAAGATTAACTTTTTGAGAAGGTTCATCCCCAACTTGGCAGAGCTCCTTAGAAATATCACAAACATGTTGAAGAAGGAGCAAGGGGTAAAATGGACCTCAGAAGCAAAGACATCCTTTGAACTGGTGAAACAAGCGTTAACCAAAACACCGGTTCTCCTAAGTCCTGATTTTTCAAAAGATTTTTATATCTTCTCATTTGCATCAGAACATACTATAGCTGCTGTCCTTTTACAGAAAAATACACAAGGACAAGAGCAACCCATTGCATTCTTTAGCAAGGCATTGAGGGATGCCCCTTTGAGGTATAACATTATGGAAAAACAGGATTTTGCTTTGGTAAAATCTTTAAAAGACTTCAGGGTATACATCCTTCACTCACACATTATTGCCTTTGTCCCAAATTCGGTTGTCAAAGACATTCTAACCCAGGATCCCGATGGTAAGAGAGGTAAGTGGATTGCTGTTATTCTTGAATATGATTTAGAGATTAAACCCACTAAGCTCATAAAAGGTCAGGGTCTAGCTAAATTAATGGCTGAATCAAATTGTGAAGTTCTTGATATTAATATGATTAATGCTTTGGACGACCAAGAAGAATTCTCAACTACCATTGTTGAAGATCATTTTGCGAATTCTCCTTGGTATACTGATATTGTTTATGTTTTGCTTAATTTAAACACACCTCCTGGTTTATCCAAAACAAAAGCAAGATTCCTAAAGTTAAAAGCTGTAAACTATTGCATTATTGATAAATGTCTTTATTGGAAAAATGCTAGTGGTATATTGCTTAAATGTTTGCCTGAGTTTGATGCAGAAAAGATTAAGCAAGAATTCCATGAAGGAGAGTGTGGAGGCCATTTGTACTGGAAGTCAACAACCAACAAAATTTTGAGGGCTGGTTTCTATTGGCCTACTCTTTTTCCTGATGTACACAAACTGACAACCACTTGCCATAAATGCCAATTGTTCAAGGGCAAGAGAAAATTACTACCCCTTCCTCTGCATCCAATTACTGTTGAAGCCCCTTTTCAACAGTGGGGACTTGACTTCATAGGAGAAATCCATCCCTCATCTTCTGCCCAGCATAGATGGATCCTTACTGCCACAGACTATTTCACTAAGTGGATAGAAGCCATTCCTTGTAGACAGGCCAATGATTCAGTTATCATTAAATTCATAGAAACCAACATCCTCTCCAAATTTGGCTGTCCTACCAAGATCATTACAGATAATGCAGCAGCATTTGGATCAAAGAGAATGGTAGAATTCTGTCACAAATACCAGATAGCATTGGGGCACTCCACATCCTATTACCCTCAGGGTAATGGACTTGCAGAGTCTTCCAACAAAAGCTTAGTGAACATAATAAAGAAACTGTTGGAAGACAACAAGAAGTCTTGGCACACAAAGCTGAACCATGCACTCTGGGCTGACAGATTAACATTGAAGAAGTCCATTGGTATGTCACCCTTCCATCTTGTGTATGGTACAGATGCAATTTTTCCTAACAGCCTTGGTGTACCAGTTATGAAGTTAATTAAAGAGTTACAGACTGAAGAAAATGACATAATCAGAAGAATAAATCAGACCATTCATCTTCAACAAACCAGAGAGGAAGTGTACAACAAAGCATTACAGAGGCAAGACAGTATCAAGAAGATATTTGACAGAAGAACAAAGGCCAGCAATTTCAAGATTGGGGACAAAGTTTTAAAATGGGACTCAAAGAGGGAGGATAAGGGAAAGCATGGTAAATTTGACAATCTGTGGCTTGGCCCTTATTCCATTCATTCATTTGCCGGGAACAATGCATTCTTCTTACAAGAGCTGGATGGAACAGAATTTTTTGGGGGTCCTGTCAATGACAAGATGCTTAAACATTACCTTTCTTAAATTATTTCATGTTCGAAGCCTTTTTACTTTTTTCCGCTGTAAATACTCCATCCACCATTGCATTTAAGAGTTGTGAAAAATCAAAAAATACAAAAACAAAGAAAGAAAGAAAA
The DNA here is from genome assembly GCA_034641835.2 of Pinus albicaulis. Classification (NCBI taxonomy): domain Eukaryota; kingdom Viridiplantae; phylum Streptophyta; class Pinopsida; order Pinales; family Pinaceae; genus Pinus; species Pinus albicaulis. Next base: position 1,000,729,132 of record CM076579.1, read on the forward strand.
GAGGGCAGAAATGAAAACAAGAAAGGCAAGGCCCCATGCCAAAAAGAGAAATAAATCTGAAAGTGTGCAAGCTTAAATGCCACTCCTTGAAACACACTTCTAATTGGTCAAACTGTTTAATCTTGACTAATTAGCTTTCAATTTTCTGCTGATAGGGTAGCAAATTTGATTTGCCAAACTGTTTAATCTTGGCTTATAAGTAGATAGATTAAGGTAGAAATTAAGGTTCAAAGAAACTCAAAATCTGAACCAAAGTTTCCAAAGAGATGACTCAAAACTACTCCAATTTCTTAGTCAAAGAGAAAAGACCTGGTTCTAATTCGCTCAAAACTTGAACCAGAAGAGAAGCAAAGATAGCTCACCAAAAAGGAAAAACAGAGCTGTGAAGATAAGAGAAGGCCATAATGAGAAATTTTCAGATCTTAAGCCTTCTGTTTTGATTTAAAATTTTCTGCAAATAATAATCTATGTGCAGCTTGTCTTTCTGCCATAGATCATAGCAAGTCAAAAAGCTCAATCTTGACTTGACTATTTTTAAATTTCTGTTGTAGAATTTAGTGAATGAAAGTTTGTTGGACTGTTTAATCCCAACAGACAGTAGAATAGGTAGAGAAACATCTGAGCTCAACTGTTTAATCTGAGTTCAGGGAGAAATAAGGAGTAGAAATAGATTAGATTTCCTATTTTCAAAAGAATAAAATGTTGTGTAAAAGAGTTTGCCAATCCAAGTGCACTCTGATGAAGAAAAAACGTTAGATCAGTAGGATTGGGGTAGGTAGAAGTTGCATTGATGAAATCCATCTGTCCTTCATAAATTGATTTTATTTTGTCAAAGGAAAAGCAAGAGCAAGCAATAGGTCAAAGCACCAGTCAGCATCCCAGAGAAATCAAGTCTGAATTCTTGATGCCTTCAAGAAGGCACCATCCCCAAGTGGAGCCACTGTTAGCCACCCATATTTTTCAATTATATCAGGTGGCTAAATATTCTTTGCAGCCTTCAAGAAACAAATTCAATCCTGAAACTTGTTGGTGCTTGAAGACTGTTGGTAAGATCACAAACTGTTGGTTGGTTCTTCATACTTTTCCTTCTCCCCAGCCTCTGATTCCCCAAGAAAATCCAAGTCAAGTATTGCTGCATCCTCCTCCTTTTTCCCCTCCCTTTCCTCCATTTTTACCTTCATCCTCCAATTGCCTTTTCTTCATAAAAAATCCCACTAAATCATGTATTACCCCTTATTCCTCCATTAATTTCTTTTTCCCAAGGTTAAAAACCCACTTTTTGACCTATCGGAACCTTTCTCCTTTTTCAAAAATCAGTTAAAAACCATAGAAAAACATACGTTTCTATGCGTTAGGCTTTAGCCCCTCAGGCTAAGCCCCTTTTCATTTCTTCCTCCACATGCCCGAGCGCCACGACCGGCCGCTCAAGTCCAAAGGCGCTAAACCGAAGCGTGGTCCCCATTCCGCCCCTTTTTTCCCTTGGAAACCTTAAAAACCCATCTTTATAAGGTTGGAGTATAAAATATGACACCACGTGTTTTTATTGCCCCGAGCCTTTTGGGCCGTCGATCTGCTCCCCAGATCCGACGGAGCGGAACGAGCCCCCGCCTGGTGGACCCCCCTTCCCCCGCGCTCATTCTCAAAACCGTGGTATATAGCCCGCACCACCTTTCGTCAAATGGCGGTTTTTTCCCGTCGGCCAGCGATTCCACACGCTGGCCGACGCGTGTCCTCCACCTCACTCCCGAAACCGCCATCCTTCCACATCGCCCGCGCGCTAATCCTCGTACCATAGCCCAGCAGCGGGATCCACCTCCACCATTGGATTTGGGCCCTCCAATCTGACGGTTGCCGATCGCCAGATCCTCCCGATCTTTAACGAACTCGCCCGCCTGTTAAATCTCCCCCGACGCGTTTGAAAGCCAATCCCCACCGTCGATCTCCGCAGATCGACGGCTCTCATTCATGCTCCCGATTCCATGGTACAAGTTCACTTTTTCTCCGCTGACTTTTCAGAAACGCTCCCGACCGTTGATTGCAATACGATTAACGGCTCTGATTGCTCCATTTCCTCGCACGTCCTCCGATGCAGTCTATCCATATAACGCAGGATTTTCTCATTTTTATTGTATTTTGCAGGTTTTGAGGTTTTTTCGTCGTATTTCAATGAAAATCTGAAGAATGAGGGTGACGACTCCCGTCCTTCCGGTTAGTCCAGAGAATCGACCGCAGGGCGAAGAACAATGATATCAACAAGGTTTCATGAGCCTTGGTTGCCACGCGACCCTGTAAAGCCTGAAGAATGCTGTCAAAATCAAATCAGGGAAGGGACATCGGATTTTGAAGACAGAATGAGCCAGAGCAGCAGTTTTGTGGATAAATTGGCGGGGATCACGGCTAAGACGGTTATCAAAAGCCTAATCCCCGGCTTCGAGCACAGATTAAAGCAAAACCTAAAAGTGTTCATCAGATGTTGCCTCCACCACCATACTTTGAGGAAAATTGATTCCTCAACCACCGCAGTGCCACCTATTGCCTCAGAATGCTCAATCAGAGGATGAATTTATTGAACAAGATCAGATATTATGCCTCGGAACAACCAAAGGAGTTATTTCTGCGCCAGATTTAATGACAGAATGTTTGCAGAGTAACCCTAATAGTACGCAGAGCCTCAAATGTCAACAAAAGCTCCTTCCGAGCTTACTTCATAAGCACAAGCGCATAAATGCAGTAGAACACCTGTATAAATTCTTCATCGAGCCTCCCCGACTAGGAACATATTAATTATGCATTTATTGTATTTGAGATCTTTTTATTAGATCTCACCTCCTCATCCTTCTATAAATACTCCAGAAGCAGATGAGTGAGGGGTTGGATTAGTTGGTTGTTAATGTAATTGCTGAAGTGTTGTAGCTGTTTCTGAGTGGGAAACTCTTGACTGTAAATAGTGGTTTCATGGGCTCTTGGAGCTCTGCTTGTGACAGATAGGTTAGATTGTGAAAAGAGATGGATTAAAACATTGGATTTGAAGATTGTAACCGGTTTGAAGCAATCAATACAAGCTGATTTATGGGATCCTGGTCTATGCTGATGGTGATGTTATCCTCACTGTAACTTGTCATTTTATTTCTGTTTTCAATTTGTTTCATTTTCCACTATAAAGAACAGTTTAAACAGTGTTAGAGTTTGCTGCATATCAGTGACCTTCTTTGGCTGAAAAATCTTTATCCCAATGTTTTCTTCTAATTGTGTTATTTAGAAATGATTTAATTCAGTCTAAGCACATAGATGCTGGCGTTCCCTCATCTTTTCGTCACTGCTGAATGTTATTTTTAAATGTTACTTTCATGTATGTTGTGTAAGGAATGAATTGAGGAAATCAAAGGTTAGCCCTGAGTCCCTTTCTTGTTTGCTCAACTACTTGCCTGTTTCCCTTAGGATGTGTCAAAAGCTGACTAGTTTCAAAGTACTTATCAGATCTTGGGCCATTCTATGTTATCTTGGTGATTGTCTTGGAAGTAACTAAGTAAAGAAGAACTAGGAGAGGATCAGGGTGAGTCCCAGCCCACTAGCTTCTACTCCAAAGGTTGCCTTCAAGTTTCCCTTTGTTTTTAATCTGTGTTCTGTTAGAAGTGTATCAAAGGCTGGATAGTTTCAAAGTACTTACCAGATCCTAGTTTGCTTCTATGTTTTTCTTAAGTGCCTGGTCAAAGGCTGGCTAGTTTCAAAGTACTTACCAGATCCTGGGCTTCTCTTTGTTCTGCATCTATTAATTCCCTTTCTTTTTGTGTATCACCCCATTCCATAAATCAACTTCAAAGAGATCCTTAGGCCTAGATGACTTGCCCCATAGATTACTCATGAACCTGGATGTTTCAATTAAATTCTCTTATGACTCCATAGCCCAATGGATTGAAAACTTGCCATCATCTTTCTTTAGAATCAAAGCTTATTCTGTTCGCTTGCAACTTCTCACCTTTGAACCTATTTGCATATAGATCTTTCCGCTTCAGACAACAACTATGTTCAACCATCCGAAAAAACCAGACAAAACCCTTGGCCTTCATAACTAGCCTAATATCATCATCCCAAACTTCAAAGACAATATCCATCTTTGTACATATTGGAGAGATCCCTCTCCGGATTCAGGAGGGCTAGATCCTAGAATCCCAAAGTTGGTTGAAATGATGTTAACTCTGTAATCGGACTTTGCCAATCTTGCTTGTTACAGAGACCTAACAGACCCTGAGGAATATACTAACCCTGGGGTTGACCCTGAGGAATGTACTAACCTTGGGGTTGACCTTGAGGAATGTACTGACCTTGAGGTTGATACCCAGGTAGATAAAATTTTCCTACAATTTGTCCTGGTAAAAAGTTACCTTGAGGTTGACCCCCAAGCGGTAACTGATTATCTTGAGGTTGCCCCCCAAGTGATAACTTACTACCTTGAGGTTTCCCCCCACGCAGTAACTGACTACCTTGAGGTTGAGGATTTGGAATATTGCCAGACATCATAAAAATCTGCTCTGCATTCAACGTTTCAGTTTTAGTGTCATTTGTATCAGATGATAGCACTTGTTCAATTGGTCGAGGAACTGCCCCCGAGAAAGTACCAGAGAGTGACTGATATCTTGAAGGAACAGATGGACCACCATATAAAAATGTTTCCGGAGATTGAGAAAACATAGATGACTCACCCAACATAGCTGATGAAGGATGATAACCTCTCGATGTAGGGTGAAAAGGAATTCGGGGTGGTGAATAATTAAGACCTACATTTTGTAAAAAGTATGGTAATGATAAATGCCAAGCTTTAGTTCTAAAAGGACTGTAGAATATTTATTCACGCTCTCTAAGATTCAAATTTTCTTGGGTTTCGGGAAGATTTACATCTTCTTTTGGACCAACAAGTTCTTCAATACAAATGAGGTTAGAAAGAATATTTTCAGTAATGCGATGTCTTATCCTAGGTGAATTAGGATCACTAGAAGTCGGAGAACCAAATTCTGAAGATGGTTCCAATACAGCAGGTTCAGTGTCAAGCTCAGAAATTTCAAGTTCTTCAGCTAATTCACCGGAAGGAGAAATACTACTATTAACTTCGGAAATTGGAATTGGCTCTTGAATATGTTTTTTTGTTTGTGATTGATAATCAGAATGAACAACTATGGATGATTCTCCTGGTTCTATTGGTCCAATTCTTTTGGAACTATGTGGTACCATAACGTGCAACCCTTCAAGTTGGCTTGGTGTATACTCAGAGGGTTTCCCCTGGAGTCTACGCGATTGTCTTGGTAATTCAGCCATGATTAAAAATTATTAATCACATGCAATCAAAGAAAATTTCAATGAAAACTCCTAAAGTCGCTAAGAAAACAAAAAAATGAATCGCATGCCTAAAAGTATAGGAGATCAAACCACACACAAATAGTAACTTCCCACACTAAAAACACTAGTTGGTGATGAAATCCAACATCGTAGTATTTTAATGTAGAAAGGGCGGTTGGAATAGTTACCTTGACAACTTGCTTAATGAAACAGACCGGTGAAAGTTTCTCCACTTAAACCATCTCGAGTGAAGATAACCCTCCGGAGAGTCCAAGTGAGTCTAGTCGACGTCTGCTTCAGGTACAGTGGGATCTTTCCTCCACCATCACCTTAGGAAAGAATCGTAAATATTATGGCCACTAAGGTTACCAACAGGAACTAATACACCTGTGGGAACAGTCTACGATCTGACATACGCGCAAGGGCAGAGTAACAAAGCTCAATCCCCTTGAAGGCTCCTTGACATAATTCAAGGTATATCGACAAGTGACCCCAAGCTCCTCGAAAATGGTCTATCTAAGGTTTACCGTTTTTGATACGCACACATATTATATCGTTCCCAATGAGATAGAATTGATTATCCCACTGGTTCAGATATGACCTCGTGCTTGACTCCTTTAAGAGGAGCTTCCCAAAGCATACAAGCAACTATTGGATTTTTCCTACCGCAAGATCAACTACTTGTTCGTTTTAATTGTCTTGGAGAGTTAACTACTCCCTACTCCAAGACACTAGCCTAAGCTATATTGGTGAAAAGAGCCCTAGAAATATAAAAATTACTAGATTGATTTTAATTTAAGCGTTGATTTTAAAAGGTTGTTTCTTAGGACAATAGGTTCGAAAATGAAACTGATGATGTGTAGTGACCTGACTCAAAACACACTAAAAATGCATCTTACATGAGAAACAATTCATTTTCTTTCAATGAATTCTATCTAAAGGAAGAGTTGAGAAATGAAAATTTTAAAACAATTCTCTCCTTCAGACAAGAATAAATGAAAATAAATCTAATGTCATGAGAACTCAAAATGATCAATTGCTCAAAAAGAAATCCCTTTATCATTCAAGATCAAAACTATAAACAAAGTTTTTCTTCAAAAGAACACTATGATTTCTAGAAATAACACTCAAAACTAAAAACACTAATTTTGAGATCTAAAAACTATAAAGACTAAATTTGAACTAAAACTTTAAATATTTTGAAGATGTCTTGCTTATCTTGTTATCTAACTAAGAAATTCTTTGCTTGGATCAACAAGAACTCAAAAAACACCCAAATTTGGTTTTTTTTTTTTTTAAGTGAAATTCCAAACTTATGAACAAATTTTTTTAAAAAGATTTGCAAATGAGAAAATGGGATCTAAATCTCATAAAGTAAATTTTGCTATGAAGTCAAACTCAGCAAGAAAGCAAGGAAATACCAGTGATCTAAAGGTATACCAAGGTTTCTAATCTTTGAGCAAGATAAAGACAAAGAAAAAATCACTATAGCATGCAGATCTTCCAGAAAATCATTCAAAACTAAAAAAAAATGCTGAAGTAAACTCTTAACCAAAGCTTTTTGACAGAAAATAGAGATCTGGGTATACACTAAGAATCTAAAAAACTAAATAAACTAGAAAAGAGAATTTTAAACTTTTCCGAAAATTTTCACAGGGTCCGCAGCTCCCAGTGTAAACAGGTGCGATCCTGCACTGTTTATACAAGAAAAAAGTGGAGATACCCACACTATTTCTAAAAGAAAAGTTCAGATACCAGAAAAATAAGAGAAAAAATAAAAACTCTAAAAAATTTCTGAGGGATTTATAGGGATAAACTACCCAAGCCAATATAAACTAATCAGAATCATAAAAATGAATTCATATGTCAAATATAAAAGAAATCAAAGTTCAAGATTTTAATTCCCCAGCGGAGTTGAAATTTTGTTGGGTGGATAAGTCGTTCTTGCGGACAAGACAGACCTCCCAGGTTTCCTACAGACAGCTATCAACAAATAGACAAATAAAAACCACTTTCTCTAGACACTGTTTGATTTGGAATTAACTATAACAGGGTTTTGGAAACCTACTTGTAGTCTAGCGCTGATCTTCTTTCCAGTAGATTGAAGAAATTCCTCGTCAAGAATCTGCAATCATAAACACCAGAAAATATCAAAAGCACCTATATAATAAAAATTAATTCATGAATCAAACGTCTATCCTGATGATCAAGGAATTCAAGAAATGAGATAATTAATTAAATAACCCATTGATAAAACATGATAAACAAGCTACTTAATTTAAAAACTCATTGAGAAAACGATATTCATTCGTATTATATTTAATAAAGAAGAGCCTTACAACCGTGTCTGCCTTGATGTCATACAGGCCTTCTTGGGGTCTGGAACAGGTGTTTCCTTTACTCTGACAAGCTTTAAACTCTCTCAGCCAAAATGTACATGGGTGTGTAATCATTCCCACATAATGATCAGTCAAGAGAGTATGAATCTCTCCAGCATTTCTCCTAAAAAACTCTCCAAGTCTAACTCACTAACTCTTTCTAAATCTAAGTAAGTACCCTTGAAACTGAACCAAGGCTTCAATTTATAGGAGAAGGAAAGTTGTTACAGCTCCAAAATGGAAGGGATAGAGTCCCCTTATCAAGGGATTAAGCTCCAAAATCCAAGGAACATGATCCTTTAATGAAGGAATGAATGTTCTTGATAAAGGAGAGAGTGAAGCTTCGACCAGATAACGTCTTCTATAAGCTTCTAGCTGGGAGAATATTCAACCAGCTGGGCTTCTAGAACTTACTTTTCCGCTCATTTTACCTTTTACGGGGGTCCACACTTTTAATGAAGAAAAGGTGCATTTAGCTCCGCATGCTTTAGAGTCAAAAAGTGCGGCACCGCAGGCAATGCTAAGAGAAAGTGCGGTACAAGTGTTTTTAAGAATTTTATGAGCTTTTCTCTCAATTTCAAAGCTTGATTTTAGGAATTTTGATGTTGTAGACTTTTAAGGGAGTACTAAAACATCATGGTGACAAATTTCAGTATAACAAAGCTTCATGAAAAATTCTCCTCAACATTGTGTGGGGTCCGCGGTGAGGAAGCTCACCAAAGATAAAAGGAAGGCATAGCATCAAAGGGATTCATTCATGTATTCAAATTTCTTGTTCTAGAGACCAATTGCATACTTCAGCTATTTAGCTGGAGTTACTGCACATCTTAGTGCAAGGAATTCCTGTGCAGGAATTCCATCTTCTCTTTGGATCAACTTGCTTAAGGCATCAAGGGAGAAGGGTTTAAGCTTCATTTCATAACTAGTCTTGGGGCCATTCATCTAGACTCAGCCGCAATGCATACTCTCTCAGGAAACTGTGTCCTTGATGCAAAGGCAGCAGTAGCAGTGTTGCATCCTTTGATATTGTGCTAGTCTTTGAGGAGGAGGTGCTTATTTCCCTCTGGGAGTTTGATAGAGAGGCCTTGGGCCATATTTCTGTATTATTCAGCTCTTTCATGTAATATTCAGCCATGTATAGTATAGAGAGGCAGTGACTGTGTTATTACTACAGTGCTGTTGTTATTCATGCATTTTGCCGGAAACCTTTGTCGGGTGTCTTGTTTTTGTTGTATAAGAGTGTAAACCTCCATTTCTATATTGTTTGATTAATATAAGTTGCATATCAGAATTATCTCATCATTTTTTGTAGAAAACCTCATTATAAAAACGCATTTCTTGCTTCAGCACTTCCGGCATTATCTAGACTATGGGGTTTTGAGCTTATTTTAGCTGTATAGACTTGGGAGATCTGTTTATATGAGATATATTTATTTCGTTCACCTCTAATTATGCATACAAGTTTTATATCATGTATTATAAGGGATACAAGTCCCCTTTCTCACTTTTATAGCGTTATTTTATGAAGACAGCAATTTTTTGCCCAGTATTGCTACATTTCCCTACCCAAGGAAGGAGAATATTGGTCAATATCTTGCTGAGGTTCTTTATTCTGCTGATGTGATGTTATTTGACATCTAATGAGCTGTACTTTATTACCATGCTCATGGTTTGCTGAAGCTCCACATTGGTAATAACTCAAATTATTCCCAATAGTGTAGCTATTCCAATTTTGGAACATTACAGACTTGGTCAAAGTTGACAGAATCAACATGATGCAAACCCTATTTACACATGGAGGAGCTTTATTTAGCTGCTACAAATGTCTCCTTTCACACTTGAAGTGTTTTTATTGCTACTCAAGTGACTTATGGGCCTCCTCACCCACTTATTCACCTACCTAGTGATCAAACAACTATAATATTCCATTTAGCTTAAAGGCTAAATTTTTGGAATATTACATCCTTCTTCTCCTTTGTTTATTCCTCCTCTGTTTCATCTCCCTCTTTTTCTTCTTCTTTTCCTTCCTCTATTTCTAGGGTTTATGTATTTTCTATTTCAACCTCCATTTCTTCTTCTTCCTCATCTTCTCCTTATGTCTCTTCAGCCTCCCCTTCTTCTTCTTCTTCTTCTTCTTCTTCTTCTTACATTCCCCTCTCTCCAAGACTAGAGGTATAGGTTTTTCCAGTTTGGGTGGTTATGAAAGCTTCCATATCCATATCTTTGAATGAGGACTGGGGCACAAAGAGGTTCAATATATTTAGAGTATCATTCATTATCAGCTTTATGAGGCCATGGTGAGCTAAGTGCTGGTACTTCCTTTCCCTCACCTTTTGGCTCATGTCCCTAATTGAATGCAAGAGGAAATATGGAATTCCCAGTATTTGTTCTAGAGGGAGTTCTCCTTGAAATCTAAGTTCATTCAACAACCTGAAGTGGTACCCATAAACCACTCTAAGTCTTCCCTCACAGGAAATTAATTTCATAATGTGGAATTATACTTCATCCTAAGGGTATGGAAGGATTTCTCTCCTCACTCCATTATTTTCTTCAATGAATTCTTCACCTGGAAGAAAGAATCTCTTTTTAGCTGCATTTTTGGACACCCTATCTTCCCTATTCCACTTGACTCCTAGGGGAAAAGTGGTGATTCTCCTAATTAATCCAAGTGTAATTGTGGTAGCTAGGCCTATAACCATAGTGGTGTCCCTGTCATATGTTTTTTATTGCAAGGCCACTAAAAATTATAGAGCCATCTCCTCATCAAATCCCTTGAGGAGCTCGACGAAACCTAACCATTGGTGGTTCCTAAAAATCTCCACCACCTAAGGGTGGGACCTTATCCTTTTGATATATGTGGGCTCCCTTCTATTAAATACTCCTCCCATTTTATGGCTGTGTTAGGAAGGTGACTGAATTATTTTGTCTAAGAGTTATTGGTGAAGTGTGGCCTTATAGATTATAGTTTTTAAATAAACTCAGAGTACCTTGATTCAACCTCTTTATTTATGAATTATTGCCAACTGTGTATAAATTTCATGGAAGATTCACAACTTTGGAGAGTGGAAACCCCTTAACTCTAACCTCTGGTGTTTTTCTCATGGGATATGGTGGTATTATCAGTTAATACCACCTATAAGTGACTCTTCTTTTCATTTTTTCTCACCGTTGAACCTTCTGTGAAATTTCCTGTAGCATCCACAGTTTCTTGTAGTATGGGGTTTGCATGAAGACTCAGCCTTCATGTTGCATTATTTTATGGATCCTCTAACTTTCCTTCCTCCCACTCATCTCAAAATGCTAAATGAAATGAGAATAATGATCCAACACTTCCATTTATGGAAACTTAACCAAATTTGGAGTGGAGTGATGACTTGGACTGTGGAACGAGTTTTCCTCTTTTGGACCATTGGTTCCACTCCACTTAATCATTGCCTCAACCTCAGAATCACATCGATTTCCTTGTGAACTCATACTTAAATGATTTGACTTACCTAGGTGGCATGCAAACTCAAATTCTTGTTTACCTTAACTTCACAAGGGTGGTGGTTCTTCCCGCCACCATATAGTGTCTTCCCATTAGGTAAGGTTGCCATTTATTTAGTGCATGCAGTATTGCTAACATTTCCTTCTCATAAATAGCTTTCTTTAAATACTTTCCTTTGATTGGAATACTTTCAAAAGAAATGGGTCTTCCTTCTTGCATTAAAACAGCACCAATTCTATTTCCTGAGGCATCACATTCCACAATAAAGGTTTTTGTGAAGTCTGGCATAGCTAAGACTGGTGCTAGGCACATTGCCTCTTTAATATGTTCAAAGGCCTTATTTTCTTCAGGAGTCCATGAAAATGCATCTTTATTCAATAATGTTGTTAGAGGTGCTGCTATTCTCCCATAATTATTAAAAAAAAATCGATAATACCCTGTTAACCTAAGAAATCCTCGCAACTGCTTTATGGTTGTGGATATTTTCCATTCCTTAACGGCTTTAATTTTGTTTGGGTCTACCTTAACACCCTCGTGAGATATAATATGACCCAGATATTCCACCTCTTGTACTCCAAAGAATCATTTGGATGTTTTTGCATATAATTGTTTCTCCTGCAATAGTTTGAGCACCCTGTCAACATGTTGAACATAATCCTTCCAAGACCTACTTGAGATTAGTATATCATCAAAAAATAATACCACAAATTTTCTAAGGAAGGGTTTGAAAATGGAATTCATCAACCCTTTAAATGTAGAAGGTGAATTGGTAAGGCTGAAAGGCATGAACAAAAATTCATAATGACCCTCATGAGTTTGAAATGATGTTTCCGGAATATCTTCAGTCTTCATTCTAATTTGATGATACCCTGAACGAACATCCAAATTGGTTAAATAAATTGCTCCATGTAATTCATCCAATAATTCATCAATCACAGGAATGGGAAATTTATCTTTAATGGTGAGCTTATTGAGATCCCAATAATCCGGACACATGCACCATGATCCATCCTTCTTGTGTACCAATACTACAGGAGCAGAGAAAGAACTTTGACTAGGTTGAATTATACCCGCCTCTAACATTTTTGCAATCATACGTTCAATTTCGCTCTTTTGGACATAAGGATATCTATAAGGCCTGATGTTTGGAGGAACACTTCCTGGAATCAAATGAATAGCATGATCATGATCACGAATAGGTGGAGTCCTTTGGGAGTTTCAAACACCTTGGAATGATTGTCCAAGACTTGTTGGAGATCTGCAGAAATAGATGATTTTGATGTTGGAACTTCTAGTGAGCATAATTGTGCAATTACGCCTCGCTGTTCTTTCTTTAGAATCTTTGTCATGACATTAGAGCTTATTATCCTTCCTGGCTTCCCCGCAATACCTCGTAATTCGACTTCCTTTCCTTCTGAAAAAAATTTCAAGAAAAGTTCTTGAAAATTAAAAGCTACCGTCCCCAAAGATTGTAACCATTGTACTCCTAGTACAACATCAGCACTTCCCATAGGAATGGAAAGCATTGGACTAGTCAATACATATTCCCCCATGGTTAGCTTGATATTATGGCATTTTCCAGAGCAATTTATAGTTCCTCCATTTGCAACCATCACTCGACATTCTGGTGCTGGGTATAGGAAACAATTTAATTCCTTGGCTACCTTACAATGAATAAAATTATGGGTGCTACCTGAATCAATCAACACTATTACCTTTTTCTTCTTGATATGTCCTTCTATCTTGAGAGTTTGAGGAGTGGTAACTCCTGCCAATGCATTACATGATATGGTCGGACTCATTTCTTCCTCTTCTTGGGTTGGTTCCTGGTGTATATCCTCTTCTTGTTCATTTTCTTCTTCCTCTTCACAATCTATGTAAAATAATTTCTTCTCAGCACACTTATGACCTTTAGTGTATTTTCTATCACAACTGTAGCAAAGCCCTTTTACTCTTTTTTCTTCCAATTGTTGTGGTGTCAACCTTGTAGGTTGTGGAAATATAGGAGTAGCAACACTTCCCTCTTTATAGAATTGAGTGGTAGGCTTCCTTGTCGCCATAATTTTACATTCAATTTTTCTTGCCAACCTGAATGCCTTCTCCAATGAATCAGGTTCCAAAACGCGAACTTCATGTTGGATGTTATCTTTTAAAGTACCTATGAAGAGATCAATCTTGTGTTCCTCTGGAATATCAATTACCCTTATATTCCATTTTGGATGTCCTCAATGTGCTCCCCCATTAAACCCTTTTGTTTCAGATTTATCAATTGGCTAAAGAAGGTGTTGCTCTTTGTATCCTCATAATGAGCTATCATTTCCTCCATAAAAATTTACCAAGTGACAATTTTTTTACGAGATAAAAGCCATCGATACCATATAAATGTATTTTTTTCTAAATGTAAATTTTCAATGCGTACCTTTTTTGTGTTTTGCACATTATGGAGATCAAAATATTGCTCCATTTGTAGTATCCATGTTACATGATCCTTTCCATAAAACTTCCTCATATCCATTTTTGGAACATGGTGGTTCTTCCCGTCAATATTAGATTTTATGAAATCATGATTAACATTTATTTTTTTCTCATCATGAGTTTCCTCTACTATCTTTTCACCATTAGGAAACATTTCTTGTATCAACTTTGTCAAACCTTCCATGTCTGCTTTTAGATCATTCTTCATGTTTTCCATTTTCTCATCGATCTTAGCTTCCATGTCATCCATATTAGATTCCATGCCAGCTTCCATGCCATCTATCTTAGATTCCATGCCATTCTTCAAACCATCCATCTTAGATCCCATGCCTTTCTTCAAACCATCCATCTTAGTTTCCATGCCTTTCTTCAAAACTTCCATGTCATTTTTTGTTGCTCTTTGCAAGAGCGAAATTTGTTGCACTTGCTCTTGTAATTTTGATATGTCATGTTGCCATTCTTCGTCTTCATGAGTCATATTAGAGCTTTCTAAAGTCTTAATCGGCATTGAATTATTTTTAGGGGCCATTTTAGAATTCAATACTGATATCTATTCTACAATATGCCCTTGGAATCAATTCAACTTGATTCTTCAAACAAGACTTATGTAATTCGGAAAACAAATACACACCTTTTACTTGCTTTTGAGGAGCTCGATATTGAAATTGAATTATCTCTATAATTTTGGATCCTAAATATCTGAAATTCAGCCCTGTAGTAGCCCCATGAACCTTCTTTCAAATTCCACAGGTCTGATCTGATTTGGATTCTTCAAGGCAAATTTATGTCCAATTTCCCACAATGACCCAATTTTCGATGGGTTCAGTAGAGCAAATTTGTACGACTTGCCGCATGTCACTGTTTCCTCCTTTGGCTCTAAAATTAATAGATTGAAAACTATAGTCTGTGTACTTTCAATCACTTTTTACATCATTCCAATTTGATGCTCAGAGAGAGCTATGAATATTTTCCCACGATCACCTCTTTGAGATGAAATTCGGAAGCCTCAAAATGCCCTAACTTCCACAGCTCATATCTCCGAAAATATTGCAAACCAATATCTAAAATTTTTTGATGATGTTTCTTAGGATTGTGGCTTCACACTATAAAAATTTCAGCTTCTGAACCTTCATAGAAAAAAAATTATTATGAAAATACCATGATGACCTGTTTAGGTTAAATTCATGAGCCTACAAAATGACCTAACTTGCGCAGATCATATCTCCGAAAATATTGTGAACCAAGCTCTGAAATTTTGTGACAATGTTCCTCAAAATTTTTGCTTTGCACTCTAAATTTTTTAGATTTTGAACCTTCTTAGAAAAACAGTTATAGCGACAATGCCACGATGACCTGTTTGGAGCAGTGAAACACTAGAATCTCAAAGCTCTGATACCAAATGTTGTGAAACCAGCTCCAAAAAAAGAATAAAAGAGATATCAATGCCTTAGAAATAAGCCACTTTGAGGGGGAAACCTCCAATACATTACATGAATGAAAAATTCTTCGATGATTCAAATTACAAAACCTCCTTTCTATATATAGGAGTCCATGGGGCCACAATGTAATCCTAGCCGACCTAAGAATAATAATTTAAGGGAACAATAATAACAATATGGGGGTTACAAGAGTAAAATAATAACAATAAGGGGGTTACACTAACAACAATAAGGGATTATACTAGTAATATAGGGACCTAACATTTTCTAGGAGGGGGAGGCGATGGAAACTAGGGAGCTTCCAATGACATACACCTCCATGTTTTTGGAGTTTATAAACTCAGCCCTAAACAAGGGCTTATTGTATACTTTAACCCTATAACCATTGAAAAGCAGGGGGATCCCCTTCTCATCTATGGTCTTGATCTAAACTATGCCATTATCATAGAAATTTTCCACTTTGTAAGGTTCCAACCATCTTGTCATTAATTTTCCTTTGAATTCCTTGAACCTTGAGTCATAGAACAGTGCACAATCTCCTTCTTGAAAGGTATTTTCCTTAATGTGCTTATCATGCCAAACCTTCCTTTGCAGCCGAATCACTTCTGTGTGAAGGAGTGTCTGCATCCTAAACTCATCTAAACCATTTAACTACAACGAACTTTATTTTTGGGACTCTGTGATATCTAGGTCTAACTCAACTTCCATCCTCAAGGTGTTGTATTCAAACTCAATGGAAATCAAAGATTTCTTCCCATAGACTAAGTCATAAGAAGTGAGCCCTATGGTTATCTTGCAAGTGGTATTGTAGGACCAAGAGGCTTCCACCAATATGTCTACCCAATATTTCCTTCTATTTCTAAAAAAATTGGTGAGGATATTCTCCAAGGCCCTGTTTGTCACTTCCACTTGGCCATTTGCTTGAGGATGGTAGGCAGTGGAAGTTTTATGCTTTATCTTGTGCCACCTCAGAATATTTTCAATGAGATGAGATGTAAATTGAGCCCCCTGATCAGTGACTACCTCTCTGGGGTATCCAAACTTGTAGAAGACATTATCTCTCAGAAAAATTGCTACTTTTTCCTTTGTTTCCACATTTACAGCCCTTGTTTTAGCTCACTTGGTTAGGTAGTCAGTGCAAACTATGATATACCTCTTATGCCCAGATAGCGGATCAATGGGTTGAATGAAGTCCATGCCCCACTTTTGAAATGGATCTAGAGCCACTCGAGGGTGCAGAGGAATTTCATCCCTCCATGTAGGTTTCCCAATCCTTTGGGACTGGTCACACCTACTAGTGTATATACTGGCATCTTGGGGGAAGGTAGGCCAATAGTAACCTACTTGCAAGCTTTGAAGGTTGTTATTTTTGCAACAAAGTGGCCTCCATAAGGACTATCATGAAATGCTAATAGGATGTCAAAATTTTTTTCCTCCCTCACACATCTTCTGAGAATTTGGTCAGGGCCCAACTTGAAGATATTTCCACGGATCCAGGTGAAAGGGGCGCTTTTTCTGATGATATTTCTATTCTCCCTGGATGAGAGGTTTGGAGGGAACTTTTCAGCAACCAAGTAGTTAGCTATGTCAGCAAAACACAAAGAGAGTGCTGAGATAGAAAATAGGTGTTCATCCGGAAGCAGGTCATCCACCATTCCTTCCTCATCTGTAGGTAGAGTTAGTCTAGATAATAAATCTACAACAACATTCTCCTTCCCTGGTTTATCGACAAGTGTCAAATCAAACTATTGTAATAACAACAACCATCTAATTATTCTTGCATTAACATCAATTTTATTCATTAAGTACTTGATGGTTGCATGGTCAGTGTGTACAAAGCTTTGATCATCAGTGATATAATCTCTAAAAAAATTTAAAGCATGGGAAATGGCTAACAGTTCCTTTTCTGTGACAGTATAGTTGAATTCAGCCTTAGACAAATTTTTGCTAATGAAATAGATGGGATAGGGTAATTCATCTTCCAACTGCGCCAAAGTAGCCTCCATGACTTTTTCTAATGCATCTGTGTGGATGTAGAAAGGCAGAGCCCAATTTGGACCTCGTAGAATGGGGGAAGTAGTTAAATTTTCCTTAATGAGCTCAAAATATTTTTGACACAAAATGGACCAAATAAACTTAGAATATTTGGCCAAGAAACCAAATAATGGTGAAGCCAATTTTCTAAAGTCTTTGATGAACCTTCAATAGTAGCCAGCTAAACCTAGGAAACTTTTGACATCTCTACTTTTGAGGAGAAGGCACCCTTTTTATGATGTGATTTTTTTTGGGTGCACCTTTATTCATGCTTGTGATATTGAATGGCCCAATAATACTCCTACTCTTATTAATAATTCACACTTTTCTAGATTCAAGGAAAGATGTATCTCAATGCACCTTCTTAGCACCTTTCCCAAGTTGGGGAGAGATTCTTGTAAGTCGTCCCCATAAGGTGTGAAATCGTCCATGTATATTTCAGCCTGAGTCCTGGACTAGCTCAGATAAAATGCTCAAGACAAATCCTTGGAAAGTAGGTGGGGCTTTGCACAACCCAAAGGGAAAAAATATGTAAGCGAAGGTTCCCTAGGGACATGTGAAAGTAGTCTTTTCCTAGTCTTCAGGGCTAATGTGGATCTGGTTATACCCACCAAACCCATCTAGGAAAGAAGATAATTTCTTTCCTGCAAGGCCATCCAGAACTTTATCTATAAAGGGAAAGGGGAAATGGTCTTTCTTGGTGGCTTTTTTGAATTCCCAGTAATGAAAAAAGATTTTCCATTTTCCAGTCTTCTTTGCAACTAGGACAATAGGACATACCCACTCATTGTATAATATAGAATAGACGAAACCCACATCCAATAATTTTTGCAGTTATTCCTTTTCTATGTCCTTTAGAGTTGGTTTCATCCTTTTTTAGGGTTGGCACATAGGATTTCACCCTTGTTTAATGTAGATATGATGTGTGCACACTGAGAGATGTACACCTTTCATGTCTTTGTAGTCCCAAGAAAATGCATCAAGGTTTTCTTTCAAGAGCTCGCATAGCTACTCTTCTTATTTAGCTAATAGGGATGAGTTAATTTTTAGATATTTTTATGGGACAAATTCCAAATTCTTGGTGGTTATAGAAGTTGAATCCAATGAGTGCAGTTCCATCCAAGGGTGGATTTTAGACTCTTTGACTAGGTCATCAAGTGGGCTATCAGTGGCGGGATGTTTCTAAATGATTTGATCGATGAGGTCATCCTAATTAGGTTTCCCCCCTCTAAGAAAAATATCTATGGTAAAAATTGGGTAAGGTGTAGTGTTGTAGACTTCATCTTTTTATTCTTCATTCTCAAACCATAAATGTAGGTCATGGTCAATGGAAGGATGGGTGGGAGGATATAATACCAACTTTTTAGACAAGGGCCCATTATTTATAGTCATGTTTCTAGCCCTACAGTTGATATAAGCATCGGCAGTGGCTAACCAAGGTCTCCTTAAAATGAGAGGATATCCATTAAACTTGGTTTTTGGCTGAAGAACCAGGAAATCTATAGGGTACTCTGAAGATTCTATTGAAACCATAACATCCTCAACAATTCTTTTCAGAGCTACTATGGACCAATTTGCAAGTTGCAAAACCATTGTGGTTTTCCTCAAATTCCCTTGGAGGTCGATTTTAAGCATAGTTTCCCTGGTCATTACATTGATGGCAGCCCCAGTATCAATCAAAGTATTGTGGACTATGACACCATTTATGTGTACATCTACAACTAGATTACCAGGGTCTAGGTGCTTCAGGAAGATCACCTTTCCCAACATTAAGGTGGAAAATTGTCCTACTACATTGATGGTGGGGGTATATTTCTTCTTTCTCCCAAGTTTCTTAAAGAAATTTTACTTAATGAGCCTATTGTAAATTGGGACATATTTAATGGCCTCGAGAAGGGGTATTTTGACACACAAATTTTCCATTTCTTCTAGAAGCTCACTCTCATCTAAGGTGTGTTGACTAGAGTGGATCAAGTGCTCAGGAAAAGGAGGGTGTTGGATCTCAATGTTACTTTCTTCCTTTTCCTCCTCAACCTCTATAGGTGGAGATGGAGGATTATTGTCCAGGATTACTCTTCCCAGCCTGAGATTGATCTCATGTGTCTTCACAACATAAGATAGATAGGATGTATTTCCATTGTAAACCTGTTGTGCTTGCTTATTGTTCAGGTTCATATTGGGTTGTGTAGGCATCTGAGGTAGCTTGGGTGGAGAAAAATGAGTTAGCTGAGGTTGAGGTTGGGGTGGAGGTAGTAGAGTAGGTGGTTGATTATGTTTAGGCCTCCACCCTTATGATGGGTTTCTCCATTGAGGTGTTTGAGGAACATACTACTGAAATTCTTGGTACATAGGCTAAGGATGATAAGGAGTTTGTAGGGACAAGTAGGTGTATTCCATGATGGAGAGTGGAGGTGTACCAAGATTGCATTGGTGCATTTTGATTGTTATGGTAATAGTTATCTGATTTATGAAACAGAGTTTATCTGGTCCTACTTCCCCACCTTGATATACAAATTTGAGCCCAGGTAAGGAGGTAAAATTATCTGTGGAATGTCTCTCTTCATATACTAAGAAAAGCTCTATGACATTTAATGGACATTCATTTTGAGGGTGTTTTAGTACATCTAGGGCAGAAGATAGCAAAGGATATTTTTGCTTCCTCTTGCTTCCTCTTGATCTTCATTGTGTCCATTTGCAAAGAAAATGTGTGCAACATCTCACTCTTGAATTCCTCCAACATATTTCCAATATCATGGTTGATTTTGTTGGAAGAGGAAGGGGTGTTGGTCATACTTTGGCTAGCTCTACTTTTCTCCCTAGTTACCCTAGAATGGCTTCTGAAGACAATTTTGATGTCCTCATAAGGAAGTTGGTAGATATCTCCCCTTGATGTAATATTAAGGGTTTCTATCACCTCCTCCTTGATCCCACAGAGAAGTACTAGTTTAAGTGATCCGAGATCAAGGGTGTAGTTGGATATTTTATAATTTAACTAGAATATTTCTTCATACTCTTTTAGGGATTCATCAAGCCCTAGAGTCATCCTAAATATTTCTTCTTTAATTTCCTTGGACCTATAGTAGTCACTGTACTTGTTGTTAAAGGCCTCTTGCATTTGTGCCAAGGTAGTGATGTTGTTCCCAGGAAGACCCATGAACCAGCGCAAGGATGCATCCTTGAGGGTGGATGTGAATAGCTTCAGATTTTAATCATCTGAGGCATAGTCATAGGTCCTAAAGACAATAGAAAATTCAAACATGAAGGTGTTAGGATCCTTATAAGTAATTCCATGGAAATGTAGAAGGGCTGAGGGACTGATTTTCTTCTTCCTAGCTTCCCCATATGCTTCTCTAAAGGGAAAGACTCCTTCAGTCCCAGTCTTAGCCATGGCTTGGATTGGTGAAGCATGTTCTTCTTCTTCTCCAATATGTTCTTCAAAGTGTTCAAGAGACTCACCTATGGTGTGTTCAACCTCACAGTCATTGAAGAAGAGTGAAGGGTGATTATGTGGGGATTTGGGGGTTTTCGGTAAAGTTTTTCCTTAGTTATCCCTACTCCTACGAGGCATGAAATTAAAACTATTTTTGTATTTTTCCATATCTTTGGAATTGCATGTAAAATAAAAGTAGAAAACAATACTAAAATAGAATCAAAACATCTACTTCGACACCTCCCTGACAACGACGCAAAAATGTGGAGGGCCCTGGTATTGCACCAAGAGTGTTGCAACTTCCATAGGCTACTCTAATTTACTTTATCAGCTTGAGGTTCATACAAAATTGGAGGTGACAGTGCTATATACACGTCAGATGTGTTCTACTCATTCCATCCTCTTCTCAGTCCTATGAAAGGGTGCTACTGATAGGGTTTTTGAGTGAAGTCTGTCACACTTATGAATTAAACCTAAAACTACAAATGACTCAAAACCATTACTCTATCAAAAATCAAAGAACTATTCTAATGCAAGAAGATACATCTAGCTATTATTCAAGGAATAAAGTATACAACTTAGGCTATTGCAAGAAATAGAAGTAAACTAGGAAACATTTACGAAGTAAATTGCTGAATTGAAATTGAAAAAAGGAAGATTACTCTTAATACACATTGTTGGGCCAAATGGATAGGTAAAATCTAACTATTTTATGCTTAGCTACTATTCTTTAACAATGCATCTAGTCATGGTATAACTATGGTTGTCAATACTCTATTTTGTAGCAAAAGGAGGTGTTAAGGTAGCTTAAGAAGGTCTTGGACTCATGGATTCAAAGCTAAAGGTATCTTGGAGGTTGTGGTAGAGTTAGGTGAGGTGGAATATGGTTTTTAGGACAAATGAGAGGCTAACTAGCACTGTTACAGGATCTGCTATAGGTTTCCTATAATGCTACAGGAAATAGGACGAGGGTGTTTTGAGGACAAAATTGATGACAAAAGGGGTAGGGAAGGTGGAATAAAGGTGTATTTAGGTGGATGGAAGGTGGCCAACCCCTTATCTAAGCTCAAAACTTCTTTCAAAGCTCGTCTTTCACTTCTAGGGTTACTCTCGGTGTGGTGGTCAAAATCTCAAAAACAAGGCTGAGAGAGATTTTTTTGAAAGGAGGTTGGTGAAGGGTGAGAAATGGAGCTAGAGATGTTGGTGGAGTCCTCCTCTATTGATATACTCAAACCTACAAGAAAACCACTTTTTTCATGAAATAACATTAAAAAATCTATGATGAATAAAATCTAAAAGATGAGTTGAATTTGATGAGAAAACCTACTTATGCATTTAAACATAAATCTAAAAAAGGATTCTCAACATGTTCATGACAGCTACAACAACCTATCTATTCTTTCAATGAAATAATAAACTGAAGAGAAATTTTGGGCCTGTTGTGAAGATTTTCCCTCCTCATGCTCCAATGAAAGAGGTGAGAGAGAGAGGCTTTGACACACAACTTTTGGAGTTTATATGCTATTGTACCATGATCTACAAGATCCTAACTATAGAAAATGCGAAATGGAAGAAAACCAAAAATAGTAAAATCAAATGTAAGAAAACTAGATAAAACTCATAAAGTAAACTAGCTACAATGGCATAAAAATAAACATAAATACACAAGAGAGATACTGAGGCCAATGGATTGGTCCCTAACACACAAGCTCATCTTTCTGAAACTAAATCAGTGAAGGAAAAACTGAATACTAATTTTATTGGAGAAATAGTCTTATTACATAACCATGACATTCTCAAAATTTTATCACAAGAGCTAAGAGTGTACTAGATTCCTCCAAAATTTGAATCCTAATGAGATCTTTCTCTGCCCTATTTAGCCTAAATGGTAGCTACTAACAACTCCCTAAAAAGTAGGTGATGTGTCCCCTTTGATTGAAAGAGAAGTGGTTCTTTGGTGCACTTGATCTTCCACTTGCTTGGTTGCCTTTGATTTCGAGTTATTGGAGAGAATGTCAAGGATCCATTGGCTGTCTTTAGGAGTTAAGGAGGTGGAAAACCATCCTATAATATCTCTGTGTTTTCTACTATGAGCTTTGATTGCACAATCTTCAACAAAAATGGAATATATTTGTTATTATTGTTAGCGTAAATTCTTAACACAAATGTATAAAAATATCTCACTTTAGCTACGTGTGACAAACAACCCTAACAAAAAATATGAATGATTAACTTCTTTCGAAATCTATAGTTAAAATAAATTCTACAAAAAACCCAATCCATGCAGTAAAAGCAGTTAAATAGTAAAAAGAAATAACAATTGCTCCATGCATCCAACGGACAAGACAATATATAAAGAATTTTGAATACATTATAACAGCTGGGAAGTGAAAAAATAATAATGTTACCAGTCCCCCTCAATGGGATGGGTTCTTGGTTTTCCTCAATGCTTCAGATCCAGAAGTTTCTCTCTCTCAATGGTGTAGAAAACCCAAAATGTGTTGAACTCTATGGGAGCTCAAGAAGCAAAGAAAGTAGAAGCAGTAGTTAGAATGATCAAAGCGTGACAATAAAATTGATAAAAGTGAAGAATGAATGTAAAACCCTCTTATTTATAAAAAAATATTGAGTTATCCTCGATAACGGCGCATAATAAAATATTATTAACCAAGATCTAGATCTAACAACTTGGAATATTTTATTATATTTTTTTGGTGGGAAAAGGTATTTAAATTGGCTAAATACCTTTTTTTAGAAGTAATAAACAAATAAATGATTTATTTATCATTTCAAGAATGTGCTTAACGAATAATTAACAAATAATGATTTTTTTAATTATTTCTAAGTGATTTAGTCAAATTTAACAAGGAATAATAACTAAATAATGATTTAATTAATTATTCCTAGAAAAAAATAAGATAAATAATGATTTATCTAATTATTTCTCATAATTGGGTTAAATATGAACATGAATATTATTTAAACAATGGTTTAATTAATTATTCCTGAAGGAAAAATAAATAAATAAGGATTTATTTAACTATTCCTCATGGGGTTTCTTGTTTTAACCAGAAATAAGTTAATAAAAGAACGAGGAACGAGGGATCATAGTAAAGTGATTGATGGAATGGCATAAGGGATGATGATGGAATAGGGATATTGAGTAGCAGATGGAAGAATTCCCTTGTTAGACCATAAAAATCATGGATGACCTGGCAACGACTGACTTGACTATGGAGGGGATAGGGGATAGTATGATTGGAGGCCAAAATGGGTGACACGAGAGAGGGACAAGGAGAAAATGGATGGAATACTGTAGCAGGAGGCAAACGGACTCAAGACATACTCCATTAATGTGGTGGTGACTCAACTCAGATGCTTGAACAAGGGTGGCTCGATCATGGTGCCACACAGAACATGTCTGGTGGAGACCATGAAACCATGAGCAAAATATGGTTACTCATGACAAAAATTGATGCATGCATTGACAAGTATGAAGGAAAATTGATGCCTCAAGTACAAGCAATGCAAGTGAAGAAACCCAATTTTAAGAGGCGTCAAAGTGACCCTTCTTGGAAAATTGGCTTTCTGGTGAAGTGTCAAATTACCGAAAACAAAATGATACTTGTTATCGTGCTTGGTGAGAGATTTCCAATGGTGCTGATGGTTCGTCAAACCGAGTTATGGTTTGGTTGTAATTGGCGAAATAAAATTTATGGTTTTTCTTTTAATAAGGTGATTTCCATCCAATTTGATTCATTTTCTAGTGGATTTGTGGTGAATTTGGAGATGAGGAGAAGGCCCTAAATCCTTTGATGATCGTAGTAGACAAACCGACTATTGGAATCTAGATTCTTCAGATACAGGTAGGTGGCCTAACCTTACTCTACATTTTTTAGCATTTCAAGTTTTCAGATTAGGTGCCCGGGGCTCAAAAACAGAACTCTACCCCTCCCCACGGCTGGAGTGCACCTTCTGGGTCCTATATTACAACCTGGCTCATAGTTTCCAGAGGTGAAAACTGTGAGCTCGTAGTTGTAGAGGCTGAAAAGTGAAAGTTAGTCTGGAGGTGGGTTTTTGTCTGTTTTTTGGCTAAATACTGGGACTTGATGATTGATGATGCAGTTTACCTTCTCTGAGCTAAAAAACATGATGGTTTTGTGCAGGTATGGTAGAGTTGAAGATAAACTGGAAAAAGAGGGATTTGGATGTGCTTCATTCCGAGATCTAGGGGGATCATGTGGTACGAGGAGCACTTTTAAGGTATGGGGTTCTCAAGTTGGTTGAGAACCCAATGAAGAGGGTAGGTGAGCCCTTGCTATCTAGGATAGTCAGCTATTAGGATCCAAACCAGGAGGCCTTTATATTGCAGGGGCATAGGATCAAGTTGACCATTCAGGACATCTAATTCCTTACCAGACTCTTGCCACTAGGGGTTGTGGGAAATATACATCTAGTATTACCGCATGGGAGGAACATAGGAGAGTTTGTGGAGCACCATTGTAGACTCGATGTTCGTGCTAAGGGCATGACCATTCCAATCAATGATATAGAGAGGCTAGAGACACAGGGGGTCACCGCAGTAGTACTGTGGATCCTGTGCAACCTTACATTCCATCACATCACTGGGGGGCATATGATGTTGGTTGATAGTGTTCTGAGTGAGACCTAGTATGGGTTGGCCCAAATGATGTTTTATTTCGGGAAATGAAAATTTTCATTGTGTAAGAAACAGGTGAATCATGACTATTCTTTTGGTATGGTGTTGTGCTCATTCTACTTTGAGAATATCCCCACACTTTGGCCTCATATGCAGATCCAAGATGGGGGCCCACAGGAGCCCATGATGCATAAATGAGGGTAGCTACTACGAAGAGGAGGAGACGGGGGAGTCAGACGGGTGTTCCAACCTGAGTTATTCATGCATTGGGATCAGATGCCCATGTACATAGACGACTATCCATACATTTGTATGAACTTTCAGGGGGACCCTGACTTGCCACTTCTGCTGGGTCGAGCATGGGGACCAGATCATAAGTGAAAGTTTTTATATAGTATGGTGTGTTTAAATTTTTTAGAATATGTATGTGGTACTTATTTGTTACTTTTTATCTTCATATATAGCATCGGTGAAGCTGACAGGTTATATGGGATGACCCACAATGCCAACAGCTCCAAAGTCTAATGGAGTGAGAGGAGACCACAAACCAAAATATGAGACTTTGCTGGAGGATGTCTGACATTGCTATAGGGTAGAATTCTTGGGTTGTTGGTTATCGAATATCCCTCTTAGGGCTTTCTGGTGCCCGAGGCAGATAGTAATATTAGTTGTATAGTTCACAAAGATGGCACATACATGTTCATATTAAATTAAAACAACTTGATAGAACGAGATAGAATATTACCTCTTTAATGATCTTGGAGTCCCTTGAAGAGCACTAGGCAACGAAGCAGGAGTTCTCCTTCACCAGCTCCAAATCTTGGCCCTGCAATCAATTAAAGCACTCGTGTAATCTCTACCATATCATATATTTCCTATCAATTAAGTCAATATATAATGAACACTTAAACTATGCACATCTAAGCCATTCATCTCATGCTATATAAGTGATTAATCCTATATAGCCCTCCTATAACTTATATAGCCCTTCCAATCTCTCTATCTCTCAAAGTGGTGATGTCTTGATCAACAAGTTCTCAATGAACCTCTTTGACGTTTGACCTTCACACTACAACAATGATCTCTACTTCACACGTATGAAAAAACTTTGACAATCCTTCGACCTTGAACCAAGAGCCTTCAACTCCATTTTATAGGAGATGGAGAGAGCAATCATTGCCCTTCTCTTTCCACCAGTTCTGAATAGAAAAAACCAAGATGTTTCCTCAACCTCCATGCTTTTTCCTTCTTTGACAGTTCAGTTTTTTATGGCAAGGCCCAATAAGAGTTGGTGCTTTGCAGTTTCCTTTTTGTACTGACTTTCTTGTGAGAAAAAGATGGAGATTCAAATCATTCTCTGTGGGTTTTTCCCTTTTCAAACTTAAAACACGAGTAATTCTTCCCTCTAGTGTATACAGAGCATTTCCCTAGCCACTAACGTGGCCCATTCACTGATCAACTGCGTTATAACACTCTTGTGTTGTTATAGTGAGGCGTTACCTTGGCAGAAATAGGTTTAGTTTAGGTCTTTGTATTCCTTCCATATTTATCTTCTCCTTTGAGGTGATGAGGAGGTATTTTGATGTGTAACAGATGTTCCCTAAAGTGTGAGGTCAGAGATGAAGATGATGGCCAAAATACTTTACAATGTGTGTAGTAGAGATAAAGAGATTGAAAGACTAAGGAAAACCTGAAACAACAACATATGTCAGAAAATATAGTATCTGCCTTGGGTCAGGCATTCCCATGCTCAGTAGCTTAAACAACATGATTTCTATAGAATAGAGATATGAAGAATCTATCCACCGATAAGCACAATGTGGAAGTGTCTGTCATAAAAGGATTAGGCTGAAGAAGCTGTCTCCATAAACAATATTGCAACTTGGGGAAGGGAACACAACTTTAATGATGTAACCTTTGCCCCAAGGTCTTGACCGCTGATTCACTTAAACTGCATATTTCTCAACATGTGAATGAAGGAGCTGTCATAGAACATGTGAGAAATCGTCTGATTACCAGTCGATGATGGAAACTGTTAACAGACGCGAAGGTGGCCACCGATAATGTTGATGGTCCCTAAGATGCACAGTACAATCTAGCGAGTGTGAATAAAATGAGTTTAAGTCGAACACTCATAGAATAATTGGAACAGGAGCCAATGATGAAGACTACTGATCAAACACAAGACTACCTGCCACTGATTTCTGCAAGTATCTGGGTACTGATGGGTTTCTGGATCAACTTCCTAGATAAGATGTTGAAGTCGATAGGAAGAGATTTGCTGAACGGTAGGCACTAAGGATTCCTACATCAGTCAAAATGAAACGGAAACCAACTGATTTTTTTTATGATTGAGATAATGAAGAGTAAATGGGGACGTCGGACGACAAATAATTTCTGGCATAATGAGCGGTTTGGTTGATAAGAGGAGCAGTAGATAGCAAGATCTGCTAGAACAATATAAGGCACTGTAACAGGGTACTAGGCAGCTGAGACTTAATGAACACCAAAGAGTGTGTTAGGATTTGACCGGTGTAGGGACATTAGGAGATGAAGGCTAATACTCATAGATGGTAGGGTTCGGCTAACTGCGAAAGAGTTTTTTGGGAAGTGCCATGTTCGATATTTTTGCCGCCAAATCAACCTTTCTGAAATGTAACAGAGGTAGTATCCATTTTGTCCAAATTTTTCCTCATCTGATTAATTTTAACGAGTCCAGATGAGTAAACTCGGTGAATTTTTCATGTTTAGAGAGTCTGAAAAATATCATAAAACACAACTCCGTGCCCCATCTGATTAGGTTTAACGAGTCTAGACGAGTAAACTCGGTGAATTTTTCATGTTTAGAGAGTTTGAAAAATATCGTAAAAGACAACTCCGTTGGGGTACCTTTGTCATGTCTTTATAATCGGGCACGACAAAGGGAGAATAGTAAGCTCAAAACAGTTCATTTTCTGTGAGTTAGTCCATCGAAGCTGGAAAAGTGAGAAATCTATGTTTGATGGACGTCTACCTCATTTTGTTATGAGTACGAGGAGACGGAGTAAACTCAGTAATCTTTGTGAAATTTTAACGAGTCCAACAAAGAAAAACTCGGTGCCCTCCATGAAATTTTAACGAGTCATGCAGAGAAAACTCGGTTACTTTTTCAGTTTAAAGAGCTTTGAAAAAGAGGGAAAAAATGTCTCCTTACTCTCTGTCGTGGTAGTTTAGCGAGCCCGACAAAGTTAACTCAGGGTTTTTTCAGTTTTATGAGTGAGAAAAAAGGTCCCTAAAAAGAAAGCTCAGTGCTTCTTCATATTAGTTTTAAAGAGTCTGAAGAAGAGGACTCTAGGTTTTTTGGATTAACGAGCAAGAAAAAGACCATAAAAAGGATGCTCGATATCAACTTTGTATAAGTTTAACGAGTTCGAAGAAGGGAACTCGAGGTTTTTCAAATTAACGAGCGAGAAAGATACTGTAAAAGGAATGCTCATGTAAACATGAGTATGTCTGCATATGAATCTTGATCACTCATCAGAACATCAGTAAAAAATCTCAATAGTTGTGACACATGTGCAACAATAATTCACGACTTTTGCTGACTAGCTTAAGAGAGTCATGCCCCAGAATTGGCTATAAGAAGGTCGGAAGACCTTCATTTTCACTGTTTTGAGTGCTGTGAAGGAGCTCTGGGGTGAAAAGGGGTGAAATCTTTAGCTGATGATTGTGGTCAATCCAGGCAATGGTTTTCCTTCCTGTGAGATCCAGGTAAGAGCTAGAACCTCCTGCTATCATTTAATTGTATTTTTGTTAAGTTTTGCTGGTTCAAAATAGAAAATTTGTGAGGCCCTAAAAAATGTTTGTGCCTAACGCAGGACAATAGTGTTAGAGATGCATTAAGTGCATATCCCATGAAGGGATGCCGCATTAGCGCGCTCTGTTTTACACTAAGGCCAGCGTTAGGCGCACCTTGTTTTTTAGCAACTCATTTCCCATCGTTTTGAAGTGGTCTAGTCAATTTTTAATCGGTTGAAAATGTTTCTTTTGCAGGTATTTAGCTGTTAATCATGAGTATCTGGTGAGAAATAAAACATGAACAGGAAGAATGAGAGATGATGAGGGATGCTACAAGCTTGATGGCTCTCCAAAGATGCAGATTGCTAAAATATGCCCGCTTAGAACTGATGAGGGGTCAAGATGACCTTCTGAGGTGGCTAATCCAAAAATGGGACGAGCGACACCATGTCTTCCGAATTGGGGGCAATGAGCTCTCAATCAAGAAGGATGATGTGTAATTTTTGACCGGCCTATCATGTCATGGATTTAGGCCCAACTTGACGAGGTCCAGAGCTGACCCATGTTCCACTGCAGATCTGATTCTTGAGCATTGCATACGTGACACTCAGGCTGTGAGAAACTGGGTACCGACTGCACTGGTGACTTTGAGACCGCCGCGGTCTATATTATGGATGATTGTTCACTTGGCAGGTGCCAAGAGTCAGCATGTGGCCACCAAGGCCCAGATGCTCCTAGCCTTGGACTGTATGCAGCCTCAGGTTTTTTACTGGTGTGACGGAGTTATCCGTCGGGTCCAAGCAGAGCTTACCACATGTAAGACCTGTACCCAAAGAGAGTTTGGGTATGGTACACTGATTGTCTCTTTCTTACTAGGGTAGGTATCATTGATGAGGCCCAGGATCGTTATAGTGCCATTGGGCCCACGCGAGCTGAGGCAGGCTCAGTGTCAGCCTTGCTTCAGCGGACTGGAGAGGGTCCCGTCCGTCACTATTTCGATGATGGATTTTTTGATTGGCTGAAATCCCAGATTATTATGATTGAGGATTATCCCTATGTAGGGATGAACTTCACAGGCGATCCGGAGTTAGCACTTCCCCCTGGCACCCAGTGGGGACTCGATGCTAAGAAGGAAATGATCAATGTATTTTAAGGAAGTACTTTGTTTTTTGTCTTTTGAATGTTTATGCAATTTTTTTTGTTGAAATAGGGTGAAAATTATGTTTTGACATGAAGCTTTTGGAAGATTTTTTGATGTAACTATTGTACTGGACATGACATATATATATATATATACATACTTTTTGGTGATTTTTTGTTTTTTAATTTTTTATGTATTTTCAATGGGATAAAAATATATATACTCATGAGTAAATCTTTTATAGCAAATGTGACAAATTCCAATCTAACACATAGTTTGCCAAAGAATCGGCTAATGCATTAAATTCTCTAGGAATGTGCTCAAATGTAATTTTTTGAAATTGACGTTCTAAAAGTTGAACCCATAAAAAATAATGTAACAAGACTGGATGACGGACACGGTAATGATTGTTTAGCTGCACAATGACGAGTTGGGAATCTAACCTGACTACTAAATTAGAGATGTCACGAGCTTCCATGAGGAGTTGGATCACTGACATGTACTCGGCAACATTATTGGTGATGCTACCTAGGAAGATTCCCCCAGAACCAAGAAGGTCTGACTCAGGAGTGTAGAGAACCCAAGTAGCTGAAGTAATGCGTCTAGTGTGATGACTAGCACCGTCCGCATATCCGATGTATGATAAGGAGGGTGACGGCATCTGTGTGAAAGAAAAAGATTATACATGAGAAAAAACACCTCAAAAACCAAAAAAATATCCAGAAGCATCAAAACAATAGGCAAAAATTATATACATAAAATTACAAAGCATATGCCTAGTGCGAAACTAGGCAAAATACTTCTTTAGATAGAGCCCGTTGCGGGGCTCCGCGAGTGGAATTCCATTATAGTCCTGAAGTTCGTAAGCCCATTTTGAGAGGGCTTTAGTGATGATGTAAGGACCAAGCCATAATGGTTGGAGTGTTCCTGCCCCCAGGAGGTCATGTTTCTGATCATAGAGTAGAACAAGATAACCCTCTTGGAAAGAACGAGGCTTGACAGATTTGTCGTATTGAGCTTTGACTTGGCGCTGGTGAGCTTCGAGTGCTAGTGTTGCACCTCGACGAGTTTCATCCAAATGATCGAGTGAGAGCAAGCACTCTTCTGTGGCGGTGGTGCCAGGCAGGAGTTCAACAACGAGTTTGAGTGATGGAATTTCACACTCGATTGGAAGTACTACCTCCAGGCTGAATGCAAGTTGGAATGGCGTGAAGCCTGTGGCAGTTTTGACTGACGTTCAGTATGCCCGTAACGTGGAATACAACTTCTAATGCCATGTGGTTTTATGAGTTCTGACCAATTGATGAATCATGGTTTTGAGGAGGCCATTTACGGCTTCGACTTGACCATTAGCTTGAGGATAATAGGACGAAGATTGATCTTGACGAAAACCTAGCATGGATGTTAATTTGGTCATCATATGATTCTGAAAGTGGGATCCATGATCTGTGACAATAGATAGGGGTACGCCGAACTGAAATATTACCTGATTGAATAGGAAGAGAGCGGTAGTTTCGCCATCGGCCTTAAAAGTGAGAATGAATTCCACCCATTTTGTAAGATAGTCGAATGCAACCACGATGTAGTTGTGCCCATTTTCCGAAGTGGGATTGCAGGTGACGAAGTCAATTTCCCATTTAGCGAAAGGACCAATGGAGATAACCGGATGAAGGGGGGCAGGATGAGCGTACATTTTCTTTGTGAAAATTTGACATGGATGGCACTTTTGGACGCTGCAATGCAGTCTTTAAACAAAGTGGGCCAATAGTAACCTACACGCAAGATTTTTTGGGCAGTAGCTATGCCCGAAAGATGACCACCACATGCCCCTGTGTGGCAGTCATTAAAAATGCGTTCCGCTTCATCGAAAGTGAGACAACGTCGTAGAATGGTATCAACGCCACGATGATATAGTGTATCATTTAGCACGAGGTAGTGCTTTGCTTGGTGGTGAATACGATGATGGTCATGGGACGTGAAAGTTGGGTGGAAGTGTTGCGTTTGTAGGTAGACCAAAATGTCTCCAGACCATGGGTCCGAAGAATCGACCAAGTATACAGATTCATCAGGAAATGGATCATGAGCTACTTCTCCTGGGTCGATTTTGGGAAGGTTCGATAATAATTCGGCAAAGACTAGGGATTTCTTTGCTTTGGCAGCTATGAAAACCAAATCAAATTGTTCGAGGATTATGATCCATTTGGAATATTTTCCTCCAATAATTTGTCTAGATAGGATGTGTCGCATGGGGTTCTCCAAAGCAATAACCGTAGTCTGTCGCAGCAATATATAGTGTCTGAGTCAAGTGACGGCGAAAAATACTGCCAGAGAAAGTTTCTCCACATGTGAATAACGTAGTTAAGGTCTGATTAGACCTTTGGACAAATATTATATCACATGCTCGTTGTCGTCACAATGAACTTGAACCAAAACCATTCCAAGTGAGGATGGTGAGGCTGCCAGGTAGAGGAGAAAGTCGCGTGAGTAGTCGGGGGCACTAAGGAGTGGGGCTGAAACAAATGCATGTTTTAAAGCGTCAAATGACCGTTGAGCTTGGTCATCCCACAAGTATAGTATTCCTTTCTTCAATAATCACATAAATCCTTTCGTCATCTCGACATAGTTAACGATGAATCGACGTAAAAAGTTTGCCTTCCCTTGTAAACGTTGGAGTTGAAGGATGGATTGTGGTGCTGGAAATTCAACAATCGCCTTAACCTTATCGAGATCAACCCTAATCATGTGCTTGGAAACAATGAAACCTAATATACGCCAGGACTCGACCATAAATATGCACTTATGAGGATTCAGACTCATATTGTAGAATCTACACCTAGTAAAAATTTCTTTCAGATGAGCAAGGTGATCAGGTCATTTCTTGGAATGGGCCGGAAGGTCATCCAAGTAAGCCTGTACAATATGTCGAATGTCGTGAAAAGCATAGTCCATAGCCCGTTGAAAATTTGCTCTAGCATTCTTCAGACCGAATGGGAGTTTACGATACGCAAATCTGCCCCAAGGACAGATGAAGGCAGTTTAATGCTAGTCGTCTTTTTTAATTGCAATCTGGTTATAGCCCAATAATCCATCCATGAAGGAAAAAGATTCACATCTGGCACAATCGTCGAGAATCTGATCTATGAATGGTGTGGATAATTGTCTTTGGGACAAGCGACATTTAGATCGCGATAGTCAACACAAACTCGAATGGTGCCTTGTTTTTTATCGACAGGAACTGGATTGGAAACCCATTCTGTCAAAGGAACGAGATAGATGAAACCAACGTTTAAAATTTTTTCTACTTCAATTTTGATGGCGGATGCTTTGCGTGGGTGGACAGGTCTGAGTCACTGCCGAATTGGTTTGGCATTGTCATAAATCTTGATTTCATGCTCAACCATAGATGGATCTATGCCGGGCATTTCATCATAAGACCAAGCAAACACATCGCAGAATTCCTTGAAAAGGGATCTGAAGCATGCAATGTCCTCAGGATTGCAATCGGCTCCAATCTGAATATTTTCCACGATACCCGTTTTGACCGAGATATCTATGAGAATTGTCTTAGAAAGATTACCCATGTTCCCTTCTGAATCGATAGTTTGAACAATCGTGTAAGCGGAGGGAACCATCTCAGGTGGGTCAAAGGATGGGATTTCAGTTTTTATCATCGAAGCACGATGGTGAAACTCTCCCTAAGGTCATTCTTCTAGAGACATGATCTCTCGAATAGCTTCGTCTGTAGGAAAGACTTCATTGAGGAGATCCTTAGAGAGAACTGTGATGGGTGGGAGGTTTGTACCTTTGGTCGAAACCATAGCAGTGGAGGGTTCAGATGTGATTTGGATGGCTTGGTAAGCCAACTCGACCGGTGAGAGAATCATCTAATCTCCGTAGGAATCAATGTATGAAGGTTTCGTGATGATTTATGGGTCGATAGAGCCATCCAAAGTGGTGGATATCATTGCAACCATGTTTGGGATCGGTGGCGGTGGGAGAGGAAAGAAACCCAGTAGGGAAGATGTCTTCAGAAGACCGGTACTGATGCTGACGTAAGAGTCAGGAAAGCCTCATATTAGGGGTATAGTGCTACTTGGTAACGTGGTATAATCCAGGGTGTAGAAGGATAATTGATCCACTGTGAATATTTTCCCATGCAATGGAAATAGGATGAGTCAAAAGACCGAAGAAACAATGGTGGTCATGGCATAAGACCAACTGTGACCAAGCAATAGACTATAGTTGAAATGACGCTCCATGACTTCAACATCCACAGTTACCCTTTTCCCACTCAGAGTGATGGGAAAGCTAACAAGGTATCCGTTTGGGAGGAACATGTGGCCATCAAAAGCTTTGAGGGAATTCGACGGCGGTGTTAAGGTAGGAGAACCTAAATTGAGCCAACAAGCTTGTGACATAATGCAGGTCGAAGCACCTTCATCTGTGACAGTGCGATGGATTGGTCTCCCTTTCGACACAACCTACACCTGGAATGCGAGTTGGTGTGAGAGGCGAGGTTTATATTTTTCCATATCAAAGATAGCTAGCTTGGAATCCTGGGGGTCTATTCCACCAATGGCCGAAAGCAAGGCTTTCCTTTGTGCTGGACAGATTCGTAATACTTCGAGAGCAGACATATCTGACGGTGCCTGCGCCAAATCTTCTACAATGTTGTATTTTTGGGCTGTACGTGCAGAGGTGTTATGAGTCATGTGTCGAAGTGTCCCTTTGGGGGGACGAATCACGGGGTCAGTAGTAGGCCATTCGATATGCAAATCGTTGGGCGGCGGTGGATTTGAACTAGTACTAGGTTCTTGAGCATCTATGGTAGGATTTCCATAAAGCTTGGATCGTGTTTGAAGCTCAACACTCTTAATTCCATAAATGCTGGATGGTCCTTCATTGGAAGGATGTGAACCACCATTTCCTCGTTGATGGGGTTGTGGCGGATTGTCAACCATGTGTTGATGTTGTTGTTGTTTATTAGGGAAATAATTACGAAGAATGGCAGGTGTTCACCCAGAATCCTTGTTTGCAATAAAATCAGTGCATTCCTACAACCGAGGACATTTGTATGTCAAGTGGTCCTCTGCACAGAGCTTCCAAGGAAATTTCATGGGTTTATCCTTCCCTTTGTCATTTTTGGTAGCGTTTTTTTGATTAGGTTTATTCTGATCGTCCGACTGCTCTTTCTAAAGAAGATGTCTTTTTCTTGTTATTCTTATTTTTTCCACTAGGTTTTTATGAAGTTTGCATAGAATTTACCTCAGCGACAGGAAGAGTAGTCGTTTGGTGAGGGGTCGTCGCAGCTGAAGATGGCTGGGAGGCTTGCCCCTGAGACTATTTTTTGGCTACACCAGAGATTGTGCCAACGAGACCGTCGACATGAGCTTCAGTTTTCTGAGTAGCTAGAGGATTTGGGTTACCAGGGGCATTGGGGAGAAAATAATATAGCGTGTGATATTGTGAATAAATTAAATCCAAATTTTGGGCACGACGAATGCATTGATCTTCTGTAGCCACACTGGAAAGGCCAATGTATTTAGAGATGTGGGCTCAGAGAGACTTACAAAACCAATTAGCTAAGAGATGATCTGGGATTGGCGCTTTGACTAGCCTCCTCCTACGTCTCCATTCATGAATGTGATCAGAGATATGGGTGGTGGTGTCTTGGCGCAGCGACATTAACAATTCTGTTCCGATTTCAAATCTGATTGGTAATTGGAAGTTCTTTAGAAACTCTGTCGCTAAAGCACCAAAAGTGTTGACGGTGGCGCGTGGCAATTCAATATACCACTTGGCAGCATTGCTTGTAAGGGTGCGGGGAAACAGTCGAAGCCAGAAACTATCATCCACCATGGAATTGGATATAGACCATAGATGAAAGGTAGTGATGTGTGCGGCTGGGTCGTCCCCTTGTTTCCCATCGAACTTTGGGATGTCAGAAGGAATCTTGTGTGGTACTGGAGGCCAGAGCAGGTTTTGATTGATGGGATCATTAGTCAGTTTATGGATATCGGGGATGTCCAGAGCTGCCAAAAATGGCAATTGTGGATTTGCTCCCGAATCTAACCAAGGAAGTATGGGCTGACTATTTAGACCATAGGGTCCACCCATCAATGTGTTACCAGGAGCATAAGTAGGACTTTGATAAAAGTTTCCTATAGGTGGAGGGGTAGGGACATATGGTTGCTGTCCATAGGGCATAATGTATTGTGGGGTGAACAATTGGTTTCCCCCAGTATAAAAGTTCCCTCCCATTCCAGATGGAGGTTGGGGTGGGTTAGTCCATAAGGATGCAATAGATTTTCCTGGAGGCATGCTACTACTTGCATAGTTCGGCAACGGCATAGACCCTACACCTATATTTGAACCATTTAAGGGAATAGTATTAATAATAGGTTGTCCTGTTTGTCCTAAGGATTGTAGGGGAAGTGAAATGTTCCCTATTACCTACGTGCTGGTGACACTGCCCCCCTAGTATAGTGGCCAAGGGGTTTGAACTCAGCAAAGGGTTCCAACCAAAAGGGTTGCTAAAGGGAACTGAATTAGTCACACTCGTGGGAGGAACAACTGTAGGTCCCAACGTGGTCACGGTAGGAGTAGATCCCGAAGGATTCGGTGAGCTACTGACAGTTGTGATGACTGTAGGGTTGGGATTAGGTATATATTGACTACTGGGGTTACCTAGTGATGGCATAGAACTGACAACCAGCAGGGAGGATAATGGCGAACCTGGGATGGTTGCCATTAGCATCGACCCTGTGGATGCCGGTGGTGAAATGGATGTTTGTGCAGTCGAATACATATCTTGGAGTGGTGGAATTTGAACTATCATAGGCCCCAACGGATCAGTGAGTGGAGGATTGTAATGAGGTACAACCCCTTTCGTGAAAGGGTCCTCCATAAATTCTGTATGATACGAGGCTATGTGTAAATCAATGTTTGTCAGTAGATAATGCTCTTCCGTAGAAGGCACGGGTTCACCAAGGTTTATTTGTTCCTCAAGAGGCAGAGGAGGTAGACCTTGCTGTCGTCAAGACAGACGGCATGGGTCAGACGACGCCACAGTGACCTGTTTATTTTTAACAACTTTTAATAAATTGTGATGTATTATAAAGTCTCAATGACAGTAACCACACACCTAAAAAAGAAAAAAGGACTCTCTAAAATCAATCAGCAAGCAACCAGAAAAGGGTGCCCTGTCTGAGTACTACCGTTTGCTGGTGATGAAATCCAGTATCACAATAGTATACAGAGAGGGTTGGTCAAAAGTATAGTTACGGTCACTCTAGAGCTTCACCCGAACCTCAGACAATAGGTTTAAGCACTCTTGTGAAGACGAGTACCCTCCTAAAGACCGAAGACAGAGTGGGTCCGTCTATTTCAGGTACCAGGAAAGCCCGTCCTAGTCACCTTGTGTAAGTCCCTAAAAAATATGGCCACTAAAGATACCTCAAATCACAGACATCATCATGGGGGTCCGCAGTCAAGGACAACATGCTAAATGGGCAGAATACCTAGATCCCCGATCTAGTTTCAACATCCCTAAAGGGAACCCAAATATATAACACACCCACCGGATGCAGTTGAAGGCGGGCTACCTTCTTGTGCACCCAAGTGTTGTCTCACACTAAGCTTCGGTAAAGGAATAGTCCTGATAATATGAGTGCAGTAGGATTTCACTCGTTAATGACTCTAGTTTCAAGTTTTGAGATCTTGGGTGATTTTCTCACTTTTCCTAACCCAAGATCCTAGCCTAAACTACTGTTGGTGTGAGCTCAAAAAGATTAATGTGATTGATTTTATTATCGCTTGATTCGTAGTGTACTTGATTATTAGTCTTGCGGAGGGGGAGTGGACGTATGAAATGTAATGAGACTTTGACTCAAGAAACCATGCAAAATATGTTTTAAATATTCAATTCGATGAAGAGTATTTCTACAAGGAGAGGTTTCTTTTCAACATCCATGCACTAACATTCAAATAGCATAGTTCAAATTTAAAGATTCATAATTCTATCTACCTCTTCTTAACAGTCTATGAACTGAAATTTTCAATGTTAACTCAGCTAGATGTAGAAAAACTTAAAAAAAATAAAATTATTCTCTAAAAAGTAGATGCTTTCGACACTAAATTTTCAAACAAGAGCAAACAAACAGAAATTCCAACTTAGTAAACAAGCACATGGATTCAGTCAAGGAGAGATACTGATGGCAAAAAAATCTACAACCAAACACAATCACAACAGTGAACAACGAATTTTGGCTAAGTAACGCACTGTCTCTGAGTAAAGACATCGTTAATCCAGAGACTAACACACTGTATTTAAATATAGCTAGCATTATAACGCACTGGAAAACTTACAGAGGTAGCGTTAGCTAGGGAAAAGTTCTTCAGATAGTCAAAGAGAAATATGATTGAACTCTGCGAGCTTTTAAAATGTTTACTGGGCATAAATACTGGTCAGAAGGGTCTGTGAAAAGAGGAAAGAAGAGAGGAGGAAAGAAATAGTCCGGAAACTATGGGGAAACTTCCCAGTGGAGTCGCCAATTCTGATATAGGGTAAAATGCTTGGGTTGTTGGCTATCGAATATCCCTCTCAGGGCTTTCCGGTGCCCGAGGAAGACAGTAAGATTAGTTGTAT
This sequence comes from Pinus albicaulis, assembly GCA_034641835.2. Taxonomy (NCBI): domain Eukaryota; kingdom Viridiplantae; phylum Streptophyta; class Pinopsida; order Pinales; family Pinaceae; genus Pinus; species Pinus albicaulis. The sequence continues at coordinate 1,000,767,931 of CM076579.1, forward strand.
AGTTCATAAAGATGGCACATACATGTTCATATTAACATAAAAAACTTGATAGAATGAGATAGAATATTACCTCCTTAATGATCTTGGAGTCCCTTCGAGAGCACTAGGCAGCGAAGCAGGAGTTCTCCTTCACCAGCTCCAAACTTGGACCTGCAATCAATTAAAGCACCTGTGTAATCTCTACCATATCATATATTTCCTATCAATTAAGTCAATATATAATGAGCACTTAAAATATGCACATCTAAGCCATTCATCTCATGCTATATAAGTGATTAAATAACAATGACAATATCAACGCATAGAATGGACAAAACAGATACAGTTCTATTGATTTATAAAAAAGGAGGATTACAACCGTCGGTTGTACCAAGCCCTCCTCAGCCTTCCAATCTCTTTATCTCTCAAGTGGTGATGTCTTGATCAAAAATTTCTCAATGAACCTCTTTGACCTTTGACCTTCACACTACAACAATGATCTCTACTTCACACGTATGCAAAAACTTTGACAATCCTTCGACCTTGAACCAAGAGCCTTCAACTCCATTTTATAGGAGATGGAGAGAGCAATCATTGCCCTTCTCTTTCCACCAGTTCTGAATAGAAAAAACCAAGATTTTTCCTCAACCTCCATGCTTTTGCCTTCTTTGAGAGTTCAGTTGTTTATGGCAAAGCCCAATAAGAGTTGGTGCTTTGCAGTTTCCTTTTTGTACTGACTCTCTTGTGAGAAAAAGCTAGAGATTCAAATCATTCTCCGTGGGTTTTTCCCATTTCAAACTTAAAACATGGGTAACGCTACCATCTAGTGTAAACAGAGCGTTGCCCTAGCCACTAACATGGCCCATTCACTAATCAGCTGCGTTATAACGCTCTTGTGTTGTTATAGTGAGGCATTACCTTGGAAAAATTAGGTTTAGTTTAGGTCTTTGTATTCCTTCCATATTTATCTTCTCCTCTGAGTTGATGAGGAGGTATTTTGACCTATAACAGATGTAGGTGTGAGCTAATGCTGACTGGTGTATCTAAGATTGGATGACATGATCTTGAAACCAATACATCAAGGGATGTATAGGGCTACCCTATGAGTGGCGAGGGGTCATGCGGTGCATGGCAATGGCCGAACGAGAACTTTGGGATCTGCGGGCTGGTAGAGCCGAGCCATTGGCTTGGGACCCTCTAGATAGTGATTACATGTAGGGGAATGTGGTTCCCCCTGTTTTTATATTTTTAACATGCGATGGGCATGTCAGATGTGTTTAGAGTAGTGTAATTCAAACATTATGATTTTTTCGATACATAATATGGATATGCATCATTTTGTATATGACGAGTATATGGTTCGCCAATTGTTTTATGATTTTCTTGTGTTAAATGCATGTGATAAGTGACAATATATAATATTTTTTACAATGCTATCTACATAGTGATTCTAGGCTTTAGGTACATGTCTGAATGTAATGGTTTCAAATTCACACACTAAGAACTTCACTCGTAAATATCTTCTAAAAATGGCATGGTTATTCACACGATACACACCATTCAATTACATGACAAGCAGCAAGGAATCTAAACGAACATGAAGATGAAGGATGTGATTATCAATGGCATCAGCTAACAAACCTATCACTACATCATATTCAACCTCATTATTTGTGGCATATCGAATGCATACGCCGTCGGAGGGGAATAACGAATGCAAGGGGGTAAAAATGGAGCAAGATGTTGAGGCTAGATTCCATGAGAAGCGAATTGCACCATCAGCATAGCCAATATACGGTGTGGATGATGGATCCATCTGAAATGTGCCACAAGGAAACAAATGAGATGATAATGCAAGCTACCTAAATCCATGACATAAATAAAACATGCATATCAATGGGAAATGCTATGGGTAAAATTTCTTGAGGTAGAGTTCATTGTGAGGATTAGGAAGGAGTTGGCCTTTGAAATCCTCTAAAAGGTATGCCCCCTTTCCCAAACCCTTACTAATTATGTAAGGTCCTATCAATAATGAGTCAACTTCCCATGATCGAGGACATCATGAGCCTGGTCATACATTAGAATAATATCACCTTCGTTAAAGATAGGAGGGTGGAATTTTCGGTCATATTGAGATTTGGTGTGCTTCTTGGCTGCTTTGATGGTTTGCAATGCACCATGATGATCTTTGAAAGCATGCTCAAGCATGATAAGTCTTTATTATAAAGGTTTGGTTTCAGGGAGAAGTTCGATAGCTAGGTGAAGGGAGGGGATTTCACACTTGATCGGTAAGACCGCCTCCTTGCCAAAAACAAGGTGGAAAGGAGTACACCTAATGGCGATTTTAAAATAAGTTATATAAGCCCACAAAGCAAGGAATATCATAAGGTGCTAGTTGGTTTTGTGGTTGTTCACTTTCTCGTGAAGCATAGTTTTAATGATTTTATTGACTGCTTCAACTTGACCATTACGTTGGGGATAATAGGACGATGAATATTGGTGCTTAAAGCCCAATAGAGAGGATAGCCCATGCCATATCTCATCTTTGAAATTTCATCCATGGTCAGAGTCCAATTTTTTTAGAACCCTGAAACAAGCGATAACATGGTTAAAGAAAATGAGAGTTTTGGTAGTTGTCGTGTTATTGAACGTTGGCATGGCCTCATCCTATTCGGTGAAATAGTCAACCGCGACAATGATATACTTGTGGTTACTAGTAGATGGAGCTTGACACTCCATAAATTCAATGGCCCACTTACAGAAGGGACCAGCTAATATGATAGGATGGAGGGGAGTGGGTGGAGCTCGCTCCTTTGGGGAGAAAAGTTGGCAATTGGAAAAAATTTTGACTACTTCAATGCAACCACCAAAGAGAGAAGGTGAAAAATACCTAGCGCGCTTGATTTTCTGGGTAGTAGCCAAACCAGAGAGATGGCCACCACAAGCACAATTGTGCAAGAATTAAGTACTTGCTCAGCTTTGGCATGCATGAGACAACAACGGTGGACGGAATCGACACCACGACGATAAATATCGACACCAAGAGAAGATATCAGGGGGCTTGGTGTCGTATACATCGTGGAGAATCACAATCAAATGGGAAGTGAACTTCTGGGTTCACAGATAGGTGACGATGTCACCATACCAAGGGTCATCTGAAGTAATGGAAAAAAATTTCTCATTGAGTAAATCATCATTAAACGGCAGATCCCGCACCCCAGTAGGTAATTCAAAAAGTTTAGCAAGGGCTAAACCTTTCTTACTCTTGGGTGTGACAAATTCAAGATCAAATTCCTGAAGGATAATGATCCAATGGGCATACTTCCCATTGATGATCTGTCAAATCAATAGGAAATCCATAGATTTGGAATTGAACATTACCTTGGTGGAACACATGAAGATATAATGATGAAGTTTTTGGACCGAGAACACGACAACCAGTGCCAAATTATCTTCATGCAAGTAGGACATGGGGGGTCCTACAAGGTTCTTACTCACATAATAGATAACATGTTTGTTTCCAGTGTCATCTTCCTGAATAAAGACCCCAACGACCGAATGGGTGGAAGCTGAGATGTACATGATGAAATCCCTCTCAAAGCTAGGAGGACTAATCGAGGGAGTGGAAGTGAGAGCATGTTTTAGTGCAACAAAATATTGTTGATCATAGTCATCCCAAACAAATGGAATTTCAGATCTAAGGAGTCTTAGAAACCCATGCGCAGTGGTGGTATAGTCAAGGACGAACCGACGAAGGAATTTGGCTTTGCCTTGAAGGCTTTGTAAATGGCGCAAAGTACGAGGAATGGGAAGCTCAAGAATGGCTTGAAATTTCAGGGGGTCAAGCATTATACCATCTTTAGACACAATGAAGCCAAAGAGATGGTCAACGGGAATGAAAAAGACACAATTCAGTGGGTTGAGGTGGATATTATACTTGCGCCATCGGAGAAATATGGTACCTAGATAATGAATATGTCGCGTCTGATGCCTAGAATGAGTAGTGAGGTCGTCAAGGTAGGAAAGGATAATATGAGCCAAATAATGGAAATAGTATAACATGGCCCACTAGAAGGTGGCTCCAAAATTCTTTAGGCCGAAAGGCATGACCCTATAAAAAAACATTCCCCACAGACTAATGAACACAATTTTTAACTAATCATCATGGTGGATGAAAATCTGGCTATACCCGGAGAAACCATCCATAAAGGATAGAACCTCATGCCCCTCACACTCATTGATGATCTGGTCAATAAATGGTGAGAGGAAGTTTTCTTTGGGACAAGCTTTTTCAGGTTGTGAAATTCAGTGTAGACACAGATGGTGCCTTGTTTCTTGAGAACACGAACTATGTTAGAAACCTACCTGGTGTATTCAATGGGATAGATAAAGCCAACATGCTTGAGATTATCGATTTTGGATTTGAGAGCCTCTCATCTGGAAGGATTAATGGGTCTCAACTTTTGACAAACAGGGCTAGCATCAGGGCATGTATTGATATGGTGTTCAATAATGGTAGAATCAAGTCCGGGCATCTCCGAATAGGACCAGGAAAAAACATCACAGAATTACTTGAATAGCTTAGTATAAGCTTCAATTTATTCCAGGGTGCAATGTACCCCCAAGGTAATGTTTTCTTTGACCCCTGGTTTATCAGAAATGTTAATTTTAATGGTAGGAGAGATATTGGCCATATTTCCTTCTTCGAAAGCATCTAGTGCAGGAATGGAATTTCTAAACCAATCATCCTCATTGGGGATGAATTATTTATACTCCACAACATACTGGTCATGGGACTACTGCGGAAGGAAGTATGCACTATGGTGCATATCATCCCAGGGAAAGTTAGGGATGGTCTTCACTTCCATAATATCTTCATCAGAATGAATGATGGAAGGATTGGTGGAAGGGAGACAACATGATGCGACGGGGCTACCCGACGCATCATCATGAGAGATATGGTTCACATACACATCACTATAGAGGGTAGACAAAGATATAGTAGATGAAACATATACCGATGTTGAGACCAGGGTGTTAACCAAAGGAGGTTCGGTCGAAACAGAAGGGGATGCCCCCAAGTGTTCTTCCACCATGGATCTCATAAATGATGACAGATAAAGAATGGCAACCGAAGGGTCTGTCATCTCAACATTGAGGGGAGGTATCACAATGGGTGCATAAATTTACGTCGGTTCTACTGAAGCAGAACTCACAAGTATAAGGGTACAGGATCCACTATGAGTAGCCTCTATTTGGAAAAAAACCTCAAGGGTGTCATGAATGTCATCGAGATGAGAAGAAAGATGAGAATAGTGGCCATAAAGATGGAAAAAATCATAGGGATGTTAAGCTGACATGGACCTCCTGGATGTCAGCTTCAGGAAACATCTCGTTGACCACAGTTTTGAGACGAGGAATTTTGGGACAATTATGGGTCGAATGCCCAACAACATCACACAAAGTTCACAAAGGTGAGTGCTTTAGAGGCTTAGGAGGAGTAAGAGTTGTTTGGGGGGCCTTGTCCTTAGGTTCCTTCTTTTTTTCTTTTCCCCCCTCACCAGATGCTTTCGTAACAAGAGTATTTTCCTGTTGAGGTGGTTGTTGTTGGAAAAATACTAAAAGGGGGGGGGGGTGAATCAGTATTTAGGAATGAATAGTTTTTCTTTTCCTTCTCTTAAAACCATATGTTACAGTACTGCATCCAATATGTATGTCCAGATATCTTATTATGTCTTTACTTAGAGTATTGCATCAGATAAGAATTAAGCATGAACAGAAATAACAGAACAAACCATCACACAAAACAACACATATGAACACTAGGATTTAAGGTGGAAACCCAATTCGAGAGAAGACCACTACTGCTGTAATCTCAGTCTTCAATATTTATTGTAGAGAAAAATTCTTACAATATATGCCAGCCTCTCCTGGAAGGGAGCTACTACCCCCTGCTCTCATTTACCAGCTACCACTGGAAGGGAGCTACAACCCCCTCTCTGAAGGCTTCGACCCTCAGCACCACTGCGGACCACGTTTCATCAACTTTCATATACGACATACCTTGTCGATCACCAGATTTATTTATTTTCTATATACTCACACCAGTTCCTCATGATTTCGTACGTCATTCACACCAGAGATTCATCATTATATTCATGGGTGCATCGTAGTTTCAGATTTATCAGTTAAGGACAGAGCTCGCCCATACAGTTATCCCCCTTTTTCGAATTTTTTTTTTTATTCACCACCCTTACAATGCACCCCTTGTTCTTTATTTTTCTTCTCCTTATATAGTTTTCCCTTTATTAAAACCATGAGTCAAAACCATGAACCGCTAATGGTATTCCTCTGACAGTATTCCTTTTAGTTTACCCCATGGGGCTTTTGATCTCTTTTTAATTTTTATTTATCAATTTAAAGAAATTGATAAATAAATATATTTACAATTTTGACCAGAACTTTAGGATTAAAGTTAACCCTTCGCATTTTAACCCTTCCAATTAATATGGTAAACCTTTGACCCCGGGCCCACAAATATAGTCAATATCCAATCAAATACGCGCATGGTACCATAGGTAAGCTTCGCGCAAGTCCATCGTCCGAACACCATTAGATTAGCAAGTTTCCATATCAACGACGTATATGCATATCGCTCGACCTCTGATACCGATCGTTAACATGCGATGGCCCGTCGTACCTATGTTAAACTTCGCACACCTTCAACAAATGACGACCGTCCGATGACCCCTTCCTAGATCAACGACGCTCAACGATATCGCTGGGCGTCCTGGGTCGAACTATAACACGTGATGGCGCACAGTAAAAAGTGGTTTTGTAGAATCGTACAGGGACACGTGTCGCCCATTCTATGGAATCGCTCCCCACCTTTTGAATACCGCTTGCCCATTGAAAGCGGTGCGTTAAAAACCATAAACCACTTTTACTGTTCACATGGTCATGGTTCCGCTCTTCCACACAGGGTTCCATCGCCTTTTAAATGTATTATTATAATTAAATTGCACTTTAATGTTTTGCATTCCGTCGTCACCAAGAGTTCCGCTATTCCATTAATCTGCGCCATCTCCTATCAACTCCCTCATTAGATACAGAGTATTATTCAACCCTTCCAATTACACAGGACATCATTCGACTCCATTACAGAGATTATTCACACAGAGGTTCAGGGGATTTCACACAAGAAATACATCAGTCAATACACATGTAATACATATATCTTAACTCTACAATGATGATTTCATTCTTCTCCGGGCACCGTAGGTATCCTCTGCCCATTTTGAAATTAATCACACATCTCATATATGTTCCAGATTTATTCAACCATACTTAACACAATTCAACAGTTCTTCATCAACATACACAAATCTTGGCCAGATATTCAATTTGTCCTTCAGCTCTCCCTTTTTCCATCTCCTTTGAAAACTGTATTAAACCCCTAAATCAACTCTACTGCTCTGTCTCTAATTCCTCTGTTTCATCTACTGCCTCTGCTACCTCTCTGTCTCATTTGCCTTCCTGTCTTTGCCAATTCCTTTGCCATCAATGACAACATTTCCAACAATCTCCCCCTTTGGCATTGATGGCAATACTCTTCCTCTGATGGCCTTATAGAAGAATTGATGGCAATACTCTTCTTTTGATGGCCTTATAGAAGCTTTTCCTCCCCCTTTGACATCAATGGCAAAGATTTTGATCAAGATCCTTTGAACCAATAATGCCATGCTCCCCTTGAGACCATGCTACATCTTCAACAATTCATCCTTTTCATATGAACAATGCTCCCCCTGAGCCTGTGCATTCAGAGATGCCTAACAACACCTCACAACCAATTTAATCTTCTGTATTTAAGTAGACCTGATCCTCTGCATGGCAGAGACTACTCCCAGTTTCTGTCTGAGATATTCGAACGCTTCCTTGGGTAGAGGTTTGGTAAATATATCTGCAACTTGTTCTTCGGAGGAAACATACTCCAATTTCACCTTTTGTTCAAGCACTTGTTCACGTAAGAAGTGATATTTGATGGGAATGTGCTTGGTATTGGAATGCATAATAGAATTCTTTGAGATACTGATAGCACTTTTATTATCACACATAATGGAGATAGGAGGTGAACATTTGATTTGAAAGTCTTGTAGGGTTTGCATCATCCAAAGAAGTTGAGTGCAACATGATGCAGCAGCCACATATTCTGCTTCTACTGTAGATAAGGAAATGGAGCTTTGCTTCTTGCTGAACCAAGATACTAACCGGGGCCCCATATATAATGCACCACCACTAGTGCTTTTCTGATCATCAACACTTCCAGCCCAATCTGCATCAGTGTATGCATGAAGAGTAAGATCAGCATTCTTTGGATACCATAGTCCAATGTCTTGATTTCCTTGTAGATATTTGAATATTCTTTTCATATCCTGAATATGAGACTCTTTTGGATTAGCTTGGAATCGTCCAACAATCCCAACTGCATGCATGATGTCTGGTCTTGTCCCAGTGAGATAAATTAGACTTCCTATCATAGATTTGTATTCAGGTTGATTCACCGTGGGGGAATCATCATTAGAACTAAGATTACATCTGGTTATCATTGGTGTACTTACAGGTTTGCAGTCTTCCATGCCATACTTCTTCAGGATTTGCTTGAGGTATTTTGCTTGTGATAAGAATATGCCATCTGTTGCTTGTTGCACTTGCAAGCCAAGAAAGAATGTTAGTTCCCCAAGCAAAGACATTGAAATTCTTTTTTCATATCAAAAGAAAATTTCTGACTCATAGACTCTTTATTACTTCCAAAAATGATATCATCAACATATACAACCACAATCAATAGTTTGTCATTTTCAGTTTTTGTGTATAAGTTTCTATCAACAGACCCTTTTGAAAATCCTTGTTGATGAAGATATTTGTCAAGACGATAGAACCATGCCCTTGGAGCTTGTTTGAGACCATATAGAGCCTTTTTAAGTCTATAAACAAGTTTTTCATCATTTCCCAAAATGAATCCTTCTAGTTGTTCTATATAAAATTCTTCTTCTAGATCACCATTGAGAAAAGCAGATTTAACATCCATTTGATAAACTTTGATTTTTTGGAAGCTTGAAAAAGCAAGAAACATTATTATGGCTTCAAGTCTGGCTACAGGAGCAAAGGTTTCTTCAAATTCTATACCTTCTTGTTGAGCATACCCTTTGCACACAAGTCTAGCTTTATTTCTTATAACATCCCCATTCTCATTTAACTTTTTTTTGAATATCCATTTAGTTCCAATGACATTTTTGTCACGAGGCCTTGGTACTAATTCCCAAGCGTAATTATTTTTAATTTGATAAAGCTCTTCATTCATGGCTTGAATCCAAAATTCATCTTTGCTAGCTTGACTAACATTGTGAGGTTCAATAGTGGATAGAAATGCCAGATTGCTAGAAGATCCCACAAGAGTCCTTCTTGTTTGTACACCTGATTCCTTTTCTCCCAAAATTTGAGATTCTGAATGATTCTTCTAAACATATCTAGATGGATCCTTTTCAGACAAATCCTTTTCGGGTTCTTCACTGAGTTCACTGTTTGTATCATTCCTATTTGATGTAGAAGGATATGTGTCATCATCATCTTCATCTATTGTTTGCTTTTCTTCTTTTGGAGCTGCAGGAGACTCATCAATAACAACATCAATACATTCAACAATCTTCCGAAGTCTTCTATTGTAACATTTATATGCCCTACTCCTAGAGGAGTAACCAAGAAATATTCCTTCCTCTGCTTTGGGTTCAAACTTGCCAAGTTTTTCATCATTATTCTTGATAAAGCATTTGCTCCCAAAAATTCTAAAATGCTTTATAGTGGGAGGATTACCATTCCAGAGTTCATATGGAGTTTTATCACTGTTTACACGAACATGTGCTTCATTGAGAATGTTTACTGCTGTATGTGCTGCTTCTCCCCAAAATGTGTTAGGTGTTCCGGAATCATCAATCATAGCTCTAGCCATTTGTTGAACTGTTCTGTTCATTCTTTCTGCAACGCCATTATGTTGTGGAGTGCCAGCTACAGAGAACTGTCTTTTTATGCCATGTTGTTCACAGAATTCAAGGAATTCATTGGATGTATATTATCCTCCTTGATCAGATCTAAGACAATTGATTTTTAGATCTAATTCATTCTCAACTAGTGCTTTGAAGATCTGAAATTTCTCAAATGCTTCATCTTTGTGTGTAAGCAGTCCAATCCAACACATTCTAGAGAAATCATCAATGAATAAGATATAGTATTCTTCACCACGTGGTGAATTTTTCCTCATAGGTCCACATATGTCAGTATGAATGAGTTCAAGAGGCTTACTTGATGATCCTTCCTTGGCATTAAATTGTACCCTAGTTTGCTTGCCGAATTGGCAAGATTTGCATATGATATTTTCAGGTAGAGTAATATTGGGAAGATCACGAACAACTTTAAGTCTGCTTGATTTGTTGATTTGAGAGAAGCTCAGATGCCCCAACCTTCTATGCCATAGCCAATTTTCTAAAGATTTACTCAAATAACTTTGTTCTTTGGGGTTCTTCATTATATACAGGTTGTTTGGAGTTCTTTTTACTTTTATAATTGCTCTACCTGTATCAAGATCACGTACCACACATTCTTTTGAACTAAAGACAACTTCAATTCCTTGATCACACAATTGACTTACACTTAACAAGTTATGTTTTAATCCATCCACATACATGACTTCATTAGCTTTCACCTTTTCTTTTAGAAAAACATACCCTTTTCCCTTAATGACCGCAGGAGTATCATTTCCAAATGTAACATTTTTTTCTTTTTCTAGAGCACTATATGCAAGAAGTTTGTCTTTATCACTTGTCATGTGTCTTGAGCATCCACTATCAATGTACCATTGGTTTTCTTCATCTTCTGCAAATAACGCTATGCCACAATTTTCAACCTGTAATTCCTTCTTTTTCCATACTTTGGAGCTTGAGGGAACATGTTCTTTTGGCTGAACTTTGCTGCTGCATTTAGATTCTTCATGGCCAAAGTTATTGCAATAAGCACATTCAACTTCATTTTGAAGAGGAGAAAATTTGTTATAAGTATTCTTCTTTGTTTCAATATCAATCCTTTTCTTTCTTGCTTCTCTTTTCATGATGGTTTTATATGCAACACATTGAACAACTTTATGACCAAAATTGTGACATGAGAAACATTGTCCATTGAAGAAGAAATTTCTGCGATCATAAAATCTTCTATATGAATTTACTTGTTGATTGGTGTTTCTTTGAAAGACATTCTTGTTAGTGTTATTTGAATTGAGATGATCATGCTTTATCTGTAAAGATTCTTTATTCCCTTGCTGAGTGGCAGCATGTTGTAAACCAGCTGTAACTGCTTTTAGATAATTTGGTGCTGAAGCCTGAGAAGATTCTCCAATATATCCAAGACCTGTCTTTATAAGAGGAGAACGTTGTACCTTGATAATCTTATCTAATGTTTCAGATCCTTTAGTAAATCTAAGATTCAGATTTTTTACTTTCTCAAGTTCTTTTCTTAGACTTACTACTTCACTCTCTAATTTCTCATTGTGTTTCTCCTTTTCTTCAAGCTGATTTTTCAAAGTTTCTATGATTATTTTACTCTCTTCTAAGCATATTTTGAGTTTATTGTTTTCATCAAGAAAATCACTATCTTCTAGGGCATCCACAAAAGTATATTTTTCTTCTCTAGATTCTTTTTCAAATGCCATGAGAAGTCTAAGATCTTGTTCAAATTCTTCCTCACTATCAGATAACCCATCACTATCTTCATGAGTATAGTAACTCTTTCTAGTGCTAAAAATATTCTTATTCCTTTTTGCTACTTCCTTCCCCTTTTTATGTGTTTCTTTATAAGGACACTTAGCAGCATAATGACCAACTCTTCCACAATCAAAACATTTGAAAGGAAGCTCACCTCTGAACCGTCCTCTGCCAAGTTGAAGTTTCTTTACAAAGTTTATCTCATCTTCTTCTGAGATATATCCTGATCCTTCTGGTTTTTGTACTTCCTTCCCTTTTTTAGAAGTTCTAAAGACTGCTTCTTTGACTTCAGATGGTCCTCCTCTTCTCATTTCATATGCAGTTAGTATGCCATGAAGTTGCACCACAGTAAGATTTTGAAGATCCTGCTTTTCTTCAAGAGCAAAAACTTTTGACTCAAATTTTGTTGTTAGTGATCTTAAGACTTTCTCAACCAAGGTAGATTCGGTTATTGTTTCTCCCATATTTCTCATACGATTTACAATATCATCAAGACGTAAAAAGAAATTGGCAATGCTCTCCTCATTATCCATTTTTAGATTCTCATATTGAATTCTGAGAGTTTGGAGTTTATCACTTTTTACCTTTGCATCACCTTCATAACTTAGAATGATTTTGTCCCATATTGCCTTGGCTGTATTCAGCTACATGACTTTGACAAATTATGATTCAATTAGACTTCCCAATAGAGCATTGACCGCCTTTGCATTTGTTTCATAATTCTTTCTTTCCGTCGGATCTGTTGGTACTGCAGCTGGATATTGATATCCTCCTTCAACAATTGCCCATACCTCTGCTCCCAGAGACTGAAGATAGGATCTCATCCTTGTTTTCCAGAAGATTAAATTGTTTCCGTTAAAGAGCGGAGGCCTGATAGATGATGTTCCATCTTGATTACTCATCTTGCTTGATCTTCCTTCTAGTGGCTAAGCTTTTTCAGAAGGACCTGCTCTGATACCAATTGTTGGGAAAAATACTGAGAGAGGGGTGAATCAGTATTTAGGACTGAACAATATTTCTTTTCTTTTCTTAAAACCATATGTTACAGTACTACATCTAATATGTATGTCCAGATATCTTATTATGTCTTTACTTAGAGTATTGCATCAGATAAGCATTAAGCATGAACAGAAATAACAGAGCAAACCATCACACAAAACAACACATATGAACACCAAGATTTAAGGTGGAAACCCAATTCGAGAGAAAACCACCGCTGCTGTAATCTCAGTCTTCAATATTCATTGTAGAGAAAAACTTCTTACAGTATATGCAGGTGCAGACTTATACCAGCACGCAGGCACCTACCTGCAGAAGGCTTCAACCTTCTCTCGTTTACCAGCCTCTCCTGGAAGGGAGCTACTACCCCCTGTTATCGTTTACCAGCTACCACTGAAAGGGAGCTATAACCCCCTCTCTGAAGGCTTCGACCCTCAATACCACTGCAAACCACGTTTCATCAACTTTCATATATGACATACCTTGCCGGTCACCAGATTTATTTATTTTCTGTATACTCACACCAGTTCCTCATGATTTCGTCCATCATTCACACCAGTGATTCATCATTATATTCATGGGTGCATCGTAGTTTTAGATTTATCAGTTAAGAACAGAGCTCGCCCATACAGATATTCTTTTTAGAAATTTTATTTACCACCCTTGCCATGCACACCCGCATTCTTTATTTTTCTTCTCCTTATATAGTTTTCCATTTATTAAAACCATGAATCAAAAACCACGAACCGCTAATGGTATTCTTCTGACATTATTCTTTTTAGTTTATCCCACGAGGCTTTTGATCTCCTTTTAATTTTTATTTATCAATTTGAAGAAATTGATAAATAAATATATTTACAATTTTGAACAGAACTTTAGGATTAACCCTTCGCATTTTAACCCTTCCAAATAATATGGTAAACCTTTGACCCCGAGCCCACAAATATAGTCAATAGCCAATCAAATACGCACATGGTACCATAGGTAAGCTTCGTGCAAGTCCATCGTTTGAACACTGTTAGATTAGCAAGTTTCCAGATCGACGACGTATATGCATATCGCTCAACCTCCGATACCGATCGTTAACATGCGATGGCCCGCTGTACCTATGTTAAACTTCGCGCACCTTCAACAAATGACGACCGTCCAATGACCCCTTCCTAGATCAACAGCGCTCAACGATATCGCTGGGCGTCTTGGGTCGAACTATAATGCGCGATGGCGCACAATAAAAAGTGGTTTTGTAGAATCGTACAGGGACACGTGTCGCCCGTTCTATGGAATCACTCCCCACCTTTTGAATACCGCTTGCCCGTTGAAAGCGGTGCGATAAAAACCATAAACCACTTTTACTGTTCACATGGTCATGGTTCCGCTCTTCCACACAGGGTTCCATCACCTTTTAAATGTATTATTATAATTAAATTGCGCTTTAATGTTTTGCATTCCGTCGCCACCAAGATTTCCGCTATTCCATTAATCTACGCCATCTCCTATCAACTCCCTCATCAGATACAGAGTATTATTCAACCCTTCCAACTACACAGGACATCATTCGACTCCATTACAGAGATTATTCACACAGAGGTTCAGGGGATTTCACACAAGAAATACATTAGTCAATACACATATAATAGATATATCTTAACTCTACAACGATGATTTCATTCTTCTCCGGGCACCGTAGGTATCCTCTGCCCATTTTGAAATTGATCACACAGCTCATATATATTCTAGATTTATTCAACCATACTTAACACAATTCAACAGTTCTTCATCAACATACACAAATCTTGGCCAGATATTCAATTTGTCATTCAGCTCTCCCTTTTTCCATCTCCTTTGCAAACTGTATTAAACCCCTAAATCAACTCTACTGCTCTGTCTCTAATTCCTCTGTTTCATCTGCTGCCTCTGCTACCTCTCTGTCTCGTTTGCCTTCCTGTCTTTGCCAATTCCTTTGCCATCAGTGACAACATTTCCAACAGTTGTGTCACTGAAGCAAAGGGAAGGGTCATAATGACCACTTATACCATGGTCAAAGTGGCATATGGTTTGAGATGACCAGGCAGAGTGTTTTTTTGGGGATCAATGTACAAGACTGGGATCCCCAGGTCAAATTAAAAAGGCTCAAAATAACTATAATAGGCACTGAAAAGACTCCATAGGGGGGAGCTAGAAATAATATCTGACCGGAAGTGTAATGGCCTAGCGGAATGGCTCCCAAATGGTTAAGTCTAGGGGGAACTGCTCTAGGTTGAAAAAATTTGGGAGAGACACTAGCAAAAGAAGAAGGAACTTTAGGAGAAGGTCCTCAAGGCTACGTCGAGTGACCAATAATAGGTTGCAGAGGTGTTGGTTGTTGGTTGGTCGACCCAAACCGCTTGTGGCTAGCCCAAGATGCTCGCATCATGAAAACACTCGACGAGTTGGGGTCAATGATAAGGGGGGAGGGGACCAAGGAATGAACCAAGTAAGGTGGAATCTTTATAGACTCATGGTGAAACACTCGTAAGAGGTGCAACTGATTGTTTATTGTCCACCAAAGATATGATAGGCTCAAGGAAGGTATGAAACTTTGGTTCGTAATATTTCAACTAATAGATGGTGACAATATTTCCATTGTGAGGAAATAACTTACGGTGAACCACAGATTCAAAAACCAACATTTCATAGGTATAGATATGACCTAAGAGGATATTTTAATCCAAGGGGGCATCAATGACTTCAATGTCAATACAAACATTCCTACCCACAAGTGTGACAGAACAATTGCGGAAAATGCAAAGGGACTAAGAAGGGTGGTCATCCCAAGCACGCAAAGCGATGATGGATGGGACTAAGTTGGGTGATCCAAGCTTGTTCCAAATAGAGGTGGACATCACACAGGTGGATGCACCCTTCTCAATGATACATATTTGAACATGGGCATTATGAATCTTGATTAGTATTTGGAAGGAAATGGATGAAGGTAAAGGGGGATGTTCTAATTTTTCAACATAAAAGATGATCAAATGATCATCTGAAGGATCCATAGTTCCCAAAGCATATAGTAGTTTTTTTTGTTGATATGGGCATGAATGGATGACTTCCAACATTGACATGGTAGCAGGTGTTGAGCCCCGAAGATGTCCTTCTCTTTCACCAAATTTCACTTCATTTCATTTGTCCTTTATCGGTTGCAGGCTTAAAAGATCAATAAGATTAATTAAAGTCACTTTAGGAATGCATATAATGACTGACTTGCTATATTTTCACGGTTTTTTTGTTGTCGTAATTTTTGACTAGACTCAGCTACAGAATGCAGCCATTCTGTAGCCAGTCGCCTATTCCGCAGCTATCTTCATGTTCACACAGGTTACAGGTGTCACTTAAAGGAAAACTGCATATGGTTGAATTCCAGACCTCATCTACATAATTCCTTGCCCTCTACGAAGTCTGAGCAAAAATCTCCAAGTGGTTATGCACGTGGAAGAAATCAAAACTAAGAGGTAGACTTCTACCGGGACAAGAACTCTACAAATGTCTTCAGCAAAAGTACGAGAACTCCACAAGAGTTCTAATTTGATTTTAATTGGGAAAGAAACTTATCCCTATTTCTTCTCAAGGGTAGTTATGTATTTCTCTTATAAGAATGACTTGGGAGACTGAGAGACAGTTAGCTAGATTGATGTTTTGTTGTTAGATCTCAAAAGACCGTAATACTCTGTTTTTGAAGTGTTTTCCTTTAATGAAAGAAGAACCACTTTAATACATGATCTGAGGCAATATTGAGGAGATTTGTGTGCTAATATGGTGGTAGAGGGCCCCTACTACCCAAGAAGCTCTGTGCATATTGTTTAGATAAGTAACTTTAGCTCTATTTCATTCCTAATTTAGGCAGTTTTCTAAACTTTATGTTTTATGCTAACTTACATCGAATGTTACAGCCAGTCTCGTTCTTATGAATTGTTCCAAAATATCACTAATACTGAATGATATATAACTATAGTATTTCAAATATTAGTTGCATTTTAGTTCAGCTGTAATACTTCAGAGGTTAATTGCACTCTGGTTCAGTTCTGTTCACTATATTTCAAGTTAATTGATTGCATTCTAGTTCGGTTCTATTCACTGTATTTCAAGTTTTATTAGCTAGTTGTACTCTAGTTCTGTTAAAGTAGACTTAAAGGCCTTCATTATTTACAAACTACTCTTGTTCTTAATCTCTACTAATACAATATTATCATAGGAACAAGAATTGGTAATGTTATTTTGAAGTCTTGATTGTTCTGCAATTTCTCATAATTTTACAAACTGCCTCTTTCCAAAACTATTCCAAAAGATTTCTAACCCTTGAATGAGGCTTAACAATGATATTTTGAGTTGCAGAATAGATTACTTTTAGTGTCATAAGTTAATTTAGAGTAGGTTTTCTTACTATGTTGCAGATACTCTCTTCTAAATGTGTTCCAACAAATTTCTAACCAAGGATGAGATTTTCTCTGTGCTTTTGTAAGTTTTTGTTTGCTTAGAAGAACCTCATTGCATTAAAATTATCCTTTTCTCTAGTTGTGCCAACATACTTCTAATGAAATCAATTGGATTGAGTCTATGTTATGAGTTATTTTTCTTGTCCAGTTTTGCATTTTCTGTTCTTAAGTGCCATACATAGTTTAGAATAGATTTTTCTCTGTTTTAATGTGACCAACAACTTCTCTTTACCAACACTTAGTTCTTTTCCTCTTAGCATAAAAACACAAAACCAAAAACACTAGAAAAACAATAAACACAACGAATTAGGAAACAGATACCTAGGCACATATAGTGCACTTCACTTCAACAGTTTACTAGCCCTGGTTGACAATTTATGACATCAATTTAGGAACACTAAGTTGAGAAGACATTTTGGCACCATTGCTGGGGAAGTGTAAATAGGTAGCCTTGTTTCTTACCTCCCAAAAAAAATGATATGCGTAGAGAAAGAGACTCAAGGGGTAGATTCATAAGAAGCAGAAGCTTGATTCCTAGAACACCACTTGCTCCACCAAGACCAAGAAGCAGCACACCTCCAACTCAAACCTACATTCCATCCTATACTAATCACGGACTTCTAAAAGGCTTAAGATCAGATATTCCATCAGAAAGACCTTCCACTTCATCCATTGAACCTGTTTTAGAAGAAGATTCAAGGGCCACTGCTAGAGACACAAACTTTTCCACTTCCACAGAAGAATCAACTATGGCAGAAGAAGGGAGAGGAGGAGTCTTTAATGGAGGTGTAGAAGGAGAAGGAGATAGAGGTGCAGAAGGAGGCAAAGGAAGAGGTAGAAGGGAAATGGGAAGCTCTTTTGGGTTTCCTATAGTAGATGAAGAAACCAATACAACTATGAAAAACATTTCACCCTCTGTCCTTCCAAAATTTTATGGACTCAAAACTGAAGATCCTGAAACCTTCCTATTTGAATTTTAAGTCCTATGTAGAACCTATGACTACTTACAAGATGCTAAAAAACTTAAACTATTCCCTTCAACATTGAAAGGAGCAGCATTAAAATGGTTTATGAGTTTGATCAACAGTTCTATTAGGACATGGGAAGACATGAAACAGGCATTTCTAGAGAGGTATTTGGATTATTGTATGCCAGTCAACCATAAGGAGGAAGTGTTTAAAATGTTACTAAAAGAGGATGAAAATCTGGAAGATTTGTTGGAGAGGTTTAACTATAACATCAAGAGGGCAAAAATGGAAAACTTAGACCAAGATACTTTGAAAGCTCTCTTGTTGAAGACAATTAGCGATGAATGGCTATATATCCTTAACATGATGGGAAAAGGGGATATATCTCAGCTCACATTACCTGAAATAGTTGAATTATGTATCAACCTTTCAAGAGGGAAATCTAAAACTGTAAAAGGACCAAGAGACCCTGCTCTTGCAAGGGCAAGTAAGTCTGCTTCTGGGACAGTAAGTAGGGTAGAAATAGAACATATGCTTGATGAATTCAAATCTGACATTTTAGGGAATATTAGTGAACAAATAGACACCCTTAAATTACAAAACAAGCAAAAAGCTAAATCTGATGCCTTAGTAATATTTTGTCCCAAATGTAGAAAGAAGCATGCCTTGAGAGAATGCCCTTTGGATGCAAAAGTTGTAGAGACTTGTGTAATTTGTTTAGAAAAACATGAGACCAAGAGTTGTCCTTCACTTCCTGGTCTTAAAGCTGTCTTTCAAGAAGAAACTCCTACAAATTCCACAGAATCTCTCAATTTTGTCTCTAGAAGGCCTTGGCAAGGATCTCAAACACAAGGATCCCATGATCAACTGTATAATCAACCCCCACCAAATTGGAATTCTTGGCAACAACCTTGGCCCCAATTTCAAAATCAATCTCAAACTTGGGCACAAGGAGCACAAAATCCCTATTGAAGATACTCTCTGTACTATCAATATCCACCATTTTATCCACCATATCCACATTCTCTCCTCAACAAAATCTTCAACAAAATCCTCAACAGAATCCTCAAAATCCACAACATCAAAATCCACCACTTCCATTACCATTTCCTCAGAAAACAAATCAGTTACCTACTCAACCCATACCAAACCCCAACAATAAAAATCCTCAGAACACCTACATGATAGAAGGCCAATAGTTTCCAACCTATTTGATTACTCCTTTAGACCTTAGTGATGTTCAACTTAGGTCTAGAAGAATACTTGAAAAGAAGAAACCTTCTGTAATCATACAAGAGAAAAAAAACTCTGAGGAAGATTCTCTACTGGTGAATAAAAGTCTTGAAGAGAACACACCTTTCCAAGACCCAAACATTGAAAAAAAAAAAAAAGAACCAATAATTTCAACTCCTATATTAGAGCAGCCATCAATATCTACTTCTACACCTCCCTTTCCAGAAAGATTACAAATTGATAGGGGTGTAGAAAAACAAATTATGGTGCCTAATTATGATTTCCTAGATGAGTTGAGAAATGTTTGTATTAAGATCCCATTATTACAAGCTATCAAGGAAATTCCAATTTTAGCAAAAACAATAAAGGAGTTGAGCATAAAAAAACAAGAAAAAGAATCAAAGAGACAAAGAAAATTCAACTGGCAGGAAAAATAGTAGATATCATGATGGGTAAGCTTGCCATTCCAAAGTATCTAGACCCAGGAAATCTAGTTGTTAAAATACACATCAATGGAATTGAGATCCAAAACAAACTTATTGATTTAGGAGCAGCAATCAATATCATGAGTAGACAAATCATGGATAAACTGAAACTTCCTAATCTTATTTTTACACCCACATTATTACAATTAGCAGACAGATCTGTGATCAAACCTGATGGGGTAATAGAAGACATTCTTGTGTTCCTAGATTCTTGGGAGTATCCTGTGGATTTTATGATCCTAACTCCTAAGAATAATCTAGGAGGACATCCTATTATATTAGGAAGACCTTGGTTAGCTACAGCTGATGCTTTCATTAGCTGTAGATCCAGTGATATGTACATCTCTGATGGTAGTTCAACCAAGAAATTTACCTTGTATCCTCCAGCAAAAAAAATTACGGAATTAGATGATACTCAATGGATTGAGGATGAAGAAGACATACAACCTCTCTTCACAATTTCAGAAATTAGTGAAGATAGCCAGATTCTAAATACCTTAGAAAATTTTTAATCCTCTTCGGAATACAAACATGAAAAATTTCAAGAAGAATCCAACATTGAGTTTTTATCATCAAGACGGATGTCTCTTTACTCCATGGATAAATTTGGCAGCTCTACAATTGAGATATTTCCAGGTAAAACTTTAAACATAAACAAGAACCTAGAGAAATCTCAACAAGAAAAGCTAGTCAAGATATTACAGAGACATTCTTCTGCATATGCATGGGAGTACACTGATATGAAAGGGATAAGCCCTAAGACTTGCACTCATCACATCTACATAGAGGAAAATTGTAAACCGATCAGACAACCTCAGAGACGGATGAATCCAAATCTTAGGGAAATTTTTAAAGAAGAATTGCAAAAATTGTTAAATGTCAACTTTATCTATCCCATTTTAGATATTCAGTGGGTTTCTCCTTTGGTAATTTTGCCAAAGAAAAATGGTAAATGGAGGGTATGTATTGACTACCAGGAATTAAACAAAGCTACTTTTAAAGATCATTTTCCCCTACCTTTCATAGATCAGGTGTTAGATACATTAGCCGGCAAAAAGTATTTCTCATTTTTAGATGGGTTTAGTGGTTATAACCAAATTCAAGTAGCACTTGAAGATCAAGACAAAACCACATTTACCTGTCCTTGGGGTACCTATGCTTACCGAGTATTTCCATTTGGACTATGCAATGCACCTACAACATTTCAAAGGGAAGTACTAGGAATATTTTCAGATCTAATACATGATTTTGTAGAGGTATACATGGATGATTTCACAGTTTATGGAAACACATTTGAAGAAACCTTAGCAAACTTGGAAAAAGTTTTAAAGAGATGTAAAGAAGCAAATATTTCACTAAGTCATGAGAATTTTTTTATGATGTTTACTGAAGGAATTGTTTTGGGGAATCACATTTCAGGGGATGGGATTAGAGTTGATGAGTCAAAAGTTGAAGTCATCTCTAACTTATCTATTCCAAGTTGTAAAAAATATGTTAGGAGTTTTCTAGGATTTACAGGATATTATCGAAGGTTTATAGAAAACTTCACCAAGATAGCATCTCCACTTTTCAAATTACTTACCAAGGATTGTGAATTCAAGTGGAATCCTGATTGCCAGTTAGCCTTTGAGACCCTAAAAACAAAAATCTCTGAAGCACCTATTTTAAGGGGACCTAACTGGAAATTACCTTTTCATATTTCAACAGATGCCTCGGATACAGCTTTAGGAGCAGTATTGGGACAAAAAGACCTGATTCCTTATGCCATCTACTATACAAGTAAAAATTTGACTCCTTCAGAGTTAAATTATACTATAACTGAAAAAGAGTTTTTAGCTGTTGTTCATGCCATAAACAAATTCAGACACTATATAACAGGCTATGAAACTTTTTTTCACACAGATCACTCTGCAATTAGATATCTAATGAAAAAATCAATTACTAATGGCAGAGTCATAAGATGGTTATTTCTTTTACAAGAATTCAACATTACCATTCTAGATAGGCCTAGAAAACAAAACACAGTAGCTGATTTCCTATCTAGACTCCAAAACATCAAAGACAATACCCCAGTTGAAGATCAATTCCCTGATGAATATCTTTTTGCAATTTCTACTCAAACTCCTTGGTTTGCTAACATTGCTAATTATTTAGTTTTAGGGAAATTTCCTTCAATAATGAATGCAAGAGACAAAATAAAGATCATTTATGACAGTGCAAAATATTCATGGGTTGCTAATGAGTTATACAAAACAGGTCTAGATTTTATCATTAGGAGATGTGTTCGGGAAGATGAGATGCCTGAGATCCTCAAGGCATGTCATGATGAACCTTGTGGCAGACACTTTGCTGATAAAAGGATAGCTTATAAGGTCCTTCATTTAGGATACTATTGGCCATCCCTTTTTAAAGATGCTAAAGAGTATGTCAAAAGGTGTGATAGTTGCCAAAGGGTAGGGAAACCTTCTCCTTTAGGTGAGATGCCATTGCAGCCTCAGGTACATATTGAACCTTTTGAAAAATGGGCTTTAGATTTTGTAGGACCTATTAGTCCTCCATCAAGACAAAAGAAATATATATTAGTTTGCAATGATTATGTTACCAAATGGGTAGAGGCCAAGCCATTACTTTTTGCTACTAAAGCATCTGTAGTTAATTTTCTTTTTGAGGATATTTTTACTCGTTTTGGTGTCCCAAGGGAAATTGTTATAGATCAAGGAGCTCAATTCACATCAAAGCTAGTGGAACAAATGGTGGAGAGGTACAAAATCAGACACAGAAAAACTACTCCCTATCATCCACAAGCAAATGGTCAAGTGGAATCTACTAACAAGGTTATTGAAGGGATCCTAACAAAGACTGTTCATTTACATAGAAGAGATTAGGCAGACAGGATTCCTAAAGCCTTGTGGGCCTATAGAACTACATGGAGAAACACAATAGGTCATACCCCTTATGAACTTGTTTATGGAAAACAAGTTTTGTTTCCCATAGAGTTTCAGATTCAAACTTTTAAAATGGCAGTTCAGCTAGGACTTGATCTAACAGAGGCACAAAAGCACAGATTGGATCAAATTAATGAATTGGATGAGATCAGAAAGGATGTAGTCTAGAGAAAAAATATAGTCCAGCAGTAAAGGACTAGATGGCATGATAAGTACATCAAGGAGAATAAATTCAAAGAAGGTGACTGGGCCCTCTTGTTTGATTCAAAGTTCAAAGATTTTCAAGGTAAATTCCAAACACATTGGCTTGGGCCATATGAAATTGTGAATTTTTTTGACAATGGAGCAATAAAAATTAGGAAAATAAATGAAGAGAAGGTCAATTTTCTTGTAAATGGTCATAGATTGAAGCTGTATCATAAGCCACTGTCAAGAGAAAAATTTGTCAAGAGATTCCAGGAAAACAGTGATGTGAAGTTAATGAAGAAGAATTCTTCTTCTTCATCAACTTAATTGAATTTTCTGAATTCAAATGTGTATATATATATATATATATATATATATATATATAATAAAGTATAAACATGAAAACTAATCACTGATTAGCATGTTTATACAGAAAATATAAAGTGAAAATCAGAATCCTTCTGACACTTTAGCTTTTCAAATTTGTTCTTTTCCTACAAGTAGCTATCATAAAATAATAAGTGCAGATCCATTTTATATATCATGTTCCACTTATGATCCATTTCATTACATCATGTCTCACTTCATTCACTCCATTCATTCATATTTCATTCACTCCATTCATCCATACTTCATTCACTCCATTTCATGGTTCATCTCATTTCCATCTCATATTTCTAAATTTGATCTCTTTTTGAAAATTGAGTATTACAAATCATAAGTTGTAGACCACTTTTTATATTTCATTCCACTTCACATTTGTGATTCATTTCATTCCATTACATTTCACTTCACTCATGATCCATTCCACCATATTTCATGATCCATTTCATACTACATTTCATCCATGTTTCAAATCATTTCATGTTTTAAAGCTTTCTACAGGTATATTCTGTAGCCAGACATTCTGCAGGCAGATATCCTAAAGAAAACTATCCAGTAATCACTTGCTCAGCAGCAAATTGATCCTACACACCTATGTCAACGAGCGAAATCAAAGGGGATTATGAAGACTGAAAGATCAATGATTTTCAAAGGAAGACAAGGCATATCAAAACCACAAGAATCAAAAGGAAGGCTAAGGTAACTTGTGAAATTATTATGATAACAGATTATGAAAGTTATAGTATGGTTAAGTCATGTATGATTCATAAAGTTATTTTGATTATTCATGTTGATCAAGCCTATTAAACCTATCATAAAAACCTTGGAAAAATTCCCTTCCATTCTGCCATACCAAATCATCATTTATTAAAAATTAACGGTTAGCACTGAAGTGACCTATTCGGTCACGTCACTAACCTGAAGTATTTAGTGATGATTTTGAAATTCTCACGATATTTTTTTTCCGCGGTCTTTTCTTCCATGATAGCTCTCAAAATATTTAATTCGTGTGAATCACCCTCACCGTATTTCACTCATCCCATAACCTCTTCATGTCATCTTTCCGTAGCTAATTCCTGCTCCATAAACAGAGAAGGCATCTTTGGGGTAAAAACAACTCTTTACAACCATTGTTACCGTGAATAGAAGAGCATTAAATTGAAGGTTGAGAAAATAAGCCATGGGTCTCATTGTAAGGTCTGAACCAGTCAGAACCAAATACTTAGAGGGTTACCCACAGATTAGAGAAATTCTACAGCAAGTTGGGTGGTTACAGTTTTTGGAAAATTTCAATGGTTTTCATAAGGAGGTAACTAAGACATTTGCACGGTCCTTCAATGGAGTAGAGGTTGAAATAGGAGATGTCAAGTTCACTATTACAGAATCATTCATTGCAGAAGCAGCAGAATTACCAAGGCAAGGTGAACAATGGTTCAAAAACAAGGAATTTCACAATGAGGCATGGAGGCAGATGCTCAAAACACCAGGTATGGATATTTGAGTTTTTAATAAGGGCATCCCTAGCTCAGCACTGAAGAATAAATGGAAAAATATGTTGCTCATTTTTATAAAGTTTATAACTTGTGAGGGAAGGTTTGGTACCCTATATTTTTATCACATTCGGCTTATGATGCATTTCTTAGATGAAGAAATCAATTTACCCTTCTTCTTACTTCATAGCCTAAAGAGAATGGCTTCTAATGTCCAAAAGAGGGTTCAATTCTTGGAAACCACCTTGTATCACCATGGTCTAGTTAAAATCCTAATTGAACATCAATTGAGAAAGGTGGGAGACAATTGGGATGAGTTCCTAGTGAGGAATCACTTTGAAGAACCCAAGGAATCTCCATCTGAAGGCAAACTTGCAAGAAGAAGCAGGAGAGGGAAAATTTCCAAATCTGTTGAAATTAAAACTGGTAAATCCATACAAGAGGATAGTGAGGAGATTATCTCTGAAAAACTGGTTGAAATTGAGAAACAGATTAAAAAGGAGAAGATAATAAGAAAGTATGCCAAGGAGAGAGGTGAGGGACCATCTAAACTAAGACGAAGCCATAGGCTTAGAGGCATATTGAAGAAGACAGGAGTTAAGCAAACATGCATCATAAACATTGAAGATGAAGAGACACCAGCTGATAAATCTCCTGAATACCAGTACGAAGAGGATCTTGATGAAGAAACTCCCGAGGTAGACCCAGCACAGCAAAAAATCTATAATTATTTTGAGTCATTGGAAAAGAGAGCCTCAGAAAGCAGAGGAAGAACTCCTAGCCCACCAGGATCTGCAATTGAAGTACTAAGAAGAGATAAATATGAACTGGAAGTACTTAATAGGCACATAAAAAATGAAAATGAAATTCTCAGGGAACAATTCAAGTTGAAGAGTAACATGAACACAACTCTCTCTCTGCAAATGGAAACACTGTACAAGGTTAATGAGAAGCTGAAAAAGAAAAACAAAAATTTGAGTAGGGCACTTATAAACCTAAGATTCAAATTGTTCATAAGAAAGCCTAGGAGGCCATTGAATATCAGGTAAAGCAGAAAAATGAAGTTGGATGTCCTAGCAGAATTTTTAGAATACATGGATTAATTACATGAGGACATGCAAAAGCTTTGCAGTGGGAGTATGTTGAGCCCCAAAGATGTCCTTCTCTTTCACCAAATTTCACTTCATTTCCTTTGTCCTTTATCAGTTGCAAGCTTAAAATATCAATATGATTAATTAAAGTCACTTTAGGAATGCATATAATGACTGACTTGCTATATTTTTGTGGTTTTGTTGCTGTAGTAATTTTTGACTAGACTCAGCTACAAAATGCAGTCATTCTATAGCCAGTCGCCTATTCCGCAGCTTTCTTCATGTTCACACAGGTTACAGGTGTCACTTAAAGGAAAAACGCATATGTTTGAATTCCAAACCTCATCTACATCATTCCTTGCCCTCTACGAAGTCTGAGCAAAAATCTCCAAGTGGCTATGCACGTGGAAGAAATCAAAACTAAGAGGTAGACTTCTACCGGGACAAGAACTCTACATATGTCTTCAGAAAAAATACGAGGATTCCACAAGAGTTATAATTTGATTTTAACTGGGAAAGACACTTATCCCTATTTCTTCTCAAGGGTGGCTATGTATTTCTCTTATAAGAATGACTCGGGAGACCGAGAGACAGTTAGCTAGATTGATGTTTTGTTGTTAGATCTCAAAAGACCGTAATACTCTGTTTTTGAAGCGTTTTCCTTTAATAAAAGAAGAACCACTTTAATACATGATCTAAGGCAATCTTGAGGAGATTTTTGTGCTAATCCGGTGGTATAGGGCCCCTACTACCCGAGAAGCTCTGTGCATATTTTTTAGATAAGTAACTTTAGCTCTGTTTCATTCCTAATTTAGGTAGTTTTCTGAACTTTATGTTTTATGCTAACTTACATCGAATGTTACAGCCAGTCTTGTTCTTATGAATTGTTCCAAAATATCACTAATACTGAATGATATACAACTGTATTATTTCATAGATTAGTTGCATTTTAGTTCAACTGTAATACTTCGGAGGTTAATTGCACTCTAGTTCAGTTCAGTTCACTGTATTTCAAGTTAATTGATTGCATTCTAGTTCGGTTCTATTCACTGTATTTCAAGTTTTATTAGCTAGTTGTACTCTAGTTCTGTTAAAGTAGACTTAATGGCCTTCATTATTTACAAACTGCTCTTGTTCTTAATCTCTACTAATACATTATTATCATAGGAACAAGAATTGGTAATGTTATTTTGAAGTCTTGACTATTTTTCAATTTCTCATAATTTTACAAACTCTCTTTCCAAAACTATTCCAAAATATTTCTAACCCATGAATGAGGCTTAACAGTGATATTTTGAGTTGCATAATAGATTAATTTTAGTGTCATAAGTTAATTTAGAGTATGTTTTCTTACTATTTTGCAAATACTCTCTTCTAAATGTGTTCCAACAAATTTCTAACCAAGGATGAGATTTTCTCTGTGATTTTGTAAGTTTTTGTTTTCTTAGAAGAACCTCATTGCATTAAACTTATCCTTTTCTCTAGTTGTGCCAACATACTTCTAATGAAATGAATTGGATTGAGTCTATGTTATGAGTTATTTTTCTTGTCTAGTTTTGCATTTTCTGTTCTTAAGTGCCATACATAGTTTAGAATAGATTTTGCTCTGTTTTAGTGTGACCAACAACTTCTCTTTACCAACACTTAGTTCTTTTCCTCTTAGCATAAAAACACAAAACCAAAAACACTAGAAAAACACTAAACACAACGAATTAGGAAAAACATACCTAAGCACATATAGTGCACTTCACTTCAACAGTTTACTAGCCCTGGTTGAAAATTTATGACATCAATTTAGGAACACTAAGTTGAGCAGACAGCAGGTGATTGTGCCAAGTCACCTACTATGTTGTAGCTATGGGCAGCTTTGGCAGAAGCAACATTTCAGCATAACAAAAATTTAGAGATATTTTGAGATATGTTGTACCTTAGGTTGAGGGATCTGTAATGGAGCATTGGGTGTTGAAATGGACTCTATGGAAACTTTGGTTTGGGGCTTGGTTGCAGATGTAGCAAGTTGGTTGTCATATTGGCATGAGCGAATCTGAAGGTTGACATCAGCGGTATTGAACTCTTCAGAATTCATCATGAGAATCTGGTAATAAGGGGTACCAGACTCTAGAGGTTGAGGAGTGGCCTGACCTTGAGGTGTTTGGGCAGCAACATATCCTTGTTGAGGGAAAGGATTAGTGAACATAGTCGGTGGAGTCGACTCATTATTTGGAGGAAATGAAGTGGTGGCTTGTTTTTCTCTAGATGATGCTTGTGCTTCCCACAACTGGCACATATGGGGTAAAAGGGGACAATCATGAGTATAATTTCTATGGACACCACAACATGAACAAGGCTTGTTCATATGAAGAAGCTTTTTTTGCTGGAGCTGATCACCCTGTTGCTAGTTTGTACTGTTAGGTTGGTTCTCTTGCAGTGTGTTCGGTTGATTACCTTGGTGCCATTGCTTACCCTGTGATGGTTGGTTCTGGTTTCCTTTCCCCTTATTATTATTTTTCTTCGAATTAGGAGGATTAGTCGTGCTCTACTGCACACACACCTGACCTTAAGGAGGCAGTGACTTCTATGACAGAGGTTTTGAAGGCACGAGAGGCTATGGCACTGATGTCGGAGGAGATGGAGCATCGAGCTGTGGATAAGGATAGAAAGGATATTGGGAAAAATTGGGGTAAATAGGTTGAGCAACAGCGGGCCCTGGTGTCTGTTGATGTGGTTGGGAAAATGAGTAAGGTGTGATTTTACCCAGATACATGCTTCCGATAGGGGGATAAGTGCTAGAGCACCTAGTCTCTCCCTGAGGGAAACAATAACCCATGGGAGGATGAGTATACAGATGTGAAAGAGATCCAAAGATACATTTGGCGACGTGAGATGCCCCCAGTGCGATGGCACCACCAGGTCTAGGAAGATCTCGTAAAATGGTATAAACATAACCAAACTAGGTGTAGATCAATTCATATTTCAACGTGGCTTGGAGAGATTCTTCCTTTGTCTGAGGAAAGTGAGATGTGACATATTTACCATTGGAAGGAAAATTAGTTCTGAGAAACCAATCCATATAGACACGTTCATTTAATGTATGAGCTCGACACAAGTTCCTCCTTCTACGACATTCTTGGACATGGTCAGAAAGGTGGGTGGCAGAAGTTTGATGGAATTTGGTCAACAAATCAATACTGTTATCATAGCAGAGAGGTAAATGGAATTAGGACAAAAATTCTTTAGCAAGAGTCGCAAAAGTGGAATGAGACACAGAAGTCTGGTCAACATACCTCTTTGCAGCTTCTCCTGTGAGTGTAAGCTAGAACAGCTGAAGGCGAATGGAGTCATTGGTCATGGAATTGGAAAAACACCACACGTGAAAGGAGTGGACGTGATTAGTATGGTCCTCTCCCGCGTTTACTTCAAACTTAGGGATGTCGTAAGGAAGCTTAGTTGGCATAGAAGGCCAACCTAGATTTTGGAGTATAGGGTCGTTGATTAACTGGCTGAAATTGGGAAGGCTTAAACTTGCCACGAAAGGTAGAAAAGGAGTAGCTGAAATGGTTCTAGTCGTGGCTCCACTAGTGGCAGTGTTGGGCCAAAATTTTAATCTATGGATAAACTACACTTCCCTAAATCGGTTTCTAGTCTACAACAACAAGTGAAAGACTGCACTACCCTTTTTCCTAACTCAGAATAGATACATAGAGAGGATTGGATGCTTACTGCTTTCAGTCGCTTCCAAATGGATCCTTTCTATTGCTTCCACTACAGCTTCAAATTCAAGCAGTTTTAAATAGCTGAATGCTTCCTACAAGAAAGAACACTAAAAAAACAAAAGATGCAATAATATAGATATATATTCAATTTAATTAGCCAAATCAGTTTAGCATAAACTACATTCATCAACCAATATTTTACAACATGGAAAATCAAAGTAAACATGGATGCATGTAGGGAAAAACAAGAAGTACTCTTTATTGATGATAGAAGGAGAGGTTACAACCAAGTGACTGATTCATCGTTACCTTCCAGCAAAGTTCACAAGTCTCATCACAACATAAGTCTCTCTAGCAGCAACTCCACAAATCTAACTCTCTATTGAAAATTCTTCAGCATTTCCCTACTCAAATTATTCCTCCCAAACACTTAGATATGTGTTCAATTTATAGAGGAACTGTAGGCAGTTTTGTAATCAATAACATTCCAAAAATAGGCAAGACATGTTTCCATTCATGTAGATGTCAAATGGACACTTGGATCTGAAGCTTGACACATGTGAACCCTTCTAGAAGACACTGGCCAAGTGGAGATTCCAGAACAATGAGAATTTCGCTCCCATTCTGACCAACGCACCTTTGAATGTTGGGAAGTGCTTTGCAGAGAAGCCTTGAGTGGGGCTACCTGCATATGCAATGCACTTAGGCCCCTTAGAGTTTGCGTTGGTGAGCTCCCACATGTTTAATAATAAGCTTGAAACCATGGAAAAGCCTTGCTTTGATGAAAATTTTTGTTTGATTCATGAATGTTTCCTATCTTAGGGCATATAGCAACTGAGATGATAGGGAATGATATACCCTTTTATCATTGGTCCTAGAAATGATGCCCAGTTAACCAAGTCATTGGGAATGGTGCCCAAATTGACCTATAACAATTGCCCCATAAAGCATGAGATCCAAATAATAAGAACATTTGATTGAGATTCTTTACATTTTGATGAGCCTGGAAACAAAGAGAAACGGTCACCTACATCAATCTTACAATACATTACATCATGATAAATCCTCTATTGATCATAATTTCTGAGGGTAGGCATTCCCATCGTCAGCACATAAAACAATCTAATAACATGTACATAATTCATAAAGTCGTCTACATTGGAATGTTGCCCAGATGCAGACATCGCCTACAGATATAGGCCCATGTTTGGATGAAAATCTATATGTAAGGTCACCGTATAGATGATGTGTACAAAAATCCTGAAATCGCAGCTCAGATGGCTGAAACTGGATATGGGGTCTTCTTATCTCATTCACTCAATCATTCGGGTACAATTCTAGCCATGCGAATATATGATTTGTCGTCGAACATGGAAAGACATCATTTGATTACCAGCCAATAATGAAAGCTATTAAGAAACGTGAGAGAACCACCATTAATTTCAATGGCCCTCAAGGTACTGCAGTACATTTCATAAGGCGTGAATAGATGAATTGATGTCAAACGCCAAACAAAATCTTTCAGTCAAAAGTCCGGAAGTGAGGATCTTGTCAATGTTGTAACAAGCCTCATGGTACTGGAATCTGATGTTTCTAAATGAACTTCCTGGATATTGATTTGTAGTTGACAGGAAGTCACCTTATTGCAAAACTGGAGTTACTGATTTCAAAGACAAGGGTATGACTTGATATAGCAATTTTCCGGGATGACGGTCATGAAAATGAAGGTTTATGAGTATTGCAAATGGATGAGTTCTTAATCACTGGATGACTTCTCTTGAACATATCGGCAACACTATGATGAGTTGGAAGCATTGACCCAAAACCAAAGTGAAGGTATGATGAACCATAGGTGTGAATGAACCGTCAAGATGATTACCCAACCCAAACAATCACGGACATGGAGTGAAAGAAGTGTCATGTTCAAGAGCGACTTGCTACCAAAAAGAAACTTTAATTGCTTTTCCCAAATTTTTCCTGGTCATTTGTCGACCAGTACCTCTTTATTTTTTAACAAGCTTGAGGATGATAACATTTTCTTGATCTATAATTCAACCCTTCAAGTGAACAAAGAATAAATTATCGCTATTTAATAATTTAACGAGTCTAGCGATGAATGAAACTTGATTCTTGCCGTGATCGAAAAGCCCATCACTATTTTATGTTTTAACGAGCTTAACTACAGTGATAGCCTGGTCCTTTTTCATGTTTAGAGAGTCTGAAAAAGAGGACAAAAGAGGACTCCAAAAGTACTTTTTCGTAAATTTGTCTCTCAGATCCAAAAAAGTGTAAAATGATATCTGAAAGAACCTCTTTGGTCATGTTTAACCAAGGTATTCCTTTTTCATAAATAATCCATCTCAGTCCGGGAAAAGGGTTAAACTTACACTGAGTAGATATCAATTCATTTACTTTAACGAGCTCGAAATGACAAGTGCTTGGAAATATTTTCACATTATCAAAGTTTGAAAAGAGCTAAAAGAAGACTCCAGGGGTTCCTTTTTTTTTGTTATCGAAGCTCTAAAAAGAGATAAAAGTGCGCTTCAAATCCTTTTTCATTTTTAACAAAGCTCAAAAAATAAGGAGAAAAAGCATGCTTTGTGGTCAAGTCTTCTTGAAATAAATCTGCATGACTAACCTGTTCGTCAGTTGTATTTCTTGTTTAGAACAACATCAAATGGATTAAAAATACCTGTATCATGATAAAAAAACATAAGAAAACCATAGTCAAGCAATAAATTTAACTTGCAAGTAATTAAATGACTATATAAAGTAGTTTCACTATTCTTTTTACCATTCCATAGTTACCATTTGCATTTTGGAGCTTTGAACCTAATTTTTCCCCCGAACTTCAGTCATTGATTGCGGTCATTTCAGTGGATGAATTTCATCGCCGTTTGATCCAGGACGGTAGCAAAGACCTCCTCTTTATTTCAATATTCATTTCATTACCTTTCCTTGCAAATTTTCAGGGTTTTGAGGCCCCTAGGGTAAATTCTGCCAAAATTAAGGCCAACGAACCCCTGGATGTTGAAACCTGCGTTGTGTAGTAGGTACAGTGAAGTGTACCTACATGTGCAACGCACTGTCTTAGCCCAAGGAGTGCGTTGGGTGCAGTTGAAGTTTTTGTTTTCATGCTGTGTCCAAAATTTTCCTATTTTTTTGCAATGAATGATATCTAATGGATCTTAGGGTTGATTTTTAGGTTTCCATCAGATTATAATGATGATTACATGGAGATAAAGAGAACATGAAGAAAAAGATATGATTTCCTTGAATGATCCAGGTACTATAAGAGCTTTGAGAGATTGCGAGCTGCTTAAGTACTTCAAATTTTCGGGAATGAGTCAATAGATAGAACTCTTGGAGTTCCTTGTTCGAGCATGGGATCTAGCGATAGAGGAATTTCACATAAAAAATCAAGTGTTTTCCATAATAGTTGAGGATGTGTATTTTCTCACAGGTTTGTCGAGGAGAGGTTTGACCATTTCACTCACAGGATCTACCGTTGGAGGAGAAAAAATGAGGGATTATGTTTTGCAGTATTGCTATCCGGGGTCAAAACCTAGAAAATATGGGAAAATAAACATCCATGATGTTAGGGATTTACCTTTGAGAACCATCCTATTCACGATCACTAAACTAGCTGGGACCGTTACACTCCATGTAGCAAACAGATCATATATGTAGTATGTGCTAGAATTTTTAGAACCAACAGGTTTCAACTAGTCTGAAGCTGTTCTATCTCAGATAAAGGAACAGCTGAATAAAGAAAAGGGAGGAAGGAAGAAAAATTTCAGCTATGGTTCCATCCTCATCTGCTTTGCATTGGAACGGGTTCCACTGATGCAGCCACAATATGTAACATTGGATATATCTAGTCCTAGAGATCCTCGAATGCAGAAATGGTTAGAACTCATGGGTCAGCATTTAGGCCAATCGACCATTGTGTTCTCGACTGCATTCTTCGCTTGGTTCAGGCAACAGATCGTCGCCATCAATGAGTATGCATACATAGGCATCGACTTCCGAGGAGATCCAGATCTATTTTTACCAGAAGGCGCTCAGTGGGGTGCAATAGGTAAGATTGATTTGACCATGTTTTTTATTTTTATAAGGTTTATACAAATGTTTTTATGTTTTAATTTCTTTCCAAGAATAAGCTAAAATGTTTAATGTAATTCAGATATCGATCACATTCAACCAGTAGAGGAACCAGAGCGCGAAGAGGATGTGCCAGCAGAGAGGGTTGTCGGGAGAGTAGTCCTTCAGGACCTTGATATGGCTGGGACTCTTGCTGAGCTCCAATAACACATAGAGGGTTTTACCTTTGGGATTCCAGATTTCCAGATCGAAGAGCTTCCCATGCGACTACAATGACACGCCATTGGGGTTCCTAACCGTTAGATGCGGTTGCTCCGTAGGATTGCTATATCTATAGTGTGCTATCATGAGCACCACTAGTTTACTTATGAATTTTTTCATACATTTTGAGGTCAGATGACCAATGTGTCTTGGGCACAAATTTTGTAAAAACCTATAACTATATATCTATATGTTTTTAGAGTTTTTCCTATGTTTAATGCGCAATCCTATTCAATGATGTGAATGTTTTCTTTACCTATGTCACAAATTTTTGTCTAAAACTTGATTAGCTAATGAATCAGTTAAAGTGTTCAGATTTCTGGAAATGTGTTGATATTGAATGAAATTATTTCCAAAAGTTAAACTCTTAGGAAAAATCTAAGAAGTGCTGGATTTCTAACAAAATAAATACTAGTAAGTTGTAGTACCGCAAGTTGTGAGTCTAACCTTATGATTATGTGGTTAATACCAAATGAAATGGCATCAGAGAGAAGTTCAATCAACTTGCTATACTCAACGATATTATTTGTCAATCTACCGATACAAATCCCTTGAAAACTCACTAACTCGCCGTTCATAGCGAAAATGGCCCACGCTACAGAGGATAGATTCTGCGTACTATGACTAGCACCATTAGCGTATCCAACAAATCGTTCTAAAGATTCAATCATCTACGATGAAATGTAAAGTTGATTACTAACATCAATAAAATTCTAAAAAATAGATTAAGATAGTGAATGCAAATCAACATCATATAAACAATATAATACAAAAAATTACCATGCTCATGATTAAGCATAGTAACGTTTAAGATACAACCCATTTCTAGGTTGTGCTAATGGAAACCCATCATAATCAACTAACTTGTAGGCACCCTTAGCATGAACTCTTTTGACAATGTAGCGGCCATGCCATAATGGCTGAAATTTCCCTGTACCTATCTTATCAGCTTCCTGGTCGTAAAGAAGGACCAAGTCACCCTCTGAGTAGATGTGAGGTTGGACATTTTTGTCATATTGCGCCTTTATAAGTCTCTTATGTGCTTCATTGGCTAATTGGGCTTCATGATGCATTTCATCTAGATGGATGAGGTTAAGGAGACGCACTTCTTCTTCTGAGGTGTTAGGTAACAAGTCTATCGCGAGTTTTAATGATGATATTTCGCAATGGATTGGTAATATAGCTTCCAGACCATACACCAATTGAAAATGAGTAAATCCGGTCGAATTTCTCACCGAGGTTCGATACACCCACAAGGTAAAGTACATGATCAAGTGATAGTTCCTTTTATGGACTCCTATCATTCGTTGAAGCAATCGTTTAAGAATTTTGTTAATAGCCTCAACTTTTCCATTTGATTATGGATAATAAGGAGTAGAATTTTCTTGCAACAATCCTAACTTGGCTGTCAATTAAGACAACATATGGTTGCAAAAATGCTTCCCATGATCCGTAACTATAGCCTGTGGGACCCCAAACCGTGCAATAACGTGATTTAAGAAAAACAATGCAATTGTTTGTCCTGTGTTGTTGCATGTAGGCATCGCTTCGGCCCATTTGGTAAATAGTTGACTGTGACAATAATATAACCATGCCCCTCGGACGAAGGAGGGTTATAGGTCATGAAATCGATACCCCATTTCATAAACGTTCCAGTAGAGACAACAGAATGCATTGGCACTGGCGGCTTGCGGATTTTACGGTCATAAATCTGGCATGCATGACAACTTCTGACTACGAGGATACAATCTCGAAAAATAGTAGGCCAAAAGTAACTAGCACGGAGTATCTTCTACGTAGTAGCATAACCGGATAAATGTACACCACAAGCCCTGGCATGGCAATCATTTAATACTTTTTCAACCTCCTCATGAGTGAGGCACCTCCTTAAAATGGTATCAACACCATGACGATAAAGTGTATTGCTGACAATCAGATAATCTTTGGCTTGGTATCGAATACGTTGTTGATCATAGCGAGAGGTATTAGGTCAAAAAGTTTGGATTTGGATATAAATGATGAAATATCCATACCATGGATCAGATGATCTGATCAGAAATAGAGACTCGTTTGGAATAGATGGTTCCGACGTAGTTGTAGTACTATCATAGGGAAGGTCACAGAGAAGCTCAGTCAAAACTAAAGACTTCTTTGACTTGGATTTTGAATATTTTCCCCCCAGCAGTTGACGTGATAAGATGTAAGTCATGGGGTTGCAATCTGAAACTATTGTTGTTTTTCAGAGCAGGATATAATGGCGAAATATTTGGATAGATTGAACAGCTGCCAAGGCAAGATTTTCCACATACGAGTACTTAACTTCCGTATCATTGAGATTATGACTCAAATAATAGATCAGATGTTCAATTCCATCTTCTACTTGGACCAAAACCATAGCGATGGTCGTTTCAGCCGCGACGATATATAGGAAGTAATCATTTTGATAATTTGGAGGATACATTAATGACGCTCGGACAAGATGGTCCTTGACAGCATCAAAAGAAGCTTGCACAACTTGGTCCCAATGGAAGGGAACCCCCTTTTTCAATAATCGAGTAAATTGTTTATCCATTTTGGCGTAGTTTGGAATGAACCTTCTCAGGAAGTTAGCCTTTCCTTGAAGTTTATGTATTTGAAGTAGGTTTTTATGGTGCAGGAAAATCAAGAATGGCTTGTACCTTCAGTGGGTCTATTCAAATTCCTTCTTTTGAGACTATGAATCTGAGCAATCAACTAGAACCAACACAAAACACACATTTTTTTGGATTGAGGCGTATCTTGTAGTGTTGGCATCTTAAGAAAATGGCTCTCAAATGCATCTGGTGATCAGTCCGTTTTCGTAAATGCGCTGGTAAATCATCTAGATATGGCTGAAAAATGTTCTTGATGTCATTGAAAGCATAATCCATTGTTATCTGAAAAGTTGCCCCAACATCCTTTAAACCAAATGGGAGCTTCCGATATGCGAATGTGCCCCAGGGACAAATAATTGATGTCTTATGTTGGTCATCTAGGCAGATATTGATTTGATTGTAGCTGGAAAATCCATCCATGAAAGAAAATATTTCACATCCAGCACAATCGTCAATAATCTAGTCGATAAAGGGAGTAGAATAGTTGTCTTTTGGACAAGCTTGATTAACATCCCGATAATCAACGCACACTCTAATGGTTCCTTGTTTCTTCATAACAGGAACGATATTGGAAACCCACTCAGTTAGTGGAATAGGGTAAATGAAACCATCATGCAAAAGTTTTTCAACTTCTACTTTGATGGCAATGTCTTTCTTCGAATGAACAGGATGAAGCTGTTGACGTACCGGTTTGACATCAGGATACATATTAATAGTGTGTTCAACTATACTAGTATCTATGCCTGGAATTTCCTCATAAGACCAAGCAAAAATGTCATGAAATTCACGAAAAAGAGAGCAATATGAATCAATTTCTGATGGAGAACAAGATACACCGACATGGATATTTTATACAATGCCAGGTTTAGTCGAAATATCGATAGAAATCGTTTCTTCAATATTTGATAAATTTCTCTCATGGTTGAGAAATCGTTTATGGGAACGATGATGATAATCTTCCCATGGTTCTCCTTCTACCATCATAGCTTCTAAAATATTTTCATATGTCAAAATTTTTGAGGAAAATGGATCAAGTGAAGTTCCAAAATCTAATGAACAATCAACCCAAACACTGGGAGACGTTGATTTCGGATTTGCTGCCCAAGCCAAATAGATTGATTGCTATTGAAGCTCAATGGGGCGGAGCGGTAAAACATCATCCAACGTATAAATATCAGAATCATCCGTACTCTCCCTTAAGCCAGATAGAGTGGAAGATACCATGTAGCAGGTCTCTATGCTTACGATTTCTGCCGACATTGTGGGCGGCGGTAATGCAAAGGTTCCCATAAGAGTGGAATCCTTTAAAAGTCCTACACCAATGTTCTGGATTTCTAGTTGGGGTAAGTGAATATACGGAACGCTTCAAGTTACTTGCGAAGTGGAGGAAAAAAAGGATAATTGATTAATGACTGTAATAGTACCTTTATGAGGAAAGGCAACCATTCTAAAATATGTAGAAAAAATTGTAGTCATCGCATATACCCATGGCCTTCTGAGTAAAATATTATAGTCAAGGAGTCTGTCAACAACCTCAACACCAATACTTACTATTTTTCCCCCTAACTCAACTTGCAAGTTATTAATAATACCACAAGGTTTATATTTTCTTCCATCAAAAGCCTTCAACGTCGTTGATGATTGTGATAATCGCGGCGAGCCAAGTGAATTCCAACAGTTTAGAGACATAATGCATGTAGATGCTCCCTAATTAATAATAGTGCGATGAAAAAGGTGATTGAGAACATTTACTTAGATGGAGAATTCCAATTCTGCTGGCAGCTGTGGTACATAGCCCGTATGATTAAAGACGATAAGATTAGAATCAGTTGGACCAATTCCACCAATGGCTGACAATAAAGACTGCTTCTGGGAGGGAAAATTTTGTAATACCTTAGGAGCAGACATAGCTGAAGGGGATTGAGCCAAATATTCAACTATATTATAATTATGTGCAGCTCTTGCTCGAGGATTATATGTCGATTTATGAATTACTCCCTTTGGTGGCTTAATTGGCAATTCAGGAATAATAGGAGGTCGTACTAATTCAATAGATGGATTTGTTATCGAGGTAGTAGGTTGATCAGTGGCCGGACTACCATAGTATTTATTCTGCGTTGACACCAAAATATCTTGTGAAGGTTTTGTAGTGGATAAAATTAACACTTGGGAACTAGGAGCTAGATCCGTAGCAACCAAATTTGTGTCTAGATTTGGAAATGGGTCTGTCAACATTGCTGATGCATGAGAAGTCTTGATGATTTTTGAGACTTCAGCACGGTGAGGAAAATCCCTAACAAAATTTCCCTCATTACAGATTATGCATGGATAACGAGGTTTCTGTGGTTCTGACAGTTGATCAGATGATCGTTCCTGTGGGTTAGAAGTTTGCTTTTTCTTTTATTTCCCCTTTTTCTTACTTCCTAGTTGCTTATCACTTTTGCCTTTGTAAAATGAGACGGCCTTTATTTCAAAAGTAGGAGTAGGATTAGATTTAGTAGTGTTGTGTGTATTTATAGTGCCTATTAATCCATCCCCGGCATGAGAGTCCTTTATTTGAGGAGGAACATTGAAATTAGATCGCGGCACATTTGGTATGTTCTCATAGAGTGTGCCAGACTGAGTATGAATCAAGTCTAAATACTGGGCACGAGTGATAACTTGCTCTTTTGTGATGACACCACATTTAGCCACATCCTCTATTATAGATGGTAACAATGATTTGATGAACCATTCAACAAGGAGTTGATCGGGAACAAATGTCTTAACCATTCGGCGACGGTGACGCCACTCATGAATATGATCTAAAATGTGAGTAGCATTACTATGCTTGAAGTTGGTTAAGAGTTCCATTCCAGTTTCATATATGATTAGTAACTAGAAATGGGTCAAAAATACAATATCCAAAGCAGTGAAATTGTCAAATGAAGCTCTAGGTAATTCAATGTACCATTTAGCTGCCGGACCTATGAGCATTCTCTGGAAAAGACGTAATTGAACAGAATCATCATTTAGGGAATTTGATGAACACCATAAATGATAAGTCATAACATGAGTTGATGGGTCTTCTCTAGGGTTTCCATTGAATTTAGGAATATCGAAGGTTAATTTATGTGGTAACACCGGCCACCAAGGAGCATAATTGATAGGATCATTGGTTAACCGGTTTAAATCTGGTAATTCCAAGGTTGCAACAAAAGGAATTTGTCTATTAAGGTCAGGTTGAGAATAGCTAGGATAAGATGGAATTTCTTGGGAAACAGGTCTTTGAGCACCGACATATGGGATTTGTTGCTGGTAACCCAGATAGGGGTTTTTTTCATAGCAAATGCTTGTGAGTTCTGTTGACCAAAACTTGGATATGGTACTTGTTGATATGATGTTTGAGGAATTTGTGCCTGTGGCCGCCAAGGGGTATGTCCACCAATATTATAACCCAAATTAGTATAAGTTGGATTCGTTTGATATGTATAACCAGATTGTGTTTGTGACATCCCATAAAATGGTGGACCAACTTGTGAATAAATGATCCCTGATATAGGTTGTTGTAAATTAACCAAAGGATTTTGATATTGAGTTGAAGAACTTGCCTGATAAGGCTGATGTACAAGATTTTGATTCTGTAATAGGGGTATATATGTATTAACAAGTGGTATTGAAGTGGTTGTAACAAGTTGAATTGGTTGATACAATTGGACAACCATTTGTGGTTGGATAGGCAGAGTGGGCTGCCATTCACAAAAATTCATGCCAACATTAATTTGACCAAAATGTGACTGAGTACTGTCATAATGGGTAACCATAGGTTGCCCCCCAGCATAAGGAGGATAATAAGACGAAAAATATTGTTCACCAAATGCTGGGAGTCCAGTTGATATGGTATTTAAAGGAATTGACCCATAATGACCGACTTTATATTTCCCTGATGATAGATTTAATGAATCAATTCATTCAGTACTAACTATATGAATACCAGTTAAAACACCAGATGATGACATCGGTAATGACCATGGTCTTGAAGGTACACCAGATAAAGTGCCAGATAGTGATTTTTAACCTGTTGGGACCGAAGGGCCACCATGAAAATATGACTCTGGTGATGTTGTGAACATCGACAGAGTATCCAGGGTAGGAGTTGACGTAATGGGAACAGCAGACCCAACCGAAGATGTTGGTTTAGACATGGTTATATGACCAAATGTATACTCTCTGAAATTGATGCGTGATTTAATGGCAATGGGATCAACAAAAGTAGATGTATACAATTGAGGAAATGACTGGTATAGGTAAAGGTCTCCCCAAAAGTGGGTTTGACTTAAAGGTGTATCAGGTTGAGGGATTTATTCAATTGCAATTAAACCAGGAGGAAGAACTTCACCGTCAGGCCCAAAATATATTTCAGATGGTTGACTGTGTGATATCGGAGTTTCAATGGCTACAGATGTTTGTGGAGTTACTAAAGTAGGAACAACTTCCAGTTGTTCGGGACTCATATTTTCTGGCGAAGAAGAGACAGGATCTAGATCAATTTGTGATTGAACAACGTCGGGTATAGGAGGTATGGTCTCAGCGATTGAATGGATTGTGACCACAAGTATCTGTGAAGACTCTATTTCGACAATACTAAATGAACCGGGATGTGTGGAAACAATTTGAGCTAACTCTGGTTGAGATGATGATTTTTTTCCAGAGGTACAAGTTGTACTTGATTCAG
The DNA here is from genome assembly GCA_034641835.2 of Pinus albicaulis. Taxonomy (NCBI): domain Eukaryota; kingdom Viridiplantae; phylum Streptophyta; class Pinopsida; order Pinales; family Pinaceae; genus Pinus; species Pinus albicaulis. The sequence continues at coordinate 1,000,809,395 of CM076579.1, forward strand.
CAGATCGTGATCGCCTTCGTCCACTAGAAATAACTTTTGGTGGTAAAGGTGGTTTCAAAGCTAATATATGCGAACGACGGGGTGTAGGATTGTTTTCTTCCACGATTACTGATTTATTTTATCCAAAAACAAATAAACAAAAAGAGGGTAATGCTAGGAAAAAGGTTTTACTAGGAAACTGTGAACTGCAGAATACCTCTTGGCGAACCAAGAAGTACGGGCAGGCAATCTCCCCGAATGTTGTGTTCGATGTATCACAATTTCAAGGTGGCCGACTCAGTTCACTATGGATGGGTAGCACCTAAACGTTGTCCTCCCAAATATACCTGAAGGTACGTGGAGGCCCAAGTCCATATTAGCATTGTCTGATGTGAAACCGCACAGTGAGAGCACCCCTTTATACTTATCGTACTGTAACACTGCCAGATATACCCGAAAGTACGTGGACGAGCTACGATATACTTACGTACATGGAGTGAGGTATCACACTCGGAATGTATCACAGATAAGTTAACAACAACTACTATGTTTTACGATGCTGGAACACGTCTCTAGCCTATACCTATAAATTTTATCGTTAATGTTCCAAAGTATTGTTACATAAATTGAGATTTATTTTATGTTGATCTTGCTTAACAGTTTTCCTTTTAGGTTCACCATGATGATGTATATAAAATTCCTAAAATCCAAGCTAAAAATGATAAACAAACTTTCACTTTCAATTTTTTCAATGAAAGACCTAGCTACTAAGGGAAGAGAGCAAATAATTTGAGAGCAAACAAATCAGTGAACAAAGTAAAATCAATGAATCTCAAAATAAATGCAGATTTCCTAATGTTCCTTTTGCAAAAAACACACAATCCTACATGCAAATGCAAGTTTTCATTTTCAGTTTCCTTAATGTTGTGAATGCAGAAAAGAAACTAGGTGCACTAGATCAATAATCAAAATGCTTTTTACTTTCGAGAAATGAAGAATACAAACAACAATTTCCCTTTTGAAGGAAAAACGAAGATTTAACAACAATTTCTCCTATCAAGGAAATGAAGATTTTACGACAATTTCCTATTTCGAAAGCAAACGATTCTTAATGCGACCATAAAAAGTACTTCGAAATCAACTTATCAATGATAATGAAAAACTTTTTTAAAACAACATTGAACAAATTTTCAGTCAAAGGAGAAGAAATATATAGAGTTACTGGTCAATAGAGCATTAAAATTTTTAGAACAAATCAACAAACAAAACTGAAGCAAAATACAGAGTTAGATTCAAAGGGATTTGTTCCTTTCAAGAGCTAATGCAGTCTCCAAAGGGAGACAGTCATTTGCAACGTAGGCTGACAAGGGAGACAGTGCTCTAAAAAGCATTGTGCCCTTACCAAGGGTGCGTTGAGCGCAGTAAACAAAGATAAAGCTACCTTTTGGCTCACTAACTCTAAAAATTAATGTCTGAAAAAGTCTAATATTTATGTGAAATAGCTACTGGGTGGATTTATAAAGCAGATCAGAGACTAAAACACCAAGAATTATGAGAAATTCTCCCCAACGGAGTCGCTAGTTTGTTGGGCCAGAATTGTAATCTACGGATAAACTACGCTTCCCTAGATCGGTGTCTAGTCTAGAACAATAGGTGAAAGACTGCACTACCCTTTTTCCTAACTCAAAAAAGATACACATAGAGGATTGGATGCTTACTTGTTTCAGTCGCTTCCAAATGGCTCCTTTATGTCGCTTCGACTACAGCTTCAAATTCAAGTGGTTTCAAATAGATGAATGCTTCCTGCAAGAAAGAACACTGAAACAGCAGAAGATGCAATAATATAGATATCTATTCAAGTTAATTAACCAAATCAGTTAAGCATAAACTACATTCATCAACCAAGATTTTGCAACATGGAAAATCAAAGTAAACATGGATGCATGTCGGGAAAAACAAGAAGTACTCTTTATTGATGATAGAAGGAGAGGTTACAACCAAGTGACTGATTCATCGTGACCTTCCAGCAAAGTTCCCAAGTCTCATCACATCATAAGTCTCTCCAGCAGCATCTCCACAAATCAAACTCTCTATTGAAAATTCTTCAGCATTTCCCTACTCAAATTCTTCCTCCCAAACACTTAGATCTGTGTTCAATTTATAGAGAAAATGTAGGCAGTTTTGTAATCAATAACATTCAAAAAATAGGCAAGACATGTTTCCATTCATGTAGATGTCAAATGAACACTTGGATCTAAAGCTTGACACATGTGAACCCTTCTAGAAGACACTGGCTAAGTGGAGATTCCGGAACAATGAGAATTTTGCTCCCAATCTGACCAACGCACCTTTGAATGTCTGGAAGTGCTTTGTAGAGCAGCCTTGAGTGGGTCTACCTGCATATGCAATGCACTGAGGCCCCTTAGAGCCTACATTGGTGAGCTCCCACACATTTAATAATAAGCTTCAAACCATGGAAAAGCCTTGCTTTGATGAAAATTTTGTTTGATTCATGAATATTTCCTGTCTTAGGGCATATATCAATTGAGATGATAGGGAATGATAGACCCTTTGATCATCCATCCTGGAGGTGATGCCCAGTTAACCAGGTCATTGGGAATGGTGCCCAAATTGACCTATAACAGGAAGCTTCAGCATTAGGGCCACGACCACCACCAGCTTGAGGACTTGCACTTGCGTTGGCGCCTGACATGATCACGATATGAGGGTGAGGGGATATGGGCTCGGAATCATAGGAAGAACCCGATGAACCAGAATCAAAGTCAGTATGGGGACTCGGTGGAGGACTAACTCATACCCTATGTGGAGTAAGTATTCCTAATAGAAACTGAGTGTGATGGCCTTGGAGTCTCTGAGATAAATGCCTTGGGGACGCAATGATGGTAAGTCACAGATGACACCAAAAGGTTGAAGAGTGATAAATAAAGGCTCAGTGAGGCAGATTAATTAATTGTGATGTTTATTTCTTACCTTAGCGGTGTAAACCAAGCACTATTTGATTTAGGTGTGTGTGTGTGCAAGTCGTGTCTTAATTTTAATTAAGCCCAGATGATTTTATAAAGAAAAAAATGTTGAAGTACTTTAAATAAAACTGAAACGACAGTAAAACAGGCAGCTACAGATGCATAAATTCAACCCAAAAGAAGGATTCCCAAACAAATAGTCTAAAAGGCAGATGAAATTGACTCAAAACACACAAGATGGCTAAAATATATAAGGTCTAAGGGACAGGGATCTAATGACTCGGATTTGCTAGAAAAGGTGCAGAAAATAGTAAGAAACCAGAGGGGAAAACTACTGCAAAATGGGAGGCGACAGCATTAGGGGAATTTTGAGGTCTAAAATGGGCCTCCTAAGAAAAATTTACAACCAAAATGAACTTTATAAGAACCAATAGGATTCAAGATGATGATGTCAACCATGGGGGATGATTCACCATTTTTTAAGTAAAGGGGTAAAAATATTAAAAAATAATAAAATAATAAAACTACTTTTTCAACTCATATTTTCAACTTATATTCCAAAGTTTTTACTTAAATTTCAAGCAGCAATAATCGTTGGATGAAAATTTTAATTCCTCATCCAAGGAGTACCCATGTTGCATACTTTTGATGGATTGTACTAGATGAAAAATGATAAATACATGAAAAATGTGATTGCAATAATGATTTTCATGTATTTCTCATGTTTCGTGTAGCAAGGTCCATTGAAAGTATGCAAAATGGGTACTCTTTGGATGAGGAATTAAATTTTTCATCCAACGACTACTCCCACTTGAAATTTGAGTAAAAAATTTTGGAGATAAATTGAAAAAGTAGTTTTTTTCTTTTTTCCCTCTAAAATTTGATGATGTAATCAAATCTTATTTTGTTATTTCCACTATTTTCTTATAATTTCCTTAGGAGGCCCATTTTAGACCTCAAAATTCCCCTAATGGGTTAAAACCCTAGGGGAAACAAGGGAACCCTAATGGAAAGACCAAACAAAACTGAAGAGGGGGTTTTGGATGGAATAATAACTAATCAAAAGGGACCTAAAAGAAAGATAGATCAGACCCAAAAACAATGGCTAAAAGTGCTGCAAATCTCAAACTACCTAGTCATCTAAACCCCTCCTAGAAAGGTGGAAGTGTACTGAAACCCTAAGGGGCTTGGTTCTACTTCAAGGAGACAAACTGAGAATATTCAGGCCTCAGACAGGCTGAGACGGAGGTTAGACAACCTAAAACAATATTTGCGGAAAACCATGACTGTCATAGAAAAAGCTCAGAAAAAAGTTCTAGCTCACAGGTACTGACCTGTAAGCTGTGGAAATCGCATTTTTGGGCTAACATGTGCGATTTTAGATAGAAATTGTAGGTTTTGGGCCAAAAAGTGTGAGTTCTAGTTCCTAGATCCTTAGGCGGCTGCGGAAAAGTTGTCGTCTCTAGTGTGGTTGATACCTGTTAACTACGGAAAACACCCGAAAACACCCAGAAGTTAGAATTTTTACTGTTTTAGGGCATAAAATTTTAAAAACAACATCAAGATACTGAAAACAGCTAAAGAAAAACCCTAGTTACTGAAGCTACTGGTCACACAGGAATTTGAATAACAACAGTGGAGTCACCAATTATTAGCGTAAATTCTTAACGCAAGTGTACTAAAAGTGCTGACTTTAGTTGTGTGTGAAAAACATCCCTAAAAAAAAATATGGTTTCTTAACTTCTTTAGATCTGCAATCGATAGTTAAAACAAATGCTGCAAAAAACATGATCTATGCAGTAAAAGCAGTTAAATAGTAAAAAGAAATAAAAATTTCTCCATGTATCCAACAAACAATACAATATATAAATAATTTTGAATATATTATAACACCTGGGAAGGTAAAAAATAATAATTTTACTAGTCCCCCTCAATGGGACAGGTTCTTGTCCGTCCTCAATGCTTCAGATCCAGAATTTTCTCTCTCTCAATGGTGTAGAAAACCCAAAATGTGTTGAACTCTATGGGAGCTCAAGAAGCAAAGAAAGTAGTAGCAACAATGAGATGATCAAAGCACGACAATGAAAGTGATCAAAGTGAAGAATGAATATGAAAGCCTCCTATTTATAACAAAATATTGAGTTATCCTCGATAATGATGCATAATAAAATATTATTAACCAAGATCTAAATCTAACCGCCTGAATATTTTATTATATTTTTTTGGAGGGAAAAGGTATTTAAAATGGTTAAATACCTTTATTTATAAATAGTAAACAAATAAATGATTTATTTATCATTTCAAGAATGTGATTAAGGAATAATTAACAAATAATGATTTGTTTAATTATTTCTAGGTGATTTAGTAAAATTTAACAAGGAATAAAAACTAAATAATGATTTAATTAATTAATCCTAGAGAAAAATAAGAAAAATAATGATTTATCTAATTATTTTTGATAATTAGGTTAAATATTACGAAGAATATTATTTATACAGTGGTTTAATTAATTATTCCTATAGGAAAATCAAATAAATAAGGATTTATTTAATTATTCCTCATGGGGTTTCTTGTTTTAACCAGAAATAACTTAATAAAATATGGTTTATTAAATTATGTCTTATAGTGAAAGCAAGTTTACTATGGTAAAGTTGGTATTACATGGTGTACTTTGATCCATCTAATTGTAAATGGTTAGATGATGTAATTTTGGTGTAACAATTATCCTCCATTTAAACCATATTAGGCATTCGAAGTATGACAAGCCTTAATCACCATCTACACTAAGAAAAATATGGCCATAACGTAATTAAATGTGGGAAAGAGAGACTAATAAGGCTAAAAAGGTGAAAATTAACCCCTCCAATTATACATAATGATGGTGCTCTCATCGACACCACAAACAAAGTGGTTTTATCATGCACTAGACGCAATCAAGAGTGCAAATCAAGCGAAAATGGATCATAAAAGACCAAAAGCATAAGACTAGCAACAAACATCATGACTCAATCCCCATGGTTCCTAGGGCTTCCAAGGGAAAGCTTAACTTGGGGCTTCTTCAAAATCTCATGGAAGACTCTTTTTCCATATAATCCCATGCATCATACTACGATAACAACACAACTATCAGTATATAAGTAAATATAACAATATACTAGTTACCTTACCTTGTTGTGCCAAGCACATTGGCCTATAACTAAACACATCCATGCCATCCCTCAAGGGACTCCAATTCCCTTGACGAATCCAATGATAACTGGAAACTAGATAATATACTTGTCAAATTCATATTCATAAATATAGCACATATCCACATAATTTCAGATGAAATCAAAGTTAAGAAGACTTCATGTATTCATGTAAAGCACCCATTCATTTAGAAATACGGTATCTAAACATAGTCAAAGGAATTCTCACCCAATTATTTTCTTTTATGTTTTACCTTGTTGAAATTGAGTTTTATTATCTATTATCACATCATGCATTTGTTATTTATATAAACAAATCTACTATTACCTTGTCATGTTAAGACCAAGCATGTTTCCCTGCAACTATTCACACATGTTAGCGACATGTTCCAAAAATCAAGACATTATATTTATTAATTGAAATCCACCTTTACCAATATTAACAACCATGTCATAATAAACCATCAAGTCACAATCATTAGCTACTAAAGTGCATAACAGTTGTCTCAACACATATAGTGTCAGTTCAACCATCTTAAAGCAAGATCATTCCTTCAAGTAATATTATAGACACATACTCTTATCATGCAATTAATAAAACATTCAAACAACCTATAAACATACCATGTTATATAAACCAAATAAATTACATAATCAACTCATACCTCAATGTACCTTAGGGGAGGCTAACACATCTGCATAGTCAGTCTAGATTATAATGACACAATATCACTAGCATATATACTCATACCTGAATATCACAACCATCTACACAGTCCAATCCATATTATCATGATAAATATAACCTAAAGATATTAATTTAAATGACCATAATCATCATGCATATAACCACAATGCATATAACAATTATGACTATTTGAAGCATGTGCATATGACTTCACTGATCAACTAGCATTTATCATACATGTAACCAAAACAAAAAGAGAATTTCATGCATGTATATAACCCTAATGCATATAAAAATCCATTAACTAACATACTTGCATACTCAACATACAAACTTGTATTATTATCTTATCTTACCTCAAGTTCCATTGTTGCAACCTCGCTCTAATGATCTGCTTCTCCTGCTCTATCTCAGCCAACATATCAACATCATAACATACCAACAACATCATGATGACACAAACTATATAATGACCACCATGATGCATGCATGACCTACCATGAATGTATAACAACATATAGAGACTGACTTGCATAAAAAAATCATATACAACTAGCATGAATCCATGACAAACACATCCCAACATCAACATCATCAACTTCTACATGATAACCCAACTGTAACAATGAACATCACCATGCATACATAACAAGAACATATACAACCAGCTACATGCATGCATGAAAACCATGTTCCGCCCATCCATTCCAAGGGTTGAACCATGCTCTGATACCACTTTTTGATATCAAATATCACACAAAGAGAACAAAAACTAGACACCACCCAAAGAGAATGAAACCCTCTCTGATACCACCCGATAACACCCTCCTCCCACATTTACCCAATCTAACCCATCGACTAGCGTAAATATGAGACAATAGACTATTATGATGTGGTTCAAATCCCCATGTATGCTTAAGGAAGTGGAACAGACAAAACAAAACCATTCTAACCTTCCTTAGGAGCTACAAACCCTTTAGGAGGAAACCAACCCGTCCAGGTACTTAACCCCTGAGAAAACTTGTCATTTTGCTGATTTGGAATTTCAGCCACTACCATAAAAATCCATTCATATGACTGAGACCTTCTAGTCACTCCCACAATAAGGCATGCCAATGAATGTGTACCTTTTCAGGTAGTTCTGATCCAAAAAACCCAGATTTTGAGCCACTTTTTCAGGGCTATGTCTCAGGCCTCTGCCCAGAACTTCATGAAACTTACAAAAATGAATAATAACAATGGAATAAGGCTAATAATTCAATCATTGGTACAAGCACTTGATCTAACCCCTACTAGCCATGACAAGAATTTCCTAAAACATGTCACAAATATGTAATCTGCAGGTCATAACAACATATATGAGCATAGGGTTCTTATACTTATATGATATTTGTAAAGAAGCAGATTCCTTATCACAATATTTGCATTATCATCTATTTGATTATAATATATATTCATTTTTTATTCATTTTCTAATCAAAACATGATATTATCCATACATCAAGTCTGACATAAAACATACTCCTAACCAACATATAACCAACAGAAATAACAAGGACATAAAAACCATAAAAACCAGATATGAGCAAGTACATTTACACACAAAATACCAAAGGAGAAGGAACTTGTATTAATGAATGAATATGCCAACCAAGTAAGGGACTTCCGCGAACCACCCGACCATAGGTTGGTCTAAACCAAATATTTCTTTCAGCCAATCACCCCTATGCCATATTCCAAGCATGAATGTGGGACTCACGAAAAAACCAATATAGGTTTCATTAGGCTTTACCACAATCCACCAAGGGATTCCTAGGCCCAAACAATAAACATGAAATACCAAGCTTTACTACAATCCCACCATATACCAATTTAGGGATCAGTAGGCCTACACAACCATGGATGCCCCTGGATCTCTCCACCTACATTGTGAGGAATTGTTCTGGCTCCAGTATCTAGGCTTTATCGTATAACCCGCCACTCACTGGTTTAGAATCCCTAAGCCTAATCAAGACTCCACTCTCTAGGCTTTACCATATACCTTGTCTTTCATCGATCGAGGATTCCTAGGCCTAATATAGTGAATACAACTCTAGGATTTACCATATATCCCACCATTCACCTATTGAGGATTCTTAAACCCAACGAGGTACACAAAATCAAGCTTTACTGCAATCCCACCATATACTGGTCTAGGGATTCATAGGCCTTGTGTTATTCTTTAGATACCACCCGACTCCATTTCAAAACCATCTGGCAATCCATCTTAACCCATCACACCATGGCTATCACACCCATCACACCATGGCTATCTGGAAATGGCAAGGCAAGGCTGAAAATCAATGTCACACATGTAAATACCCATGCCAATGAAAAAAATAGAGCAAAATAGACACATGCATGCACCATGCATGCCAAATATCATTAGGAAATCACACATTCAATTCGATACTTGAAAGTAATCCCACTATAGTCACTTGATCCTACTCTTCCTTTCTTGATCTTTTCTTCCCTTGACCTCTTTGTCCTTCCTTTGATCTCCTTGATCTAATGTTACATTTCTCCAATAATACTCTAAACGTATGAGAGAGAGAATGGAGAGAGAGCTCCACCCAAAAAATGTTAAAGGTATAAGTGACAAATGCTATGAACTAGTCCTGAAAAGCCTTTTTATCAATAAGACCTTTAATTTCTTCATTTTCCATTATTTACCTTCATTTTCCTCCTCGCATGCAACTTGTGACCTTTCACCTTCCTTTCCTCCTCATTTCCATTATTTTCATACATAAAATTCTAGTTAACACCTATTTCCTTTCCAAAGTCTTTTCCATTTCCTTTGCCAATTTCCTTTAGCCATAATAAATCGAAATGAACACCGGTGCTAGGATGTTTTTCCCAACATTCAACTTGGAATACATATCCCATGACTATGGTCTTATTTTGAATTTATTAACTTTATTACATGGATTTTTAACCAGGGTTATTACACATTGGAAGAAAGATGTTGCAAAGGCCAAAATAATTATTGTGGAAGGTGTGAGAGACCATGTGGTCTCAAATCTCCATGGAAAAGAGACACCATTTTCTATGTGGAAGGCATTGACTAATCGATTTGAAAATAGTAGTGACCATATAAAATTGGCTCTAAAAGATAAAATTTGAAACATCAAGATACAGAAAAATGACATTCTACATTATCTATCCTTCTTTACATAAGTTCGAGATGAGCTTGGAGTGGTTGGGGTGAATGTAGCAGAAGATGATCTGGTGAGCCTAACTCTTATAGGCCTTCCAAAATCCTGGAACAACTACCAGGACTTTGTGAATGGAAAGGAGAAATTAACGAATTGGGAAAGTTTGTGATCTCATTTGGTTTAAAAAGAGTTTAGGCCCAGAAATAACATATATGGAACATCATCTAAAGTTGAAGATGAACATAATTTTGCATTGGTTGGAAAGAGGAAGAAGGGAAAAGGAAATAAGACCAATAAAAAACTTGGATCTATCTAAAATAATGGCACGAAGAAATACTTGGGCAGGATAAAATGCCTCCACTATCATGAATTTTGGAATTATGCAACAAAATGTTCAGACATGAAGTCTAACAAGATGCCTTAAACAGGAGCACTAGGTGAAGCACTAGATTCACAATTCAAATTAGACTTCACCCTAATAGCATGTATGACTACAACTATTATGGGGAGTGTATGGTACCTTGATTATGGTGCCTATTTCCATATGATAGGATGCAAGGATTTTTTAAATAGCTTGGAGGAGAAGGATCTCCATATGCATATAGAATTATAGGATGATGGGAGGTACAATGCTACAAGAATTCATATTTTCACTTTTGAGAGGGATAGAGCCTCTCCACTTCGCCTCAAATATGTTATGTTTGTACCTGGGCTTAAGAAGAACCTAATATGTGTAGAAATATTAGAGGATCATGGTTATGATGTTATTTTCAGTAAAGGGAAAGCCTTTTTGAGACTCATATATATCGATAAAGTGGAGAAAATTGGATTTCGAGTCAAGAGCCTATATAAACTTGAGGTAGGAGATTGTGTTGCATTGAAAAACAAGGCAGAGCAAGTGAAAAATCGAGATGTTGGAGAACTATGGCATGTGATATTGAGTCATATACACCATGGTGTCTTAAAAATCATGCAGAAAGTTACCACTGGTCTCCCTAAAGGTTCCCTTGACCAACAAGATGTCTGCAAGGGATGCACACATTGGAGAAATATGTCAAATCCACTTTCCATGTCTAAGATTATAGAGTAGATGCAATCTTGGAGTGAGTCCACTCTGATGTTTGTGGACCCTTTTCTATAGCCTCCACAGGAAAACATAAGTACTACGTAATTTTTACTAATCATTTTATTCTAGGAAATGTTGGATATTATTCATGCAGAAGAAACATGTTTTTTTCTCAAAAATTGTTGAATCCAAGGAATTGGTTGAGAAGGATACTAGGAGGAAAGTGAAGTCTCTCAAAAATGACAATGGAGGTGAATTTGTTTTTCATGCCTTAAATTATTTCTATGCGAAAGAAGGTATTTGAGGAGAGATTACAACACACCATAACCCACATCAAAATGGCATAGCTGAGAGGAAGAACAAGAAAGTAGTGGGAGTATAATGGGCCATGTTGTACAATCAGGGTCTGCCATTACATATATGGATAGAAGCATGCAACTCCATAGTGTACTTGCAGAATCGAAGTCCTCATAGAATACTTGCCATGATCACACCAAAGGAATATTTATCTAGGATAAAGCTTGATGTGTCTCATTTCAGAATTTTTAGAGCTTCCATTTATCGTCATGTTTCCAAAGATTCAAGGAAGAAACTTGGGCCTATAACAGAGTTGGGAGTTTTCGTAGGATACACCAAAACTCCACACAATTACCGGGTGTATCTAACTTCATTGAGGATGCTAGTTGTGAGGAGTGATGTTAATTTTTATGAGGAAAAGGCTATGAGATAATCTCTGGAATGAGAGCTAAGTATCTCACCAAAGGAGGAGCCTCGAGATGAGCTTCAAGAGGTTTTGGAGAAGGAATAGACAAAGGGGAAGATAGGAGGTATAGTGGAGGCACCCACTCAACCAGAAACTTCCAAAGAGGGGAGAAAGAGAACCATATAAGATGATAAATTACTGCAGGATGCAAGGGAGAATGTGGTATCCTCCACATCATATTTCATCTAGAGGAGGTCACCTCATAGGTACACTGGTTACATGGCTCTCATGACAGAGTTGATTGATGTAGAACCATAGTCATTTGAGGAAGTATTTTATCAACTTGTTTGGGTTGATGCCATGGTGGAAGAATACAAATCCATCATGAATAACAATGTATGGGAGGTGGTGCTGAGACCATAAGGGAAATCAGTGGTTAGTTCCAGATGGATATACAAAGTGAAGAATGGAGTGGATGGGAGCATCAAGAAGTACAAGGCCGTATTAGTGGCCAAAGGATTTTCTTAGACAGAGGGAGTGGAATATGAGGAAAATTTTGCACCAGTTGTAAGGTATTCCTCAATTATATCCATTCTAGCATTGGTTGTGCAGTTGGGGTGGAAAATCCACCAGATGGATTTGAAGACCGCCTTTCTCAGCATTGTTGTTGAGGAGAAAATTTGCATAGATAAGCCTTAAGGATTTGAGACATATGATCGAGAGTCACAGGTGTGCAAACCCAAGAGAGAATTGCATGGTCTCAAATAGGAGGCTTGACCATGGTACACTCGGATAGACAGTTATCTCATTGGATTGGGATTCACCAAAAGTGAAGCATTTGCAAACCTCTATCACATTGTGGTAAATGTTAAGTTGCTTATTATTTTTATGTATGTCAATGATTTAATATTGACATATGATGAGAAACTGATCCACTCTTACAAAGAGGATCTTACAAAGTAATTTGAGATGAAATACATGGGATTCATGCACTACTTCATCAGGCTGGAAGTACAGAAAGGTGATGGTGAATTTTTTATGTCTCAATGCAAGTATGATACCGAGATACTTCAAAGATTTCACATGGAGAATTTTAATCCCATGGAGACACCTCTAGCTACAAACTAGAGGAAGGAGTATGCTTTTTTAGGTGAGGGAGTTGATGCTACCATTTACATGCATCTTGTGGGTTCACTAATGTATCTTGTGAACACAAAACCCGAAATGTGTTGTGTAGTAAACAATATTAGCCAAGTTATGGTGATGCCTACCAAATTATATTGGAAGGAAACAAAGCATGTGTTATGTTACCTCATAAGCACTACCCAGTATGGGTTATGGTACATATAGATAGAGGGAGTGAAGCTTCAAGACATCACCAATGCATATTGGGAAGGGAGTCCATTTGACTAGAAAAGTACACCAGGTGCTATCTTTACAGTTGAGCCCACAACTATTTCTTGGTACGGCTAGAAGCGGAGGTCTATGGTGCTTAAATAATCAAATGATGAATATGTGGCTGCACGTCAAGAAACATGTGAATTGATCTGGATGAGGAAAATAATTTTGGGACTATTCAATTAGGAGATGGATCTGATAGTGATATATTGTGATAATCAGAGTTGCATTAAGATATTTGAGAATCTGGTATTTCATGAAAGGTTGAAGCACATTGATATTTGGTATCATCATTTGTGTAGATGAGAATTATGTTGCTATAGTACATTCCAACTAAGGAGAAAGATGTTGATATCTTGACAAAGGCATTATCAAGAGGTAAATTTGAATTCCACGGGTGCAGGATAGGGGTTTGTTGTAGAAAAACAATAACCCCCCATTTTTAGTTAATTCCTAATAAATAATGGGGACCCTTTATCTTTTATACTTATTGCTTCAAATAAAATTATTTGTTTTAGTAATAAGGGACAATATATACAAAATCCATCATAAGCACTTTCGAAAAAAAACCTTTATTTAATCTAAAGTCCTTCCCTTTATCATAACTCATCTTATCAAAGTCTTATTTTGAAAAGTTATGAAATAACGATGTTCATATGTGCCCACCCTTGAGGTTTTCATTTTATATGAGACTTTTTGTTATTGACTCTTCCCATATCATAAGTTATTATTAATAGGAGTTATGAAATGAAATATTCCCAATGTCTGACCTCCTGATACCATTTGTTAATATTTTTAAAAAAAATTGCTTTAGAGTGCATAACATATGAAGTAATTTCCTAACCCTTATGGAATTCCGAGAGTTTTGTATTAAAATATTCATATCTGGACCTATTATATCAGAATTCCATACTTATTACATCCCCGAAAACCAAATCCTCCAAAATTCTTTAAAGTATTTGAGATACCTTTATCGGATCGCCTTCATCAAAACCTCTATTAAAATAAAGTTACGATAAATGATATCTCTGAAGGATGATTATTAATATAATATTCGATTTCGTGAAATATTTTATCAGGGTTTAATATTGCAAATCTTATGAAATCAAGGACTCCCAATAAGTATTTCTTGGGTTCATCGAGGCTCTTATTTTGAGATCAAAAGCTTTTCATATCGAAGGATTGGTACATCAGAACTCTATTATAAACCAATCCCCTAAATCATACCACCGGTAATATGACATGGCTTTCTTTCACATGGCTTCCCGTTAAGTGTATTTAGTAGATTTAAATGGTTTTCAATGAGTCTTAAAAATATAAAACTTTCCATTTAATTCACTTCTATATTTTAAATATTCATTCAAAAGGGGGATTTATTATGGTGAAGTGTATTATTCATTAGCACATAGTTCTATCTTAGTGAGTATTTCATTTAATCTCAAGTTTCTTCATTACTTGCATGCTCTGATTCTTGACACCATGAAGAAATGATGGACAAAGGGAAAACTAAGAAAAAGGCTTCATCATAGCAACAATATTTTGCTTTTATAGAATGTATTGACGAGAAGTTCCTGAAGGGGGATTATTTTCTAATACAGTTTGCACTAATGATGTTGGGATTTTCTCCTAGGAAGAAATTTACAATTATTTTGAGGATGAAAAAGCTAGAATTAGTTAGATAACAGTAACAACCAATGATAGTGTCACAATTTCAGAAACCATAGCCAGTGATGTTTCTAATTATTTTCTGCATAGAATAGCAACTAGGTCTCACCTTCTTCCTTACAAAAATATGGTTTGATGGGTTTTGTAGAATTTAGATATTTCTGATAGGCTAATTCACACAAGAAGAAGCACATTCATCGATTCTTTTGCAAGCAAGGAGTTACGGAGCATGTGCCAACTTCCTAGTCCACAATACAAATATGATAAAGAAAATATATAGTCTTTTATAAAATAGCATGGACACTAGTTAGATAAAATTAGACAATGGAGAAAATATTATAATAAACATAAAGCAGAAGAAAGTGGTAAGTTATTTATTGACTCTCTATTCAGTCCATATTCCCAAATTTTTGCTATGATGTGTAGGGTGCATTCAACGTAATGTGTCAAAATTTCTTGATGACTGGGTACCTATGGGAGATCGAGCCTCAGATAGATTTATATTTGAATGGGATACTATTCTTTTTGATAATATTGTTACTCATATTTTATCCTTTAGGAATGGACGCAGTATCTTTGAAAATAAAATTCCCCCCTTCTATATGTTTGCCTATATCATGGACGCTTTGTATTTTTCAATGGATTTTTCTTCTATGGGATGGAAATGGACACTCCAAGATCCAAAATCGATCATGTTTATCATGATATCTTATGGGAGTCAAAGTATCAATAATTTTTTTATCAAATATGCCATAGAGTTATATTTCCAATTTATCGAGTAAATTTTGGTGTTAGAATACCTCGTATGTATCCGAAGGTTGAATATGATCTTAAACAAATTGGAAATAGGTTCTATGAGGAATCCTTTACATATCAAGGTTTATGGAATTTTACCTAACCCTCGTTTTTTTCCATTATTCATTCTAGATAAACTTTTGAGTAGAGAAATTTCCTATCAAATTGTTGGATATGGTATTTCTAAAGTGCTGAAAAAATCAAACAAAAGGACATGGCCAACCTTTCCAACTAAATTTGGTATGTTCACCTTGGCTAACTATAAGTGTTAGCACTGGAAAATCATACAGTAGAAGATGACATTAATTAATGTCAGGCCAAAGGATTTATAGGGCTCGAAGACATTATAGAATCTAGAAAGTATTTAAAAATATCTAAGGTCTGAGGAAAATCAAATTTGAACTAGTCCTAAATGCTATTTTCTCGCATAATCCTTCATGAAGGGTGCCTTCTACGTGCCTTTTTGCCTAATATGCGCCTGAGAGTGGCGAAATGTCACTATCCGAGACCACACAAAGTAAAGGATAAATGATGCCTTACATGAAGCTGCCTAAGGACAACCACCAACGCCTCCTTAAACACTATGTGAGCACACAATGGAATATTTGGAGCACACAAAGGAATCATACCCCTCTCTTGGATCACCATCCTCCATGTTATCACCAAAATCGTACCTGATTGGTTGCTGATCAGACAACTTCAGTGTAACTATTTCAAACCAATATTTTGACTGAGGCTCAGCCTCCTCAGCCTCAGAGGGCTCTCTCAAAGATTAATGATATGGAATAATGATATAGATAGATGGCTAACTCTATGTGTCTTGATTTTTTATACTTATAGGTTGAAAATATGGAGGCTTTCTACCATTGGTCTATGTGGTCAGTGACAATGATAAAGATAACAATAAATCTTCTTATAGAAACTGAGGCTTGTATATACTTCAATGAAAGAGTAACACATTCAGAAAAATCCCAATAACTTGAGGTTCAAAGGAAGTCAGAGCATGTGATACATGAATTCTGAGTAATGATACATCAAGGTATTGAAAGGAAAGTATTAAAAGAGATTCGTCAAATCTCAACACTTAAAGGAAGTCAGAGCATGAATAACCATGAATTCTGAGTAATAAGCATTAAAACATTGAAGAAAACCTTTCAAAGATAGGACCCAAAAACTCATTTGACCATAGTTCAACACTTAAAGGAAGTTAGAGCGTGATAAACCATGAATTCTGAGTAATAATTATTAGAAATTTGAAAGGAAAACATTTCAAAGATAAGATATAAACTCATTGAAATACACTAAGAATCTCAGGTCCAGAAAAGTTAAATTGCTTATGTATATATCAGTCCATCCAGAGCTTTACAAAAGTAGTATTTTTTATAAAATTTTCCAACCCTTCATACATTGAAGTACTCACTAGTTATAGGCGTCTAGCCTTTACATCCAGTCTGCCAATTGGCTAGACCATTAAACTCTATTACTGACACCAAATCTAACCACTAACTATATTTTTAAAACTAGAATTGACACCTTTCGAATTAGGAGTTAGATTCCTACTATGACTCAAACACCTTCTTATTACATTTAATCTAAAGATGATCCAAATATTCCTCAAAAGGGATCATGTCTTTCAACCATGCTAGCCATAAACAAGACATTAAAACTCTAACTATCTTCGTGAGTCTGCTCTACCTACCATTTAGGAGTTGTCAGTTTGATGATTTGGCAATATAGTGAATTGATATCTTCAAAATGTATCCTTACTTAGAAAACCACTGATCTAATACTCTTTGAAATTTCCCTGATACTCTTTGTCCTTCTCATGGGGAGCAGCTTTAAATATCTATTTACCTTTCTTCTTTTTCCAAAATTAGCCACCAAACTTAACCTTGCTGTCAAGACAGAGTCTTAGAGCTACTTTCGTAGCTAGTTTCGTAGCACAAGATAAAAGATGATAAGTGGTGATCCTCTGCCATTTTTGATAATTGGATGATATTAAGTGATCAAAAAAATTCAAACATATACCTCAAAACTCTTCATCTCCATCGGTTTAAGTAACTTAAGTCCAAAAAGAATTCTTTAGAAATTCCGCAGCAGAAAATGTGTTTCAAGCTTGGCATACACTGCGGAATTACCTAACTTATCAAAGGCTTGAAAAAAGTTAGGTTTTGAGGCTGAAAGGATCCATGAATATACCTGCATGTAAAGTATGATTAATATAAGACAAAAAAAGATCTATAATCCATTGTCACCTTCTTATTTACCAGCAGTTTCTTAATGAGTAGTTTTCATAGTTTTCTCCATAGTTCATCTTTCCAAATCTTTCTTGATTGATTTTGTCTTCATCATTTCCATATTTTATTTCAACTCTTCGACTTGTCTTTGAAGGCTTTTTCTCTCTACCTGTAACCATAAATTTCTCTTCCTTGTGTGTGTTATCATGATGTGTAAAGGATGTGATTTCTTCAACTATTGTTTGGCTTTTCCAATAGACTTTTCAAAATGAGTGACCTGGTCATTCACTTTCTTTTCAATTTCATCTATCATTTGTCTATCTTTCTTGTATCTTTCTAGCTCTATCTTTGTTTCAATTAATTCTTCCCTTTATGCTCTTAAATGTCCTTTAAAAATATCCTTTCTAGTTTTCTCTATGACTTTCTCCTTTTCCTTTCTCTGTTCAACTGTTTCTTCCTTGTCTTTGCTATGTCTCTTTATAGAGTTTGCTTCAGATTTCTTTTGAAACGTTCTTTTATATTGATCCTTCTTTTCTTTGGTAAGCTCTGTCTTAATAGGAGATATGAATATAACTTCTTGTATTGCTACCCTTTTTCCTTTATCTTCTTCCTTTTTCCCCTTTTCCTTTTTCCTTTTTTCTTTATCTTCCTGCTGCTTATTTCTGATAGTCACATTTGCAAAAAACAGGGTTCTAGTAAAAGGCTTTCTAGGTTTTAAAAGAAAACCTGAATATTCTAGAGAAAAATCAAATTTCTTGGCTATAAGTCCCTTTGTTCTGACTCTGGATCCCTCTATCTCAACTGCTTTCACTACAGGAGTTTCTGCAATGTCTATAGCTTGTGGAATGTCTTCAAGTCTACCTTTACCTCCAACAATTTCCTTAGTGTTTCTTTTAGACCTTTTTTTTGTAGGTTTGATCTTGCTATCCATGACATGTTTGTTAACTTGCTTGCTAGTTTTTGAAGGTGATGTTGTCTCTTGAATGAATTCATCTTCTTCTTCCATATCTTTAGTCATAGATTTTATACCTTCTTGTTGATTCCTTTCTAACTTTGCAGTGGTACTTAGCTCTTGCCTAGAAGAAGAAGTTTTTAGTTTAGGGGCTTTCCTTGGAGACAAAACATCCATTTCATACCCATTCATGAACAAGAAATATGCCCAGTCTCTGTTTAATTTACTTAATTCCTCCAACACTAGTAATTTCATCAACCCATGATGAAAAATAGAAGTTTCACTTCTTTCAGGTCTTCCTTGCACTTTTTCTGCCATTTTTCCAAGACTTCTAAAATGGTAAAAAGGAATATCTATCAACTTCTTCCCTGTAAAATGAAGCAATAGTTTGAAGTGATGCATGTAGATTGTTTGGAATCTACCTTCGCATGTAAATTATTTATGTATGACTGTCAATAATTTTGAATAATTATCTTTAAGGCAAGTTATGAGAATCCCTTCAGTCATTTTTATCCCTACACGTTTAGATTTTAGATAATCATCACAAATTTTTAAGTTAAAATTGGTAGCTTTAAACCATTCTTCTCTGGTTCTCGGGATTCCTGTTGCTTTAGAAATGTTGTTAGGTGAAATTGGAACATGAAGACAACCAACCTTTTTATATGTGCCTTTGAAATTGATCACGAAATCTTGTGAGACCTGTTTATGATGACCTTGCAACCTTTGACAGAACTGAATGCAACCCACTCTTGTAAAAAGCTCAACAAAATATAGTTCTTCCATGATTAAACTTGGACTTTTAGGTTCATTCCTGAATGGTAAAACTCCTTTATTAACTTTCTTAGGTGTAGCCATCTCTTTCTTCTTCTGCAGCAGTGGCCTTCTTTATATTTTTACACCTGTTCAACAAAATCCTTTGATGACAATGAGCTATTATGGTAGAAGAAGGCTGGCATGACAAGGGATTTCTACGGGAGATGTAAATGACAACAAGGTGTTTTGGTAGTAGATTGCAAAAACGAGAAAAAAAGTATGAGAAATGAGGGATATCTTTGAAAAGGAAAATGAGATGGATTTCAAATGGTGGTTGATGCTAAAACATGCCTAACTCTCGAATGATAACCTACTTTGATAGCACAACCTCGAAACCTTCATAGGTTAACCACTCATCATAATGCAGAAAACCGTTATAGAATGAGACAACTTTCATAGTACATTTATTTTGATAAGTATTAGTTTTGCTACGGAATTACTAGGTGTTTCCGCAGCAAAATCTGTTAATTTTGTATTAAAATCGTTGCGGAATCAAATAATTTCTGACAGATGGCTAGATTTAAGACTTTAAGTCACTTTAAAGTATCTACCCAAGATCTACTCTTTTGATATGACTTGATATCATCTCTAACAACTTAAAACAAAACTTAAAACCTATGTTTATCATCAAATTTATTATTTCATGATGTTGTGCAACCTAGCTAACCTAAAGACAAACTTGACACATTTCAAGTAAAATTTTGAAAAAAAAATTTGAGTGATAATAGTGGCTCCACTTGGGATAGTGTGCCCCTATGGTGCACTAAGAACCAGTAGCTCCAGTGCTGTTATCCATCCTTTAGAATAACACTCTGAAATTTTTCCAGGCTTCTCCTCAAGCTCTAATTGCCTTCACCTCGGGCTCAAGCTTGATGGTCATTGCAGAAGAACCAACTTCATACCTATTGAAAATATGCCCATTCACTTTTGATCTTATTCACACGCTCCTACCTACCCTATCAACTGCAACTCTCCACTTTAAATCAATCAACATGAAACTTCCAATGAAGCCAATCATTTATCTTATCTGACATTTGGATCTCTTGATTGCACTTGAACCCAAAGTAGACGTGATACTATGATGACCAAGGTAACTTAGAATGTATCTAATCTTCATAATGAAAATGAAAGTAGAAAACTGGACTACAAAAATCTTCCATGTATTTAACTATAGGGTCAAAGAAGACATCATCTTTTTTATGATACTCATAACATTCTGTAATTTTTGACAACTCATATATGCTTTGCTCAGCCACACAAGATTTCATTTGTATGCTATCCAACTGCTGTTCCAACTGATTCTCAAAAACAGTGTATTCATCCTCATTAATATGATCATTATTTGATGAAAGCTAATATAAGGAAAGACATGCAAAATCAACCCTTTCCTTACCCTGATGGTTATAGAAACTAGCTTCTAGTATTTCCTCTTGTTGTCACAATAATTCACATACTCCTAATGATCAAAGGACTGACAAGTTTGCTGCAAAATTTCATCAAACTCAGAGGATGTATCATAATTTTCATAAATAAACTCCTGATGGGTTTAATTTTCATCTAATAAAGAGGCTGTCCTTTATTCTTGGTGATGAAAGGTATTGCCATGAAGGGCCTCTAAAATTTCTTCATCCATGAACTCATCATCTTCATAAAAATTCTCTAAATATTCAATAAAACTCAGAGAGTGTTTACAACAGTCTTTGACCAAAAAAAAAAAAGGGATGGCAGTATTTATACATCTCAAAAAATGCAACATGGAAATCATCAAGAGAATATAATGAACCATTTGGCAAGCTTTCATACCAAAACCATGCTTTTCCTTCCAAAGTAGCCATAAATATCTTCATGAGACAATATTCTGGGAACTAAACCTTAAGACTGTGTACATGCATATGGAATCTAACCAAATTAAGAGCATCATTGTCTTTCCTTTCATCTTAAAATATTGGAAGATCATCTAACCATTCAACCTTTGGCATAGGATTCGGAAAACTAGGGATGTGAGACCTATTCATAGGAGCATACCTGACATTTTTTCTTGCAATGGAATTCATTCTGAAACTTCATCAAGCTATTGATATTCAAGCAGTGGAGTCACCTTCCAATTGATTATTTGATGTGTGGAGTCACCAGAGTAGAAATGAAACCAATATGTGCCTAAGGATCTGCTGCTCTCAGACCTTAGAACTGAAAATTTGTTGTTCTTCCCAGGGAAAATTTACACCTTCGGTCCCCGACAACGGTGCCAAAATTTTATCACCAAAATCGTACCTGATTGGCTGCTAATCAGAAAACTTCAGTGTAACTATTTCAATCCAATCTTTTGACTGAGGCTTAGCCTCCTTAGCCTGAGAGGGCTCTCTCAAGGATTAATGATATGGAATAATGATATAGATAGATGGCTAACTCTATGTGTCTTGATTTTTTATATTTACAGGTTGAAAAGATGCAGGCTTGCTACCATTGGGCTATGGAGTGAGTGAAAGGGATAAAGATAACAATATTTCTTCCTATAGAAACTGAGGCTTATATATACTTCAATGAAAGAGTAACACATTCACGAAAATCCCAATAAATTGAGGTTAAAAGGAAGTCAAAGCATGTGATACATGAATTCTTAGTAATGATACATCAAGGTATTGAAAGGAAAGTATTAAAATAGATTCATCAAAGCTCAACACTTAAAGGAAGTTAGATCATGAGTAACCATGAATTTTGAGTAATAATCATTAAAACATTGAAGAAAACCTGTCAAAGATAGGACCCAAAAACTCATTTGACCATAGTTCAACACTTAAAGGAAGCCACAACATGATAAACCATGAATCCTGAGTAATAATTATTTAAACTATGAAAGGAAAACATTTCAAAGATAAGATATAAACTCATTAAGATACACTAATAATCTCAGGTCCATAAAAGTTAAATTGCTTCTGTATATATCAGTCCATCCAGAGCTTTACAAAAGTATTATTTTTGATAACATTTTCCAACCCTTCATACATCGAAGTACTCACTAATTATAGGCATCTAGCCTTTACATCCAGTCTGCCAAGTGGCTAGACCATTAAACTCTATTACTGACACCACATATAACCACTAACTATATTTTTAAAACTAGAATAGACACCTTTCGAATTAGGAGTTGTAGTCCTACTATGACTCAAACACCTTCTTATTACATTTAATCTAAAGATGATCCAAATATTCCTCGAAAGGGATCATTTTTTTCAACCATGCTAGCCATAAACAAGACATTAAAACTCTAATTGTCTTCGTGAAGCTGCTCTGCCTACCATTTAGGAGTTGTCAGTTTGATGATATGGCAATACAGTGAACTGATATCTTCAAACTGTATCCTTACTTAGAAAACCACTGATCTGATACTCTTTGAAATTTCCCTGATACTCTTTGTCCTTCTCATGGAGAGCAGCTTTAAATATCTATTTACCTTTCTTCTTTTTCCAAAATTAGCCACCAAAATTAACCTTGCTGTCAAGACAGAGTCTTAGAGCTAGTTTCGTAGCACAAGCTAAAAGATGATAAGTGGTGATCCTCTACCATTTTTTATCATTGGATGATATTAAGTGATCAAAAAAATTCAAACATATCCCTAAAAACTCTTCATCTCCATCGGTTTAAGTAACTTAAGTCCAAAAAAAATTCTTTAGAAATTCTGCAGCAGAAAATGTGTTTCAAGCTTGGAAGACGCTGTAGAATTACCTAACTTATCAGAGGCTTGGAAAAACTTAGGTTTTGATGCTAAAAGGATCCATGAATATACTTGCATGTAAAGTATGATTAATATAAGACAAAAAATATCTATAATCCATTGTCACCTTCTTATTTACCAGCAGTTTCTTCATGAGTAGTTTTCATAGTTTTCTCCATAGTTCCTCTTTCCAAATCTTTCATGACTGATTCTATCTTCATCATTTCCATATTTTATTTCAACTCTTCGACTTTTCTTTGAAGACTTATCCTCTCTACCTGTAACCATAAATTTCTCTTCCTTGTGTTTGTTATCATAATTCGCAAAGGTTGTGATTTCTTCAAAAAAAAATTGGATTTTCCAATAGACTTTTCAAAATGAGTGACCTGTTCATTCACTTTATTTCCAACTTCATCTATCATTTGTCTATATTTCTTGTATCTTTCCAGCTCTCTCTTTGTTTCAATTAATTCTTCCCTTACTGCTCTTAACTGCCCTTCAAAAATCTCCATTTCAATTTTCTCTATGATTTTCTCCTTTCCCTTTCTCTCTTCGATTGTTTCTTCCTTGTCTTTGCTCTGTCTCTTTATAGAATATGCTTCATATTTATTTTGAAACTTTATTTTAGATTGATCCTTATTTTCTTTGGCAAGCTCTCTCTCAATAGGAGATATGACTATAACTTCTTGTACTTCTGTTGTTTTTCCTTTATCTTCCTCCTTTTTCCCCTTTTCCTTTTCCCTTTTCTCTTTATCTTCTTGTTGCTTATTTCTGACAGTGACAGTTGCAGAAAACTGGGATCTAGTAAAAGGATTTCTAGGTTTTAAAAGAAAACCTAAATCTTCTGGAGAAAAATCCAATTTCTTGGCTATAAGTCCCTTTCTTCTGAATCTGGATCCCTCTATCTGAGCTGCTTTCACTACAGGAGTTTCTGCAATGTCTATAGCTTGTATAATGTCTTCAAGTCTGCCTTTACCTCCAACAATTTCCTTAGTGTTTCTTTTAGACCTTTTTGTTGCAGGTTTGATCTTGCTATCCATGACATGTTGTTTAACTTGCTTGATAGTTGTTGAAGGTGATGTTGTCTCTTGAATGAATTCATCTTCTTCTTCCATATCTTTAGCCGTAGATTTTAGACCTTCTTGTTGATTCCTTTCAAGCTCAGCAGTGGTACTCAACTCTTACCTAGAATAAGAAGTTTTGAGTTTAGAGGCTTTCCTTGGAGAAAAAATATCCATTTCATACCCATTCATGAACAAGAAATATGCCCAGTATCTATTTAATTTACTTAATTCCTCTAGCACTAGTAATTTCATCAACCCATGATGAAAAATGGAAGTTTCACTTATTTCAGGTATTCCTTGTAATTTCTCTGCCATTTTTCCAAGACTTCTAAAAAGTTAAAAAGGAATATCTATCAACTTCTTCCCTGTAAAATGAAGCAACAACTTGAAGTAATACATGTAGATTTTTTGGAATCTACCTTCACATGTAAAGTATTTCTGTATGACTGTCAATAATTTTGAATAATTATCTTTAAGGCAAGTTTTGGGAATCCCTTCAGTGACTTTTATCCCTACATGTTCAGGTTTTAGATAATCATCACAAATTTTCAAGTTAAACTTGGTAGCTTTAAACCATTATTCCCTAGTTCTCGGGATTCCTGTTGCTTTAGAATGTTGTTATGTGAAATTGGAAAATGAAGACAACCAACCTTTGTATATGTGCCTTTGAAATTGATCACGAAATCTTGTGAGACCTATTGATGATGACCTTGCAACCTTTGACAGAACTGAATGCAACCTGCTCTTGTAAAAAGATCAACAAAATATGGATCTTCCATGACTAAACTTGGACTTGTAGGTTCATACCTGAATGGTAAACCTCATTTATTAACTTTCTTAGGTGTAGCCATCTCTTTCTTGTTCTGCAGCAGTGGCCTTATTTATATTTTTACACCTGTTCAGCAAAATCCTTTGATGACAGTGAGCTGTTATGGTAGAAGAAGGCTGGCATGACAAGGGATTTCTATAGGAGATGTAAATGACAGTAAGATGTTTTGGTAGCAGATTGCAAAAGCGAGAAACAACGGATGAGAAATGAGGGATATCTTTGAAAAGGAAAATGAGATGGATTTAAAATGGTGGCTGATGCTAAAACATGTCTAACTATCGAATGATAACCCTACTCTGACAGCACAACCTCGAAACCTTCAGAGGTTAACCACTCATCATTATGCAGAAAACAGTTATACAATGAGACAGCTTTCATAGTACATTTATTTTGACAAGTGTCGGTTTTGCTACGGAATTACTAGGTGTTTTCATAGCCAAATCTGTTAGTTTTGTACTAAAATCACAGTGGAATTAGATAATTTCTGACAGATAGCCAGATTTAAGACTTTAAGTCACTTTAAAGTATCTACTCAAGATCTACTCTTTTGATATGACTTGATATCATCTCTAACAACTTAAAACAAAACTTAAAACCTATTTTTATCATAAAATTTATTATTTCATGATGTTGTGCAACCTAACTAACCTAAAGACCAACTTGACACATTTCAAGTAAAATTTTGAAGAAAAAAAAATTGAGTGATAACACTCCATGTACCAAGAGAGGGAAGGGAGGATTTGAAATCTCCTATATAATACCACCATGAGATGAAGAATGGGTGATCACATTGTTATGTTGGCCATAATTTCCCAAGCAATACTAGTAATGTGTGACCTAGAGCTGAAGATAGAGGGGACTCAATTGTTGGCCACCCAACAAGTTCAATCCACACAGTAGAGAGAGGGAGACTGCACCGAGGCAAGCTTGGGATAAGAAAATCCTTGCATCGAGACCTAGAACCATTGTCTAGGGTCCCTTTGGCAAGAGGGTAAATTTTCACTCTTCTTACTATCAACGCTCAATAAGAGGGGCCTAGTGCCACCATTCATATTATTGTTGTCGTTTCACTCTTTTCAGAGCTTCTGTTTATTTTTTTTAGTTTTAATTTAGTTTTAGTTAACATATGCATGCTTTTTCCTCTATATAGTATGCTTATTGATTCTAACTCGTTTCACTAACTTGCTTGACTCCACTTCTTTTCTTCTTGTTACCGTTAGCTTAACGGGATAAACCACACCCCTTAAGCTGGTGTGATTTCGTACATACGTGCACAAATCACACTACAAGAGGAGTGGAGACTCCACTAACGTTTTATTACCAATTTTATGTGGTTGTGCCTTCTTTTTGTAGAGACCTCTATTTGTGTTGTGGAGTGGAGCTGAATTTCCCCTAATTTCTCTTGCAGTGCCTAGTTCATCCCAAGTGACATACTGAAGCAGAACAACTTCTAAAAATTTTTCTTGTAGGAATTTACACGTGTTTTCTTCTCACAGAGGCGCAGGGCACGCATTCAGACCTGACTCGTGTACAGAGAGAGCACCTGTCTCAGTGTTTTGCGCGCAAATTACAGAATGATAAATTTCTCCCCAATTAATGTCTTTTCGTGCTTGTAAGGTGCTTTGCAGCCCCTAATACACCTTCCAGCACTGGTTGTGGTACCCCGCAGCTCGTTAAAGCTCACTTTTAGTTGCTTTTTGTAGGCTTAGTGTCAGTTTTACTTCAAGTTGATTTTTGCAAAGTTCACACATAGTTTAAGTAGGGGACAAAATAACTTACATTCCGAAAAAATTTATGTTTTGCAAATTTTGGAACTTACACACTAAGATAACTAGCCCAAGTAAGTGGCCCAAGACCACACATGCATAGCTATTTTTTCTTTTTCTAGTGTAAATTTTTTTAGTTTAGTTCAATTTTTGCACTAAGAATTTTGAGACTAGGATTGAATTGTTTATAGAAGAGCAAGTAATATCTGCTACCTTTGCACCCTCCAATGATCCTAGGTAAGAAAATGAATGCTCACTATTCACAATTCGCCATCTCCCTATAGTTGGTCACATAGATTAACTAGGAAAAATTGAAAGCAGCCCATTATCCACACATGTTTTTCATTTGAGCTAGGAACAATACAACATAGTTTAAATAGGGGATTTTGTAAAGGATCATCAATATCCACACATTCAAACTATGTGCTTCTCCACCTTGTGCTCACACACACTTACCCACTAAGCCAAGCAAGGACAGCTAAAACTAACTTAACCAAACTCACTAAATTCTCCCCACAGGGGCCACAAAATAATTTATAGCTTAATTTAGGATCAAGGAGGTAGGCATCCAATAAGTCACCTTGATCATAATTCATATTGAAACATAGAAGTTGTGTATTTAGGGAGCTTCAAATCCACCTATTAGCCCATGAAAAAGAAAACACGAGCACGAAAGAGACCCATTTCAGAGGGGATTAGGCTTAGACACAATGCATGCGGTATCAATTGGGGCTACCTGACCCAGCTGATACTCGATACTGTTAGCTTACTACCAAGAAGCCCAAGACTCGAACACTCACGTGGGATGGTGGTTCTTAGTGGACAAAAACTACGGCAGCCTTTTCCCTATAGGTGATGGTGCAGGCAAGCTCCAGACCCTCTACCCTTACCTTGGTGGATTCTCTTCGGCTGACTGGGGGAGTCGCAAGATCTTACGGGACATTGTGCCAGCACTCGCAAGAAACATTCTCAAGGCCCACTTACTTTTGAGTGTGTGAGGATGCATAGGTCTTCTAGTATTTTGAGTATCATACGGAAACGAAAAAAAACCACTTTTATGATTGCTTGATCACATAGATTAATTTAAAGGGAAATTTATTTTATTTTTCTCATTTTTTATGTATGTGACAAGAAGTTTTCTTTGATCATAGACTCTATCCTCTCAAATGTTTTCCAAAACCAAACATAGTCGACACCTGAAAGGTCCCAATGAAACCTCGTCAATCCAAGCATCTTTTGGACCTCTCCCCATTACCGGGAGGGGTTCTAGGTCTTTCGTCATTCAGGCATCAAAGACAGAACGCTGCCACCATTATTGGTTCATCCTTTATCAGGGTAGTCATAGTTGGGAACCCTGGTTAGTCTCCCAACACCACACCACACACCACTCCTCTCACGACCCCTAAGGGTCAGAAGAGTGCGTCCCATCCGGGAAGCTAGATGAAAACACAGCAGGGTATGTCGCAGACTCGCCCTCGTTCTAACCAGAACTTTGTGTCTTCACACATTGCAATGGCTTCAACCTCTTAGTCACCTTTCTTAGCTTCCTTTAATCTACCCGATTTGACCAAGCTAATGAATGACCTCATCGCACACGATCCTACATGGCATCTCATGCCCACGAAGCTCCCTTCAAATATACCAAATTTTGAAGGCAAGCAAGCGGAAGACCCATGTAATCATGTCATGACCTTTCACCTATTGTGCTCATCGAATAGTATCATTGACGATACTATTCGATTGAGATTATTTCAACGCACTCTTACAGGAGTAGCGGCAAAGTGGTACGTGGAGCAACCCTTAACTTCATATAGAACCTTTAGCGCCCTCGCTACAACATTCCTAACATATTTTTAGTTACCCATTCACCATGATTCCAAAATGGAATTACTAACTCATTTTAGACAAACCCCCGTCATCCACATCTTCGACCATCTCCATGAATGGAGGCAACGTCGCAGTTTATGTAAAGCTAAACTTGATGATTGGGTTCTCTTAGATTTGTTCTTGAAAACTCTTACGGTAGAGATTTCAAAGGATGTGGCACAAAAGAATCCCACATCCGAAGAGGACACAATCAGCAAAGCTTAGAAGCTTGAGCTGATTTATACGCAGTTAGGATACATTTATAACATCCTACCTAATGCCCCACGCCTGCAAACTTATCAAGAATTTCCAGTTGTGTCGAACTCTGCAGATGGGCTAATTGGGTCATTAACCCAAAGTTACCTAGGCAGCAGCAGTTAAAACCCTGGTTACACATATAGTTCTACCTAGAACGTGCCTCAACCAGGTTTTCAAAGTCATCATATGCCTCAACAAAATTTTACCAATAGGGTGCTAGTGTATCACTAGGGAGGACCTTATCCTCTGGCTTAGGGGAATCAGTACGCAGAAAGAAACGCTAACGAAATAACTCCCCTCCAATAGTCAGGTGCAAACCAGGGACCATATTACACTCAATCCCCAGCATAGGACCCACCTATGCAAAATAATGCACAGGTGAACTTTGTGTAGCCGTCCCAAAACTAGAACTACCCTCCTAATGTGGTAAAGAAAAAATTGAAAACCAAGCCAAAAGGGATCCCTAGACGGAGAGGCAGCAACTAGCAGTGCCCACCATGATCCTAGGCTAGAGGAAACTCCAATCGGAATCAAAACCAGGAGTCGAGCAATGCCCAATGGCAGAGCAAAAGGCCACCTCTTCGAACAAACCATTCCTGTTCGATATGTGGTGAGTACGGTCACCATACTCACCACTGTCTCGATCTCCTTGAGCTGAAGAACCTACAAAGTAATCGAGGACAAGGAGGATCTTCCCAATGACCAGCTGTGATGTAAGAACCTTTCCCCCATCAAGGGGCAATAAGCACTCACCAGAAAAATACAGATGATTCCTAATAAAAGCAGCCACGAAATATAAATGACAAGAGAAGAGATGTTTTTCTAAACATGGAATCGCAATTAAGAAACCCCACTAGACACCAATATGTCAGGGGCAAGTACCAGTGCACTGATTTCCCCTTTGACCATTTTAAATATGCCTATAGAACCATTGCAAAAAATGGAAAAGGGACCTAATAGGTGAGCAGGAAACTACTCCAAAGCGGCCCATAATTATAGTATCATGGATGATTTAGCACAATCTCTCACTGCTATGTCAGCTTTGGAAGTATTGCAGTCATGCCCGAAACAATGGAAAGCCCTCCTTTTCACATTAGGAGCTATCGACCCTACCGATACGTGCCTAATGGCTTTTGACTTAAACAAAGCCACCCCTCAGCTTCCTTCCATGGTCGCCTTCCAGATACTAGTGTTGGTACAAAATATCACTATCCTTTGATGTTTCATAGATGAAGGTTCAACCACATGCATCATGTCCAAAAATGTTTGGCAGAAGTAAGGTTCTCCCGTACTAAAACCCTCAGTCATCATGCTTCGAGCATACGATAGTCATCCCTCGACCCCCATAGCCCTCTACCAAAATGTCTCGTTATACTCACAGAGACATTGAAGTCTTGGATGCTCAGTTGGACAACAATATACTCCTTGGGAAGAGTTATATGTATGCCATGTCTGCCATAGCCTCCTCCGTCTTCCGCATCATGATGTTCCCCCACGAGGACCGCATCATTATTGTAGACCAACTGACACACAACGAGAAGCGACCCCTGACAAACATGGATGTAATTATACCCTATGTAGATACAGTCTTGGATGCGTACTCATGGTACCAAGGATATGGCACTAGCCAATTCAAACCGCCATCCATTCTAGGGTCATTCCTAGGAGATCCCCCCATAATCCTTGAGTCATCGCCTGACGTCACAAAGGCTCTAGTGTGCATGATGTCCACATCAAGCGCCGAAGTCAGTCAGGACATAGAAACTAGTAGTAATGACACCGAGGCATCGGCCACGATAGCCTCTCTAGCCTACGCCACCTCCCAAACTCCTTTCCTCTACCCACCAACTGGTTTCATCTCCCAACCGGTTTTTTCAACACTAGTATTACCCACCATATCATTGGCGCTTCAAGTTTGGTACCTCATTCCCCCTGTAGGAACAAGAGCCACCAATGTTCCTACCACTGGATTGAATCCCCTCAGTCCCAAGGTGGCCCCACTCATCCAAGAAATGGTCGAGACCACCCCTGTAAAGGAAGTCTTCATTACAAAACCAGTGATTATGACTAAGAAAACCGAGAAGAGATACCATTCAATGGGAATCACCAGTCTGCACCATATGTGACGTAATCGGCTACCCTACCCATATCTATTGAGATCTGGATGAATTAAAACCACTCCTTGGATCCGAGATAGACATCGTGACGTCGCATTCCCATAAAAATGAAACTAACACCAAAGGTAAATGAAAAGTGTTGCGTACCAATCACACATGTACTCTCTACAAAAACTATGGGCATTATACCCACCATTGCCCAGAGATTTCGCGATATAATGACGCCTTACATGCCATCGAGTGATCCTATCAAGAGGATCCCTCCACCCAGACATTCGAAAATTAACCTCGTACCATCCTATACTTGCAGGAAGAACGAAGGGCTCTAGAGATACCCCCAGTCATGCCCATTATACATTGCACACTATGTGATGTACGTGGTCACTTCCTCAAATAATGTGCAGCCATGGAAGTCATCCATAGATGGTATCCTATTGAAAGTGTGTACTACGTTGGATTATGGGCAGTGCAATTCACATGTCTATTATGCGCTGATAATCACCATTTTTGGGAATTTTCACTATATCCCCCAATTCCGGCTAGCCCTAGCTAGCTTGTGCTCCGATATAGTCCCCCTCTCCCAAGAATATGACATGGATGTAGAGTCCATGGATAGCTCCACAACCCAAGAAGATATGACGAGCATATCCATCATGTTCTTGTCTATTGAAGAGCGACCAATCAAGGTACCCCTAGTTACCCCTAACCACCCTCGATAGAGACGACCAACATGCACATTGTGCAAAATGCCATATCATGCAGTTGCCCATTGTCCTGATTTAGCTGTATTACAATGCTAGCTCCCCATCAGACCTCAAAATGAGCTTGAAAAAACCTTCATATCAAGGATATTTTGCCTTATATGTTAGGGAAATAATTATGAGCGACATTGTACTTATGCCTCACAACTTCGTCCCACCATCGACATGATTAACACCATAGACAAGAGATAGGACGACCTCTGAGAATAGCATAAAAAATACATCGCCAGATCAACATCCCCACCCCTGCAATGGCGCGACAGACAAATTAAGACCACACATCAACAAATCATGACCCCAGCTAATCATAGGATAACATGTATACTATGTGATATGAATGATCACCGAGTCAACCAATGCAGAGAACTGAAGCCCCTTGCAAACAATATTCGCATAATCTCTTCTCTCCCTCAAAAACTTCTCTCAAACCAAGAGAATATCACACGTACTTATTGCCAGATTTTTTCACACTTTCACCATATGATTAAATGTGTGCACCTCCCCAAGCTGAGAGCGGAAAGAGCTGCGTTGAGTCTACACTTCACCAAAGTGGTAGACACACCCAATCCAACAATACAGAAACGGAAGAATAAGGCAACCTCTTCTATGCTAGACCCTTTCCAAGAATCCACATGAAGAATGTTAGCTCCCTGTAATCAGCAAGATTGGAAAAAGTCTGACCGCAGGGAGAAACACCGTTTCAACCACTTTGGGATTCTAGGATCTAGCACTCCTAAATTCGGAGAGGGATCTCTCCAATAAGTGTAAAGATGGATTTATCTTTAAGGTTTTGGGTAATGATATTAGGCTAGTTATGAAGGTCGAGGGTTTTTGTTTTTTTTTATGGTTGAGCATGATTATTATTTGAGTGGAAAGTTCTAAATGGAAAGAGTTTCAAAGGTGAGAAGTTGCAAGCAAATAGGACAAGCTTTTGCTAAAAATATGGATGTACTGTTGGTTTTAGTCCATTGGGCTATGGAGTCATGATAAGGTTTAATTGAAACAACAAGGGGCAAGAGTGTTCCATGGGGCACGTCATCTATGTCTAAGGATCTCTTTAAAGTTTGATTTATGGAATGAATGATACAACAAGAAGGGGAATTAAACATATGAAGAACAAACAGTAGCCCAAGATCTGGTAAGTACTTTGAAACTAGCCAGCTTTTGACATACACTTAAGAAAGACATAAAAGCAATCCAGGATCTGGTAAGTACTTCAAAACTAGCCAGCCTTTGATACACATTCAATAGAAAAACATTTAAACACAAAGGGGAACACAAATGATAATGAAGAATGGTCTAAGATCTGGAAAGTACTTCGAAACTATCCAACTTTCAACACACTCTTAGGGAAACTTTTAGATAGTATTTTGGGATAAAACTAGGACCAGGGCTCACCATATCTTCCTTAGTTCATCTCTACTTAACATAAACAAAAAACAACATTCAAGAATAACAATTAGCTAAGACATTAGGACGAGGGAACGCCAGAATTCCTAACTGCTTAAATTTAATTAAATCATTCCTAAACAACACAATTCAGAAGAAAACATATAGATAAAGCTTATCAGTCAGAGAAGGGTACTGATATACTATAAATCCTAACTCTATGCTTGTTGTTCTTTATAAGAGAAGATGGAAAAAGTGAAAACATAAATAAAATAATGATTTACAATAAGAGAAACATCACCGTCGACATAGACTAGGATCCCATAAATCAGCTTGTATTGATGCTTCAAACTAGTTACAGCTTTAAGTCCAGTGTTTCAGGTTAGAAATCATCTTCACTTCTCAACCTAACTATTCTATCACAAGCAGAGCTTCAAGAGCCTTTGAACACTATTTACAATCAGAAGTTTCAAGCTCAAGTATATTTCAAAGTTCTGCAACCAACATTTCCTCATCCTCTATAGGAGTATTTATAAAAGAAATGAGGAGGTGGGATCTGATAAAATATCTCTTGGGTTCAATTAATATAGTTTAATGCTTCTCAGCCTTTGAGGGGCTTAATGGAGAAGAGTACAGATATTTTTCACTGTATTAATTGATTTACATTTAAGAATTAAGCTCGGTGGGAGCTTTTGTTGACTTTAAGGCTCCGTTCTAGGATGTAATAACTCTGCTGATATTTTTTGTATTAGTTTCC
This sequence comes from Pinus albicaulis, assembly GCA_034641835.2. NCBI lineage: Eukaryota > Viridiplantae > Streptophyta > Pinopsida > Pinales > Pinaceae > Pinus > Pinus albicaulis. Next base: position 1,000,843,576 of record CM076579.1, read on the forward strand.
TTTGGCAGAATTAATTATTTGGCTGCGTTGAGGCAAATATTGTCTGTTGGTAATTACTCGGCCTCTGTTTGAATTATTTGAGGAAACAGGTGGCTTTGTGGTAGCTGAGAGGAATCCAGTGGCCTCTGTTGTGGCGGTGGAGGCCTTTCTATCTGATGATATTTTGATTTTCTTTAGTTGTGTTTTAATTTAAAGGATTAGGCTTTTGATAATAAATCTTAGTCGTAATCCATTAAACTATGGAATCCATCTTAAATATTCAGTTCTGCAGTGGTAGGTCCTCTACACTGATACTCTTTTAATTTGACTTTGTGTGTCGTGTTGATGTGCAGGGCCGCACAGGGCTCATATGGAATCAGTGCCCATGAAGCATTGATGAAACGTGGAGGGGAACCCTGTGAATGGCTTCTCTTATATGAATCAAAGGCACGAGAATCGTCATCCCAGGTGTTATGGCCTAAATCTACCTCAGGCTGAGGAAGGTAGAGTCTAGGGTAACATCAAACCACGCTTAACCTGGTAGCTAGCCCTACCAGATCGGGAGAGGGCTCTCTCCTGGTCAATCTCAGCAAAAAATGATCAGTGAGGCTTGAGATGACTTGAATAAAAGTTTATTTTAGGCTAGGTATATATGTAAGAGAGTTTTATTTGATTTTGAAGGTGTTTGTTGGATCAAAGGGAAAGGCAGATTTGGGTTTAGGGAATAAGGCCTAGTTTTTGCAGAGATCTGAATGGGGCAAGGAAGGAAATTGTTTTGATGCTTCAATTTGAATAAAATGGATAGCTCAGACTGGTGAGGATTTGAAGAGGGCAAGAGGATTTCAAGAATCCTCTTCAGACAATTGAAAACATAGAAAATTTAACAAAATTCAAAGTAGAGCACTACAAATCTAATGAATTCCACCTTTATTACTTGTTTGTTTAACTTAAGAAGAAATAAGAAGGAATATGATACACATGAAACATCGGTTACCTTACAATCACAGAGAGAAACACACCATAAAAACATAGAGCCACATGGATCCCAAAGAGAGCTGCAAACCCTGGCCTATTCCTTTGCCAAACTGCAGAGATGAAATGTACAATGATGCTCAAAGCATTCCCAAGTGTCCAACCATGAAAATGACTGAAAAACTACAAGATATAGACAAGAATAACTCATCCCTAGCTTCTAGGGGTCGAGCTCACAATTTTAGGAGCTGTTTCAACAAGATCTAAACTAAGAACTGGAAAATAGGTAGTGGAACAGCTTGCCTCTATAAGATAGGAAACTAATTCATTCAGTTGCAATTCACCTTTTTATGGATGAATCTACTTCCATGAGTAAAAATTTGACAAAATTACATCAAGACCCATAAAATTACATAAAATTACATCATGAGTTTAACTTTTGGAGATAAGAAAGTCAAACTGTCCAAAACTAGGCGAAAAACAGAGTTACTAAGTCAAAACTGAGAAAAAATCCCCAATGCGTCGCGCCTGATTTCTCTATGCGCCGCGCCAGTTTGGAGCTGATTTTTAAGGCCTTACCAGTGTCCAAATTGAGCATAGAATAGCTCTTTGGAAACCTCATCCTGTATTCTTTCCAACCCAAGTGGAATTTCTGAATTTTGTTGCCATTTTCCCCTCCAAAAATGAGTTTCCCCAACACTGCTTCCTGCGTGTCCAAAAAGGGGCAAAAAGGTCATTTTTAGGGTGTTTTTGACCCTTATGGAAACCCAAAACTTGTAAAAATATTTGGGTAATGGGTAGGCATGCATAAATTTTCATGAAAAATCCAAAAAAACAAAGTTTTACCCAATAGGAGCTCCCAATCATAAGCGTGCGCCAAGTGGCGCGACGCGTCAGGCTGAAAACTCTGTGTTTAGGCCAAAAAAAACAAAATTTGAAAAATGTGTCCCAAATTTCTTGAAATTTGGGCTAAGCATCCTCCATCATGCACTATGCTAAGCCAAGGATGCTTTAGCCAAAATTTGAAGTCTATCTTTCCTTTTCCGACGCTTTAATGCCCTCTTTAACTTAGCCTTCAGGATCTTGATTCGTGCCTTGCAAACATGATTTCTTGCCCAATAATTACTTTCCATGTGCCTCAACATATTTTTTTCCTTTTTGTCCTTCTCCAACAGCTTTTTTTTGCCTTTGTGCATGCAATTCGGTTGTAGAGTCACTGTCTCGGTCATAAGAGGAATCTGTCTCCATGTTTGCCAAAGTCAATGTTGTCTTGGATGAATATGAGGAATTTTTGGTTTTTGTTGCCAAATGTGTGATAATATGTGAGGGACTATGAAGGGAGAGGATGAGGGGATTTTTAGGAATATTTATAATTGAAATTTTCCAATTAAAGAGTTTTAGGGGCAGCTTCTAGGCTTTTTGGGATGGCATTGGGGTTTGGGAAATTTATAATTAGGATGGGACAATGGGAATTGGGATAGGGAATGAGTGAATTTTAGGGATATGGGGGATAGAGAAATGTGCTTATGGAACTAGGAAAATGGTGAGGAAACAAAAGTATTTGGGAGTTATGGCATAAAAAACCAATCTATAAACCCTAGGCTATGATTTCTTGAGCAAGGAAGTAGGGTTTGAATTTGTTTTATTAAATCCTCATAAACATCATAAGACACACATTTATTGGCAATGGAAGAGTTGTTTGACTTACTTTGGACCAGAGGAAATCGATAAAATTGAATTTTTGAATGAAATTGTGGTGAAAAGAGCTTGCAGCTCTATGCACTGCGCCACAACCCAATGCATCGCGCCACAAACCCAATGCGTCGCACCATAAACCCAACGCGTGGCGCCCTTTTGCAAGAGACTTTTGGAGGCCTTCCTGGTGTCCAAATTGGGCATGGGATAGCTCTTTGGAAATATTATTGAGTCTAATTTCCAACCCAACTAGAATTTTTCAATTTGGAGTTCATTTGCCCTGTCAAAAATCAAATCTCCCAAGACTGGTCAAAATGTGAAAAATGAGGCTGTCTCAAGGTAGAGTGTTGTTGCAGTCAACTTTTGAAGGTCTTTCTCAACTCCAAATTGAGCTAATGGTAGCTCATTGGAAATATCTTTGTGTCTAGTTATCATTTGACTCATCAAGCAAGTCATTTGGCCAACCAAGCTAGGAGAAATCCTGATTTTCCCAAGGTCACTTTAGAGGTGCATCAATTCTCCTGACACAACTGTATGTTTGAAATTTATCTAAAACCATGAAACCTATGTAAAAATTGAAGGATTTTTTTCTTCCTTGGCCTATTTTTGACAAAAATATCTCTCATTTTTCCCAAATTCATCTTTTATTGCTCAGAAATAGCAATGGAGTAAAAACTATCCCGATGTGTGGAACAAGAGATTTGTCAAAATGAAGTGAAATGAAGGGGATAAGGGGCTTATAAATTCTTGAGAAAATTTAGGGAAGTAGGGAGGGATGTTAGGGAGCAGGGGAAAGTGTAATTTCAGAGATTGAGTGAGGGGAAGGGGTCCAAAAGGGAAAAACATAGGCCTAGCCTAGAAAATTGCCAAGTTGTAGCAAGAAACTAGGGTTTGTGCGAAAATGAGGACTTTGGGGGATATCAATGATGGGAAGTGTTTAATAAGGTACATTAAGGATAGGGGAAGGTGTATGAACATCAGGATACAAGTTCTGCTGATGATTTGACCATGCAAGAGAAATTACCTTCAAAACCCTAGGAGAGGGAAATGAACCTTACCTAGGCACAACTGAAGCATGAACAAGGTGTAAAATGACCCAGTGGAACTTGACATGATGATGACAACCCTCTAAATGATGGTACACTCAGATGAATGGTGACATGGACCGACATTTGGACAACTTTGAAAGGATTGAAAGCAAACCCTAGACCTAATACTTAGTGACCAAATTTTGCTTGAAGACTCACTGAAATGACAAAATTTGACCTTGACACCTTAAAATCACTTTGTAAGAGCATTTTTGATCACTGGAGGAAGGCTAAAAAGACTGACACTAACATTGGCTCCAATGGGGATGGTAGCTCCTTGGAGGTGCCAAGAAATACAGATCTTTGGAAAGCAGACAGTGCCTTCATCCATTGGGCAATGGAGTAAAAAACTCAAGCTGAAATGCATGACTGAAAACTGATGACTTGATGACAAAAATTGACTCTCACTCAACTAAAAACTGACTCGATACTTAAATACAACCGACAAACTGGAAAATATGCTCAATATGAAGCTTATTCAATACAACCTACTCTAACAGCTTCATTCATCACCTAATCAAGTGGAATGAAACAACCAATGCAACCATGTAAGCATTTCGGCTGCTGTTTGGATTCTTCGCAAGTGCTCGCTTATGAACAACAAGAGAGAACTACTGAAAGGAAACTCCCATGAAAACTTGTGAACAGATCCGTTGAATACTATGGATTCTCTATCCGCCTCCAAAAACACTTCATAAGGATCTTGAAGTTCATGCACACTGGGACTTAGTTCATCCAATGGATTAATTTTATTCTCCTCATACCATGAATGCAAACTTTGATCTGAGCTTTGTGACGAGGCTCCTACTGAAAATGACAAAGAGACCGGCTACCGGATTGAGTTTGTATCAGTACATGTTTCAAGCTTACATATAGTCACTGAAGAAAGGCTTTGACTGTAGACATCATCCAACACATCAGCTATTGGATCGTGAAAAACTTGAAAATACTGCTGCAACCCATTTTCTATTGTTTCTGATGAGATTACATGATTTTCTACAAGTTGCTCATTTGAATATTTACGATGCAATTTACCCTTCAAAAACTGAAATGATTCAAAACAAAATGGTACGGAGTCATCTTGTATCATTTGATCATATGTGCCAGCTTCCAAGTCTTCATCTACAACTTGACAATCAATGGCATTCGGGGGCTGCAAATCTAGATATGAGAAGTCTTGAACAAGGTTTTCATTGCCCTCAATATGGTCCAGATCAAGACTTGTCGACAGTTGATTTTTGCTTGTATGAAAGTTGTCTTTGATGAACTGAAACAAATCAAAACAAAAAGGCAAAGATCCTTCACTTACTTCAAAATTTGTTGCACTTTCCTCATCATTTCCATAGCTGATATGTGATGGCTGAACATTGTATTCGAACTGCTGAAAGTGAACTTCCTCCTTCCACAAACTAGCTGTTGATTTGTCTGCAAGATTAGCTTCTGTTTGGAGAACATAATCATCATCATACTGATCAAACTGAGGCAAATCATCAGTATAAAACACATCATCAAGCATACATGTCAAATCAACAGATCTTTCTTCTCCAAGATGATCTACAAAACAATCATTATCATATCTATGACAACTGGGATAAGAAACAAAATGTTTTGGATCAACAACTTGTTCTTCTTCAATCAGCGAGCCATGGACTTGAACATTATACTCATTCCTTGTGGTAATCTTTTGCATCATCTCCTCCACTGCACTTACCAAAATATGAAGCTTTACCTCTAGAGATGTCGATTTCTCCGGATCTATGTTTTTCATCTCTTCTTCCTTCAACTTTGCCCTTCGGATCAACAAATGAGCCTCTACATCTACTGCATTGTTCTGCATCTCTTCAAGTGTTGCAAGATTCCTTTCTCTCAGCTGAAACTCCATTTCCGGATCAAAGGCACCCGGGTAGTGCAAGAGAGCAGATCCAGGAGGAGGCCTTATATTAATTGGCATCGAATAATAAATTTGGTTAAATCTGGCAGAAAACTGTTGTACTGTCTCCCCTGGCTATCTTTTCAGCTGGTTATACTCTTCTATAATCAAGAAAGGGTTCTGTTTGACCACCCACCTGTCGAGGAAAACTTTGACAAACTGCTGGAAATCTGAGATGCTCGCATCATGCAGGGTTTTAAACCAACTCTTGACTTTGCCTTGCAAAGAAAGAGAAAAAAGCCTAATACTGACATCCTCTTCATCAACTTCAAAAAGGTCAAGAAAAGACTCAAAATTCAGAACATGTCTCTCAGCAGTGATGTTGTCGTGTTCACCATCAAATCTTGGTAGATATAGATCATGATTTTTAGGGAAAGCATGGGATATAGGAGGTAAAATCATAGGCTTGTATCGATCTGGAATTTGACAAGGTATAGGGGTATGTACAGAAGGTATAGAATCAGTCTTGGTCTCTTGAGGCTCATCAGTTTGAAGATGGTCATCACAAGATTCGGAAGAAAGGTTTTGATCAAGCTCAAAAGCATGCAAATCTTTGGTATTTACAATCTTCAAAGGGAAGGAATCAAACGCAGGTCGAGGATCTTTTCTCAAATACAATATTCTTTTCAAAGCCTTCTTGACATTCTCGGGAAAAGAGAAGAAATAATTTATGAAAAAGAACAAAATGTCTTGGATGAAATTCCAACTTGAATACCTGATCTTTCTATTGGGGTTCCTATGTTTTGGCATATTTGGCAATACCAAAAGATAAGACAACATCAAACCACTTTGGGGCCCTAGGATCTAGCTCTCCTGGACTCGGAGAGGGATCTCTCCAATAAAACAAAGAATGATATATATTTGAAGCTCAAATTGAGATATTAGGCTAGGTATGAAGCAAAAAGGGGGGGTTTTAAATGATTTGGTTGGTTGGTTGTTGGGTTGGTCATGAGATCATAGACTGAGAAAGTAATGGGAGAAAAGGAGCAAAGCAGCAGGATGTTTCAGCAAAGGGGATAGGTCAAGAAAGTGCCATCCATTGGGCTATGGAGTCATGAAAGGGAATTACATGCAACAACTGGGCCAAGGCTTTTATAGGGCAAGCTCATCTACACTTGAAAGGATCTTTAGATAGATGATGGGATGGAAATAATAAGGAACATGGAAAGTGAAAAGAAGGAAAACAACCAAATTTTGTCTATAGATCAAATGAGGTCATTTAACTCCTGCACTGCTGGACATACCAGCTATGCTCTTAAAGGAGGGCCAAGGTAGTTTGTAGATCTGGACAGTAGGTCATTTAACTCCAGGTCAGCTTTAGCATACTCCAAGGGAAAACATAGATAAGTTTGACAGAGCCAGGGTCTATAGATCAGAGAAGGACTTTGAACCTTCAATGCTTTGACATCAGCAAGAGATCTTAAAAAGGAAATCTGGTTGCACAAGGATCCTAGTGGATAGGGCTAGCTCTAATCCCTAGTGTTCCCAAATCTTCCAGCATAAACCCAAAAAGAATGACTAAAGATAGATTTCATTAATTCATACATCAGCTAGCAGGCAATGACATCCACTACACTGGTTAAATTAACTAAAATCGACCCTTAGATAACACATTTAGCAGAAAACATTGAAGGCAAGGAGAGTAGAAACATAGGGTACCTAACAAGGGTAAATCCTATGCCATATTTCTGATGCTAGCCCAGAAGACCAATGAATAGCATGAAAATGTAATAAACAGTGTTAGAAAAACATCACCAATAGTAATAGATTAGGATCCTGTGAAATTTTCTTGATTAATTGATGCAAAACCAGTCACATACACTGAGCTCAATGGCTATTAAAGACCAGACTTTCTCCTCCCAACCTACTACATAACAACTACTCTGCTACTCCCTCCCAAGACTATTCTAACAGTCAAAATTGAATCCCTCTAACTACAACAGCAATAACCGAACAACAACCATTACAATATGTTCTCGGGGATTCTTATAAGAGAAGAGAATAACAGGAGTAGATGATATTCATTAAATGATCCTCATTACGAACAGGGGAGGTAGGTCGAATGCCCATTCTGCAGAATGGCTCTTCATTAACTATGTGTACTTTGAAGCATGGTCTAGAAGTCTTGTTATTAACTTCAAGTATGTTCTTCTGAAGAAATCCGACTGTTGGTGCTCTGTGGTAGCTTTTGTGAAACAAGAGACGTGGTGGAAAAGTTTTGCAGGTCTCTCCATACCTCATAACTGTGGTCCTGACAGTAACAGAAACTTCCGTCATTGTACTTAGCTTCTTAAGGGCTTGAGGAGGCATGGAGAACGCTGGAAAGTAGTCTTTCTGGAGAAAAGTACTATGTTGACATTAAACACGGATATAGCTTTGTTTCGTGTGTTCTAGTCTTCGAATTGCACTTCTTCCTTTGAACTTGGGATTAGGCCTAAATATTTAATTAACAGGCCCAAATCCCTTAAAACCGCTTCTACTATTTCATCTTCCCGCTGCTGTAACGTCCTCTCTACACTTTTAACCACAGAGGCCGTGACTATAGAGACAGAGTGAATTCATACTCTATGAACCCTGCACAATGAAATAAACTCGTTATAAAATCCAGGGAGGCGGTGGAAGAATACTTTGAAGGCATGGAGGAATGGTGGTGTAACAGAGGCAACGCTGTGGAGGAACGGTGGAGAAATGCCATGAATCTTTAATGTAAAAACATTAAAGTTTTAATGTGGGCATAATGATATAATATTTACACAGAACAAAGGTTCGGGCTTTGGAACGAAAAACAAAGGGAAAGCACGTGAAACATATGAGACGGGGCTTGATGTGGGACCCGGCATGGGCGGAGGGCGATTCAATCTAGACCGTTGGATCAAGATATGGATCGACGATGGAGATGGTAATCGAGAGATCGTAATCGCAACGGGAGGAAATTAGCAGTGATTGACAATTGCGATTGCGATCGGAGCGGGGGATGCGATTGAGCGCTAGCTGTCGATTTCGAGTGATAGATCAACAGTGGAGAAGCAATCGGCGGGAAGAAATGAGAGGAGTGATGGGAGGGGAGTGATGGGATCGGGGCCATTGATTACGAATGGATGGACGGCTAGGATTCAATCAGGGGATCACAATCACAAAGGGCGGAAAGTGGCATCGATTGGAATTTGCGATTGCGATTGGAGCGGGAGTGCGATGGCCATCGGATCAAAAGAAATGAACGGTCAGGATCGGATCAAAGGCTCTTGATCGCAAGGCACAGAAGGGGGGTGCGATGCGACTGGCGCGATGCGATGGAGCGCCAGCCATCAGATTTGGTGGGAGATCGACGGTTTAGATATAATCGGAGGGGCAGAAAGGGACAAGGTGACGAGCATGCAGCGATTAGCATTGGGTCATCGGATCTGTATAGATCAATGGCTCAGATCGCAGTGGGACCGACGGAACGATAACACTATCGCACCAGACTTTTCATGGTTTACAATGGATTTTGAACGTTCCGCTCTGATTCTCTGATGCGATTAGCGCCTAGGCCATAAGCGCTCAGTCTTGGCCATAGGGCATATGGGGAAGTGGTTTACGGGGCTGGCGGAAAAGGGGCTAAGCCCTTAATATAAAGTGAAAAGTGGGTTTTTTTCCCATTTTAATGCATTTTAAGGCTAGAGAAGGGTAACGACAGAGGGAAAAAAAGGGGAATTTGGACTAAACAATGGGTGTATGTAGGATTTAAAGGGGACTTTGGGGAGATTTAGAAGGTTAATGGGGGAAATTAGAAGGGGAAGACAAAGATGAAAACAAAGGCTTAGAAGGGATGATACAAGGGGAAAAAGGAGGCCTTTTGGGCATTTCTTCACAAACAGAGAGGCTTTATAATAGGAACAGCAGAGGGGATTTTATAAAAGGACAAAAGGCACAAGGAGGCTTCAAGGATGATGTGTTTTTAGAGGATATGCATTCCTTGAAGGCTCAAAAACATTTTGGCCCCCTGTTTTCTTGTCAAAAAAATTATAGGGGGCTAACAGTGGCTCCACATGGGGATGGCTTCTTCTTGAAGGAGTCAAGAATTTAGAAGATAAATCTTTAGTGTAGGCCAGATGCCTGGTACTTGACACATCCATTCTTTCTTGGATCAACTGCCACAAATCATGAAGACATCATATCAGTAGTAAAATTTCTCCCAAACAACTACCTACCCACACTATAGTCCTAACATTTTTCTTCTGGGTGCATTTGGACTTGCAGACCCTTTACATCATCACTACAAACAGAAAATAAAATATTCTACTTCTACCTCTTATTATCTAATGAGACTGCATTAAACGTTGGTCTCATAGTTTCCTCTACCTAAACTAGTATCAAGTGATTAAACTGCCTAGCGATTTCTTCTACATTCTAAGACATAAATTGAAACAATCACATGATTAGGACTGCTGACTTTCTGACTTTGCACTAAAAATCAATTACATGCTCAAAGGTTGTTTTTTTATTTCTAACTTCCTACCTACTCTACTCTAACCCGGAAATCTCTGCGATCTAGGTGATACAATAATGCTGGCAGCAACCAATGGGCAGTAATAAGAGGAGATATGAGCACCGACCGCCCGTCGAGATAACTCATAGGGGTGACCTCAGCATGTATTCTTCAAACCAGGTCACCATCAGCAGTGACCACTCCTGATGAATCTGGCCCGTGTTAAAGATCAATGCTGGAGTATTTGGGCAAATTAGGGCCTCCATATATTCTTCCACAGGATCAATGAACACATGATGTACAAGTTCTTCTTTAAGGCCCTCCATGATTGGTAGGCCGTCTTTATCCTGGGTATCTTTGATTACTGCATCCCCCATTGCATCTTCAAAGTGGCTATTGAAAGCCTGATCACCCTCTTCTTGTACTTCAACAGGCAGTGGAATTTCTTCTTTCTTAGGAGGAGGAAGACTTTCCAAAAAGGCTCTCGGTTCAACTAATATGATTTTTCTTGTGAGCTCAAAATTTCAATCTCAGCTTCATACCTTTCAACCACCACTTCTAAGAAAATTTTCCTTAGCACGGGTATGAATTTTGAACTGAGAGGAATAACCCCGGGAAGGTCCTCCACCTTCAATTCTGCCAAGTCACTAGAAATTGTATCACAACATTATGCCATGAAATCTGGATACATTTCTGCAAACCGTTCAATGTCTTCCATTAGAGAAGTGACTTGGTCTTTGGCATGGATGATGTTGTACTACGACATGGTCTCCGGGAGTCTCGTGAAACTAAGATAATCAACGGCCTACTATCACTGAGCCTTTATCATTTAGGAACTGTGTGTGTTGGAGTCACTGTGTGGATGATTCAGATTTTACCGTCCACCACAGTTGGATTTACTCAAATCAGCCGTATTGGTCTCTCCCCATTAGAGTCACTAAAATGGGGTCATGTTTTGCTGCAGTTTGGCAATACCAAAAGATAAGACAACATCAAACCACTTTGGGGCCCTAGGATCTAGCTCTCCTGGACTCGGAGAGGGATCTCTCCAATAAAACAAAGAATGATATATATTTGAAGCTCAAATTGAGATATTAGGCTAGGTATGAAGAAAAAAGGGGGGGTTTTAAATGATTTGGTTGGTTGGTTGTTGGGTTGGTCATGAGATCATAGACTGAGAAAGTAATGGGAGAAAAGGAGCAAAGCAGCAGGATGTTTCAGCAAAGGGGATAGGTCAAGAAAGTGCCATCCATTGGGCTATGGAGTCATGAAAGGGAATTACATGCAACAACTAGCCAAGGCTTTTAGAGGGCAAGTCATCTACACTAAAGGATCTTTTTAGATAGATGATGGGATGGAATAATAAGGATTGAAAGTGAAAGAAGGAAAACAACCAAATTTTTGTCTATAGATCAGGTCAGAGGTCATTTAACTCCAGACCTTCTTGGACATACTCAAAGGCAGCTCTTAAAGGAGGGACAAAGGGGTAGCTTGTAGATCGGACCAGAGGTCATTTAACTCCAGGTCAGCTTTAGCATACTCCAAGGGAAAACATAGATAAGTTTGACAGAGCCAGGGTCTATAGATCAGAGAAGGACTTTGAACCTTCAATGCTTTGACATCAGCAAGAGATCTTAAAAAGGAAATCTGGTTGCACAAGGATCCTAGTGGATAGGGCTAGCTCTAATCCCTAGTGTTCCCAAATCTTCCAGCATAAACCCAAAAAGAATGACTAAAGATAGATTTCATTAATTCATACATCAGCTAGCAGGCAATGACATCCACTACACTGGTTAAATTAACTAAAATCGACCCTTAGATAACACATTTAGCAGAAAACATTGAAGGCAAGGAGAGTAGAAACATAGGGTACCTAACAAGGGTAAATCCTATGCCATATTTCTGATGCTAGCCCAGAAGACCAATGAATAGCATGAAAATGTAATAAACAGTGTTAGAAAAACATCACCAATAGTAATAGATTAGGATCCTGTGAAATTTTCTTGATTAATTGATGCAAAACCAGTCACATACACTGAGCTCAATGGCTGTTACAGTCCAGACTTTCTCCTCCCAGCCTACTACATAACAACTACTCTGCTAATCCCTCCCAATACTGTTCTAACAGTCAAAATGAATCCCTCTAACACCAATCAGCAACAACCAAACAACAACAACCTTTACAATATGTTCTCGGGGATTCTTATAGGAGAACCGAATAACAGGAGTAGATGATATTCATTAAATGGATCTCATTATGACAGGGGAGAGGTAGGTTAAATGCCCATTCCACAAAATGGCTCTTCATTAACTGTGTGTACTATGAAGCATGGTCCAGAAGTCTTGTTAATTACTTCAAGTATGTTCTTCTGAAGAAATCCAACTGTTGGTACTCTGTGGTAGCTTTCTGAAATAAGAGACATGGTGGAAAAGGTCTGCAGGTCTCTCCATACATCATAACTATGGGCCTGACAGTAACATAAAATTATGTCATTGTACTTAGCTTCTTAAGAGCTCGAGGAGGCATGGAGAAAACTGAAAGGCAGTCTTTCTAGAGAAAAGTACTTTGCTGACATAAAACACAGATATAGCTTTGTTTCGTGTGTTCTAGTCTTCTAATTGCACTCTAATCCTTTGAACTTGGGATTAGGCCTAAATATTTAATTAACAGTCTGTAATCCTTTAAAACTGCTTTCACATTTACCTCAATACGTAACGCCCTTCTACACTTTTAACAGAGGCCGTGACTATAGAGACAGAGGGAATTCATACCTGCTGTGACCCCCGCACAATGAAATAAACTCGTTATAGAGTTTCAGGCTGTGGAAGAATACTTGGTTACTTGAAGGCATGGAGGAATGGTGGTGGATTTAGGCAACGCCGTGATGCAGGTGGAGAAATGCCACACTTAATGTAAAACATTAAGTTTTAATGTGGGCATAATGATATAATATTTACTAATGCACAAAGGTTCTAGTTTTGGAACAAAAACAAAGGAAGCACGTGATTCATATGAGACTCGGCTTGATCTAAGCTTGTATATGAGGGCGATTCAATCGGGACCGTTGGATCAAGATATGGATCGACGGTGGAGATTGTAATCGGGAGATCGTAATCGCAACGGGCGGAAAGTAGCAGTGATTGGAATTTGCGATTGCGATCGGAGTGGGGAATGCGATTGAGTGCCAGCCGTCAGATCCGGGTGATAGATCAACGATGGAGAAGCAATCGGCGGGGAGAAACGAGAGGAGCGATGAGAGGGGAGCGATGGGATCTAGGCCATTGATTCCGAATGGATGGACGGCTAGGATTCAATCGAGGGATTGCAATCGCAAAGGGTGGAAAGTGGCTTCGATTGGAACTTGCGATTGCGATTGGAGCGGGAGTGCGATGGCCGTCGGATCAAAAGGAATGAACGGTCGAGATTGGATCGGAGGCTTGCGATCGCAAGACGCAGAAGGGGGGTGCGATGCGACTAGCGCGATGCGATGGAGCGCATCCGTCGATCTCGTGGAGATCGACGGTGAGATATAATCGAGGCGACACCTCGACAAGGTGACTTCCAGCATCGTCGTAAAGTTGAATTAAATCCGTATGCATCAATGGCTCCGGGATCGCGCAGTGGGACCGACGGAACGATAACACTATCGCCACTGCATCTTTTCATGGTTTACAATGGATTTAACGTTCCGCTCTGAGCTTCCTTCCGATGCGATTGTTTTCAGGCCAGGCAAGCGCTGGCTGGCCATAGGGCATATGGGGAAGTGGTTAAGGGGCTAGGCGGAAAGGGGCTAGGCCTTAATATAAAGTGAAAAGTGGGGTTTTTCCCCTTTTAATGAATTTTGAGGTTGGGAAAGGGTAACGGTAGGGGGAAAAAAGGGAAATCGGGCCAAGCAAGCAGAACTTTGTAGGATTTAAAGGGAATTTTGGGAGGATTTAGAGGGTAAGCAGGGAATTTAGAAGGGGAAGACAAAGATGAAAACAAAGGCTTAGAAGGGATGATATAAGGGGAAAAAGGAGGCCTTTGGGCATTTCTTCACAAACAAGAGAGGTTTTATAATAGGAAATACAGAGGGGATTTTATAAAAGGACAAAGGCACAAGGAGGCTTCAAGGATGATTTGTTTTGTGAGGATATGCATTCCTACCATTCCTTTGGAAGGCTCGTAACATTTTGGCCTCCGTTTTCTATTGCAAAAAAAATTATAGGGGGCTGACAAGTATTCCACATGGGATGTATTTTTCTTGAAGGAGTCAAGAATTTAGAAGATAAATCTTAGGTAGTAGCCAGATGCCCGCCGTTCTGACACATCCATTCTTTCTTGGATCAACTGCCACAAATCATGAAGACATCATATCAGTAGTAAAATTTCTCCCAAACAACTACCTACCCACACTATAGTCCTAACATTTTTCTTCTGGGTGCATTTGGACTTGCAGACCCTTTACATCATCAATTTTCACAAACAGGAAAATAAAAATATTCTACTTCTACCCTTATTACTCCATGAGACCAGATTAAACTGTTGGTCCCATAGTTTCTCTACCTAAACTAGTATCTGTTAGGATTAAACTGTCTAGCAGATTTCTTCTCTACATTCTAAGACATAAATTGAAAACAATCAAGCCATGATTAGAATGTTTGACTTTCTGGACTTTGCAGAATTAAAAAAACTGACTACATGCTCAAAGGTTGAGCTTTATTTCTAACTTCCTACCTACTCTACTCTAACCTGGAAATCTCTGATGATCTAGGTGATACAATAATGCCAGTGCAACCAGTCAAGTAGTAATAAGAGAGGATATGAGCACTGACTGCCTGTCAGAGATAACCATAGGGTGATCTGCATGTGGTTCTTCAAAACTGAGGTCACCATCAGTAGTGACCACTCCTGATGAATCTGGCCCGTGTTAAAGATCAATGCTGGAGTATTTGGGCAAATTAGGGCCTCCATATATTCTTCCACAGGATCAATGAACACATGATGTACAAGTTCTTCTTTAAGGCCCTCCATGATTGGTAGGCCGTCTTTATCCTGGGTATCTTTGATTACTGCATCCCCCATTGCATCTTCAAAGTGGCTATTGAAAGCCTGATCACCCTCTTCTTGTACTTCAACAGGCAGTGGAATTTCTTCTTTCTTAGGAGGAGGAAGACTTTCCAAAAAGGCTCTCGGGTCTCTGAACTAATATGATTTTTCTTGTGAGTTAAAAAGTTCAATCTCAGCTTCATACCTTTCAACCACCACTTCTAAGAAAATTTTCCTGAGCATGGGTATGAATTTTTAACTGAGAGGAATAACCCCAGGAAGGTCCTCCACCTTCAACTCTGCCAAGTCACTCGAAATTGTAGCACGACACTCTGCTATGAAACTTGGATGCAATTCTGCAAACAGCTTAGAGTCTTCCATAGGTGAAGTGACTTGGTCTTTAGCATGGATGATGTTGTACTACGACATGGTCTCCCAGTGGAGTCTCGTGAAACCAAGATAATCAACGGCCTACTGATCACCAGTGGAGTCTTTTATCATTTAGGAACTGTGGAGTCACCAGGTGGATGATTCAGGATTTTACCGTCCACCACAGTGATTTACCAAATCAGGCTGATTGGTCTCTCCCCATTAGAGTCACCATTATGTTGGGGTTCCTATGTTTTGGCAGATTTGGCAATACCAAAAGATAAGACAACATCAAACCACTTTGGGGCCCTAGGATCTAGCTCTCCTGGACTCGGAGAGGGATCTCTCCAATAAAACAAAGAATGATATATATTTGAAGCTCAAATTGAGATATTAGGCTAGGTATGAAGCACAAAGGGGGTTTAAAATGATTTGGTTGGTTGGTTGTTGGGTTGGTCATGAGATCATAGACTGAGAAAGTAATGGGAGAAAAGGAGCAAAGCAGCAGGATGTTTCAGCAAAGGGGATAGGTCAAGAAAGTGCCATCCATTGGGCTATGGAGTCATGAAAGGGAATTACATGCAAAAAATAGCCAAGGCTTTCATAGGGCAAGTCATCTACACTAAAGGATCTTTTTAGATAGATGGTGGGATGGAATAATAAGGATTGAAAGTGAAAGAAGGAAAACAACCAAATTTATGTCTATAGATCAGGTCAGAGGTCATTTAACTCCAGACCTGCTTGGACATACTCAAAGGCAGCTCTCAAAGGAGGGACAAAGGGGTAGCTTGTAGATCGGACTAGAGGTCATTTAACTCCAAGTCAGCTTTAGCATACTCCAAGGGAAAACATAGATAAGTTTTACAGAGCCAGGGTCTATAGATCAGAGAAGGACTTTAAACCTTCAATGCTTTGACACCAGCAAGAGATCTTAGAAAGGCCAGCTGGTCGCACAAGGATCCTCGTGGACAGGGCTAACTCTAATCCCCAGTGTTCCCAAATATTCCAGCATAAACCCAACAAGAACGACTAAAGATAGATTTCATTAATTCATACACCAGCTAGCAGGCAATGACATCCACTACACTGGTTAAATTAACTGAAATCAACCCTTAGATAACACATTTAGCAAAAAAATTGAAGGCAAGGAGAGCAGAGACATAGGGTACCTAACAAGGGTAAATCCTATGCCATATTTCTGATGCGAGCCCAGAAGACCAATGAACAGCATGAAAATGTAATAAAAAGTGTTAGAAAAACATCACCAATAGTAATAGACCAGGATCCTGTGAAATTTTCTTGATTAATTGATGCAAAACCAGTCACATACACTGAGCTCAATGGCTGTTAAAGACCAGACTTTCTCCTCCCAACCTACTACATAACAACTACTCTGCTACTCCCTCCCAAGACTATTCTAACAGTCAAAATTGAATCCCTCTAACTACAACAGTAATAACCGAACAACAACCATTACAATATGTTCTCGGGGATTCTTATAAGAGAAGAGAATAACAGGAGTAGATGATATTCATTAAATGATCCCCATTATGACCGAGGGAGGTAGGTCGAATGCCCATTCCACAGAATGGCTCTTCATTAACTGTGTGTACTCTGAAGTATGGTCCAGAAGTCTTGTTATTAACTTCAAGTATGTTCTTCTGAAGAAAACCGACTGTTGGTGCTCTGTGGTAGCTTTCTGAAACAAGAGACGTGGCGGAAAAGGTCTGCAGGTCTCTCTATACCTCATAACTATGGTCCTGATAGTAACAGAAACTTCCGTCAGTGTACTTAGCTTCTTAAGGGCTCGAGGAGGCATGGAGAACGCTGAAAAGCAGTCTTTCTGGAGAAAAGTACTCTGTTGACATTAAACACGGATATAGCTTTGTTTCGTGTGTTCTAGTCTTCGAATTGCACTTCTTCCTTTGAACTCATGATTAGGCACTAAATATTTAATTAACAGGCCCAAATCCCTTAAAACCGCTTCTGTTGTTTCATCTTCCCGCTGCTGTAATGACCTCTCTGCACTTTCAGCCACAGAGGCCGTGACTGTAGAGACAGAGTGAATTCATACTCAGTGAACCCTGCACAATGAAATAAACCCATTTTAAAATCCAGGGAGGCAGTGGAGGAATACTTTGAAGGCATGGAGGAATGGTGGTGTAATAGAGGCAACACTGTGGAGGAACGGTGGAGAAATGTCGTGAATATTTAATGTAAAAACATTAAAGTTTTAATGTGGTCGTAATGATATAATATTTACACAAAACAAAGGTTCGGGCTTTGAAACAAAAAACAAAGGGAAAGCACATGAAACATATGAGACGGGGCTTGATGTGGGACTCGATATGGGCGGAGGGCGATTCAATCTGGACCGTTGGATCAAGATATGGATCGATGGCGGAGATGGTAATTGGGAGATTGTAATCACAACGGGCGGAAAGTAGCAGTGATTGACAATTGCGATTGCGATCGGAGTGGGGGATGCGATTGAGCGCTAGCCGTTGATTCCGGGTGATAGATCAATGATGGAGAAGCAATCGGTGGGGAGAAATGAGAGGAGCGATGGGAGGGGAGCGATGGAATCGGGGCCATTGATTCCGATTGGATGGATGGCTAGGATTCAATCAGGGGATAGCAATCGCAAAGGGCAGAAAGTGGCATCGACTGGAATTTGCGATTACGATCGGAGTGGGAGTGCGATGGCCATCGGATCAAAAGAAATGAATGGTCGGGATTGGATCAGAGGCTTACGATCGCAAGGCACAGAAGGGGGGTGCGATGCGACTGGCACGATGCAATGGAGCACCAGCCGTCGGATCTGGCGGGAGATCGACGGTTTAGATATAATCGTAGGGGTGGAAAGGGACAAGGCGACGGGTATGCAGCGATTAGCACTGGGCCGTCGGATCTGTATAGATCAATGGCTCAAATTGTTGTGGGACCGATGGAACGATAACACTATCGCATCAGAGTTTTCGTGGTTTACAAATTATTTTGAACGTTCCGCTCCGATTCTCCGATGCGATTAGTGCCCAGGCCATAAGCGCTTTGTCTTGGGCATAGGGCATATGGGGAAGTGGTTTGCGGGGCTGGCGGAAAAGGGGCTAAGCCCTTAATATAAAGTGAAAAGTGGGTTTTTTGCCCATTTTAATGCATTTTAAGGCTAGAGAAGGGTAACGATAGAGGAAAAGAAAGGGGAATTTGGACTAATCAAGGGGTGTATTTAGGATTTAAAGGGGACTTTGGGGAGATTTAGAAGGTTAATGGGGGAAATTAGAAGGGGAAGACAAAGATGAAAACAAAGGCTTAGAAGGGATGATACAAGGGGAAAAAGGAGGCCTTTTGGGCATTTCCTCACAAACAAAGAGGCTTTATAATAGGAACAGCAGAGGGGATTTTATCAAAAGACAAAAGGCACAAGGAGGCTTCAAGTATGATGTGTTTTTAGAGGAAATACATTCCTTGAAGGCTCAAAAACATTTTAGCCCCCTGTTTGCTTGTCAAAAAATTTATAGGGGGCTAACACTTTCCATATTTTCCTTTCATGTTTCTGCTAATCAGGTTCATCCTCCAGTGGAGTCCTTGGATCTGATCTCAAAACTGATTTAGGGTCACCAGGTGAATGATTTCAGCTTTGCAGTGTCTGATCGTTGTCCACCATCAATAATCAGATCTGAACTTGATTATATCTTACTGAGGAAACTAGATGTTGAGTTCATAAACTAGACTGGAGATTGACTGAAGCAACATTCATCTACTTTCGCTAATGCAAAGCAAGAGCATCTCGAAGGCTACCTGGCTAACTTCAGGCTCCATCTGTAGTTTATAAAGCAAACAAAAAACTTTCTCTTCCCCAGTGGAGTCGCCACTATTTTATGGCCTAAATCTACCTCAGGCCGAGGAAGGCAGAGTCTAGGGTAACATAAAACCATGCTTAACTTGGTAGCTAGCCCTACCAGATCGAGAGAGGGCTCTCTCCTGGTCAATATCAGAAAAAAATGATCAATGAGGCTTGAGATGACTTGAATAAAAGATGATTTTAGGCTAGGTATATAAGTAAGAGAGTTTGATTTGATTTTGAAGGTGTTTATTGGATCAAAGGGAAAGGCAGATTTGGGTCTGGGGAATAAGGCCTAGTTTTTGCAGAGATCTGAATGGGGCAAGGAAGGTAATTGTTTTTATGCTTCAATTTGAATAAAATGGATAGCTTAGACCGGTGAGGAGTTGAAGAGGGCAAGAGGCTTTCAAGAATCCTCTTCAGACAGTTGAAAACATAGAAAATTGAACAAAACTCAAGGTAGAGCACTGCAAATCTAATGAATTCCACCTTTATTACTTGTTTGTTTAACTTAAGAAGAAATAAGAAGGAATATGATACACATGAAACATCAGTAAAACTACAATCACAAAGAGAAACACACCATCAAAACATAGAGCCACATGGATCCCAAAGAGAGCTGCAAACCCTGGTCTATTCCTTTGCCAAACTACAGAGATGAAATGTACAATGATGCTCAAAGCATTCCCAAGTGTCCAACCATGCAAATGATCGAAAAACTACAAGATATAGACAAGCATAACTCATCCCTAGCTTCTAGGGGCTGAGATCACAATTTTAGGAGTTGTTTCAACAATATCTAAAATAAGAACTGGAAAATAGGCAGTGAAACAACTTGCCTCTATAAGATAGGAAACTGATTCATTCAGTTGCAATTCACCTTTTGATGGATGAATCTACTTCCATGAGTAAAAATTTGACAAAATTACATCAAGACCCATAAAATTACATAAAATTACATCATTATTTTAAATTTTGGAGATAAGAAAGTCAAATTGTCCAAAACTAGGTGAAAAACAGAGTTACTGAGTAAAAACTGAAACAAAAATCCCCAATGCGTCGCGCCTGATTTCTCTATGCGTCGCTCCAGTTTGGAGCTGATTTTGAAGGCCTTCCCGGTGTCCAAATTGAGGGTAGGATAGCTTTTTGGAAATATATTCCTGTCTACTTTCCAACCCAAGTAAAATTTCTGAATTTGGTTGCCATTTTCCCCTCCAAAAATGAGTTTTCCCAACACTGCTTCCTGTGTGTCCAAAAAGGGGCAGAAAGGTCATTTTTAGGGTGTTTTTGACCCTTCTGGAAACCCAAAAATTGTCAAAATATCTGGGTAATGTGTAGGCATGCATAAATTTTCATGAAAAATCCAAAAATACAAAGTTTTACCCAAGAGGAGATCCCAATCATAAGCGCGCGCCAAGTGGCGCGACGCGTCAAGCTGAAAAATCTGTGTTTAGGCCAAAAAAACAAAATTTGCAAAATGTGTCCCAAATTTCTTGAAATTTGGGCTGAGTGCCCTCCATCATACACTATGCTGAGCCAAGGAAGCTTCGACCAAAATTTGAAGTCTATCTTGCCTTTTCCGACGCTTTAATGCCCTCTTTAACTTAGCCTTCATGATCTTGATTCGTGCCTTGCAAACATGATTTCTTGCCCAATAATGACTCGCCATGTGCCTCAAAATATTTTTTTACTTTTTGGCCTTCTCCAACAGCTTTTGGTCGCCTTGGTGCATGCAATTCGGTTGTAGAGTCACTGTCTCGGTCATAAGAGGAATCTGTCTCCATGTTTGCCAAAGTCAATGTTGTCTTAGATGAATATGAGGAATTTTTGGTTTTTGTTGCCAAATGTGTGATAATATGTGAGGGACTATGAAGGGAGAGGATGAGGGGAGTTTTAAGAATATTTCTAATTGAAATTTTCCAATTAAAGAGTTTTAGGGGCAGCTTCTAGGCTTTTTGGGATGGCATTGGGGTTTGGGAAATTTATAATTAGGATGGGAAAATGGGAATTGGGATAGGAAATGAGTGAATTTTAGGGATATGGGGGATAGAGAAATGTGCTTATGGAGCTATGAAAATGGTGAGGAAACAAAAGGATGTGGGAGTGATGGCATAAAAAACCAATGTATAAACCCTAGGCTATGATTTCTTGAGCAAGGAAGTAGGGTTTGAATTTGTTTTATTAAATCATCATAAACATCATAAGACACACATTTACTGGAAATGGAAGAGTTTTTTGACTTACTTTGGACTAGAGGAAACCGATAAAATTGAATTTTTTAATGAAATTGTGGTGATAAGAGCTTGCAGCTCTATGCGCCGCGCCACAACCCAACACGTCGCGCCACAAACCCAACGCATCGTGCCCTTTTGCAGGAGACTTTTGGAGGCCTTATCGGTGTCTAAATTGGGTTCGGGATAGCTTGTTGGAAAGCTTATTGAGTCTGATTTCCAACTGAACTATAATTTTTCAATTTTGAGTTCATTTTCCCTGTCAAAAATCAAATCTCCCAAGACTGGTCAAAATGTGAAAAATGAGGCTGCCTCAGGGCAGAGTGCTGTTGCAGTCAACGTTTGAAGGTCTTCCTCAACTCCAAATTGAGCTCATGATATCTCATTGGAAATATATGTGTGTATAATTATCATTTGATGCATCAAGCAAGTCATTTTTCCAACCAATATGGGAGAAATCCTGAGTTTCGCAAGGTCACTTTAGAGGTGCATCAATTCTCCTGAGGCAACTGTATTTTTGACATTTCTCTAAAACCATGATACTTGTGTAAAAAGTGAAGGAGGTGTTTCTTCCTTGGCCTATTTTGGAAAAAAACCTCTCTCATATTTCCCAAATTCATCTTTTATTTCTCAGAAACATCATTGGAGTAAAACCTATCCCGATGTGTGGAACAAGGGATTTGTCGAAATGAAGCGAAATGAAGGGGATAGGGGGCTTCTAAATTCTTGAGAAAATTTAGGGAAGTAGGGAGGGATGTTAGGGAGTAGGGGAAAGTGAAATTTCATATATTGAGTGAGGGGAAGGTGTCCAAAAGGGAAAAACACAGGCCTAGCCTAGAAAATTGCCAAGTTGTAGCAAGAAACTAGGGTTTGTGCGAAAATGAGGAATTTGGGGGATCTCAGTGATGGAAAGTGTTTAATAAGGTACATTAAGGATAGGGGAAGGTTTATGAACATCAGGATACAAGTTTTGGTGATGATTTGACCATCCAAGAGAAATTACCTTCAAAACCCTAGGAGAGGGAAATGAACCTTACCTAGGCACAACTGAAGCATGAACAAGGTGTAAAATGACCCAATGGAACTTGACATGATGATGAAAACCATCTGAATGATGGTACAATCAGATGAATGGTGACATGGACCGACATTTGGAAAACCTTGAAAGGAGTGAAAGAAAACCCTAGACCAAATACTTAGTGACCAAATTTTGCTTGAAGACTCACTGAAATGACAAAATTTGACCTTGACACCTTAAAATCACTTTGTAAGAGCATGTTTGATCACTGGAGGAAGGCTGCAAACACTGACACTAACACTTGGCCTTTAGCTTTTCTTCAATATAATGGAGAAAACCATTAAACACCTACAAAATACAAAACTAATTAAGAAATCCTGCGTTATTGGGTTTAACTGATTCAGAGGTTGTGGGGAGGAGCGTGGCCATTGGATGGCATCATCCAATGATGGATATATGATGCGAAGTGAGAAAAAGGGAAAGAGAGGGAAGAAATAAGTCAGAACCGTTGATCCATGACCGATTAAAGAGATCAACGGTCAAGTTCAGCGGTGAACTAATAATGTGAAAGAGTCACATTATTTCGAAAATAGAAGAAAATGCGAAGAAATAAGGTAAAAATCCCTTTGGCGAAGAAAAATGATAAAAAACGAAGTTGGGGGTTCAGGATGATCGTGGGCTATTGGATGAGATCGGCCCACGAGATCAATGGTGGAGATTTGCGCATAAAAAACCCTTTGGAAGAGGTGGAGGGCGATAGTCTAAGGCCAGATTTAATCTGGGCCGTTGATCTGCAGATATCAACGGTGGAAGATGCGTGCGATAAAACACAATGGAAAAGAGGAAAAGTGGTTTTGGGGAGCAAAACAACTGTTTTCGCGTGAGAAAAAGGTGGGGAGGCAGTTTTTCCCTTTAGCACAATATGCGTTCCTGCCCGACACGTGGTATCAGAAAACAACTTATATCGCGCGGCCTTTGCGAAATTAACCATCGCGCTCAAAAATATGTGATATAGAATGTGGGCCATCATATCTGGGGCCTTAGATCTGACGGTAGAGAACGAGCGCGATATGGGATAGATGCGCAAGCAGAAGCAGGGGGAATAGTTTTAATCTGGTCCGTTGATCTAAGATCTGGACGGCTAAGATTAAAAATTGAAGAAGGCAGGACCCATAGGAGGTAGGCCTGTCGGGGTTAATATGGGCCTTTAGATGTAGAAAATTGACATCCAGGATTGAATTTGGGGCTAAAATGAAATAAAATACAGTCAGAGAAAGGATGAAGAAGGATTGTTGATCTACAAAGATAAATGGCTGTGATTGGCTAAGAAACATTATGAGCGGGGCATATGTTTTTAACCAGAGTCCGGAAACGCAATTTGGACCGTCCGATCTGGACACATGGATGACCCAGATGCAATCAGGGCTTGGCGATCGGCGGGGCGAAGAACTTGCACAGCGCCTATGCGATTGAGCACTGACCGTCGATCTACGGATCAGATCGACGATGGAAAATAAATCAGAGGGGTTTGAAAGGTGGAAGAAATATTTGCGATCGGAGTGAATGAGGGTCGTGGGATCAAAGGAAGATGGGAAGGAGATCAACGGCTGATGACTGATCGAGGAATCGCCAATCGAAGGGAAGAAACAAATGCACCCAACAAAAATTGAAATGTGATAATGCACAGGTCGTTGATCGGCTTTAGATCAACGGTCAAGATTGTTTCAAATCATGCACCAGCGGAAACCCTTCAATAAATATGAAAACCAAAAATTTAATATAATCCAAAGGTTTTATGGTTCGGAGTGGGACATATACATGATATGGCTTGGTGCCCATCTGCGGGGCCGTTGGTCTATACGAAAGATAATAGGCCTGAGGCTTATATATAAGGGCCAATCAGGATCGGAAGGTCGGGCTTGGTCTTTCAATCTAACCATTTGATTTTCTCTGATGCGATTAGCGTTTCGAGACTTTAACTCTTGGTCCTGGGCGCAACTTATATGGAGTAAAGCGGAGAGCGGATTTTATACAATGGGGCTTCAATCGCATCGGAACTTTTGATGCGGGGCTTTTCAATCTACCCATTTACATTAAAAAACATTGCATGGGCGCGCTTAGACCAAACTTAGGAAAAAGTGGGTTTTTTTATTTACAAAGGAAAATGAGCATCGGGAATGGTTTATTCACAAGTTTTAAGCGCCGGATGCGGGCCTAAGGGTTATATGAAGCGATGAAAGACCTAGGGCTTATAATCAAAGGGTTAATCGCAATCAGAGGTTTTAACATGGCCAACAGACTTACACACTCTGATTTTTCCAATGCGATAAGCACCGAAAGGGCTTAGCGCTTGGTTCCAGCACTAGGGCACATGTGGGAAAGTGGTTTAGGATTTAGCCCAAGGCGGCTTAAACCATTAGTGAAGAAACTTATTTTGTATGAAATTTTCATAGCTTTCTGGTGGATTTGGGGATTTCAACAGAGTTAAAAAAGGAGTTTTAAACTTTGTAAGGTGGATTTTATGGAGGAAAAAAGGGGAATGGATGAAAAATAGAGGAAAATGATGGGGGGAAAAGGGAATAAAATGAAGGTTAGTTTTGAAGTGTAGGGAGGGGAAAAATGGATTTTGCAGCAGTCTTATCTTCATGGAAATCAGTAGAATTTATGAGTTGGAAGAGGAAACAACAGTGAAGATTTGGACAGAGGGCATGATGTCTTCATGAGTCTTCAAGAGATAACATTTTTTCAATAAAACTTGTTCCTTGAAGGCTCCAAAAATGTTTTAGCCACCATTTGGTATGACAAATTTTATTGGTGGCTAACAATGGCTCCACTTGGGGATGGTGTCTTCTTCAAGGCATCAAGAACTTCAGACTTGCATTCTCTGGGAGGCTGATCAGTGCCTCATCCATTGGGATGCCTTTCTTTACTTGGATGATCTTCTTTGTTCTGAAAGCATGTTAGCAGCCATGGAAAACAATGGTACTTCATCAATACAAGCTTTCTACCTACCCAATCCTACTGATCTAACATTTTTTCTTCTTTAAAGTGCACTTGGATTGGCAAAATCTTTTCACAAAATTTTATTCTTTTGAAAGCATAAAACCAATCTAATTCTACTCCTTATTTCTTCATGAACTCAAATTAAACAGTTGAATCCATATGCTTCTCTACCTAATCTACCAATCTGTTAGGATTAAACAGTCTAACAGATTTTTATTCTCTAAATTCTACAACAGAAATTAAAAAGCATAAAAGTCAGGATTGAACAGTCTAACTTGATGCTGATATATGGCATAAAAAACAAGCTACACATAGATATTATTTTGCAGAAAATTAAAACAAAAATTGAAGGCTTAAGATCTGAGATTTCAAAGCACTTCCTTCATCTTTTTACAGCTCTGTTTTTTCCTCCTTTTTGAGTTGTTTCTTCCTTTTTTTCTGGTTCAGATTTTGAGCTGATTAGAACCATTTTTACATATATTTTGACTCATAAAATAAAACAGATTTGAGTCATTCTTCATTAGGAAACTGAGGTTCATATTTTGAGCATGTTTGAACCTTTAATTTCTAGCCTAATCTACCTACTGATAAGCCAAGATTAAACAGTTTGGCAAATTGAATTCACTATCCTATCAGCAGTAAATTTAAAACTAATTAGTCAAGATTAGGTTTTTTGACTAACTAGTAGTGTGTTTTTTAGGAGTGGCATTTAAGCTTGCACACTTTCAGATTTGTTTATATTTTTTTTGGTATGGGGTTGTACCTTTATTGTTTTTACAATCTGCCCTCTTTTATTTCTTTCATTGTTTTTGTATTTTTGATTTTTCTAACTTTTAATGCAATTATGGGTGAAATATTTATAATGATAAAAAAAGATAAAATGGATTTCATAACATGACATGGATCAAGAGAATTAATGCTTAAGCATCCTGCCATTGACAGGACCCCCAAACTACTCTGCTCTGTTCAACTCCTGCAAGAAAAAGGCATTATTACCAACAGCTGAATGAATGAAGTAAGGGCCAAGCCACAAGTGGTCAAATTTTCCATGCTTGCCCTTGTCTTCCCTCCTTGAGTCCCACTTTAAAACTTTTTCTGCAACATTAAAATTGCTGGCCTTTGTTCTTCTGTCAAAAAACTTTTTAATGTTGTCCTGCTTCTACAATGCTTTATTATAAACCTCTTCTCTGGTTTGTTGAAGATAAATAGTCTGATTTATCCTTCTGATCATGTCATTATCTTCAGACTGAACCTCTCGAATTAACTTCATAACTAGCACACCAAGGCTGGTAGGAAAAATTGCATCAGTGCCATACACAAGCTGGTAGGGTGACATACCAATATATCTCTTCAAAGTCAATTTGTCAGCCCAAAGTGCATGCACAAGCTTTTTGTGCCAAGACTTTTTTTTGTCCTCCAACAACTTCTTGATTATGTTCACTAAACTCTTGTTTGAGGATTCTGCAAGCCCATTACCTTGTGGGTAATAGGCCGTGGAATGCCCCAATGTTATCTAATATTTGTGACAGAATTCAACCATCTTCTTTGATCCAAATGCTGCTGCATTATCAGTGATGATCTTGGTAGGACAACCAAATATAGAGAGAATATTATTCTCCATGAAATTTATAATAACAGAATCATTGGCTTGCCTATAGGGGTTGGCTTCTATCCATTTAGTGAAGTAGTCTGTGGCAGTGAGAATCCATCTATGCTGGGCAGAGGATGATGGATGGATTTCACCTATGAAGTCAAGTCCCCACTATTGAAAAGGGGCTTCAACAGTGATTGGATGTAGAGGTAGGGGTAGCAGCTTCCTGTTGCCTTCAAAAAGTTGGCATTTATGACAGGCAATGATCATCTTGTGTACATCAAGAAAGAGAGTAGGCCAATAGTAACCATCCCTCAAGATTTTTTTGGCTATTTTCTTCCAGTATAAATGGCCTCTACACTCTCCTTCATGGAACTCGTGCTTAACCTTCTCTGCATCATACTCAAGCAAACATTTAAGCAATATACCACTTGCATTTTTCCAATAAAGACATCTATCTATAATGCAATAGTTTACAGCTTTCAATTTCAAAAACCTTGCCTTTGTTTTTGTCAAACCGGGAGGTGTATTCAAATTAAGAAAAACATAAAGAATATCAGCATACCAAGAAGAATTCATAAAATGGTCTTCAACAATGGGAGTTGATATTTCCTCTTGTTCATCCAAAGCATTAATCATATTAATATCAAGAACTTCAAAATTCGATTCAGCCATCAATCTAGTTAGACCTAGGCCTTTGATGAGTTTAGTGGGTTTTATCTCTAAATCATATTCAAGAATAACAACAATCCACTTACCTCTCTTACCATATGAGTCCTGTGTTAGAATGTCTTTCACGACTGAATTTGGGACAAAGGCAATGATGTGTGAGTGCAAGATGTATACTCTAAAGTCTTTTAAAGCTTTAACCAGAGAAAAAGCTTGTTTCTCCATAATGTTATACTTCAGAGGGGCATCCCTCAATGCCTTGCTAAAGAATGCAATAGGCTTCTCTTGTCCTTGTGGATTTTTCTGTAGAAGGACAGCAGCTATTGTATGTTCTGATGCAAATGAAAAAATATAAAAATATTTTGAAAAATCAGTGCTTATAAGAACCAGTGTTTTGGTCAATACTTGTTTCACCAGCTCAAAGGAATTCTTTACTTCCAAGGTCCATTTTACCCCTTGCTCCTTCAGCATGTTTGTAATATTTCTAAGGAGCTCAGCCAAGTTGGGTATGAACCTTCTCAAAAAGTTAATATTTCCAATGAAACATTGCAACTCCTTGATATTTTGAGGATGAGAGATTTGTAGTATGGCCTCAATCCTCTTTGGATCTATCTTAATACCCTCTTCTGAAATAATGTGCCCAAGAAGTTTACCTTCTTGGAGACCGAAAAGTGTTTTCTTAGGGTTCAAAGATATCCCAAACTTTCTGCATCTCTCGAAGACTGTTCTTAAATGTTTTAAGTGATCTTCATCTGTCTTTGAAAAAACAGTAACATCATCGAGGTATATAATGATGAAGTAGCCCAGCTCTTCGGAGAATGTTATGTCCATGGCTCTTTAGAAAGTTGCACCAACATTCATTAGACCAAAGGGAATTTTCACATACATGAAAATGCTCCATGGTGTAGTAAAGGTTGTCTTTAATTGATCATCAGGGTGAACTAAGATCTAATTGTACCCTGAATAGCCATTAAGCAAAGAAATTCTTTTAGACCCCACCACCCTTTGTAAAATATGATCCATCTTAGGTAAAGGGTAGTTGTCTTTCAATAAAGCTTTGTTAAAGTCTCTAAAGTCTATACAAAGCCTGATCTCTTCTATTTTCTTCCTAACTGACACCAGATTAGACACCCATTCAGAATATCTAATAGGGACAATAATACCAGCTTCATACATTTTCTTGATTTCCTTCTCAACCAAAGGCAGCTGTACAGGGTTTATTCTGCGCAGTTTTTGTTTGAATGGTTTTTGATTTTCTTTGAGAGGGATTTTGTGTTGTATTATTTCAGTGTCATAGGATTTGAGATCTTCGTAACTCCATGAAAAAACATTAGAAAATTCTTTAAACAGCTCTATGTATTTGAGTTTAATGTGAGATGGTAAAGTCTTAGATAGTTTAATCATCATTGGTTTTAGTTCACTGCCTATATTTCACTCCTCCACTTCAGTCTCTACAAGTTCTAGTTTTGGCTTCTTTGCCACATCGTTAAAATCAAACAACTCTTCTAAAGGGGCCAGACCCTTAGGCAAACTCTGATCTTTAGACTGCAGGGTTTCTAACTCCTCTGTTTCTAACTCTTCAGTCAATTCTATTTTATTTTCAAGTTTTCTAGATAGTAGATTTATATTGGCAACCTCAGGAGACGGTTCTTCTTCACCAAGAAAATTTTCTTCACTGTTGCAGTTTGTATCATAATCTGAATATGAACTATGTAGTTCAAATTCATTTCTGAATTGCATGAAGTCTTGTATTTTTTTGTCTCCGTCGAACACTTGCCAATATTTTTCATTATCAGGAATGGCAGGTCTGAATTTAATCTGAGTTATGCAATATTTAGTTTCATGTGGCGTTAAGCATGTTCTAGCCGTAAAGGCTAAGTTGTGGGCTGCGATATTTCTTTTTCTTGGAACAAAAATTATTTTGTACTCCTCAAAAGTTTTTAAAATATCCACGACATCGTTTCAATAGGCCCTAAGTCTTGGGTGATTTACGTTGTATTCCCCATTGACTTGCCTAATGGTTAACTCTGAATCCCCATATGCTTTGATTCTTTTGGCTCCTAATTTTTTCAACAAACGTAAGCCTAAAAATAGGGATTCATATTCCGCTATGTTATTTAAACACTGAAATTTTAATCTACAAGAGATGATTTCTGTGTGGTTGTTCTCAGTTTTGCAAATCTAGACACCTACACCAAACATTGTTACCGATGAAATAGGTAACCGCATTGTTACCTACTTTTTTTTGGTAGCATAAAAAGCACCCGATTTTGAAAAGTGGTGATGTAGAATCACCTTTTTTTTTTAGCACATTTTTGACACTCTAATATTTTTATTTATGAAGTATGAATATTTGTTTTAAAATGTTAGTGATTTTCATGCTAATTTTGAAACGTATTGATGCAGCATCAATTTTTTTTTTAGAGCGGTGATTTTCATGCTAATTTTGAAACGTATTGATGCAGCATCAACCTTTTTTTTTTAGAGTGGTGATTTTCATGTTGGTAATAAAACACAAAACTTAGATAAAATATATATATATATATATAAAAACAATAAAAAAAACCAATAAAAATGTAAAAAAAAAACAAAATTAACTTCAGATAATATATATATATATATATATATATATATATATATATATATATATATATATATATATATATATATATATATTCATATATATTCGCAAATTATATCAAAAGAAATGACAAATTTTGAAAAAAAAACACATAATTTAAAGAAAAAAACAAAAATTAACCAAAAAAATAAAAAAAAAACATCAAAAACATTTTTTTTCTAAGTTATTAAAAAAAACCATATAATTATAAAAAGAAATTTAAATAGAAAATTTAAAAATAATTTAAATTACAAAATTAAAATTTAGATAAAAAATAAAATACAAAAAAGAAAAAATTAAATTTAAAAATTTAAATTAAAAAAACAATAATAATGAGAAAAAAAAATACAAATTTTAAAATTAACAGGGGCAAAATTGGGTTATCATTAAAGTTTCAAAAAATGAAAAAAGTACGTAAGTAAATAATTAAAACAAATATCCATAAATTTATCATGAAATGAAACAACATAAATTTTAAAAATGAAAAACTAAATATTCAAAGATTTTAAAAAATTTAAATTAAATTAAATCAATAAATTAATAAATAAATTTTAAATTTTAAAAAATAATTAATTTAAAAATATTAAATTAAAATAAATAAATAAATTTAAAATAAAAATTTGAACAAAAAAAAATATATATATATATATATATATATATATATATATATATATATATATATATATATATATATATATATATATATATATATATTAAATTAAAAAAAAAAATTTAAAAAAATCAAATTAAAAAAATATATTAAAAATTAAAAATATATATATTTAAAAAAAAAAGAATTTTTTGATTGTGGTGGCGCCGCCAATTGGCCTCCCGCCTAGGTGGCGGCGGAAGCTGGCCACTGGGTGGGAGGTCAATTCCGAGAATTGCCCTCCCGCGGCAGGAGGCCGATTCCGAGAATCGCCCTCCCGCGGCGGGAGGCCGATTCCGGGAATCGCCCTCCCGCGATGCGAGAGGGCCATTCCGGGACCGCCTTCCCACCGCCGGGAGGTCGGTTCCTGAATCGGGCTCTCCAACGGTGGGGCCGGGCTTGGGAATCGCCCTCCCACGACGGGAGGCCACCCGGAATCGCCTGCTGAGGCCGGACCGGGAATTGTCCCCTCCTCATGACGGAGGCCGGACTCAGAATCGCCCCGAGGGCTAATCTGAATCGCCCTCATTTTTTATTTTTAATTAATTTTTCATTTTTTTACTTTTAATTTCAATAATGTTTTTTTTTATTTTTTATTTTTTAAACTTTTAAATTTATTAAAATTTAATATATTTCTTTAAATTTAATTTTTAATTTTTTTATTTTTTTTATTTTTTTTTTAATTTAATAAACATTTTCTTTTTCTTTTTTAAATTTAATTTCTATATTTTATTTTTTATAATTTCTTTCTTTTTTTAACTTGTTTTTCTTTTTAATTTAATATTTTATTTTGTTTTTATTTTTATTTTTTTATTTCTATATATTTTGAAATTTTAATCTTTAAATTTTTTTTTATTTTTTATTTTTTATTTTTTTCTTAAATTTTAGGTTTTTTTTTAATGTTTGAATTAAAATTTTTATTTAGTTTTTATTTTTATTTTTTTATTCCTATATATTTTTAAATTTTAAGCTTTAAAATGTTTTTATTTTTTTAAATTATTTTTTTTTCTTAAATTTTAGGTTTTTTTTAATGTTTGAATTTTAAAAATTAAAAAATGTTATTTCTATTTTTAAAAATGTCAAAAATATGACAATTTTTTTTTTGTTATTCCAGCATCAACAGGTTTTGTTTTGAGGGTGTTTTTTCAATCCTTTTTTCAAGAAACAATTTTGTTTTTAGCATAATTTTATAAAATGTTGAAATTTGACCTTAAAAAAAAACCAAGTGCATTTTGGAATACAATTTTTTTGTTTTTGGGGTGTTTTTTCATGTTTTTTGAGTCTTTTTGGGCTAGAGTTCCCGTTTTGAGGTCAGGTTACCTATTTCATCGGTAACAGTGTTACCAGCATTAGTTCAAGTGCATGACCCGTCGAAGTTCATACTCCACAGAGGACTAGATTCGGGTTCATCTGTTTGGTGTTTGTCCTCTTCAACTAAAGTTCTTTCGGGTTGTTGTGGAATATCAACACTTAGTTGTATTCGTTTCAACTCCTCAGGTTTTTTGCTGTGTTGAGGGTTGCTTTCTTGACTATCAAGGTTTAAAAGCAATGGACGTACGATTTGTAGCTTAAGTCCTGTGTTTAGTTTGCTATGGTTTAAAGGTTCAACAAACTATTTTGACACTTCTGTGTGGTACTCTTCTTCCTCTCTATCGGCCTTCAGTTCAGTTAAAGTCACTTGTTCAGTGAAAGATTCATCGTTAAACAAGATAAAAGAATCAAGGCCTATATTTATAGAGTACAAAGGAGAATTTTGTGGTCTGTCTTGGCTTGTAACTGTGTATTGCATATGGGACTCCCTGTAAAGTCTTCTCGTCTGATTGAAAATAGGGATGGTTGCATAGGTCATATCCATCTGCATAGTGCCTTGTAACTTAGCCCCCCAATATCTTGATAATAACGTTCCATAATTTGGGGGCACATCAGCCACAACAATGTCCATGACTAAGCATTTCACTAGAATCTGTGCTAAGTTAACGCAGAGGTCTTTAATTAATCCTAAACATTTTACTCTGCTCAAGTCAAAGGAGTGAAGGTCTTTATAAGGTCTGGTGATTTCTAGACCCAGGCTCTCCATCACCACTTTAGGCATTAAATAATGAGAAGCCTCGAAATCGTGCATAACGTTGTGTAAAATCTTGTCATGAACGTTTAAACTCACATAAAAGGGAGGAACAGGTCCCTCCTAATACTTACCTTCAATATTTGGACCAAAAATAAGCTCTGGTTGGTCATCATTAAGATTGACTGTGTCATTATTCTCTTCAATGTTTAAATCCTTCAAAATTTGGGTCCTATATACATTCTGGGCAGCTAACTCAGTCAAGGGAACAGAGATTTTAATTTTGGAAATTTCCTGCTCCAGACTGAAAGGAATTTGATTTTTTCGAGGTGCTTGTCTCAACCTTATTAGCTGCCATCCTATCAAAAACATCTGTTTGCTGACTTGTTCTATTTAAATTTCAAAAAATGGTTTTAGCAGGAGTACTAGCTGAAGTGTTAGTACTGCTAAGGTCTGCACTCTATTTTTCCTTGTTTTGAGTGCCTTTCTCTTTACCTTTATCAGAATTTCTAGCTATTGTCTTGTCCTTCTGTTTGACAACTTTAGGCTTGTTTACAGTGCTATTTTGTGAAGATTTGTCAGAGGTTTTGGTGTTCGTAGTTTGTTGATTGGTTTTACTTCTAAGGTCATATTCTCTTTGAGACTCTATGATGACATTTTCCATGTCTTGATAATAGCTTTCATCATTATCTCTTTTTTCATCATAAGGTGTGTATAGACCTTGCTTTCTATCATAATGAATCTCAAAGTCATCATTATGTACTCCCAGCATGTTGATATCATCTTCCTATGTTATTTCATCTGTTTCCTCAACCTCACTTACATAGTTTTGATGAAAGGGAGGAGTGATCTGTTGATCATCTTCCCTAGGTCTGTTTGGAGGTTGTTTCCTTCTAAAATTCTGATTTTGGTTCTGGTTTCAGTTTTGAGGAGTAGTTTGGTTTTGAATTTCTTGTGCTCTCTCAAGGATTTTCATTTTCCTCATCATCTCCTCCATCATTTTTTTCATATTTGAGCTGGAAGTGGAAGGGGTAGATTCCTCTCTGAAGGATACTCTCTTCTATTTTTTCATTCTTGCTCTCTTCTCCATTAAGTTAACTTCCACAGCAAGAGCTCCTTTTTGCATATCTTCAAGAGTTGCAGGATCTCTCTCCCTCAGCTGATAGGCCATCTCAGGGTCAAACCCTTCAGGAAACTTGTTTAGAGCTGAGCCTTGTGGAGGTTTTAGATCTGGGGATAGTGCATTTTACACACTATTAAATCTAGTGCAGTAAGCTTGAACACTTTCCCCAGTGTTTCTATGGAGGTTCTTGTAATCAGAAAGGACTTGGAGAGGATTATTCTTCACTTCCCATTTGTTTAATAATGTCTGATGGAAGGCTTGGAGATCATTGATACTGTGGGGGGTTAAGCCTTTAAACCATTTTCTTACTTCTCCCCCCAGACTCTAAGCAAATAATCTAAGCTTGACAGAGTCATCATCAATTTCATTTATGTCAAAGTAGTCATTCATCTTATCCACATGTTGTGATGCAGTAGTAGCATTACTAGCATCATATAATGGTATTTTGGACTGATAGTCCTATGGAAGATTGGCTAATGGTACAGGAAGGACTAAGGGAGCATACCATGCTGCCATGATATGTGGTGGAGGTGGATTTACAAGAGGTGGATTAACAAAAGGAAAAGTGGGTTGAAGTGGAGTGGTTTGGACAGTGGATGTAGTATGAATGGATGTGGATGGACCAGGAATAGATTTTTTAGCTGATCTTGGATGAGAGACACCTAAATTGGAAAGGAAATGTGAATCAGGTGGTGTTGTTTCTCTACTACCAAGGTGTTCACTTGTTTCAGGAGATGAAAGTGAAGACTCAGAATCTAGTTGATCTAAATCACCAAGAAAACTAGTTCTAAAAGGATTTATTAGATCTGCTTGTGATTGTTGTAGAGTGGCAAGATTTTCAGGAACTGAATTAGCTCTCAAGGGTGATCTGAAAACAGTTGAAAATTTTATCTTAGGAGACTTCGTAAGGATACTTTCAGGGTTATCAACTATCTCAGGTGGGTCAGGGTTAGGATAGGATCTAGTATGAATCTTTCTAGGAGCCACTATGCTGTGTTTTGTAGACTCAAGTGAACAATAAAAGTTCAACCAAATATGACAATCTTAAAGAGGTTAACTAATCTGTTTCACGAATTTAAATCCTACAGTCCTCTAACTAAGTTTAAATGATGTTACAATGATAATGGTTCTTCCCAATGGAGTCTTAAGGTCTGTTAAGGATTGTGGAGTCGCCAAGTGGAATTTTTTAGCTCTTTTGGAGGTAAAAGGTTTTATGGTCCACCACCATGTTTATTGAATACCAATCTGGAATATTTTTGGGTTTTATGAGTTATTTTTCTATCTTGTTGGTTGTTAAGAGTGTGCTAAATTTGTTTCACAACTTAGCTACGGTTATGAGACGAAGACAGTCTACTCTTATGGCTAGGCCAGCTAATCCTTCAAGGTTAGATAAAGTCTTATGAAAATCCTAAGGTTTACCTAGTTTTTCACTGATTCAAACAAGTTTCATCATGATTACCATTAGTTGGTAGTGCTTGAAGAGGCTATTTTTTACTCACAACACAAAGTTCTTGAAATTATGATTTCTGAGGTCTTAGAAGTATTTATGATGAAAAACACTCACAAGTCCCTAGTAGAGTCGCCAGAAATGTTAGCTCCCTGTAATCAGCAAGATTGGAAAAAGTCTAACCGCAGGGAGAAACACCATTTCAACCACTTTGGGATTCTAGGATCTAGCCCTCCTGAATCCGGAGAGGGATCTCTCCAATAAGTGTAAAGATGGATTTATCTTTAAGGTTTTGGGTAATGATATTAGGCTAGTTATGAAGGTATTAAGGGTTTGTTTGTTTTGGATGGCTGAGCATGATTATTATTTGAGGAAAGTTCTAAATGGAAAGAGTTTCAAAGGTGAGAAGCTGGGTAAGCAACAGGACAAGCTTTGGCTAAAAAGATGGATGTAATGTTGGTTTTAGTCCATTGGGCTATGGAGTCATAATAGGGTTTAATTGAAACAACAAGGGGCAAGAGTGGTCCATGGGGCAAGTCATCTATGTCTAAGGATCTCTTTAAAGTTTGATTTATGGAATGAAATGATACAACAAGAAGGGGAATTAAACAGATGAAGAACAAAGAGCAGCCCAAGATCTGGTAAGTACTTTGAAACTAGCCAGCTTTTGACATACACTTAAGAAAGACATAAAAGCAATCCAGGATCTGGTAAGTACTTCAAAACTAGCCAGCCTTTGACACACTTTCAATAGAAAAACATTTAAACACAAAGGGGAACACAAATGATAACGAAGAATGGTCTAAGATCTGGTAAGTACTGCAAAACTATCCATCTTTCAACACACTCCTAGGGAAACTTTCAGATAGTCTTTTGGGATAAAACTAGGACCAGGGCTCACCATATCTTCCTTAGTTCATCTCTACTTAACATAAATTGAAAATAACATTCAAGAATAACAATTAGCTAAGACAGTAGGACGAGGGAACACCAGCATTCCTAACTGCTTAAACTAAATTAAATCATTCCTAAACAACACAATTCGGAAGAACACATATAGATAAATCTTATCAGTCAGAGAAGGGTACTGATATATAGTAAATCCTAACTCTATGCTTGTTGTTCTTTATAAGAGAAGATGGAAAAAGTGAAAATAGAAATAAAATAACGATTTATAATAAGAGAAACATCACCATCGACATAGACCAGGATCCCATAAATCAGCTTGTATTGATGCTTCAAACTAGTTACAGCTTTAAGTCCAGTGTTTCAGGTTAGCAATCATCTTCACTTCTCATCCTAACTATTCTATCACAAGA
The DNA here is from genome assembly GCA_034641835.2 of Pinus albicaulis. Lineage (NCBI taxonomy): Eukaryota > Viridiplantae > Streptophyta > Pinopsida > Pinales > Pinaceae > Pinus > Pinus albicaulis. Next base: position 1,000,880,679 of record CM076579.1, read on the forward strand.
AGAGCTTCAAGAGCCTTTGAACACTATTTACAATCAGAAGTTTCAAGCTCAAGTATATTTCAAAGTTCTGCAACCAACATTTCCTCATCTTCTGCAAGAGTATTTATAGAAGAAATGAGGAGGTGGGCTCTGATAAAAGATCTCTTGGGTTCAATTAATACATTTTAATGCTTCTCGGCCTTTGAGGGGCTTAATGGAGAAGAGTACAGATATTTTTCACTGTATTAATTGATTTACGTTTAAGAATTAAGCTCGGTGGGAGCTTTTGTTGACTTTAAGGCTCCGTTTTAGGTTGTAGTGACTCTGCTGATATTTTTTGTATTAGTTTCTTTTGGCAGAATTAATTATTTGGCTGCACTGACGAAAATATCCTCTGTTGGTCATTACTCGGCCTCTGTTTGAATGCTTTGAGGTAACAGGTGGCTTTGTGGTAGCTGAGAGGAATCAATTGGCCTCTGTTGTGGTGGTGGAGGCCTTTCTGTCTGGTGATATTTTGATTTTATTTAATTGTGTTTTAAGTTAATGGATTAGGCTTTTGATAATCAATCTTAGCCATAATCCATTAAACTATGGAATCCATCTTCAATCTTCGGTTCTTCCGTGGTAGGTCCTAGACACTGATACTCTTTTAATTTGACTCTGTGTGTCTTGTTGATGTGCAGGGCCGCACAGGGCTCATATGGCATCAGTGACCATGAAGAATTGATGAAACTTGGAGGGGAACCATGTGAATGGCTTCTCTTCTATGAATCAAAGGCACGGGAATCATCATCCCCGACCTTTAGCTTTTCTTTAATATAATGGAGAAAACCATTAAACACCTGCAAAATACAAAAATAATTAAGAAATCCTGCATTATTGGGTTTAACTGCTTCGGAGGTTGTGGGGAGGAGCGTGGCCATTGGATGGCATCATCGAATGGTAGATATCTGATGCGCAGTGATAAAAAAGCAAAGCAGGGGAAGAAATAAATCAGAACCGTTGATCCATGACCGATTAAAGATATCAACGGTTGAGATCAGCGGTGAACTAATAATGTGAAAGAGTCACATTATTTTGAAAATAGAAGAAAATGCGAAGAAATAAGGTCAAAAGCCCTTTGGTGGAGAAAAATGGTAAAAAATGAAGTTGGGGGTTCAGGATGATCGCGGGTCGTCCGATGAGATCGGCCCACGAGATCAACGATGGAGATTTGCGCGTAAAAAACCCTTTGGAAGAGGTGGAGGGTGATAGTGTAAGGCCAGATTTAATCTGGGCCGTTGATCTGTAGAGATCAATGGTGGAAGGTGCACGCGATAAAACACAATGGAAAAGAGGAAAAGTGGGTTCGGGGAGAAAAACAGCTGTTTTCTTGTGAGAAAAAGGTGGGGAGGTGGTTTTGCCTTTTTGAACACGATATGCATTCCCACCCGACATGTAGCATCAGAAAACAACTTATATCGTGTGGCCTTTGGGAAATTAACCATCGCGCTAAAAACTACATGATATAGAATGTGGGCCATCAGATCTGGGGCCTCAGATCTGATGGTAGAGAACGAGCGCGATATGGGATAGATGCGCGAGCAGAAGTAGGGGGAGCGGTTTTAATCTAGGCCGTTGATCTAAGATCTGGATGGCTGAGATTGAAAGTTTAAGAAGGCAGGACCCACAAGAGGTAGGCCTGTTGGGGTTAATATGGGCTGTTGGATGTAGAAAATCGATGGCCAGGATTGAATCTGCAGCTAAAATGAAATAACATACAGGCAGAGAAATGATGAAGAAGGATCATTGATCTATAGAGATCAACGGTCGTGATTGGCTGAGAAACATTATGAGCGGGGCATATGTTTTTAACCAGAGTTGGGAAATGTGATTTGGACCATCCAATCTGGACACGTGGATGACCCAGTTGCAATCAGGGCTCGACGATTGGCGGGGCAAAGAACTTGCACAGCGCCGATGCGATTGAGCGTTGATTGTCGATCTGCAGATCAGATCGACGGTGGGAAATAAATTGGAGGCGTTTGAAAGGCGGAGGAAATATTTGCGATCGGAGCGAATGAGGGCTGTCAGATCAAAGGAAGGCAGGGAGGACATCAACGGCTGACAACTGATCGAGGAATCACCAATTGGAGGGGAGAAACAAATGCCCCCAACAAAAATTGCGATGCGATAATGCGCAGGCCGTTGATTGGCTTGAGATCAACAGTCAAGATTGTTTCAAATCATGCACTGGTGGAAACCCTTTAATATATATGAAAACCAAAAATTTAATATAATACAAAGTTTTTATGGTTCGGGGTAGGACATATACGTGATATGGCTTGGCTCCCGTCTGTGGGGCCGCTGGTCTATATGAAAGATAATAGGCCCAGGGCTTATATATAAGGGCCAATCGGGATCGGAAGGCCGGGCTTGGTCTTTCAATCTAACCATTTGATTTTCTCCAATGTGATTAGTGCTTCAGGACTTTAACTCTTGGTCCCGGGTGCAAGTTATATGGAGTAAAGTGGAGAGCGAAGTTTATACAATGGGGCTTCAATAAAATCGAAACTTTTGATGTGGGGCTTTTCAATCTACCCATTTACATTAAAAAACATTGCATGGGCGTGCTTAGACCAATTTAGGAAAAAGTGGGTTTTTTTATTTACAAAGGAAAATGAGCATCAGGAATGGTTTATTCACAATTTTTAAGCGTCGGATGCGGGCCTAAGGGTTATATGAAGCGGTGAAACATCTGGGGCTTATAATCAAAGGGCTAATCGCAATCAAAGGTTTTAACATGGCCAACAGACTTACACACTCTGATTTTTCCGATGCGATAAGCGCCGAAAGGGCTTAGCGCTTGGTTCCAGCACTAGGGCACATGTGGGAAAGTGGTTTAGGATTTAGCCCAAGGGGGCTTAAACCCTTAATGAAGAAACTTATTTTTTATGAAATTTTCAGATTTTTCTGATGGATTTGGGGATTTCGATAGAGTTAAAAAATGAGTTTTAAACTCTGTAAGGTGGATTTTATGAAGGAAAAGAGGGGAATGGATGAAAAATAGAGGAAAATGATGGGGGAAAAGGGAATAAAATGAAGGTTAGTTTTGCAGTCAAGGGAGGGGAAAAATGGATTTTGTAGCAGTCTTATCTTCATGGAAATCAGCAGAATTTCTGAGTTGGAATAGGAAACAGTAGTGAATATTTGGACAGAGAGCATGATGTCTTCATGAGTCTTCAAGAGATAACATTTTTTCAATAAAACGTGTTCCTTGAAGGCTCCAAAAATGTTTTAGCCACCATTTGGTATGAAAAAAAATTATTGGTGGCTAACAAAGAACAACGAGTAGTGTAGAGTCTCACACTATCTACTCCATTGGCTCAGTGATACCGTGCACCATCTACATTAGCCATTATCATACACCAGATTTATGCCTGCTAATGGAAACATTCAAGCACCTCTGTGGTAGGCACAATTTCCACCTACCGGAAATCGACCATCCTAGCAAGGAACCCAACCTTGCGCTCATACAGAATCCCATTACAGAGATTATTCCCCCACCGAATGTTGATGACACATCCCACCATATATGATTTGTATCAGCACATATTGGTGATAGGATTGTTGCCATCCCCTCATCCCAGGATTTCCATCTCATTCCTGTCGCGAAAGACCAAGGTACCTTGCGCTTTTGCATAGATTTCCGCAAGATTCCCAATTTGCATACCATTATCGAACTCCTTGACAATACCCAACCTCTAAAGCAGCGCCTAGTACAACTAAAGCTTGTCGACGAAAATCGACGACGGTCACTACAACATAACGAGGCCCACAAGAAAAGGGTAAAATAATCATTTGACCGCCATTTCACCCCTCACTCATTCACCAAGGGAGAATTATGCCTCCACTATGATGTCGTAAAAGAGGCCATAGGACCAAGAAAGTTCAAAACCTTGTGGAAAGGACCCTACATCATTAAACATTTCCTCTGACAGGGGGCATACATCTTGATGGAACCGGACGGGACCTACATCAATAATCTTGTCAACGGCCTTTACCTCAATAAATTCTACCCATAAGGGCCAAGACGGCCCTTCCCTAGAGTGTTCGTACACAAAACCCCACCATTCAAAATTTTTGACCCAAGACTTATTTAAAAGTTCTTAAAGTATCACCATGGATCACCAACATGAACCCTATTTTGGATTTTTTGATGGAGCATCAAGATGGTCTAAAAATTTAGCCGCAACTATCTGGGTCATTTACCACCCTGACTGATCGCCACTCTGCTCAAACAGTGTGTGCAATGGTTTAGCAACAAAAAATCAGGTAGAATATGACGTCATCATTGGAATTACGTGTGATGCCCTCCATCAGGGCATATGCCATATGCATGTCTACCTTGATTTGTCATAGTTAAACCAAACATTTGAGACAAGGGATACAAATCTGTTTAGAAAATATTTGCGTGCCAAAATATTAAGCAGACAATTTTACTATATCCCATTTACACATGTACCAAGGAGTCAAAACCAAATAGCCAATCGCATAGCTAACAAAATTCTAAACTGGAATGCATCCCAAATAAATCATCATACATAAAACACCAAAAATATAGATATCCATCAGCATAACAGCATACATAAACCAAAAGAGGTGATGCATCATGTAGAGCCGCAAAAAATATCTCTCATATATATATATATATATCACAATGTGTATATCTGAGTACAAAAATTAGTGTCTTTGGCCCAACTGCCAGCCCAAAGATAAAAAAAGTCGTAAAAAATAAGGGAAGCATCCTCATAACCAGTGCTTTCCCTATGTACAAAAATACTCTAGGGTGGTGCCCCCTCAGGAGGGGAACCTGGACCCCCCATCACCCCTGGTGCTACCACTAGAGTTGTCGTCGCAACAGCGATCGCCACCTAACGTAGAGTGGGCCGATAGTCCCTCTCACGGGCCATTATAGTCTCTAACCAGACCTCCTTGAAGTCATCCATGAAACCCCGAGAAGGCATCCCCTGGGTCAAGCGGTCCACTCGACCCCGAAAATCCTCAAGAACTAATACCTGAGCTGTCAGTTCCGCAATACGAGCCTCTGTCATATCTGCGCAAGCCACTGCTATGTTGACACGAGCTCGCTCGGCCATAATCTCTCCAGCAGCCGAGTTTCTTCCCTCCCCTGAAGGGTTAGCTCCACCACTAGGTATGCCAGCACCACCACCTAGTCCAGCTGCATCACCTCCTCTCTGACCACCCCTAGGTCATCGTGGAGGATGGTGGCCCACCAACTGAGCCACAGGGTGACCCACCTCACCAACATCTGCATGAGTAACCAAAAAATGTTGTTCGTGTTGCTAGAAAAACACATAAGTGCATACATACTCGAGTAAATTCATATAACATACAAAATGTACCTACTAGCCCCCAAACATAGCCATAAGGGAGACCCATGTATGGATCACCCTGAAAGTCCATTACCGCATATGGGTATGGCAAAAAAATATATGGATTGACCTCAAACCGGGCCTCTATCATGGCGTTCCAATAACGCCCCACCATGCCACCACTGCCTCACGGCATCACCGGAGCCCACCTCCTCATACATGGCTCTCGTGGCCCCCCAGAAGGCACTGCCACTACTAGCCTCAGCAGCACTACCCTCTCATACATGATGCTACACAAGATACTAGGGTACGTAAATGACTTAGATCCATGCTGGACCTTGTTCAATTGTGACACCTTCCCGTCAAAACAGAAACGGGAAAAATCGAAACAATTCCTGGAGCTCAGCTGGCACAGAACTCCAACCTACGGGCATGGTGCCTGATGCAGAGCAATCGACCCCACCTGTCATACAATCACCACCAGAGGACACTGCTCTACCAAATCTGTAACTGATGCAATGTTGATGCATCCCTCTGTAAGAGGCGCCACTCCACAGTTGTGTCTCCTAAATCTCTCCAAATCCACTCTCCTGGTAGGGAGTGCATATATCAGCGCCTCACCTTGAGGCAGGAACCCAGTCACAAAGTAAACATCCATCTCAAGACAGATAACCAGATGTGTCCCTCACAATACAAACATGTTGTGCCTCTAACGCCAATGCTGGATAATGTACCGTAGTAGTCGGTCCTGCAACTGAAGAAGCTTGTTTTTTGTGAACTTTAGGAGACCCCATAGCGCCAGCTGATGGCACGCCCTAGCATCAGAAGCCAGCTCAGCATGGAGCTTAGGCCAATCTCGTTCCCTCCACAATAACATGTCATCAAAACAAGCTCCCATCAGTACAAAGAAAAGCCCAAAAAATAGAAAAAAACCAAAATATTTTGTCATCTCGGCCTTGCACACCTGTGCCTTAGACAGGCGCGTTTAGCGCATGCCTGTCTTTTACACAGGTGCACCTAAGGCACACTAGAAATGGGGAATAGAGCGCTTCCATGCGCTTGTCCCCCAAACCTGTGCATAAGGAAGGCACCCCTTTGCCGATATCACCCACGCAATCTAGGGAAAAAGTCACTCAGAATCCATACAAACCTAGTCTGTACGGACCCCGACACCATCAAACTATAAAAATTAAAGTACAAGACTTCATGAGGGTTACCTAGGCATAATATCGCTAGTCCCTTGTGCTCTGGCTGACCGCAATGACAAGAAATCCTATGCAGAGTCCTCTGACCTCTCAAAAACTTAGCAAGAACAAATGAATTGAATTAGGGCCATACCCTCTTATATATCGCCCTTTTCAAAAACTTCGGAGGACCATAACGAGATATCAGAAGGTATGTTCTCCGAACAATAAATTGCGCCACAATCAGCACTCCATGATGAACAGAAGCAATGCCACACATTTTCATTCCCATAAAAAATAATTTTTCAGTGCTGGTAGGTATGCCCTCTCTCGTCTTATTTTTTAAAGCCCATGACTTTCAAAAAATATTTGATAAAGAAGATGCTTTCACTTGAGGTAGTTGTTTTTGTAGGAAAAACTCGCAAACCATCCACAACGTTATCTCCTGAAAGTTCTAGAGCAGGTATCATTCTACCCCCAACATGATAGAGTCCTAGAAAAATTTGCATATCCTGACATCATTTCTCCATCAGAAATAAACCATACGGTCCTCATATCCAACCGTGTTTATCATCACCTCACCCTACACATGATAAACACTTGCGTTGGTATGTAGAGCCTCCCCTCCATGGCTCCCGTCACCCACAGTAGACCATATGTCACAGAATAAGTGACAACATGGCCATACCACTCCAGTCCAAGAAGCACATTGTGCCCATCCATTCATCATGCATAAGGTCAAGTTTACCATACAAGTTGAAACCCCCTTCCCAGACGACCAGGTTGTACAAGTTGATAAAGAGCACATCACCGTGCCTCGCATTTGGCCCACCATACCTCCACCAGCATAATCCCATCTGTGATAATTTTTCATCCTTTTCATCAACCCTGCACATGAGACCAAACAATGGGACCCCCACCCTCAGCAAAACACCTTCCTCACACCATCATTAGGCAAACACTTTCATGTTTTGGGGTACCCATCTCTATGTTTTGTACAAACCAAACCCAATTATTTTATTCTTTTGGTAAGTGTACAAAGACCCCGAATGGTGCACTACGTCCTTCACCCTCTCATTTCATCTTTTCTCCCATGGCAGCAGTCCCTGAACACCCTTGGTCGAAGTATTTCACCCCTACGCACAAACCATCATGACATTCATAGCCAATTTACACCCGCCCTGGAAGTCCTATTGACTCCCATTAGGGGAATTTTGAGGTCTAAAATGGGCCTCCTAAGAAAAATGTACAAAAAAAATAAAATTTATAGGAACCAATATGATTCAAGATGATTATGTCAACCATGGGGGGTGATTCACCATTTTTTAAGTAAAATGGTAAAAATATTAAAAAATAATAAAATAATAAAACTACTTTTTCAACTCGTATTTTCAACTTATCTCCCAAATTCTTTACTCAAATTTCGAGCGGGAGTACTCATTGGATGAAAAATTTAATTCCTCATCCAAGGAATACTCATGTTGCATACTTTTGATGGACCCTACTATGCAAAAAATGAGAAATACATGAAAAAATGTGATTACAAACATGTTTTTCATGTATTTCTCATTTTTCATGTAGCAGGGTCCATCGAAAGTATGCAACATGGGTACTCCTTGGATGAGGAATTAAATTTTGCATCCAATGAGTACTCCCACTCGAAATTTTGAGTAAAAAATTTGGGAGATAAGTTGAAGATACGAGTTGAAAAAGTAGTTTTTTCTTTTTTCCCTCTAAAATTTGATGATGTAATTAAATCTTATTTTATTATTTCCACTATTATTTTATAATTTCCTTAGGAGGCCCATTTTAGACCTCAAAATTCCCCTAATGAGGGATTTCCCCTTCAGAAATAACTATGAGTGCCGCCAAGCTGCTTAAGTATACCCCGACCTTGGGCCACTGGATCCCCATCATCAGTTTTTAGTCACCCCTCGCCAACATGCCTATGTTAAACCCATCACATCCAAGTCCTCGATCCCTCATATCGGTGACCCCTCGATAGGTTGAGTCTTCCTTTTTGTCAACTTCAACACCTATATTCCAAAAAGGAAGCAGTACCTTGGATCACCCCTCTCCATACAAAGGGGCATCCTCGAGTGGCACTGGGGGAGACATCATTGTCCACAGATGTCATCGATCCTCCTGAAATTCGACTACAACAAAATTTATCATTTCAAGATGGTATCGTACCTTACAACCATTGCACTTTGATCAAAACTGTCAAACACCCATGCCTCCATAAGTTTCTTTGTCAACAATTCTTACACGGGAAGGTCCCAGCCAGTACCTATGTGTACCATGCATAGCTATATTCCATGCCAAGTTTACGCATATGGGTACCACATTCTGCCTATTGTCAAAGAAAAAATTCCCCTGATGGCATCAACAATTGTCATCAACAACCGCCAATGTCACTACCATATCAGTGATACAGATAGAACATATATTTGTAAATTTTGTTTAACTAGCCACAGCATCACGAGCATGGGACATGCCCGCCTCATTGAAAATTTTTATATGTATTGTAAATTGTAAATTGTATTACATCCAATGCTCAATAAGAGGGGCCTAGAGCCACCGTTCATATTATTGTTGTCATCTGACTCTTTTCAGAGCTTCTGTTTATTTGTTTTTTAGTTTTAGTTTACATATGCATGCTTTTTCCTCTATCTAGTATGCTTATTGATTCTAGCTTGTTCCACTAACTTTCTTAACTCCACTTCTTTTCTACCTGTTACCAATAGCTTAACAGGGTAAACCGCACCCCTTAAGCTGGTGTGATTTCATACATACGTGCACCAAACACACTACAACAATAAGCATGCATAGAAGTAAGTTCATGCTATTCAATCCCTTATTCTACCTATTATACCCAATAGAAAGTATAACCTTAGTACTTAAGAATTTCACAGCTTCGTAAAATATCCAAAAAATTATGCATGAGCCTGATAGATTAGATGATTTTTTGAATAGTCTTCCTTTTATTCTAGTGTTGAAAATATTAGAGGAGCAGTTGGCCTATGAGGAAAAGAGCCAATTTTCATAATACAGAGCCTCTAGGGTAGAAATCCTTCCTATGGATTTGTTGCAGGTTCCTCAAGGGAAAGTTACAACTAATAATTTTCAAGTTACTAGTTCTTCACATTTAATTGAGTCTCTCCAACCTAAAGGAGTAATAGTTTCTTCTTATTCTCAAGCCGAAGGTTTTGTGACTAACCCTAGATTGGATAATGTTTGGAAATATTTTATCCAAACTCTAAGTTCCAAGAACGATGAGCCTCAAACTACTTAAGATGTTGAGGACACTCCTAAGAATATTGAATAAGGTTTCAAAAAAAATAAGGTCACTAGAAAATATCATGGTGAAAAGGATATTGAAGTCATCCCTGCATTTTCTTCCTATGAAATTATTTTAAATATTAAGGATATCCATCCATTAGATATTTTATACAATCCTCAGCATAAGGTTGTAGTGAAAAGAGGAAGGAAGAAGAGGAAACTTGATCAATCTGAATCATCAGTATCTGGTAATGTATCTTCTTTTGAATTTTTATGGAAAGGTTCTACGACATATCCAACAGAGGATTTGGGAAGACTCTCTCAGTTTAATAGTGCCTATGCCTTAGCCACAATTGATAAAGCTATAGAATTTTAGACATTGTTAAAGAAGAAATATGATAAAATTTCCCTATTAGAGAATAATATTGAGGCTGAAAAATAGAAGATCAATGAGCACTAGCATTCACAGATAATAGAAATCCAAAAATATTTTGACTCCCTCAAGGTCCAGTATGGCACATATTTACAAATAATAAATTAAAAAATTCAGAATTGTAAAAGAGGATTTAAAAATTGCATGTCAATACTAAATTAAAAAAGTTCACAAGGGAGGAAAAAGAGTTAAATACTCTTCTTGGACAACAACATACAATATGCCAAAAAATGGAAATAATTCAAGAACTATGCAAGACTGTTGATTCTCTTGTTGATCAACTATCATATATGAAAAATTATTTTGAAGAGATGGATGGAAAAATATCATGATTCCTAACTTGGTAATAAATTAAAGAAGTTAGATCCACTAATCTACCTAAAATCGATGAGGCTTAAAAAATTGTTGTGTTTAGGGAATGAGAGATCTGAATGAAGCAAGCTGAAGAAGCAATATATGAGGCCCAAGATATCACCAACAATATTATTAAATCCATAAACGACAATTTGTTACAATCCAAAATCATTCCTAGCTACCTTGAGGGTACCTTAACTGACATTAGATTGTTATAAAAAATGTTGCAGCAGCGTTGTAGGAAAATCTCTGAAATCATTGATAAGTTGACCAAAGTAACTCTCGAACATCATTCACAGTTCTTAATGAATCTGCATAGTCAATTTTTTCTTCTTTGATTCCTTTCAAATATCACCATATAAATGTTTCCAACTTTAAATAATGCCATCTTTACAGGTCAGATGAGGATCAGGCCAAAATTTCCACCTAAGCTCAGTAATTTTATCTATATCTTCAATCTACAACATCAAACTATTGGACAGTCTTCCTCCTAATCATAACAAGTTGTTGTAAATTTTTCCAAATTTTTCCTTTATTTTTACTTCTATTTCAAAGTTGTTAAAGAGATTTTAGCCCTATATATCTTTATATTTTATTAAAAAACTATAAATTCCCTCTCTAAGGTAGAGAAGGGGTTTTGAATTTTTGTAAGAGGAGACTTAAGTTGCATTATGGTAATTAAATTTTTCTTAATATCAAAGTTGAATCACTTTCTTTTCTATGATGATTAGATCTATGGTGTATCAGGTACTGCTATCCTTTTTATGTATATTTTCTTATAATAGAATGGTATTATGTTATGGTTCACATTATCTACGTGTTAGTCAATCTTCAATTATCACTACAAGTATGTTTGATTGAAATAAAAATGGTATTTATGAATAATGAGATCTCAGTATATGTGATGTTTTAAAATAATTTAATTTAATTAACTATTTAATTAAATAAATTTTCTTTTATTGATTTAATCTCGTAGTTGCATGAGGATTTATATTGTCATGCCAATTGTGATATTTTTCTAACACATATGCTATCAACTTAATCGGGTTTAGTAATAGTTTATATTATTTATTATTCTTATTTAATTTCTTAGTTAGAATAGTTAATCACATCCATTATATCTGATATAGTTTTATTTCAAGGTAAAATAGTCCCAAAATTCCAATCAGATCCATTATTCCAAATAGAAAAGGATATGATTTAAGGTTGCAACTGGGTGGTTTCCCCCAAAGTTGATGAACTCATTCAAGATGATCAAATTTTTTGGTGCTAGGAGGGCCTTCATGATCTAAATGGAAACAAAGTCTCATCCTAAAACCAGATGCCATTCAAAGAGTCACCCCCCCTCGAAGTCTCCACCAATTTCCAGATCTCATTCTAAATATCTAGATTCTATATCTAAAGTTGTTGAACCTTCCAATAAATCTCCTAGAATGATTTTTAAACAAATTGGTGAAACTTTTACTCCTTCCTGGATCAGTCTATTGAAGCTCCCAAAATCTAAAATTTAATTCATGAATGAAAAGGAATTTCCACCTTTGGAGAAAAAACTGCTCAAACATAACTTTTTGAAGATAGTGAAACTTCATCATTAAAGTCTTCTGAAGTTTTAACCAGATTTTATAGTGATAAACTTGGAGTTAATATTTTTTAGTTCCCATTACCAACCCATAAGAAAAAGAAACATATTTATGGATCTGAGTCTTCAACTGGTGATATTATTTCATCTACCCCACCTCATACTCCTTCTATTCAACCCATTTCATCTCAAATTACTTTGCCTTCTTCCTGTTAGTGTCAGAATTTGTATTCTGCCATCAGTGATTAAAATCACTCTTTTCATTCTCATTTTAGGTGTCCCACTCTGAAATTTTTATATCATTCCATTGAGGTCATGCTAAAATTGTTTCACTGATGGTAGTCCTACTCATAAAACCTCACTCTCCCTCACAAATTCTCATTTTCTCGCCCACATTCATGTATTGTTGAGCATAAAAACACTTGTGAAAAGCTCATTTCACTATGTTTTATGTCAGTAAAAGTCAACCATGAAATCAAAGTCATCCAAGGTCCCATTAGGTCATTAGGTTTCAAGGTCCAAAATTCATCATTTCCTCTCAATAAGGTCAGAAAAGAATGTGAGAATGACTCAATAAACATTTCATTATCATCTATAGAATATTATCAACATGTAAATATGATATTTTTAAAGTTGTAATTTGATTTTCATATCAAAATTGTAATTTTGATACGAAAACAGAGATGTAATTTATTTTTAATTTTTTTATGTAATTTTATGCTTCCTATACGTAATAAGTTTGGTCCCTAGTTGCCAAATCAAAACACACATGCCAAACTAAAAGTGAAAAGTGTCAAACTTCAGCAACTCCATACTGCATGAAAGAAAAATTAGATGAAAGGGTGATTAGAAAATGTTTCAAAAAAGTGAAAAAAATACATTAGAAAAGAGGATTTTTAAATTCAAATTCAAATTCACTTAGCTATTTATGACTAATAGACATCAATTCAAATTCATTTTCCTCCTCCAAACATCAAGCAAGCACTCCAAGAGACCAAATTTTTTAAATTCTTAGCGAAATTGGCAAAAGAGCAAAATTGAGGGTGCAAATCCTGAAATGAGGGCGAAAATATGTTCATGAGGGAGAAAATATGTTCAGGAGGGAAAAAATACATTCAGGAGGGCACAAATGTATTTTTGATGGCGCAAATGTGTTGTTAATGGCGCAAATGTGTAGTTAATTGTGCAAATGTGTTGTTGATGGTGCAAATGTGTAGTTAATGGCGCAAATGCATAAAGTAGGATGCAAATGCTCAGTCAAAGGTGCAAATGCTCTGTCCATGGCACAAATGACCAACAAGCTCTACAAATTGTTTAAGTGATTAGAAATTTTCTTAAAATCTCCACCAATTGATTCATTGACTTCCTGCAAACAGTAATACGTTCATGCCATGAAAAATCATCTTCTTAAGTTTATGTGTTGAAATTTTGAAAGTTTAAGTTGTAATTTGGTATTTAAATTGAGGAAAAACCCTAGTATCCCATTACACTTGTGAAAACTCTTAAAATTAACTCCCTTATCCTTTTCATCCTTCCCACAGTTATAAAAACCCATTCCCAAACTCCTCATTTGCAAAATTCCCTTTTCCTACAACTTTCTCTCAAAACCCTAAGTCCTAGGTATTACATCTACCTAGGCTCCTAATTCCTAAATCCCTACCCTAAATCTATCATATCATTACTCCCACATGTGAAATATTCTAGGGAAGTGCTTTGCAGAGTATCTTTGAATGGGTCTACCTGCATATGAAATGCACTTAGTCCCGTTAGAGGCAGCGTTGATGAGCTCTCATATGATATAATGTAAACTTCAAACCTTGGAAACCTTTGCAGATGAAAGTTATGAATTATTTATCTTATTCTTTATCTTAGGGCATGTAGCAACTAAAATTATAGGGGATGATAGACCCTATTCATTGGTCTTAGAGATGATGTCCAGTTAACCAGGTCATTGGGAATGATGCCCAAATTGACCTATAACAATTCCCCCCCTAAAGAATGAAGTCAGAATAATAATAACAATATTTTGGCTGAGATGCTTTACACTGTGATGTGCTGGAGATGAAGTGGAGTGGCCACCTAAATCAATATTAAAATACATTACATCATGATATATCCTCTTGATCATAATTGCTGTGGGTAGGCATTCCCATGTTCATCACATAAACAATCTATTAACATGTACATAGTTCATAAAGTTGTCTACAATGGAATGTTGCCCAATAAAGACATGCCTACAGATATAGGCCCATGTTCGGATGACGGTCTATATGTAAGGTCACCATACAGATGATGTGTAAAAAAATCCTGAAATCATAGCCTGGATGGCTGAAATTAGATCTGGGGTCTTCTTATCTCATTCACTCGATCATTCGGGTACAAGTCTAGCCATGCGAATATATGATTTGCAGTCGAACATGGAAAGACATCGTTTGATTACTAGCCAATGATGTGAGTTGTTAACAAATGTGAGAGAACCACCATTAATGTCAATGGCCCTCAAGGTAGTGTAGTACATTTTGTAAGGTGTGAATATATGATTTAATGTTGCAAGTCAAACACAATATTTCGGTCAAAATTCTAGAAGCGAGGATCTTGTCGATGTTGTAACAAGCCTCATGGTACTAGAACATAATGTTTCTAAGTGAACTTCCTGGATAATGATTTGTTGTCGACATGAAGTCACCTTATTGTGAAATGGGAGTTACTGATTTCAGAGAAAAATGTATGACTTGATATAGCAATGTTCAGGGATGAGTATCATGAGAATAAAGGTTTATGAGTATTGCAGAAGGATGAGTATTCACTGGATGACTTTTCTTGAACATATCGGTGACACTGAGATGATTTGTCAACATTGACCCAAAATAAAAGTCAAGGTATGATGAAAAATAGGTATGAATGAACTGTCAAGAAGACTACCCAACCCAAACATTCAAGGTGATGGATTGAAGTGTCATGTTCAAGAGCGACTTGCTACCATAAAAAGTTTTGTTCACTTTCCCAAATTTTCCCCGGTCATTTGTCGACCAGTACCTCTTTATTTTTTAACAAGCTTGAGGAGGATAAAATTTTCTTGATCTATAATTCAACCCTTCAGGCGAAAAATGTATCGCTTGTTGAGATTGCAACAAGATGATGTGCTTAGTGAAAAGAGTCGCCTTCACTAAGTGGGCCCGCAGACTATTTTTGGCACAAGTCTATTTTTAGACTATGTCTATTTTTAGACATGTCAATCATATTCTATGAGTTGCAGGATGTTATTTTTGGATGGTTGGTGAAGTTGGAAAAATAGATGGACTTCTATTTTTATACATATTGGGCGGAATCTATATTTAGATTGCCAGTCTAAAAATAGATATGTCAAATATTATTAGCTCTTAATAATATTTGGACAATAAACATTATCTTATCCTCTTGGAGCACTTCAGTTAAGTGTACAGATGTGACACAGGAGCTGACAGAAGGAATTACACTATTCCTGAGGGTTAAGTGGAGCTATTGCATGGAGACTTTAGTTAGAACTCATGTGACAGAGTTTGGTGGAGTTATTGAGGTAATTGGTGGAGTTGTGTTCAGTTTAACTCAGTTAGACATATTTGAGCTAGTTGTATCTAGTATAACTGATTGATACACTAGTGAGAGTGGTGTGAATTAATTATTAATTAATTCAATAATTATTAACTCATTAATAAACTAAATAATACATCAGTTAACTACAATGCATGGACAGTTTTAGTGGAGACCAGTGGAGAGGTAGGTGAAAGAGCAGGTTGACTATCAATTGTGACTATAGTGTTGCATGATTTGCAACACCCAGTGATTGGATATGCCAATGAGGATTGCGTGAGCAAGGCTGGACCAATTCGAGTTCATTCAGAGCCAATATTCAGCAGGGATTGCGCAGTAGAGGCAGGCTAGCAGGTGGCAACGATCGGTGCATGGATTTGCTAGATCAGGCCTGATTAGTGTGTAGAGATTGGATTGTACTAAGAGCTTGTGAGAAGATTTGTATGAGGATTTTTACATGATCTCTATGATATATATTGTATACAGATATTTTGGGTTTTCAGCTTCAGGCTTTCCCGTTAAAACATTGTGTTCATATGTGTGAATTTTTATGGTTTCAATGTGTGCATGAAATTGATTTAATTTCTGCAAGTAATGATCAATAGTAGAAGAGATTCTGTATTATGCATGAAGTAAAATAGTGTGTGATCAGGAGAATATTGGATGTATAACGCATTATTTATATAATTTCTACATGGTATCAGAGCTATATTGATCAATGGAGAAATTTCAAAGCATTGAAGCAGTTGAGTTTTGTGCTGGTGGAATTCAAATTTGTAGCAGTGTTTTCTTGGTGTCGAAGTTGAGATGTCTTTCAACGGATTGCGATTGGAGTATGCCCTTGAGGGCGGTTGAAATTATATTGCATGGAAGGATAGGATGGAGGCAGTGCTGGAGGATAATGGGTTGAAGGATTTCATAGATGCAGAAATTCTAAAACCTGCTTCTAGCGATGCTGCCGCACTTGACGCATGGCAAAAGAAGATAGAAAAATGTTGAAGGATTCTATTGGAAGGTGTGAATGATCACATAGTGTCAAACCTTCATGGTAAAGCTTCTCCATTCTTGATGTGGAAAGCTTTGACAGACTTGTTCCAAAGCAAGAGCGACCAGAGGAAATTGGCGCTCAAGGATAAACTTAGGAAGATAAAAATGGAGAAAGGCGACAATATACCGAAGTACCTCATGAAGTTTGTCCAGTGTAGGGATGAGCTGGGAAGTGTGGGGGTTACTATAGATGAAGAGGAATTGGTAAGCTTGGCTCTCCTTGGGCTTCCGAAGAGTTGGAATTCCTATGAGGACTCTATCAATGGTCAAGAGAAACTGTCAGGATGGGAGCAACTTTGGTCAGATCTTGTGCAGGAGGAGATAAGGCGGAGTACTAGGGACGGATCTTCATCAAAGAATGAAGATGAATAAAATTGTGCTTTGGCTGCCAAATAAAGGAAGGGGAAGAGCAAGAATAATACTTCTAAATCCAACGTGAAAGGCAAGAAGTAGGACATGTCCAAGGTGAAGTGCTTTCACTGTCACCAACACGGACATTACACCACTAATTGTCCACAGAAGAAGAAAAATAAGTAGGTTGTTGGATCTACAGCTGGAGAGGCCCTAGCCTCGTATTTTGAGTTGGATTTTTCACTGATCACATGCTTGGTCTCAAGTATGATGGGTTTAGTGTGTTTTCTTAACAGTTGCATATTTCCATATGACCGAAGACAAATATTTGTTTACTAAGCTGAATGAGAAGGATCTTGGAGTGCACATCGAGATGGGAGATGATGGTAGATACAGTGCGACTGGTATCGGGACCATTTCCTTTGAGAGGGAGTCTGGCAAACCTTTCATCTTGAAGGATGTCATGCATGTTCCAGGATTGAAGAAGAATCGTATCTCTGTGGCGATGTTGGAAGACAAGGGATATGATGTTGTCTTTAGCGAGGGAAAGGCCTTCCTGCGCAGTAAGGCAACTGGTGAAACCCGGAGGATAGGGGTTCGAGTTAAGAACCTTTATCAGTTGCAGGTAGATGGCTGCGCAGCAATGACAGACAAGGCAGAAGGAGTGGTGAGCTGGGATGAGGGCGAGCTATGGCACAGGAGATTGGGCCATCTCCACCATGGTGCTTTGAAAATTTTGCAGCAGATTTCTACTGGGCTTCCCAAAGGTACACTTGTGCAGTCAGATCAGTGCAAGGGATGTACATTGGGAAAATTTGTGAAAGCCACCTTTCATGAGAAGGATAGTCATGCCATGACGATCCTTGAGAGAATTCACACAGATGTGTGTGGACCTTTCTCAGTAGCTTCGACAGCAAAGCATAGGTATTATGTGATATTTGTTGATGATTTTTTTCATAAGTGCTAGATCTTCTTCATGCAGAAGAAGAGCGAGACATACTCAAAGTTTTATGAGTTCATGGAATTGGATGAGAAAGAATCATGGATGCAGGTGAAGGCTCTTAGGAGCGATAATGGTGGTGAATTCAAGGACTTTTGCAGCGCAGAAGGAATTCAAAGAGAGCTCATAGTGCCTCATAACCCACAGCAGAATGGGGTCGCTGAGCGGAAGAACAGAACAATCATGGGTGTTGCATGGGCAATGTTGCATGATCAAGGCCTTCCCATACACTTGTGGGCCGAAGCATGCAATACTGAAGTTTATGTGCAAAATCGTTGTCCTCACAGAGTACTTGGCATGAGTACACCCGAAGAGGTGTTTTCTAGTAAGAAGCCATATATTTCTCATTTGAAGATTTTTGGCTCACCTATTTACATTCATGTGACAAAGGATGCTAGGAAGAAGCTGGAGCCGATTGCAGAGGTTGGGATATTTGTGGGGTACATTGATACACCCCACAACTATCGTGTGTATTTTCCAGACAGTCGGAAGACTGTTGTGAGACGGGATACCAAATTTCATGAGGAGAAATCCATGAAGTGTTCGCTTGAGAGGGAGCCACACTTGCATGTAGAATAGGAGCTATTAGTTCCTAAGGATGGGCCTCAGGATGTGGATCAGCCACAAGAGGAGATTCATGGAGTGGAAGAAACCACTCATGCAGCACCAACCATCAGAGGGCGGAAGTGCACTACAGAAGCTGAGCGACTTAATCTTGATGCAGAGAAGATTGTAGGAGCACCTACATCACAGCGCAGACAGAGACAGTCACCTGACCAATATACTGGATACATGGCTCTGATGAGCAAGTGTATTGTGACAGAGCCATCCTCTTTCGAGGAAGCTGTGGAGGACCCTGCATGGGTAGATGTAATGGTGGAAGAGTATGATTCGATTGTCAGAAACAGTGCATGGGAGATTATCCCAAGGCCAGAAGGGAAATTAGTGGTAGGTTCGAGATGGATCTACAAAGTCAAGCAAGATACTGACGAGAGCGTCGAGAATTATAAGGCAAGATTTGTTGCCTAGGGCTTCTCACAAATTGAGGGGATCGAGTATGCGGAAACCTTTGCACCTGTCGCAAGGTATTCTTCCATACGAAGCATCCTAGCTCTCTCAGCGCAGATGGAATGGCACATTAATCAGATGGATGTGAAGACTACATTTCTTAATGGAGTCATTGAGGAGGAGGTGTACATAGAGTAGCCCGAAGGTT
Organism: Pinus albicaulis; assembly: GCA_034641835.2. Classification (NCBI taxonomy): domain Eukaryota; kingdom Viridiplantae; phylum Streptophyta; class Pinopsida; order Pinales; family Pinaceae; genus Pinus; species Pinus albicaulis. The sequence goes on from CM076579.1 coordinate 1,000,900,049, forward strand.
TTGAGATCTTCAACAGCGAGTCACATGTGTGCAGGATCAAAAGAGCGTTGTATGGGTTGAAAAAATCACCTCATGCTTGGTACACATGGATAGACAGTTATTTCACCGATCTTGGATTCACCAAGAGTGAGGTGGATCCAAACCTATACCAGAATGTGGTGGAGGGTAAGTTGCTAATCATTGTACTTTATGTAGATGATTTGATTCTGACAGGTGATGAATAGTTGATACTCTCATGCAAGGCTGATCTTGCAAAAGAGTTTGAGATGAAGGACTTGGGCCTCCTTCATTATTTCCTGGGATTGGAAATTTGGCAGCGCAGTGATGGATTGTTTGTGTCTCAAGGAAAGTATGCCTGGGAGATACTAGAGAAGTTCAACATGCATGGCTGCAAGCCTATCGACACTCCTCTTCCTGGTGGTTGGAGGAAAGAGGATGCTACATTGGCAGAGGTAGTGGATGCCACTGTTTATCGACAGTTGGTGGGGTCGCTTATGTATCTATTCAATACACGACTTGACATATGCTACGCTCTTAACCAGCTTTCACAAGATATGGTTAAGCCTACCAAGCTCTTTTGGAAGGTGGGGAAGCATGTATTGAGATATCTCAGAGGCACATCGGGATATAGACTATGGTACAAACAGTCGGATGAGGTGAAGCTTCATGGCTTCACGGATGCAGATTGGGCAGGGAGCCCAATGGACAGAAAGAGCACATCTGGAGGGATTTTTAGTATCGAGTTGATAGCAGTTTCTTGGTACAATAAGAAGAAAATATCCATGGCACTCAGTTCAGTGGAAGCCAAGTACATGGTAGCAAGTTTGGCTGCATGCAGGGCTATATGGATGAGGAAGATCCTGGTCGGGTTATTCGGTTCACACTTAGATCCTACTGTGATATATTGTGATAATCAAATTTGCATAAAACTCTTAGTTAATTCATTATTTCATGATAGATCTAAACAAATTGATATCCGGTATCATCATATCAGAGATTGTATGTAGCGGAAGATCATGTTACTTTCTTGCATTCCCACAGAGGATCAGGATGCTGATATCTTAATGAAGGCGCTCACTAGGAGAAAATTTGAATACCATAGAGCCAGGATCGGGGTGGCAGATAATCCCTATCTTGTTGAGATGGAGCGTTGAGATTGCAACAAGATGATGAGCTTAGTGAAAAGAGTCGCCTTCACTAAGTGGGCCCACAGGCTATTTTTGGCGCAAGTCTATTTGTAGACTATGTCTATTTTTAGACATGTCGATAATATTCTATGAGTTGCAGGATGCTATTTGTGGATGGTTGGTCAATTTGGAAAAATATATGGACTTCTATTTTTAGACATATTGGGCGGAATCTATTTCTAGATTGCCAGTCTAAAAATAGATATGTCGAATATTATTAGCTCTTAATAATATTTGGACTATAAACATTATCTTATTCTCTTGGAGCACTTCAATTAAGTGCATAGATGTGACACAGGAGCTGACAGAAGGAATTACGCTATTCCTGAGGGTTAAGTGGAGCTATTGCATGGAGACTTTAGTTATAACTCATGTGACAGAGTTTGGTGGAGTTATTGAGGTAGTTGGTGGAGTTTTGTTCAGTTTAACTCAGTTAGACACAATTGAGCTAGTTGTATCTAGTCTAACTGATTGATACACTAGTGAGAGTGGTGTGAATTAATTATTAATTAATTCACTAATTATTAACTCATTAATAAACTAAAGAATACATCCGTTAACTACAGTGCATGGACAGTTTCAGTGGAGACCAGTGGAGAGATAGGTGAAAGAGCAAGTTGACTATCAGTTGTGACTATAGTGTTGCATGATTTGCAACACCCAGTGATTGGAGATGCCAATGAGGATTGCATGAGCAAGTCTGGACCAATTCTAGTTCATTCAAAGCCAATATTCAGCAGGGATTTCACAGTAGAGGCAAGCTAGCAGGTCGCAAAGATCGGTGCATGGATTTTCTAGATCGGGCCTTATTAGTGTGTAGCGATTGGATTGTACTGAGAGCTTGTGAGAAGCTTTGTATGAGGATTGTTACATGATCTCTATGACATATATTATATACAGATATTTGGGGTTTTCAACTTCAGGCTTTCCCGTTAAAACACTGTGTTCATATGTGTGAATTTTTATGGTTTCAATGTGTGCATGCAATTGATTTAATTTCCACAAGTAATGATCAATAGTAGAAGAGATTTTGTATTATGCATGAAGTCAAATAGTGTGTGATTAGGAGAATCTTGGATGTATAACGCATTAGTTATATAATTTCTACATCGCTATTTAATAATTTAACGAGTCTAGTGATGAATGAAACTCGATTCTTACCATGATCGACAAGCCCGTCGTTATTTTACGTTTAACGAGCTTAACGACAGTGATAGCTCAGTCCTTTTTCATATTTAGAGAGTTTGAAAAAGAGGACGAAAGAAAACTCCATAAGTAATTTTTCGTAAAGTTGTCGCTTAGATCCGAAAAAGTGTAAAATAATATCTGGGAGAACCTCTTTACTCATGTTTGACCAACGTATTCCTTTTTCGTAAATAATCTATCTTAGTCTAGAAAAGGGTTAAACTTATACTGAGTAGATATCAATTCATTTACTTTTACGAGCTCGAAAAGAGAAGTGCTCGGCAATCTTTTCACATTATCAAAGTCCGAAAAGAGCTAAAAGAAGACTCCAGGGGTTCCTTTTACACTATTATCAAAGCTCGAGAAAGAGATAAAAGTGCACTTCAAATCCTTTTTCATTTTTAACAAAGCTCAAAAAATAAGGAGAAAAAGTATGCTTTATGGTAAAATAATTCTTGAAATAAATCTGCACAACTAATCTGTTCATTAGTTGTAAGACCTATTCAGAACAACATGAAATGGATTAAAAATACATGTTTCGTGATAAAAAAATAATAAAACCATAGTCATAGTATTACACAGTAATTTGTCACCGTCCCTACCATTCCTCGTCTCGCACATTGGAGGGCTCATTCTGTAACCTGTGAGCAGAGACAAGGCTTGAAAATACTTTCATGACATCCCTCTAAACATGAGCTTTCATTGCCCTGAAGACATCTCTTTGCAAAAAACCCTAAAAACACCTCTTTTTGCATTGGCGTGGGCAGCCAGTTCAGTACCCGTGCCAATGGGGGAAATCCTTCAAAGAGGGCTCGCCAATTGGCGCTCTTTCCCAGAGTCGCACTCACGCCAGCCAATTTAAGGAGTGTTTTTTAAAAATAAATGGCGGAAGTTTCGTCCTAACAAATTCCTGGACTGTTATCTATCTTGAGTTGGGAGGTTTGGCTACGGATTTCCATAGAGAGGAAGTGGTTTGCCACCTCTCATGAAAGTTTCCTTGATGGTAGGGCCAATCCCATGATTATAGGGATACCAACTCCCCTTCCTCCATCTATAAAATCTTGCCCATCTCCATTGCAAGCTAGTCTTCAAGTTCCCTAAATTTCCAAGAGCCTTATGCTGCAAGAGCCTTGATTATTCCCCTAAGGCCAAATTCAAGCAAGGAGACTATTGTCAAGATCCGAAGAGAGAGGTTTGTCCCATCCTTGACAGGCTTTTCGAGACGTGTTCTGCTGGAAACCCTCCGAAGGAGAATTCAGCATCAGAACTTGGTTGTAATTTTCCTTTGATTGATTAATAATTAATGACTACTGATTATGGTTCCACTCTTGTTGTTATTTATGATGATGAGTTATGTCCTTTTTTACTGACATATAGTTGCATCTACTGGATTTTACACTTGTGTTTGTTTTGTTTCTCGCATGTGCAGGTGTCCATCATGGAGATCGTGGGGATCGTGATCTATCAGGGCTAAGGAATGGGAGCGCTACCTCTTCTACAAGCAACAGCGTTGGATTCCAGGTAAGCCTTCATCGCTAGTTGGTTTATTTTGCAATCAGGAACCTGCACTGTAGCGTGAACGATTGTTGCTAGACTCGGTCTGGGCTAGTAGGGATCACCTCTGTCCGCAGAGGGGATTTACCTCCACAAAAAATTGGTGACTCCATTGGGAACCATCTAGCTTGTTGTTGTTCTGCTTTGTAAGCTACAGACGGAGCCTGAAGTTAGCCAGATAGCCTTTGAAACAATATTGCTCTGCATTAGCGAAGTAGATCAAAGCTGCTTCAGTCAATCTCCAGTTTAGTTTATGAACTGAACACTTGGAGTACTATCTTGTCATTTCAGTTTTTTCTCGATTCTGCTTTCTTGATTGGCTCTTTTGGCTAGCTCTTTTTGTGTTTGGCTTTTGGTTCAGCCCCAGAGGATCAGATCTGACCTCTTCTATTCTGAATTTTCACCTTTTCATAGTTGGCTTGATTGGCGCGAGTTTAGCCCTGATAGTCGCGCCAGTTGGCGTAGTTTTCCAGTTCATCACTTGCGCCATTCCCTGTCTGGCGCGGATTATAGCCAGAATTATAGCCAGACAGTCGCGCCATCCCCTGTAGGTGCTAGGGTTTACCCTTGTTCGGAAGTTTCTTTTGGTCAGTACTTTGCTTCTAGGTTTGTTTTAGATTCTGCTTGAAGTGGTGAGTCTGGTCTTGGTTGGGTGAAATTCTTTGCTTTTCCATTTTTAGGTGTTGGCGCTTGTTTTCAGTTAGCAACCCGCGCCAATTGGGCATTGGCGCGAGCAAGTCGCACCAGTTGGCGCTAGTTGTCGATGACAAAGTCGGGCCAATTTCAGGGTGTGTGAAAATTGAGATTTTTTCCCTAAATCCTTCACCAGTGTGTCTTTCCCTTCCGGTCTTTCCTTTATATGAGCATAGATTACATTGCTCATTGTTTGGAATGTCTTCTTTCCGTGATTTTTTGATGTAAAAGGGAATGAATGCCTTGTTTTTATCTCATGCTTTGGAAGTCCTCTTTGTGTTTGACCTCATATGTCTTGTCAACTTTTGAGGAATTTTGTTACAAAGTGTTTTGAAACAATGATTGCATTCTTAGTGTTCGTTTACATCTCTTTTGCCTTCATCCTGCATTAAGAAGATTTGCGTTCATTTAGTTTTCATCTCAAAGTTTTCTTTTCATTAAAATGAATTAGATCACATTGCATTGAAAAATATTTTTGAGATTTATCATTGAACTTAGATCACATTGTTTAATGATTGAAAGCTAAAAATCGCTTTGAGTGCATTCTCTTTTATTAAAAGCATGCATTAATTAGATTCTCATTTCATCGAAAAATGCATTGAGTGCATTCTTATAATTTGAAAAAGAAAAAGGAAATTGTGCATAGATTACATTTGCATAGTTTTCAAAAAAGAATATTTTGCATAGATTACATTGCATTATTCGCATCGTTGAATGTTTGAAATTACTTTTGGATAGTGAAAGTCATCTAGTTTGGAAAAATTTCATTTGCAGTGTTGTTGTTTGTTGCGTCATTGTTTGAAGTTCTTCCCTTAACTAGATAGCATTCATCGAATTGAAAGATTTCTTTTGTCATATAGCTGCATATAGGAGATTGTCAGATGACATACGGTAGGGCCTTGAAACTGAAACATAATTGAAGATAAACCTTAAAATTTATTCAATTTACACTAAGGCAACATTGAAATCTAACGAAACACATTTAGTGGTCTAGGCTAGAGACGTGTTCCGGCGTCTTAAAACCTAGTAGCTGTCGTTCGCCTCTTGGCTTTAGACAGCGCTAGTACGGACTTGTGCTCCCCGTACCGTCGTGTATATAAAGGGACACCCCACTAGGTTTCAATCCTTTATCCATAGGAAGCCGAGTCTGCCACCCTATACCCGTGATACACCGGACACAGCATTCGGGGAGATTGCCTGCATGTACGTTAAGTCCTTGGTTGATTTCTCTTTCATTTTTGAAACCAAGGTGTATATTGCAGTTCACGGTTATTTGGTACACCCTTTGCCTTGTATTCCTGAGCAGTCATTTTGATCTTTTCTGACTCATTAAATTTGAAAATATCATCAAGCGCTTGTCCTTTCATGCTTGTTTCAAAACTGAAGGAGATAGAGTCACCTTTTACTCGTTTCTCGACTCTTAAAATATGAGACGGTGGAGTTTTGTTTCAATGTCATAAAAATTAACTGCCCACGAAATATTCTTGGTTAAAGTTAGTTTCCTTAGGGTGTTGTTCTGAAGATCGTTTCTGATGGCAACTTTTCCAGAGTTCACCGACCAAGGGATCCCCTCTAATGGGAATCCTAGTCATTTTCCTCCTTTTGGAAATGTTGGTGCTCCTTATATGGCAACATTGTCCCTTCCTGGGTTAACTGTTGGGTTGCCTGTTTGGTTGTTTTCAACCTCTCTGGTCCCAAATGTCTCAGCTAGTGTTCAATCATTTCCTCTACCTGAACAACATCATAATGATTCTAAGGTGGATCTCTCCCCTTCTTCACCTGTTTCTGTGTCCTCCTCTTCTACTTCGCCTAGTGAAAGTTTGGATTCGAGTAACCAGGTGGCTAAGAAGAAGAAGAAGAAGACAAAGAAGAAGAAGTCCGATAAAGGAGAGGCTAGCTCTGCGGCTATTGCACCTAATAATTCTTCCATTGATAAACCTCCCAACCCTCCGTGGAAAGTCAAGTTCCCTTGCATTTTGTGCACGGGAGACCATCTTCTTCGAGACTGCCCTAGCATTCCCAAGGTTCTTGAAGAATGGTCCAACAATTTTCCACCGTTGCCTTTGGCTTCTAGGAGTCAAGTTGGGGGCACGTCTTCAACTGATGCTGGTAAGACTCTTAAGAAGTAGGGTAAGCTTACCAATCCTTGTAAGTTGTGTGAAGGGCACCATGCCATTCACCTTTGTCCATATATGGATGAAGCCAAAAGAGTATTGGACAATGCAATTGTTTCTACACCATCCCTCCCAGTTGGTTACCAATGGCTTTCTTTTAGTCCGCCACCAGCTGATCCTCTGATTGGTCAAGATTCATCCTTGGTCGATCCCGCTCCCTCAGAAATTCATATTCACGAATCCATCCCTAACCAACCATTGGTCGTGGGAATGGTTGAGCTGGCTCCGTCTATGGTGCACCAGGTCTTTTCCGTTGAGAGTGCATCTCTCACCCCCCATGTCCTTTTGGTTTCTTCAGATTCTTCAGACTTGGAGAAATATTCTCATGCCCTCGTACTTCAAGAAGAAGCTCCTTCACCTCCCGTGATGGAGGCCCCGGAGGATACCCCTCCCATCTTCGAGATGGAGGTCATGGAGGATGCCCCTTCTTCTTCCGTAACATCAGGGGAAGACCTTCACAGTTCGATGGTAGCCCCTCCGAGTAGTTTGGTCGCTTCCTTCGATTGGAATCGATTCGCTGGATACCGCCTTCTGTCTTATGTGCCTTTCGAGATCACAGTACAGGTTTTTGGTCTGGTCGTACCCAGCACCATTGTAGATGAAGGCACCTCTGTTAGTGTTCCTGTCCTCAACTACCTGGAAAGCTTTCGGTTCACCGCCTCTTGTGCCTATTACACAAAATCTGTTGACATTCAACAAAAGGACTAGTCTACCGTTAGGGGTCCTTCCATAGTTACCTATTACTTTGGGAGGTAAAACCATCCATATGAACGTGATGGTTGTTCCAGGCCCCTTGGATTTCAATCTGCTCTTGGGGCGCGATTACACCTATGCCATGGGAGCGCTACTCTCCTCCCTCTTTCGCGTGATGTGTTTTCCACATGAAGGATGGATCGTGACCATTGATCAGCTTTCGTTCTTTTGTCCTGATGTGGCAGCTGGCCCGCCATCATCCCTTCCTGGTTTTTATCCACCCGTTGTATCTGCCCCACTGCGGGTCAACTATGTGGCTACATACCCCGTGCCTGTACCCAGTGATAGTGTCATTGTGCATCAGGTGCTGGGGGCATTGGGTCCTGACTTCCAGGATGTGTTCCTTTGATCGGGACTGGAACTCTTGGAAGCGATGACTTCTTGTTGATTATGATGAGGTCGATCAGAGCATGGTTCTTTTCCTGTGTCAAGCTCCTTAAAAAATGAAACAAGGTTGCTGGAGCAGAGTTCCTTGTCTTGTGTCAAGCTCCTTAAAAAATGAAACAAGGTTGTCGGAGCACAGTTCATTTTCTTGTGTCAAGCTCCTTAAAAAATTAAACAAGCCGGTCAGAGCATGGTTCTTTTCCTGTGTCAAGCTCCTTTAAAAATGAAACCAGGTTGTCGAAGCATGGTTCTTTTCCTGTGTCAAGCTCCTTAAAAAATGAAACCAGGTTGTCGAAGCATAGTTCGTTTTCTTGTGTCAATCTCCTTAAAAAATGAAACAAGCTAGTCAGAGCAGAGTTCCTTGTCTTGTGTCAAGCTCCTTAAAAAATGAAACAAGGTTGTTGGAGCACAGTTCGTTTTCTTGTGTCAAGCTCCTTAAAAAATGAAACCAGGTTCCCGGAGCAGAGTTCCTTGTCTTGTGCCAAGCTCCTTAAACCATGAAACAAGGTGTCCTGAGGACAGTTCTTTTAATGTGTCAACCTCGTTAAAACAATGAAACACGTTCTCGTTCAATTCGAGTCTTTAGTGAGATCTCGTAAAATCCTAGTCGAGTCTTTCTCTTGATCTTGTAGCTTTGAACCTTCAATCCATCTGCCTTTCATATGGATTGAAGCTTGGGGGGCATGTACCTCGAATTGAGTCACCATGCTGGGGGCATGCTTACTTTTTCAAGCATAGTTTGTTTTCATTTAAAGCTTGTGTAAAAATGAAACCGGTTTCAAGCATAGTTTATCTTTTTTTCAAGCTAGTGTAAAAATGAAACCAACTTCAAGCAGAGTTTCCTGATTTCAAGCTTGTGTAAAAATGGAACCATTCCCATTTTACCTCTTGTGATTGTCATTTTATCAGCCTGTTTTTGCCATATGAGCCTTGGTTTTCTCATTCCATTGTCACTATCTGCTTGGCCGATCATATGCCTTCACTTGGTTGTTTTACCGGTTCCTGAGGAACTGCTGCAATGAGTGGTCTTGTTAGCCAGCCTCTTAACCTTTACTTGTTTTGAGCAGCTCCATCATTACTGGAACCAGTTGCTACCCTTTATACCACTCGTTCCTCCAGGAGGAGTCATCTTTCAGCTCTTTTCTGACTCTCTAAACATGAAAAGATTGTCGAGGCCCTTGTCATTTCGATCTCGTTAAAGTGGCTGTGAAACGACATCTACCCAGTATACGTTTACCCCTTTTTCGGGCTAGGATGGATTATTTACGAAAAAGGAATACCCTAGCCTATCGCGACTAGGAGGTTTTCTCGGTACATAGTTTTCTACCTTTTGGTCCGAGGAACTATTTGGTGAAAAAGGGACCGCTCTTTCTGTCAGTTTTCAAACTCTCTAAACATGAAAAGACGCCGAAGTTCTTCCTTGTGACTATGACCAAGTAACCCCGATGACATTACCAAAGTCATAATGACGCATCCGCGTTTCTCCTTCCTAGGGCTCATTAAATGTACTAGGATGGATTCGTCCGAAGGACGGGTTTATATGACAAGCATATGGTATCCTCTTCAAGCTTGTGTAAAAATAAAGAGGTACTCACCAAGATGGTGGGGAAAATGGAACCAGCATCATTGTCGTGTCGGCAGTATGTCGCTCTTGAACATGGCACTTGTCCGCATTCGTGTCGGGTTGGGGACATCTCATCTCGTTTTTCACTTGCCTCCGTGGGTTTGGGTAATCCCTTTTGACCTCTCATCTGCTCTTTGCCTCGTCACTATGACCTCTGATCTTTTGATGTCAAATACTGCCAAGTCCACTGTCGTGCCGTTCATATGTTCAAGAGAAGTTGACCTCTGCAAGTACCAACCTTCCTCTGATTCTCATCTGATCGTGATTCACAAAAACACTATGTTCCTCTGTCTCACGTCGATGATGTGGGAAACACTATGGCCCACCTTCGATCAAGGTCACTTCCTATCAACTTCAGCTCATTATCTAGGAAGCTGATCTAGAGACTCCCTTTTGGTACCTTGGAGCCTGCATGCCTCAATGGCAGGTTCTTCGCATTCGACATGAGGTTTTCATCATTGGCCTCCAATCAAGTGATTCTGCGGGCGTTCGACGTCAGCTCATTGTTCACATGTCGTAGATTGTACCTGTAATACCTTGAGGACCATTGGCATTAATGGTGGTACCTCTCGTGTCTGTTAACAGCTTTCATCATTGGCTAGTAATCAGATGATGTTCTTGCATGTTCGACTTCAGCTCACATATTTGCATGCTTGAACTTGTACTTTGTTCGGGTCAAGATGGAGTGCAAGACCCTGGATTCTACTTGTTATAATCCAAGCTACGATTTTGTGGATTATTATGATTAGTTACATGACTCGTTGATTGGATTGATGCGACCATACCTGAGTCTATTTACCGATCCTCACTGGATGGCTGCGTCCATGCCTCGGATCTGGATTATTACATACTCTTTTATGGATGGCTGCGCCCATACCATGTATATATAATGTGTTTTGAGATATCAGTTGTACTTCTCTACACAGGTTTTCCGACGGCAATGTTTTCAGTTGGACACGTTCTCGTAAAGCATTTCACCCCTCTCTCTCTCTCGGGCGTCATGCTTTAGGGGGCATCTGTTACACAGTAATTTGTCACCGTCCCTGCCATTACCCATCTCGCACATTGGAGGGCTCATTCTATGACCTGTGAGCAGAGACAAGACTTGAAAATACTTTCATGACATCCCTCTGAACATGAGCTTTCATTGCCCTGAAGACATCTCTTTTCAAAAAACCTTAAAAACACCTCTTTTTGCATTGGCGTGGACAGCCAGTTCAGTACCCATGCCAATGGGGGAAATCCTTCAAAGAGGGCGCGCCAATTGGCACTCTGTCCCAGAGTCACACTCACGCTAGCCAAGTTAAGGAGTGTTTTTTAAAAATAAATGGCGGAAGTTTCGTCCTAACAAATTCCTGGACTGCTATATATCTTGATTTGGGAGGTTTGGCTATGGATTTTCATAGAGAGGAAGTGGTTTGCCACCTCTCATGGAAGCTTCCTTGATGATAGGGCCAATCCCATGATTATAGGGATCCCAACTCCCCTTCCTCCATCTATAAAATCTTGCCCATCTCCATTGCAAGCTAGTCTTCAAGTTCCCAAATTTCCAAGAGCCTTATGCTGCAAGAGCCTCCATAATTCCCTTAAGGCCAATTTCAAGCAAGGAGACTATCGTCAAGATCCGAAGAGAGATGTTTGTCCTACCCCTGACAGGCTTTTCGAGACGTGTTCTGCTGGCAACCTGCCGAAGGAGAATTCAACATCAGAACTATGGTTGTAATTTTCCTTTGATTGATTATTAATGAACGACTATTGGTTATGGTTCCACTCTTGTTGTTATTTATAATGATGAGTTATGTCCTTTCTGACTGACATATAGTTGCATCTACTGGATTTTACGCTTGCGTTTGTTTTGTTTCTCGCATGTGCAGGTGTCCATCACGGAGATCGTGGGGATCGTGATCTGCCAGGGCTAAGGAACGGGAGTGCTACCTCTTCTACAAGCAACAGCGTTGGATTCCAGGTAAGCCTTCATTGCTAGTTGGTTTATTTTGCAATTAGGAACCTGCACTGTAGCATGAACGATTGTTGCTAGACCTGGTCTGGGCTAGTAGGGATCGCCTCTGTCTGCAGAGGGGACTTACCTCCACAACACATAGCAATAAATATAATTTGCAAACAATTAAATGACTATTAAAAAGTGTTTTACTATTCATTTTTACCATTCCATTGTTACCATTTGCATTTTGGAGCTCTGAACCAGTTTTTTCCCGCGAACTTCAACTGTTGATTGCATGCAATTGGTAAGAATTTTTTGAATGTCCCCCGCAAGAGAATATGTCGAATGCACCCTGCAAGAGAATATGCCCCCCAAGCTTCATTTCATTCGCTTAAGTAAACTATTAGTTACTAATAGCTGGATGGAATGAAACTGAATTTACGAGATCAGATGGAAGATTTGTCGTAATTAGGAGAGGATTTGTTTCATTTTTTAATGAGCTTGACACAGGAAAATGATTATGCTCATGGAACCTTGTTTAATTTTTTAACGAGCTTGACACAAGAAAAGGAACTATGCTCATGACCTATTTCAATTTTTTAACAAGGTTAACATAGTAAAATAACTTTCCTCAAAGGAATTTGTTTCATTTTTTAATGAGGTTGACACAAGAAAAAAGAACCATCCTCAAAATATGTTTCATTTTTTTTTAACGAGGTTGAAACAATAAAAGAACCATCCTCATAACCTGATTCATTTTTTAACGAGGTTGACACAGGAAAATAACCATCCTCATTGTGCAGTTGAACTAGTGAGTGTGTGCTGGAAAATACATAGTCTAACGGAGTCATCATTTAAGGAGTTTTATGAACACCAAAAATGATAAGTTATAACTTGCATTGATAGGTCTTCTCCAGAGTTTCTATTGAATTTTGGAATTTCCAAGGGTAATTTTTGTGGTATCACTGGCCAGCAGGGAGAATAATTGATGGGATCAACTTTATATTGCACTGAAGATGTGAATAAAGGATCAAGCTGTTCAGTATGCATAAAGGAGGAGCCAGATAGGATTCTAGATGATGACATGAGTGAATTCAATGGACAAAACATCAAAGATGAAGCAACAGTAGATGTTGTCACAGCTGAAATAGATGGTTTAGTCTGGGATGTTATCTCAGCCATGGTCAAATGACCCAATGTATACCATATAGAATATATGGGAACTCGAAGTGAAATAGGATCAACAAAAGTAGAGGAAGGTGATTGAGGAAAAGACTTGTACAGCTAAAGTTCCTACCGAAAATGAGTTGGAGTTAAAGGTGTCTCATATTGTGATATTTATTCAATCGAAATCAAACCAGGTGGAAGAACTTCATCATTTATCCAAAATTTTATTCCAGGTGGTTGACTGTGTGATATGGGAGACTCAATGGCTACAATAGATTTTGGAGTGACCAATACGGGAATAAATTTCGGTTGTTCGATTGTGGGATCAAGATTTTCTCCACTTAGGAAATATAGAAACTGAAATATAAGGGGATGATAGACCATATTTCATTGGTCCTTGGGATGATGTCAAATTTGACCAATAACAGCTGCCCCCTAAAGCACAATGGGATTCGGATCAACTTCCAGTTGAACAACGTTGGGTTCGGAAGGTATGGTCTCACAGATTGTATGGATCATGACCACGGGTAGCTGTGAGGACTCTATCTCGACAACAGTAGACAAACCAGGATTTTTAGAAACAAATTGTTCCAAATATGGTATATGGGAAGATGATGCTTCACCAGAGGTACTAATAGTACTAGTTTCGGTAGAGTGATCTCGCATTCGCCGACCAAGAGTAACTTCAGGTGGTAAAGGTGGTTTCAATGCTAGTTTACACGAACGACAAGGGAAAGGATTTTGTTCTTCCATGATGATTGATTTATTGATCCGGATCTTGGGGGGAGGCCCCCAAGATCTAAGAAAATTGAAATGGATTTGACAAGATCTGCAAAATTAGAATGCCAGAAAAAAGAGAGAACACAAAGAAAATAAAACCACAAAGAAACTTGTTTTATTAAAACAAAGAATAATTGTAGAAGCTACATTGTGGTGGAAAATCTGTCCTTTTACAAACTGAGGCTTGTTATTTATAGCCTTTTTTGAGTTACAATACCATGTGTAGATACCATAGGTGGATACCATGGGTCAATACCATGGGTAAATTCCATGTGTGGGTGAATACCATGTGTGGATACATACCATGGGTGGATGAATATCATGGATAAATGTCACTTACAATACCATGGGCGAATAAATACAATGGGTGGATGAATACCATGGGTCAATGACATTTACAATATCATGGGTAAATTCCATGGGTGGATGGATAACATGGGTAGATGAATACCATGGGTGGATGCCATTTTCCATTCGGATCATTTATTTTAACCAAAAAAAAATAAACAAGATAAAAGGGTGATGCTAGGCAAAAGGTTTACCAAGAAACTGTGAATTGTAGAATACCTCCTGGCAAACCAAGAAGTACGGGCAGGAAATCTCCCCGAATGTTGTGTTCGGTGTATCACAATTTACAAGGCGGCCGAATCGGTTCAATATGGATGGATAGCAACCTAAATTTTCCCTCCCAAATATACCCGAAGGTATGTGGAGGCCCAAGTTCATATTAAGCTGTCTGATGCGAAACCGCATAGTGAGAGCACCCCTTTATAATTTTCGTACTGTGACATCGCCCGATATACCCGAAAGTATGTGGATGAGCTATGATATACTTACGTACATGGAGTGAGGTATCACACTCGAAATGTATTGCATACAAGTTAACAACAGCTTCTATGTTTTATGACGCCGGAATACGTCTCTAGCCTAGACCTTCTAAATGTTATCGTTATGGTTCCAATGCTTTGTTAGGTAAATTGAGATAAATTTTAAGTTGATCTTGTTTATCAATTTTCCTTTCAAAGGTTCACCATGATGATGTATTGGAAATTCCTAAAATGAAAACTAATAATGATAAGCAGTCTTTCACTTTTAGTTTTTTCAATGAAAATCTTAGCTACTAGAGGGAAAGAGCAATAAATTTGAGAGAAAACAAATCAAAGAGCACAAACTAAATGCAGCTTTCTTAATTGTTCCTTTTGCAAATCACACAATCCACTACATGCAAATGTAGGTTTTTCTTTTCAGATCCTTTAATTTTATGAATGCAGAAAAGAAACTAAGTGCACTAAATCAACAAAAAACAAATGCCTTTTACTTTTGAGAAATGAGGAATATAAACAACAATTTCTCTTTCGAATGAAAAATGAGGAATTAAACAACAATTTATTTATCAGGAAACGAATAATTTATGACAATTTCCTTTTCAAAATCAAATGGATCTAATGCGACGATGAAAATACTTTGAAATAAATTCGTCAATGATAAAGAAAAACACTTTAAATAAACATTGAACAAATTTTTATTTCAAAGGAGGAAGAGATATATAAGTGCACTAGTCAATATGAGGATCAGGCTTTTCAAAACACAACAGAGAACAAACTGAAACAAATTGCAATGACAAACTCAAAGTAATTTGGATGGTTTCAGGAGGCAACATAGTCTCTAAAGAGAGACAGTGCTCTACAACACAGGCCTGAAAGGGAGACAGTGCTATGCAAAGCACTGTGTCCTGTCCAATAGTGCTTTGGGCGTAGTGTACAAGGAAAAACATAGTTGTTTAACACACTTCTAATGCAAATTTGGATTTCAAAAAACCTAATATTTCTGAGTAAAATCTACTGGGTGAATAAACAGAGAAAATCATAGACAAATACACCTAGGATGAAGGGTAAACTCCCCATCGGAGTCGCCAATTTTTTATGCAGAATTATGAATTACAGATAAATAATTCTTCCCTAGACAGGTGCTTGTATAGAACAAAATATTAAAGACTTTACGACTACCTTTCCTAACTGTAAATAGACACACAGAATGAGTTAAGAAGCTTACTTGGAATCCAAGCACTTCCAAATCTCCTTCGGTCGCTTTTGTTGTAGCTTCAAATTCCAGCCGGCTGTGCAAAATATTTCCTGCAATAATGAACACTAAACAATAAGAGATAGCAATAATACAGATGTCTATTCAAGTTATTTAGCTAAATCAATGAAGCATAAACAATATACATCAAATAATAACTCATAATATGGAAAATCAAAGCTTATACAGATGCATATAGGGAAATATAAGCAGTAATCTTTATTAATGGATAAAAGGGGAGGTTACAACCCAGTGATTGATTTGAAGTGGCCGTCTCTAGCAGCATCCTAGCCTCATCACAATGCGGATATCTCCAGCAACATGTTACACAAATCAACTCCTCAATTGAAATTCCACCAGCATTTCTCTACTCAAATTCTTCCTTATCAAACACTAAGATCTATGCTCAATTTGTAGAGGAGCTTAAGGTAGTTTTACAATCAATGACTTTCCAATAATAGGCAAGACATGTTCCCAATCTTGTAGATGTCAAATGGACACATGGATTTGAAGTTTGGCACATGTGAACTCTTCTAGAAGGTGCTGGCCAAGTGGAGATTTCATAACAATGAGAATTTCGCTCCCAATGTGACCAACGCACGTATGAGTGTCAGGAAGTGCTTTGCAGAGTAGTCTTGAATGGGGCTACCTGCATATGCAACACACTTAGTCCCTTTAGAGGCAGTGTTTATGAGCTCTCATATGATATAATATAAACTTCAAACCTTGGAAACCTTTGAAGATGAAAGTCATGAATGATTTGTCTTGTTCTTTGTCTTAGGGCATGTGGCAACTGAAATGATAGGGGATGATAGACCCTATTCATTGGTCCTGGAGATGATGTCCAGTTAACCAAGTCATTGGGAATGATGCCCAAATTGACCTATAACATTATGATTTTTGTGAGAAAATTCAGAGGGTTAAACACCAACCCATGCTAACCAGAATTTTCATATCTAGACTCCATGACAACCAAGTTAAATTAGTTGGGGTCACTTTTACCTTATCTTCTACTGTCATTTCATATGCTACAAGAATCCCAAATGTTGGTGAGAAATGGTTCAAGAAAGGTAGGTTGAAGAAACATGATTTTGACTTCTTCCTAAAACCATGACACCAAAATCAAACAAAGAGGTTTTTCCCTTTTTCACAACTCTTGGATAGATATGCACCAACGATGAAGATAATCGTAAAGTATTTTTCATGTGAAGGTAGATTTTCAAGGCTCTAATCCTATCACATCCAGCTCTTAATGAATTTCACTATGGTAAGGATGCTTAACATGCCCTATTATCTTTTCCAGAGTATAGAGAATATGGCATAAATTTCCTAGAATAAGGAATATGAACAAAAAATGAGAAGCCTATTCCATCACTCCCTCATAAAAATCATAGTCCTCCACCATCTCAATCAACTGAACATTGCATGGATCACCTTCATAGGCAACGATATTTTTATTGAGCCATCCATTCAGCATGCACAAAATTTCCCTTCATCATCTCAGCCCATGACTCACTCATCATCATCATATCAGTCCCCTTCACCTCTTTCATCTCCATCTCATCATGATCCTTCATCTCCATCTCATTATGATTTTGGGTCACCTAGCAGGATTGAGGACATTGAATCTAAATTGGCTAGTATGGTTGAGGTTGAGCCATTGCCAAAAACCTACAACGGAGGCTATAGGCATGTGTTTGCTTCACTTGGAGTGGAAGGGGATATTCCTTCTACATCAACATAGCTGGTGGAAAAAGGTAAAGATAAGGTCATTGAGCCAACCATTCATGATGAGGAGGAAACTCCTGAAATAGAACATGAATTCTAGCTTATTGACCTAGATGAGGGTGAAAATGATAAAATCACAAATGTATCCATCAAAGGTATGGATTCCAATATTAGCGAACTCCAAACTAATCTTGAGAGGGTTATATATGTCATAAACTTTCTTGAGCAAGAGAATGAACAATTGAAAACCAAACAGGTCATTGATGAGGTTAAGTATTACACTGCTCAAAGAGAGGCTCAAAAGGCCAAATTCATGTTCAATGAAACATTATATAAGTATGGTTTAATTGATGATGAAGAAGTATAGGTACCAAGACAGAGACCTAGAACTAGAGGGCTGGAAATATCTCTAGATCTAGAAAGGTAAAGGGGAGTTGAGCTTGCTGACCAACTAACCCTAAATGAGTAGCTTGCTATAGAGATCAATAAGAACAAGGAGCCATGGCTTGATAGAGCCAATAAAAACTTGGAGAATATTCTAGCAAAGGAAAATAAGATAATGACTTGTTGAGGAGGAAAGTCAAACGTTAGGCACGGAACAAGAAAATTTCATTGGCCAAGCTCAAAAGAGACAATGCCAAAATTGAAGATTTGACCATGAAGGAGAAAAAGAAGTTGGACATCCTTGCTGAGGCTTCCCTCCAAGCCTAGACACATCATCATCAGTCATTCCAAAAATTTTGAGGTATTTTCTAACTTTGTTTCAAAATCTAGAAATCTTTGTGTTTGTTGAGACAGACTTTTGGCAGAAAATTAGGCATTTGTGTTGTGCCCTAGGCGCTCCACAAATAATTGGCACACGTTTTGAGGAGAAGAAAGGAATTATTGGATTCCTAATGACCCATGCATCTTATAAAACCATGTTTCTAGCCTTTTTTTTCAATTTTTATAGGTGAAAAGCTCAAAAAACCATCAAAAAATCACCTTTTTGCCCCTTTTTTACCTAGGCGTCGCACAAATACTAGTCTTGGGAGAATGACTTTTTTAAGGGGAAAATGATCTCCATTTTCAGAACTTGAGGCATATCCAAAAATAGGACGGGAAAGGATTTCCAACAAGCCATATTGGGCCTAATTTTGACACATGTAGGTCAGTCAAAAGTGGCCCTGAACACAGAGGGCGCAAATGACACTAAGAGGGCACAAATGACAAATTTGTTGATTTTTTCCAAGTTACTCTAAAATTTTGACTTTTCTTCATAAAATCATGTTTCTAATCATGTAATTAATGATGATAAATGTAATTATGTTTAATATTAGTTACCTAGGGTAGATTCATCAGGTAAAAGTCATTATTGAGTCATAATGAATCAGTTGAACGTAATGAGGAGTGAGTCACTTGGACCATCCTACACTTTAGTTCGCAGTTCAGTACTTTGTGGATCTCTTCCTCACGTCATGGATTCAACCCCTGAGGATCAGTGAAGCTATTTTTTATGTCTATTGAGTCCCTCACTTGGCTCTTAGCAAGGGTTGAAATCAATTTTTATGTTTTCTAGTTAATCAAGGAACTATTGTACTCAGTTTGGCCAGCTCATAAAGAGGAGTTGCAACTACTTTATGGGATAATTTTGGTATTTATGTCTATCATTGTCTTTTATTTAGTTTCATATGTTAGAATATATTGTATTCATGTTCAATTCATCTCTATGGTATGATATTTTTCAAGTTAGATAATCAGAATACATGCTTTCACATTCTCTGTTTTGGGGAATTGATAATAGTTTTTCCATTTTTCATCTATCTGAGAAGAACACATCTCCAATGATCTTCCTAGATTTCTTTCAGCCTAAAAACCATTCCATCACAATCCTCTTCAAGTGATAAGCCTTGTGCCTACCTTTTCCCATTGATCCCTGCAACCCTATCTCATTTTCCCTTACCTAGCTTTCCTTGACCTAATTTCTTCATCCAATGATTCCCTAGCCAAATAAAATTCAAAGAAACCCCTACACTCAATATCTATCCTAAAAACCCTAATTTATCCAGCCCTCTTGGCTATGACCCTTTTGGAGAGAGCCCTCTTTGACTTGATAGGGCTAGCTATCAAGTCAAAAGTTTGGTTTGTGGTTACCTCTGTTGGGATTCCTTCCTCACCCTTAGGAATCTGGAAGAGTACTAACATCTTGGAGTCATTTATGAGGAATGAAAAGACAAGATTTGACAAATATCTATTCGAAAATGATCCCTTGGATGATGGGATCGAGTTTCATAAGGCAGATTTCATAATTATGGTTCCTCAAAAGAAGATATGGCTTCTCGAAGAAATTATACCAGGTATAACCCTGATCCAGAACCATTTTCTCCTGTCGAAGATCTTGAAAAAATCCTAAGGAGGCAAAGATCTCACCCAGCTTCAAGTTCTTCAGAATCTCCTCCTCAAAATTGGTAAGATCTTTCTCATTATCTTTTGATCTGGTAGCCGTACAAAATTTAGTATTTGATACCAAATTTGAGTTGTCAGGGTTTAGAACCAAATCCGATAATTATTTGAATACAGTAGCCCATAAACCTTGGATATTAGATTTAAATCCATCATTAGTTGAAGCTAAAAACGAGACTGATGTTAAAATCTGGAGAGAATATTACAAGCTAGAAAATTTAGCCAATACCTTAAGTTACACTGCTGAAAAATCCCTTATTCAATACCAAAAATAAACCCTTCATATCCCCAAAATTTCCAAAAAATTTACTGTTTCATCTTCCATCCCATCATCATCTCAACTTCCCCCTCAAGCATCTCCTCAGACCAATCTATCCCTCGTTCCTCCCCCTCCACCGAATTCAGCAGGAATTATGGATTGTTTTGAACCTTTAGTTCTCCCTAGTAATCTTGTTGATCTACCTCAAGGATATGGACAAAGACTTCCTCTCTTCGATGAAAAATCTAAAATAAATTCCTGTCAGCACATGGCCAAAATCACAACCTTCATAGATATTGATGAGTTAGATGCATATGATGCCAAGATGTGAATCATCGCACAAAGATTTTCTAGTGAAGTTAAAGTTTGGTTTTGTGCCCTAGAAATTAATTCTATTAGGACTCCTTCTGAACTAACTGATGCTTTCTTAGCTAGGTGGGATGAGAAGAAAAAACCTTTACAAATCCTTGCTGAATATCATTTTTTGAAGCGCAATCCTAATGAATCTGTTGCTGAATATAATGTCTAATACCTCAAAATCTATAACTCCATCCCAAATGAAATGAAACCACCTCGTATTTTGGCTCTTTTGCGTTATCCTGATGCTTTTGACCTAGATATGGCCTACTCATTGAGATAAATAAATTCCACTACTCTAGAAGAGATGATTCTAAATTCAGTGAGTGGTGAGGCCAACCTCTTGATTAAAAATTCAAAAACCGAAACTGAACATAAAGTCACCATTAAAGAAGAACCTTCCACTTCATCCAATACCAAATTTGATGCTTTGCTTAGGACCATGGAAAGGATGGTCGATAGAATTTCTATTTCATATAGACAAATAGACCCACAAATCAGAAATCCAAACTTTCAAGGCCAGAAGCAGAAGTCTCAGTTCCGGATAAAGAAAAGAGAGAAAAGAGCTCCTGAAACACAACAACAGCGTTCAATTAGAAAACCACTACAATAGGACTATGCTCATAGTGATGAAGAGGAAGAGAAAAAAGTAGAGGAGAACCTTCTTTTTACAGTTGATATCCAGCCCATCTTTCTGACCGAAGCTGAAGAGTATGTTTGGCCCATCATTCTGGATTAAATGATGTAGTTTGTCAATTAGTAGAAATAGAGGATGTTACTGAAGTTTCAAATTGCATTAGAATAGTGTTATAAAAAGAGAAAGAGAATATGCCTACTATATCCGAACAACCATCAGAGAAGGCAGATGAAATTTTAGAATAGCCTAAAGAATCAGATCAGAAAATTGTGTCAAATCATAATCAATAGTTTCAACACCTTAAAGAAGAAGATGGTATTTGGAGCATGGAAGTTGATGGTTCTGTTGGAAAATATGGGGCTGGCATTGGTTTATGGATTTGAAAACCATTTCAATATAAAAATAAGGTCCCAAATAATGTTAGGTTGAGTTCCTATAAACTAGCATTTGATTGTACGAATAATGAGGTTGAATATGAAGCGCTCGTTACCAGTCTGAAAATTTTGAAAAAAATGGGACCTAGAAGAATTGCAGTCTACGGTGATCCAAAGTTTGTAATTAAACAATTAAAAGGTGAGTATCAAGCTAACCACCCAAGGCTTAGGCAATATAGGAATGTAGCACTTGAAATTTTTAGAATGTTTTCAGAATATACACTTAAATTTGTGCCAAGGTTGCAAAATTTGATGGATGATTCATTAGCCATTGTTGCAAGTAATTTGATATCTACAATGTTTTCAAATAAAAAGTTTGAGATTCATATAAAGCATAGGCCTGCCCTTCCGAACAACTTGAAATTTTGGCAAGTATTCTGGGACGATAAAAAAGTGAACAATTTCCTTCAAAGTGAAGGTTAGTTTGAGAACTGTTCTATGGACAAAGTGTACGACAAGGATGACCAAGTCATTGAGGCAGATTAGATTGATATACTTCAGCTCAAGGAAAATAACAT
Source organism: Pinus albicaulis (assembly GCA_034641835.2). Lineage (NCBI taxonomy): Eukaryota > Viridiplantae > Streptophyta > Pinopsida > Pinales > Pinaceae > Pinus > Pinus albicaulis. The sequence continues at coordinate 1,000,921,946 of CM076579.1, forward strand.
TCCAATAGGTCTCATACCTTTGGAAGAGTTATTTTATCAAGATGATGTGGCAAGAAAACCCACTTTGGTCCCCACAGAAAAAGGCATAAAGGATGTTAATATTGGAACAACAGAGCAGCCAATGTTCATCAAACTTTCAAATTCATTGCCTTTAGAGGTAAAGCCTAAATATGCTGATTTTTTTACTGAATTTTCCGACGTGTTTTCTTGGGATTACTCAGATATAAAGGTGTACGATAAAGATATCATTCAACACAATATTCTGATAAAGCCAAGCCAAAATCATTTTAGGCAAAATCTTAGTAGAATAAACCCAAAGTTGTTGCCATACATTGAGAAGGTGGTAAACAAGCTCTATAAGGTAGGAATTATTTTTACCGATAGTTTTTATGATTGGATCTTTAATTTGGTTCCAGTGCGCAAGAAGACCAGTGAAATCCAACTATGTGTAGATTTTAGAAATATGAACAAAGTGTCACTGAAAGACAATTATTCGCTATCCAAAATGGACCACATACTTCAGTGAGTTGTCTGAGATAGCAGGATGTCATTGTTGGATGGTTAGTCTTGGTACAATCAAATCCTTGTGCATGAACATGATCAGGATAAGAAAACATTCACTACACCATGGGGTACCTTTAAATATGCCAAGATGTCGTTCGGTTTGAAGAATGTCGGGCCACTTTCCAGCATGCCATGGACATAGATTTTGGTAACTAGAAATATGTCTTCATTAGTTTTTATTTATATGACCTGACTATTTATTCAAATTCAGATGATGAGAATTTACACCATTTGTGAGTTTTGTTCCAGCGATGTTGAAAATTTGGGATTTCCCTAAATCCTAAAAAGTGCCTATTTGCTATGGAAGAAGGAAATTTGTTGGGTCACATCATCTCAAAATATGGGATCCAGATAGATCCTTCTAGATTTTAAGCCATGCAACAAATTGATTTCCCTCGTAACAAGAAAGAAGTCCAAGCATTCAATGGTAGGATGAATTTTCTATGTAGGTTCATTCCCAACTTAGCAGAACATCTTAGAGAGTTAACTAACATGCTGAAGAAGGAGAAAGATGTAAAATGGTATGAAAATGCTCGTAATTCATTCAACTTGGTGGAATTTTCTTTGACCACTGCTCCAGTTTTGACAAGTCCCGATTATTCACTATATTTCATTATATTTCTTTTTCTTTTTAGCATACTTTGGCAGCGGTGCTTATGCAGAAAAAAGATGGGAAAGAGCTACCAATAGCATTATTCAGTCGCACAATAAGGGATGCAACCCTCTGATACAACATAATCAAGAAACAAGCCTTGGATTTGGTCAAATCACTCAAGTACTTACATGTTTATATTCTGCACTCACATATTTTAGGCTATGTTCCAAATGCAGTGGTTAAAGTACTCATGCAAATAGATATAAAAGGAAGAAGAGGTAGGTGGATAGCAGCACTCTTAGAGTATGATCTTGAGATCAAGCCAACCAAGCTTATCAAAGCCCAAGGCTTAGTCAAGCTCATGGCTGAGTCTAATCTACATTCACTTGACATCAATCTCACATCATCACTGTCTAATGATGAAGAAGGTGTAAGTCTTGTTCATGTATCATATCTCTTTTCATCATCTCCATGGTAAGCTGATATCATTTATGTTTCATAACATTTGAAACCTCCTTCGAGCATTTCAAAGAGTAAAAGCAGGTCCTTGAAGCTTAACACTTCAAAATATTTCATACTTGATAGTGCACTCTACTAGAAGGATCCTGGAGGGGTGTTACTCAATTTTTTGGTTGAAGATGAGTCCAAAGAAGTGATGAAGGATTTCCACAAAGGAGATTGTGGAGGTCATTTTTACTGGAAGACCATGGCCAAAAAATTACTGACAGTAGGTTACTATTGGCTGACATTGTTTGCAGATTTGTATAAGACGGTCATGAGCTACCATGAATGCCAACTTTTCCAAGGTAAACGTAAGCTTCTTCCCTTACCATTACAACCCATTTCAGTTGAAGCTCATTTCCAGCAGTGGGGCTTAGATTTTATTGGCGATATACATCCACCCTCATCTGCTTAACACATATGGATACTTATCGCCACAAACTATTTCATAAAGTGGATCGTAGCAATCCCAACTAGGAAAGCTACAGACTCTATTATAATTCAATTTTTAGAAGCTAACATATTGTCCCGGTTTGGTTTTCCTAGAAATATCATTACGGATAATGCTGTAAATTTCAAATCAAATAAGATGACATAATTCTGTGATAGGTATAACATTAAGTTGGGTCATTCTACAGCATATTATCCACAGATAAATGGATTGGCAGAGTTCTCCAACAAGTCTTTGATCAGCATAATCAAAAAGATGTTGGAGGAAAACAAGAAGAATTGGCACAATAATCTAATCAATTCATTGTGGGCAGATTCGGTTAGCAGCAATAAATCCATTGGCATGTCTCAATTTCAAGTAGTTTACGGTGTGGATATAGTTTTCCCTTCTTAATTGGCTATCCCAGTCATGAAACTTTTACAAGAAGAGGGAAGTGAATAAAATGGCATACAGCGCAGAATAAACCAAATGATTCACTTGCAACAAACAACAGAAGAAGTGTTTCAGAACACTTCTAAGATCCATGATAAGATCAATAAAATCTATGACCGTAAAACCAAGCAAGATGATTTCAAGATCGATGATGTAGAACTCTGTCGGGATGCTAGGAATGAAGACAAGGGTAAGCACGGGAAGTTCGATAATTTATGGAAAGGTAATTTTAATATTGTACCAACTCATGGACAAAATGAATCTCTTGGAATAAATGGATGGGAAAAGTTGCTTAGGAGGGCCAGTTAATGGTAGGCTCCTGAAGCACTATCTTTTTTTATCTGAATCTATGAAAAAAAATTCATCCTCATTGTATATATAAGTTTGATATTCCTACAAGTGTGAAGTGGAAAAGCATTGGATTTTGGAGACTGAAGTGAAGGCCATGGAGCTTCATTTAGTTTCTACCATTTCAAGTTAATTTTTCAGAAAAGTAAGTTAAGTTTTGAGTCATTGTTTGAGTCAATTTCAGTCATTTTCAGTCAATTTGTGTCATTGAGTTGTTAGTATTTAGTTATGCATTTCAGTTTGAAGTTTTTGACCGTATTGGCCCAATGGTTAGGCTCTTGGTCTACATTGTTCTTGACACCTCCAAGGAGCTTCCATCCCCAATAAGGTCAATGTTAGTGTCATAATTTGTATTCTGCCATCTATGATCAAAATCACTCTTTTCATTCTCATTTCAAGTGTCCCACTCCGAAATTTTTATATCATTCCATCTAGGTCATGCTAAAAATTGTTCCACTGATGGTAGTCCTAGTCATAAAACCTCACTCTCCCTCAAAAATTCTCATTTTCTAGCCCACATTCATGTCTTTCTAAGCATAAAAACACTTGTGAAAAGCTCATTTCACTATGTCTTATGTCATTCAAAGTCAACCATGAAATCAAAGTCATCCAAGGTCCCATTAGCTCATTAGGTTTGAAGGTCCAAAATGCATCATTTCATCTCAATAAAGTCAACAAAGGATGTGAGAGTGACTCAATAAACATTTCATTATCATCCGTAGAAGATTATCAACATGTAAATATGATATTTTAAAGTTGTAATTTGATTTTAAAGTTTGATTTTCATATCAAAATTGTAATTTTGATATGAAAAAAAGGATGTAATTTATTTTAATTTTTTTATGTAATTTTATGCTCCCTATATGTAATAAGTTCAGTCCCTAGCTGCCAACTCAAAGCACACATGCCAAATTGAAAGAGAAAAGTGTCAAACTTTAGCAACACCATTTTACAAGAAAGAAAAATCAGATGAAAGGGTAATTAGCAAATGTTTCGAAAAAGTGAAAAAATACATTACAAAAGTGGGTTTTTAAATTCAAATTCAAATTCACTTAGCTATTTATGACTAATAGACACCAATTCAAATTCATTTTCCTCCTTCAAACATCAAGAAAGCAATCCAAGAGACCAAATTTTCGAATTTCTCAGCGAAATTGACAAAAGAGCATAATCGAGGGCGCAAATCCTAAAATGAGGGCGCAAATACATTCAGGAGGGCACAAATATGTTCAGGAGGGTGCAAATTTGTTGTTGATGGTGCAAATTTGTTGTTGATGGTGGAAATGTGTAGTTGATGGCGCAAATGTGTAGAGAAGGGCATAAATTCTCAATCAAAGATGAAAATGCTCTATCCATGGTGAAAATGACCAACAAGCACTACAAACTGTCTAAGTGATCAGAAATTGTCTTCAAAGCTACACCAACTCATTCATTGACCTCCTGCAAATAGTAAGATGTTCATTCCATGAAAAATCATCTTCTTAATTTTATGTGTTGAAATTTTGCAAGTTAAGGTTGTAATTTGATATTTAAATTTAGGAAAAACCCTAGTATCCCATTACACTTGTGAAAACTCTTAAAATTAACTCCCTTACACTTTTAATCCTCCCACAGTTATAAAAACCCATTCCCAAACCCTTCATTTGTAAAATTCCCTCTACCTACAACTTTCTCCCAAAACCCTAAGTCCTAGGTATTACATATACCTAGGTTCCCAATTCCTAAATCCCTACCCTAAATCTATCATATCATTACTCCCTATCCCCTCCCCATTTCACATATACCTATCAAACATCTCCCTCATTTTTACATTCCCATATCCCTTTCCCATTTCATTTCTTAATCCCAAGGGTTTTAATAGAAACACCATGGAAACAGAAGAGGAAATCACATCATTCAGTGAAGGAGAGGAAACAAAGATAAGGGCACCACATAAAGGAGGAAGTGTGCTCAGACTTGAACCTACCAACAATAGGAAACTCTTAGCTTCTCCATTGAATGTCACATGCTTTAAACATGTTGGCTGTTATGATTTTTGTGAGAAAATTTAGAGGGTTAAACACCACCCCATGCTAACCAGAATTTTCATATCTGGACTCCATGACAACCAAGTTAAATTAGCTGGGATCACTTTTACCTTATCCACTGTTTTCATTTCAGATGCTACAAGAATCCCAAATGTTGGGGAGAAATGGTTCAAGAAAGGTAGGTTGAAGAAACAGGATTTTGACACCTTCTTAAAACCAAGACACAAAAATAAAACAAAGAGGTTTTTCTCCTTTTCACACCTCTTGGACAGATATGCACCAATGATGAAGAAAATCATGAAGTATTTTTCATGTGAAGGCATATTTCAAGGCTCTATTCCTATCACATATGGCTCTTGAAAGGTTATTTCAGTAACTTAAGATCAATTAAGAATTCTTAAACCATACATCAAAAGAAAACATTGAAATTGTAAAGACAGTCAGAATTAAGGTACTCTGAACTGTAAATCTTAATCTAACTTTCCTGCTTTACAACTAGAATTTAAATGACACACATGAAAACATTACAGTGGGAAAACATTAAACAGGACCAAGGAAGAACATTATCAGGACAACATAACACACGAATCTTGCATACTGATCTCTTTATTGATGCTCCAGTTTGAAAAATTAAAGTAATTGCAATGAAAAGTGCTTACAAAACCAGGGTCCAACCCTTATTATTGAATAAAAAGCTACATTTAAACTACTTGCAACTGATTGTCATTATGAAAAGGGCAATTAGTTCATTTATTATATAGTAACTAAAATCCCCTTGTGTGTCTCAGGCATGGATACTGAGTAACGGTCTTCAATAGATATCTAACGGCATCATAAAGTTGTTATTAAGTGCTGTGGTGGTCTGCTATCTAAGAAATTTGATACTTCTGAGCTGTTCTAATACACTCGATCTACTAATGTAGACAATTCACTGAGCAGCATGATTTGTTAGCATGTAGAGTTGTCATCCTCCATGGAGTCCACACAAATTTGCCCATTATGTTTTCCATTTTCTTCATTTTCTCAGATTTTTCATTGATCAATTGCATCATTTCTTCCCTTTGTGTCTCATTTTCTTCTATCTCCTTCGGTAACTTTTCATTACTTACAATTTAGAAAAATTGGACAAGTGTGGCCGCTCCTTTTCTGTTTACTATTGCCATATCATAACCGTTCCGTAGAGATGCCCTTTGCTGACTCTGCCTCTTCCACTCATGATTTTTGAATGAATCTTCAATCCTATTAGCTTTGGTGGAGTTTAAAGCATAAACCCTTTATTCCTTTAACAATTGGAAAAAATTCCCTATTCTTTGGTAAATGGTGGAAAACCTTTGAATTTGTGTCCAAGTCCAGCTATCGTGTTTAGCCCTTTTATTCACAAAATAGTGTAACAAACCCATTGCCCCAGGATTTGAAATCCTTTAGGCTTCAACCCTTACCGACATCATGTCCGCACCAATATCACACTTTCGCGCTTCTACATTTATAACATATTTCTTTATTTCTTTATCCTCCTGGACCTATGAACTGTGATATCGATGGGTCCCACCCATATTGCAAGTTGCCCTCCGCAAAGTTGAGAGTTTATCGCACATTGCAGAGTTCAGAGTTTATCACACATCGCAAGGTTTGGGGTTTATTGCACATCATACAGTTTAGAGTTATCGCACCTTGCAAGGTTTGGGGTTGGGTAAATGAGGTGGGAAGTGTGATGTGCGCTGACAGAAGGTGATGCAGAAAGACTGAAAATCACAAATTTTAAGGTTGTGTTGCGAGGAATGGGGGTTAAAAGGCTAAAAATAGCGATGCATGATTGGCGACAAGAACAGAGGTGACGTGTGGTGCGATGGTGGGGCCGAGAAATGAATGAGTGTCGGGGGGTAATAATGGGCAAGGAGGTGACGGTGATCTTTATGATTCCACGGGATAATGAATGGAAAGAATAAGGTTTATATCGTAAACATATTGCAACATGTTATATAAGATCTGAAATATTATATTAGGGCTTTGAAGGCTTAATGAGGTGGATAGGCACTGAAGAAGGTACTTAGGCTTAGCTTGGCCTATATGGAGAGCAAGGTAGTTAGCCATGTTTTGGAATTAGGATAAATTCTAAAGTCCTTTGCAAAATATTTCCTCCTGGTGCCTAAAAATGGATTTCCAAGCCTTACAGAAAAGATTCTTTGTCCCTTTTTCCCAAAAGCCTCTACTAGGAAATAAATGACAGTCATGGAGCATTATTTTTAATATAGAAAATCTGAAGAAAAATAATTAGTCACCTTGAGATCCTATGAATTATAGGGTACTAACAGTGGCTCCAATTGGGGAGGGTAGCTCCAGAGGAGGTGTCAAGAACACCATAGATCAGTGGCCTAATCTATTGGGCTAATCTCAAATATGAAACCTGGTCTGTTATAAAAAGTTTGCTGCTGAAAATATTTAATCATATGTTCTAAACCTCATTAAAAAAGATGATCTGTGTACTTCAATCTGATCTAAAACTATAGCTAAACTATGCACTGCAAACTATCAAATGGAAATCACTATTGAAACCTAAAAATCTGAATGTTGAAGCCTAAACTATGCTGAAACTGAAGTCTGGAATACACTTGAAAATAAAAACTAAAAAGAAATCTGAAACTAAAACTGGAAAGATGCTCAGAGTACTGAGCTTATTTGCACTCATCCACTTACTCTAATTTGATAAAACGACTGCCATATCAAATAATAACAAACTTCCAATGCAACCAGTCAAGCAAATGGATACTTAATTGAAGTTTGCATTCTACCTCTCTAGGTAGAAAAATGGATTTAAAACATGGAAACTTAACTTTTCCACTGGATTACATAGCTCTATTGATGAACCTGGAAAATTATTCCTTCACGGATGGTTGCAATACACTAACCTAAGGATCATGGTACATGCACAACATAAGTTCTTCTAGATGATTGGTAACAAGAAAATAAACCTTATTCCAAACTGCTGCTTCGCTTATGTGTTGAAACGTATTCTCTTCGAAAAGAAAGGGAGAAAATTGGTTTTCCTCATTATCCACTAAAGTCAAGTGCTTTGAGTTCTCTTTATCATTTTCTTTGTCACACGAAAGATTGCAAGGGAGCTAGAAACTCTCATTAATTTCGGATGAAGGAACATGACCAGTAATAATATGTTGTGCTACTTTATTAACATCCAAGGAAGAAATTAATGATTGATAACTTTTATGATTTTCTTCAAGGGATGTAAACTAAGATAAGATACAACATGAAAGATAATTTGAGAGATGGTCTTCATCGTGCAAATATGATTGGTCTTTAATCTCTGAAGGAAGCACTACTTGCTGAAGATGTTCTTATGGATCAAGACAATCAATATCTGCCGCCTCTTTTTCCGGATCACCTGACTGTTATTGATTTTCACCACTACCCTCTACTTTAACAGCTTCGGGAAGCTAAATTTATTCCTTAATATTTGGCTAATCATTTTTTTGTACTACTGCAATAATTTTTCCCTGTGGTGATTCTTCATGAACACCTGAACAACATGCATCATCTTTTTCTTCCTGAGGAGAGGACAATTCAAGCAAGGCTTATACTTTTTGAAAAGGTCATTTTTCTAAAGCCTCTAGTATTTCATCATCCATGAACTGATCATCATCATAGTGATCTTCCAGATATTGAAAAAAACCTTGAAAATTATCACAGCAGTTTTGAACCAACGACAAAGATGGATTATACTATTTATATTTGTCATGAAATAAAGTATGAAAATGCTTTAAAGAACATATGCTGGCATCTGGCAGATTTTCATACCGGGATCTAGCCTTTTCCTCCAAAGTTGCCATAAATATTTCCATAAGACAATCTTCATGAAATTTGATCTTAAACTTATGGATGTGATTATGAAACCTCAATAAATGTAAAGTAGCATCATCTCCTTTTTCATCTTTAAACAATGGAAGATTATTTAACCAATCAACATTGGGCATGGGATTTGGAAAACCTGGAATCTTTGATGTGTCCATAGAAGCATACCTGTAGTGTATTCTTGAATTCATCTTGAAAATCAATCAGTTAGAGAATGGAGCCACCATAAGTTCAAAACACTTCTGGATTCTTCTACAAGTGGAGACTTTATATGTAATATTCCTAATTAGCCCAAGCTAATAGGAATATTCCTTTTTGTTTTCATTTTCTTGTTAAATAATAAAATTGTAAAGGAGGACAGATTAAAATCCTTGAACAGTAAAATAAAGCAATGCCCATGTGAACAAGGCTAAATCCAAGCTGCCTTAATAAAACTCCCTCATGTGTGAAAAAGGATTGTCGCAATTTACTGGGTCAACAGGACCAAATCTACATCGCTATCCAGATTCAATGTACCAAGATGAACAACGCAGATCTAGTTGGAGGTTCCAAATGTGAAAGGATCTAAACCTTTGAGATGGTTTAGGGTTTTGCAAGGCTTTCATCCTATAAATGAAAGAGGAGAGCAGCATGAGAGGGGTTGTTGAACATACTATATTTGAAGGATTTGTCTGTTTAGACACTTCTCATTCTCTGGCTATTTAGCTGAGAATAGTGTTGTTTAGCACTGGGTGTTCCTGGTCGGGAATCCCACCTCTTTCCTTGAGGGGCCTCTCGGAAGAGTCTTGCATTTCTTGGTCCACTATCAGGCATTTGGCCAAGCTTCTTCTTCTAACTACAACTCAGATCCTATTGAGGGTTTGGTTTTCCTTGTGAGCAGCAGCAAATGGAGGCTAGATCTATTCATATCTAGACAATACTAGTGCCTCTTTTCATTGGGAAAGATTTATATCCCATTGCCAAGAGTGTATTGGCTGACTTGAGCTTCAAATATACAACTTGGCATCATGCCAAAGTCTACATCAAGCCAACAGTGCAGTCTATCTCCCTGTACTGCGTTATTTTTCAAGTGAAGAGTTCCAAGGTGTCTGGCAACTATTTGGAGGAGAGATCTCTGGTGTAAAGGATCCTTCCTTGCACTATGGTGATCCATGGATTAGCCTTCTAATCTATGTATGTTTCTGATTTGATCTATTCATTGATCCATCTGCTTCAGAATTTTTGAATCATTCTGCAGATCTACTACAGTAGATCTCAGATCTACTCTTTGTGCTTCATGTATTGCTGAAAACCCCAAGGGGGATGTAAAATAGAGACAGTCTAGTGTACAAATCTGATATAGATCTAATATTTTGTACACATATCTATCCTAGATCTGAGTTGTAACCTACAACTACTTTTTACTCATAAAAATAACATTGTCAAGGCTTTGCAGTAAAATACATTGGTTGTAGCACCTCTTTTAGAGGGTTTTTCTCCATAAAGTCTCTTTCTTTCTCCTGTACATTGATTGGGCTATACTGTAAATCTGATTTGTCATTGTATAATTTATTTTCAAGCTGTTATATTGGCCTACTACTACTGCTATCTAAAACTGCGTTATTTTCTAGGCAGTGTTCTTTTATTTTGTTGCAGTCCCTTCTTTGAGCAGTTTTCAAGCCTTCCTAGGTGCGGGAGATTTGTTTAACCCACCTTGAGAGATTTGTTTCTGATCTCCTCTTGGATTTAGGTCTTAGATACTCATATCTAAGGGTTCCAAGGGCTAATTTTAAGAGATGTAGTAGCCATTCCTGAAAAATGAGTTTTTTAGGCATGCCTTGCTAGCAATCCCAATTTTGGGATATTACATTATATCAACTGAACTTTGTGGATCCGCCAGGTGGATGATTTCAACCTTCTTGTGTCTAACTACTTGTTCACCATCATCAACCAGTTTTGAACTTGATAAGTGCTACTAAGGAACATAAGACTCATCCCCAGTATGGTCACCAATATGTTATCACTCAATAATTGTTGAGATTGGCTAGACTAAATTATAAATAACAACATCAAAACCACTTAAAGCCTAGGATCTATCCCTCCTAGACTCAGAGAGGGATCTCTCTATAAGATTTAGATTTTTTTGGAGCTTACTGATATTAGGCTAGTTAAATTGAGTGCGGGAGTTTTTTTGTTTGATTGTTCATGGTTGGATGTAAGGGGTTCCTCTAAACGATTTCCATTGGGCTATGGAGTCGAAATAGGCCGGGTATATGCATCAAATCCTAGATAAAATGCAAGGCAAGCTAGCTATGAATATTTTTTCTCATACTGAGTGAAATTATGAAATGGAGAAAGGTAATTTTAGTAATGACTTAAGAGAAGTTAAGAATTCTTAAACCATACGTCATAAGAAAACATTGAAACTATAAAGACAGTTAGAATTAAGGTACTCTAAACAGTAAATCTTAATCTAACTTTCCTTCTTTAAAATTAGAATTTAAATGACGCACATGAAAATATTACAGTGGGAAAACATTAAACTAGGGAAGAACATCACCAAGACCACATAACACATGAATCTTGCAGACTGATCTCTTTATTGACCCTCGAGTTTGAGAAATTACAAGTACTTGCAATGAAAAGCACTTACAAAACCAGGGTCCAACCCCTATCATTGAATAAAAATCTACATTTGAACCAACAACAAAGATGGATAATATTATTTATATTTGTCATGAAATAAAGTATGAAAATGCTTTAAAGAACATATCCTGGCATCTGGTAGATTTTCATACCAAGATCTAGCCTTTTCCTCCAAAGTTGCCATAAATATTTTCATAAGACAATCTTCATGAAATTTGATCTTAAACTTATGGATGTGCTTATGAAACCTCAATAAATGTAAAGCAGCATCATCTCCTTTTTCATATTTAAACAATGGAAGATTATTTAACTAATCAACGTTGGGCATGGGATTTGGAAAACCTGGAATCTTTGATGTGTCCATAGAAGCATACCTGCAGTTTATTCTTGAATTCATCTTGAAAATCAATTAGTCAGAGAATGGAGCCACCATAAGTTCACAACACTTCCGGATTCTTCTACAAGTGGAGTCTTTATATGTAATATTCCTAATTAGCCCAAGCTAATAGGAATATTCCTTTTTGTTTTCATTTTCTTGTTAAAGAATAAAATTGTAAAGGAGGACAAATTAAAATCCTTAAACAGACAAATAAATCAATGCCCATGTGAACAAGGCTAAATCCGGGTTGCCTTAATAAAACTCCCTCATGTGTGAAAAGGGATTGTGGCAATTGACTGGGTCAACAGGACCAAATCTACAGCGTTGTCCAGATTCAATGTACCAAGATGAACATTGCAGATCTAGTTGGAGGTTCCGAATGTGAAAGGAGCTAAACCTTTGATATGGTTTAGGGTTTTGCAAGGCTTTCATCCTATAAATGAAAGAGGAGAGCAGCATGAGAGGGGTTGTTGAACATATTATCTTTGAAGGATTTGTCTGTTTAGACACTTCTCATTCTCTGGCTATTTAGCTGAGAATATTGTTGTTTAGCAATGGGTGTTCCTAGTCGGTAATCTCACCTCTTTCCTTGAGGGGCCTCTCGGAAGAGTCTTGCATTTCTTGGTCCACTATCAGGAATTTGGCCAAGATTCTTCTTCCAAATACAACTCAGATCCTATTGAGGGTTTGGTTGTCCTTGTGTGAAGAAGCAAGTGGAGGCTATATCTATTCAGATCTAGACAATACTAGTGCCTCTTTTCATTGGGAAAGCTTTCTATCCCATTGGAAAGAGTGTATTAGCTGACTTGAGCTTCAGATTTACAACTTGGAATCAGGCCAAAGTCTATATCAAGCCTACAGTGCAATCTATCTCCCTGTACTGCATTATTTTGCAAGTGAAGAGTTGCAGGGTGTTTGGCAACTATTTGGAGGAGAGATCTCTGGTGTAAAGGATCCTTCCTTGCACTGTGGTGATCCATGGATTAGCCATCTAATCCATGTATGATTCAGATCTGATCTATTCATTGATCCATCTACTTCAGAATTTCTAAATCATTCTGCAGATCTGTTGTAGTAGATCTCAAATCTACTCTTTGTGCTTCATGTATTGCTGAAAACCCCAAGGAGGATGTAAAATAGAGACAGTCTAGTGTAAATATCTGATATAGATCTATATTTTGTACACATATATGCCCTAGATCTGAGTTTTAACCTACAGCTACTATTTACTCATAAAAATAACATTGTCAAGGCTTTTTAATAAAATACATTTGTTGCAGCACCTCTTTTAGAGGGGTTTTCTCCATAAAGTCTATTTATTTATCTTGTACATTGATTGGGCTATACTATAAATATTATTTATCACTGTATAAGTTATTTTCAAGTTTTCATATTGGCCTACTGCTACTGCTATCTAAAACTGCGTTATTTTCTAGGCAGTGTTCTTTTATATTGCTGCAGTCCTTTCTTTTGGCAGTTTTCAAGCCTTCCTAGGTGTGGGAGATTTGTTTAACCCCCATAGAGAGATTTGTTTCTAATATCCTATTGGATTTGGGTCTTAGATACTCAAATATAAGGGATCCAAGGGCTTATTTCAAGATATGTAGCATCCATTCCTGAAAAATGAATTTTTCAGGTATGCCTTGCTAGCAGTCCCGATTTTGGGATATTATAGTGGTATCAAAGCCTCGTTGTTGGAAAAGCATGTGCTTTGCTTTTGAAGAGCCAATATGTATTTTCATGGGAGGAAAATACTGATGAAGGAATGTGGTTACACAGAAGGCACAGAAGTGAAGGGGCCAAACCCTTCATCTGGGATATTGACTGGGAAAGAGTTTTCTAAAACTCTGTTCCAAACTATGCATGAGCTGAAGAATGAAATCAGGGGAGTGAGGAAAGAAAGAAAAGAAGATCTTCTGAAAGGTTTTGCACATGAATAAAGCCCCACTACTTCATATGATGTGTCTGAGCATTCAGCCACACAATCTGTTCCACAACGTTGTAGCATGCCTACTTTCTTGTCAAAGGAAGGAGGAAGAGGAGGAACACCAAAGGAGGAATCTCTTGGTGATTATCTCTGAGAATATGAATCTCAATCAGAGAGGTTCATAGAGCATCTCATTTTCCCAGAGTTCTGTCAACTCAAAGAAGAAAGATCCAGCACCTACAGTAGGAGTAAAGGGTGCCTTGAGCACACTTTGGGTAGATTCTCTCCACCTACTTTTGATGGATCACCTAAAGACTCAGCCAAGTCTTGGGTAAAGAAGCTTGAAACATACTTGCAGCTGCATCAAGTGACAGAAGGAGAAGCCTTGAGAGTAGCAGTGCTACATCTTCAAGGGAAAGCTTATGCTTGGTGGTTGTTTGAATCCTCTTCCTTAAAGGAGATAAACATCTCTTCTTATGCAAAGTTCACTAGGAGACTAGTGAAGAGATTTGATGTGAAACATTTAGGGACCTCTTGGGAAGAGCCAATCAAGCCCAAGGGATCTGCATTTCTGCATAATTTGGAAGATTCCATGGAGCCAACTCTAGTTCTAAACATTGTTGAGGGGGTTGAAGAGTTGCTGCACAATTTGCCAGAGGCAAAAGCCCCACTACAACAAGATCTCTTCTCTCAAAGAGAAGACATGAGGGATTCTTCCTCACTAAGAGATCAAGAAAAAGGATCTCTTGATGATGAAGCATTCTCCAACCATGATGAGGAGGGAGAGGAAGAGCAGAGAAGATCCTCCAGCACTGTGACAGCAGGAGGAGATCTATTTTCAGTTTGAGATGGAGATGAAGCGATGGCTTCCACTAGAGGAGTTCTTGCACCTTTGCAAGGATTTCCTAAGGATCTTCCATATGGAGGACATGAGAAGCATGTGTCTTTTCTAAAAGACAATGAGACAAAACAAAGGAGGGATCACATGGCTGATCCACTATTAGAAAATGGGGAAATTTCTCCAATCAGAGGCACTCTTATAGCACTAAGAGGGGTCTCCAACTTTCATGAGACTTCCACACATAAAACAGAGTTGAAATTATGCAGTGGAAGTAGGGACATGAGGATCTCATCCAGCATGCACATGAGAAAGGTCCCCAAAATCTCATTATCTAGTTGCAAACCACCTTGGAGGCCACTTGATACAGATTCTGTTGGGAAGACCTCACAAGTTGCTGCTCCAAGATAAGATCTAGGAGGGTTTGGAGCACTTGAAGACAATGCTACAGTGCTAGGAGACTTGGATAAGCTCAAGGAGAAGGGAGATCTTATTCCCTTATCATCATCACCTACTCTCCTATCTGGATCTTTGTCGTGGGAGGAGAAGAATGGGAGAATCAGCCTTCCAACACACACTTGTGGCATGGAGAATTCCAAGGAGAAGATAAGCAATATGACAGACATTCCTGTGAATTTATCATCAGCACTATCATTGTTGAGCAGTGTAGATCTGTATTGGAAATATCAACTACTTGTAGATTATTCCAAAGATCTTCACACATGTACGATATTTGATGACATGCTGCAAGGAGAGGGCTATTTAGTCCAAGGAGGGGTCATCTATCATCATGGTAGAGTCTTCTTGTCTAGAGCTTCCAAGCTCAAGCAAAAGATACTACAAGGAGCACACAAAGAGTTCTTTTCCAGCCATATGCAGTCAATGAAGATCTACACTCTAATCATGAGGAAATTTGATTGGGAAGGCTTGAGAGAGGAACTACATCAGCACTTTCAAGAGTGCATGAGCTATGTGGAGTTGGGGCAGCCAAGGGACTCTATGCAAGAGTCATTTCATCCATCTCTTCCTTCTTTTGAGAGAGGAGAAATGTCCATGCACAACTCCAAGTGTATGAGTAACCGTGATGGTAAAGAATCTGTTCATGTAAAGCAAGTTCATTTTTCTATTTGTACATGTTCTTTTACCATTTGTATGCAGGCCATGACTCCTAAAAGGAGCAATGTATCATTTCAATGTCATGGCAATTGTTGGGCCACTAAGAATGTTGAAATTGGCCACTCCCTTGATGTGCAAAGGGAGATGTATTTTCATGATGGGTGCTTCCCAAAGGCACCAAATATATCTCACATTTTCTGCAATAGTGAGATGACTTGGGCAGAAAGTAAGTGGTGGGAGAACCACTTACCACATCTTGGCTTGATGCAGGTAGGGGATGCTCTGCGCTGGTTCCACATGTGGGACTATGATCCACCTCCGTGTACACACATTTCTGTTTATTTGTACATTGTCTTGACCCCCTATATTGATGATGTACTTGTACTTTTCATGGGGATGAATAGAGGAAGGAGGGAAGGCATGCATGTGCCCTATGGGATGAATACACTCCCTGTACTTTATGCTTTGTATTTCAGGGAGGGGATTGGGCAAACCATGGTTGTTTAATGTGATTCATTGTTTCCTTATGGGAGGAGTTGTTTGCACCTCATGAGGACATTGTTGGGACAAGTCATCGATGGATGGATTGGTGATCACTTAGCTTATGAGAGGATCTTATCCATCGTTTGTGACACCAATGGAGGAGGAGATGAGTTGCAACACTCACCTTATCAGTTGCTTGAGGATAACCAACATTTTGGAGGGGAGGACTGTAATATTCCTAATTAGCCCAAGCTAATAGGAATATTCCTTTTTGTTTTCATTTTCTTGTTAAATAATAAAATTGTAAAGAAGGACAAATTAAACTCCTTAAACAGTAAAATAAATCAATGCCCATGTGAACAAGGCTAAATCCAGGCTACCTTAATAAAACTCCCTCATGTGTGAAAAGGGATTGTGGCAATTGACTGGGTCAATAGGACCAAATCTACAGCACTGTCCAGATGCAATGTACCAAGATGAACAACACAGATCTAGTTGGAGGTTCCAAATGTGAAAGGAGCTAAACCTTTGAGATGGTTTAGGGTTTCGCAAGGCTTTCATATTATAAATGAAAGAGGAGAGAATCATGAGAGGGGTTGTTGAACATATTATCTTTGAAGGATTTTTCTGTTTAGACACTTCTCATTCTCTGTATGTTTAGCTAAGAATAGTGTTGTTTAGCACTAGGTGTTCCTGGTCGGAAATCCCACCTCTTTCCTTGAGGGGCCTCTTGGAAGAGTCTTGCATTTCTTGGTCCACTATCAGGCATTTGGCCAAGCTTCTTCTTCCAACTACAACTTATATCCTGTTGAGGGTTTGGTTGTCCTTGTGAGCAACAGCAAGTGGAGGCTAGATATATTGAGATCTAGACAATACTAGTGCCTCTTTTCATTGGGAAAGCTTTCTATCCCATTGGAAAGAGTGTATTAGCTGACTTGAGCTTTAGATATATAACTTGGCATCAGTCCAAAGTCTACATCAAGCCTACAGCACATTCTATCTCCCTGTACTATGTTATTTTGCAAGTGAATAGTTACAGGGTGTTTGGCAACTATTTGGAGGAGAGATCTCTGGTGTAAAGGAGCCTTCCTTGCACTGTGGTGATCCATGGATTATCCATCTAATCCATGTGATTTTCAGATCTGATATATTCATTGATCCATATGCTTCATAATTTCTGAATCATTCTATAGATCTGTTGCAGTAGATCTCAGATCTACTCCTTGTGCTTCATGTATTGCTGAAAACCCCAAGGGGGATGTAAAATAAAGACAATCTAGTGTACAGATCTGATATAGATCTAATATTTTGTACACATATATTTCCTAGATCTTAATTGTAACCTACAGTTTTTTTTTACTCATAAAAGTAATGCTTTCAAGTCTTTGCAGTAAAATACATTTGTTGTAGCACCTCTTTTAGAGGGTTTTTCTCCATAAAGTCTCTTTCTTTCTCCTGTACATTGATTGGGCTATATTTTAAATCTGATTTATCATTGTATAAGTTATTTTCAAGCTATCATATTGGCCTACTGCTACTGCTAACTAAAACTACATTATTTTCTAGGCAGTTTTCTTTTATATTGCTGCAGTCCCTTCTTTGGGAAGTTTTCAAGCCTTCCTAGTTGTGGGAGATTTGTTTAACCCACCTAGAGAGATTTTTTTCTGATCTCCTCTTGGATTTAGGTCTTAGATACTCAGATATAAGGGATATAGGGGCTGATTTCAAGAGATGTAGCATCCATTCTTAAAAAATGTGTTTTTCAGGCATGCCTTGCTAACAGTCCCGATTTTGGGATATTACATTATATAAAATGAACTTTGTGGATTCGCCAGGTGGATGATTTCAACCTTCTTGTGTCTAACTGCTTGTTCACCATCATCAACTAGTTCTAAACTTGATAAGTGCTACTGAGCAACATAAGACTCGTCCCCAGTATGGTCGCCAATATGTTATCACTCAATAATTTATGAGATTGGCAAGACTAAATTATAAAGAACAACATAAAAACCACTTAAAGCCTAGGATCTAGCCCTCCTAGACTCAGAGAGGGATCTCTTTATAAGATTTATATTTTTTTGGAGCTTACTGATATTAGGCTAGTTAAATTGAGTGTGGGAGTTTTTTTGTTTGATTGTTCATGGTTGGATGTAAGGGGTTCCTATAAATGGTTTCCATTGGGCTATGGAGTCGAAATAGGCTGGGTATATGCATCAAATACCAGAGAAAATGCAAGGAAAGCTAGCTGTGAATATTGGTGCTCATACTGAGTGAAATTATGAAATGGAGAAAGGTAATTTCAGTAATTACTTAAGAGAAATTAAGAATTCGTAAACCATACGTCATAAGAAAACATTGAAACTATAAACACAATCATAATTAAGGTACTTTGAATAGTAAATCTTAATCTACCTTTCCTGCTTTAAAATTAGAATTTAAATGACGCACATGAAAAGATTACAGTGGGAAAACATTAAAGTAAGGAAGAACATCACCAGGACCACATAACACATGAATCTTGCAGTCTGATCTCTTTATTGATGCTCCATTTTGAGAAATTACAAGTACTTGCAATGAAATTCACTTACAAAACTAGGGTCCAACCCCTATCATTGAATAAAAAGCTACATTCAAACTACTTGCAACCATTTGTCGTTATCATAAGGGCAATCGGTTCGTTTATTATAGAGTAACTGAAATTCAACCTATGCATCTCAACCATGGATACTGTGTAACGGTATTCAACAAATGTCTAAAGGCATCATAGAGATTTTATTAAGTGATGTGGCGGTCTACTATGTAGGCAATTTGATACTGCTGAGTTGTCCTGATACACTAGATTTGATAATGCAGATAATTCACTAAGAAGCATGCTTTGTCAGCATGTAGATTGTCATCCTCCATGGAGTCCACACCAATTTTACCATTTCGTTTTTTATTTTCTTCATCTTCTCAGCTTGTTCATCGATCACCTGCATCATTTCTTCCCTTTGTGTCTCATTTTCTTCTATCTCCTTTGGTAACTTTTCATTACTTTCAATTTAGAAAAACTGGACAAGTGTGGTCGCGCCTTTTATGTTTACTGCTCTCATATCATAATCGTTCCATAGAGATTCCCTTTGTTGACTCAACCTCTTCTGCTCATGCTCTTTGAATGAATCTTCAATCTTGGTAGCTTTGGTGGAGTTTAAAGCATAAACCCTTTATTCCTTTAACAGTTGGCAAAAATTCCCTTTTCTCTGGTAAATGGTGGAAAACCTTTGAATTTGTGGCCGAGTCATGTTGTCGTGTTTAGCCCTTTTCTTCACAAAATAGTGTAACAAACCCACTTCCCCAGGATTTTAAATCCTTTAGGCTTCAACCCTTACCGGCATCGTGTCTGAACCAATATCACACTTTCTTCCTTCGACGTTTATAACATATTTCTATAGCATTTTATCCTCTTGGACATACAAATTGCAATATGCGATGGGTCCCACCAATATCGCAAGTTGCCCTCTGCAAAGTTGAGAGTTTATTGCACATTACAGAGTTTAAAGTTTATCACACATTGCAAGGGTTGGGGTTTATCGCACATCGCAGAGTTTATAGTTATCGCACATCACAAGTTTTGGGATTTATTGTACATTGCAAGCTTTGGGGTTAGGGAAATGAGGTAATTGCTAAAATCTGTGAAGTACGATGTGCATTGACAGAAGGTGATACGATAGGACCGAAAATCGAAAATTTTAAGGTTGTTTTGCGAGAAACGGGGGTTAAAAGGTTAAAACTGACGATGCGCAATTTGCGACGAGAATAGAGGTGATGTGTGGTGTGATGGTGGGGACGAGAAATGAATGAGGGTCGGGGGGTAATAATGGGCAAGGAGGTGATGGTGTTCTTTATGATGTCATGAGATAATGAATGGAAAGAATAAGGTTTATATCATAAACATATTGAGACAGGTTATATAAGGTTTGAAAGCTTATATTAGGGCTTTGAAGGCTTAATGAGATGGATAGGCACCGAAGAAGATACTTAGGCTTAGCTTGGCCTATATGGAGAGCAAGGTAGTTAGCCGTGTTATAGAATTAGGAGAAACTCTAAAGCCCTTTGCAAAATATTTCCTCTCGATGTCTGTAAAGGTATTTCCAAGCCTCAGAGAAAACATTCTTTGTCCCTTTTTCCCAACAGCCTCTACTAGGAAATAAATGACAGTCATGGAGCATTATTTTCAATATGGAAAATCTGAAGAAAAATAATTAGTCGCCTTGAGATCCTATGAATTATAGGGTACTAACAGGGGCGATGCCTTATACATCAAGACAACATGTGGACAAAGGTAAAGAGAAGGTCATTGAGCCAATCATTCATGATGAGGAGGACACTCATGAAACCTAGCATGAATTCCATCTTGTTGACCTAGATGAGGGTGAAAATGATAAAATCACAAATTCAGCCATCAAAGGTAAGGATGCCAAGATTATTGAACTCCAAAATAATCTTGCCATGGTTATATATGTCATAAACTTTCTTGAGCAAGAGAATGAACAATTTAAAAACAAATAGGTCATTGATGAGGTTAAGTATTACACTACTCAAAGAGAGGCTAAAAAGGCCAAAGTAATGTTAGATGAAACACTGGAGAAGTATGGTTTAGTTGATGATGAAGAAGAACAGGTACCAAGACAGAGACCTAGAACTAGAGGGATGAAAAAATCTCTAGCTCTAGAAAGGCAAAGGGAAGCTGATCTTACTGACCAGCTAACCCTAAATGAGCAGCTTGTTATAGAGATCAATAAGAACAGGGAGCCATGGCCTGATAGATCCAATCAACACTCAGAGAAGCTTATAGCAAAGGAAAATAAGGATAATTACTTGTTGAGGAGGAAGGTCAAACATTAGGCATGGAAGGAGAAATTTGCATTGCTCAATCTCAAAAAAGCCAATGCCAAAATTGAAGATTTGACCATGAAGGAGAAAAATAATTTGGACATCCTTGCTGAGGCTTCCCTCGAAGCCTAGACACATTATCATCATCCATTCCAACAATTTTTAGATTTTTTCTAACCTTTTTTCAAAACCTAGAAATATCTGTGTTTTTTGAGACAGACTTTTAGCAGAAAATTGGGCATTTACGCAGCGCCCTAGGCACTACGCAAATAATTGGCACACTTTTTGAGGAGAAGAATGGCATCATTAGATTTCTAATGACCCATGAATCTTAGAAAACCATGTTTCCAACCTTGGTTTGCAGTTCTGATAGGTGAAAATCTCAAAAAAAACCATCAACAAATCACCTTTCTGCCCCTTTTTTGACCTAGGTGTTGCGTAAATACCAGTCTTGTGAGAATGAATTTTTGAAGGGAAAAATGACCTCCATTTTCAAAACTTGAGACATATTCAGAAAGAGGACAAGAAATTCCTTCTAAAAAGTCATCTTGGGCCTGATTTGGACACATGTAGGTCAGCGAAAAGTGGCCTTGAACACAAAGGGCGCAAATGACACTAAGAGGGCACAAAGGCACAGTGGAGGGCGCAATTGAAAAATTTACTGATTTATTCCAAGTTACTCTAAAATTTTTACTTTTCTTCAGCAAATCATGTTTCTACTCATGTAATTAATGATGGTAAGTGTAATTGTGTTTGAGATTAGTTACCTAGGGTATATTAATTGGGTAAAAGTCATTATTGAGTCATAATGAATCAGTTTGCAGTTCAGTATTTTGTGGATCGCTTCCTCACCTCATGGATTCGACCCCTGAGGATGAGTGAATTTTTTTTTATGTCTATTTATTTGATCACTTGACTCTTAGCAAGGGTTGGAATCAGTTTGTATGTTTTCTAATTAATCAAGGAACTATTATACTCAGTTTGGCCAGCTAATAATGAGGAGTTGCAGCTAATTTATGGGATACTTGTGGTATTGATGTCTATCATTGTCTTTTATTTAGTTTCATATGTTAGAATGTATTTATTGATGTTCACTTCATCTCTATGTTATGGTCTTTTTCAAGTTAGATAATCAAAATACATACTTGCACATGCTCTGTTTTGGGGAATTGATCATAGTTTGTCCATTTTTCATTTGTCTAAGAAGAATACATCTCCCATTCTCTTCCTATATTTCTTTCATCCTCAACACCATTCCATCACAATCCTCTTAAATTGATAAGCCTTGTGCCTACCCTATCTCATTTGTCTTGACCTAGCTTTCCTTGACCTAATTTCTTCATCTAGTGATTCCCCAACCAAATCAAATTAAAACAACCCCCTGCACTAAATATCTAGCCTAAAAAACACAATTTCTCTAGCCCTCCTGGCTGTGACCCTTTTGGAGAGAGCCCTCTCTAACTTGATAGGGCTAGATATCAAGTCAAAAGTTTGGTCTGTGGTTACCTCTCTTGGGATTCCTTCCTCATCCTTTGGAATCTGGTGGAGTGCTAATATTTCCTATCACCTTTTATCATCTTCTTACGCCTATATTCCTCTTCTACATTCAACCAGTGCTCTTTTTATTAGTAGTACTATAGGGAAACCTCATCAACTGTAAAAAAATTCCACAACCCCTTAATGAATCACAACTACTTATGGACCTAAAATTAATCCAGGAATGGAAATCAAACGATGGAACAACCCAGGAACAGTTGCTATGACACCTCCCCCACATCCTCTTCCTAATCACCAAAAGAGGTGGTTACTAAAATATAATCCTGATTGATTCGGGTAAATTTTCGATACCCTTTTAACCAAGACCTTTTACTTCGGTTGATGTGTTAGAATTTCATCAAAGCATTAATGAACATAAAATAAAATATCTGCATGCTGTAAATAAGAGGAACATAACAAGCATTAGCAACATAAGAGATTGATAATGAAGTTCATCCAGGAGGGGCTATGTCTCCGGGCCTCGGTGTCAAGATGGTGTAGGCTGCTGCATTAAGTTTTGTAAAGAGTGATGATGTACATGGATGGTGTTTTCTCTGTCATACAAGGAAAATTCCCTCACGCGGGAGTGGACCTCTCCACTAGATGTTCTGCTACAGGAACTCTCTCTCTCAAAAAGGACTCCTATCAGCATGACATTTTCACATGGATGATGACTATGAGTATCCTGCTGACATGGAAACAAAGGGATTTCAAACAACATAAAAAAAATCCATGTGATAATTTACATCTCACATCAAGAACAAAACAAAAATCTGACTGCACTGTTGAACTCATGTCACTGAGAGGTGTAGGATCGACTGTCAATTTTTTGAATTCTGACAAAGTGAAAATATGGGCCTTAGGGAATCTTTTAGATTCCACCTAGATTCCTCAAAGATGTTGCTCCATAGGGAATCTAGAAATTTTCAACTCAAAACAAGAATATCATCTCACCATTGAGATCCTTGCGAAATTTTGAGAAGAATTTGTATAAGGTTGACCTCATTCTGACACCGGTGAATTTCGGCCTTTAAGGAATCTAAAAGATTCCCTCAACATTCCTGAAGATTCTCCTCCATAGGGAATCTGAAAAACCGCTGCTCAATTGGAAAATCTAGATGCACCATCATGCTCCCTGCAAAATTATGGTTAAAATGCATATAAAGTTTAATACATTATGACACAAAAAAAATTTACCTCCTTGGAATCAAAATATTCCCTTGGCATCAAAAACGATTCCCTCGAATTATGTGCACCATCCTGCCTCGAACTGTGTGTCCATCTGCCGCCTGACCTACCTTCTCTTTGCTCATGAATCTATTGGCCTCCCTGTGCCCTCATCTCTCATGTATTCTCCATCATTCTCCATGGTTTCCTTGAACCATTTGAACGACATTTTACAATAAAGTGTGAGAATGAATAAGACAAAGTGTGAGGTTGGCACATTGGTTGGCATAATAATTTTAAGATAGTTGTTGTTGGGAGGTTTTGAGTTCAAATCCCATTGAGTCCAAATATTGTTTTAAAACCCAATTTTAGTTTTAATATAGTTTTTTCAAACTATATAATATATGGAATTCATATCTCCATATTGTAATGACTCCTAAGAACAAAAATGGAGGTTTTGTTTAATATGGAATTTAATCATATTTAATATGATTTTTTTTGTTTAATAACTATATTTAATATATAGTTTTTTTTTTAATGATTTTTTTATGTGGGAAATTAAATATCATTGTTTTGTCTTTTCTGTAGAGGCAAGGGGCCAATGGAGGAGTGCCATGTGTCAACAACTGAGGGGCTTTCCATGTGCGTCCCATGTGCTTACTGGGGGACCATGTGGCATGTTGTTGGCCCCACTTCCCTTTCCTTAACAAAACTTCAAACTACTCTAAATTTCTTATACAATCTCAGATTGACGTGTGGTTCACACCATTGCAATCAGAGCGACGAACTCTTCAATCTAAACCTAGCTCGAGAGAAATCCATGATAGAGTCCTCTAAATTACAATATCTCAAGGTGACTAAATATTTTTCCTTTCAGATTTTCATATTGTGTGTATATATATATATATATATATATATATATATCAATGCTCAAAATATTTCTAAAGAATAGAAAAAGAAACAAAAATGAAGAAAAAGAGGGTGTAAAAAAGGGAAAGAAGACCCCACAAAAAAATGAATAGTTCTGAAAATGCTGGAAATCAAAATTCCACTACTCTTGAGAAAGGTTTTTTCAATCATACATTTCAAGCATGATTGTACAATTTTGAATTTTTGATGATAGGTGAGAGAATGAAGATTTTCCAAACTATTTAATCTTGGCTTATCGTTAGATAGGTATAAAATTACATTGGTTCAACAACTTAATCTTAAACAATAGGAGAAATACGGGATAGGGGTTAGGTTAGAATTTCAAAAAAGAAAATGTTTCAGGGTTTGCAAGTCTAAATGCGCCCTACCAAAGAATAAAAATGCTAGATTTGTAGTGTGGGTAGGTATAAAGGATAGGGATAAAGAAGGAAAGGAATATATAAAGTTTAATCTACAATGTAAAGCCTAAAAATTGCATTTTTGTTTCCTATGGTCGAAGAAGAAGATCCAGAGAAATGAGTGTCTATGCTCCAAGTATTGGAGTAGGGTTATATTCCAAATTTTAGGATTAAAAACTACATTTGAAATTATTAAGTTATACTCTATGCCTTAGCTTTTATCCTAAGTCCTGAAGATATTAATTCCCTTTGTTCCTAAAAATCCCTAAAAACACTCATTTCCGTTTTTTCCTAAGCCCTATACTAGTCCCAATGCCTCCATTTTAGCTCTACCCCCCCAACATTAAGTCGTTGATATTGATATAAATCGCAACAAACCTTTATCACCCTAACCCTTTACCTTATCGCCACATATCGCAAATACTATGACTTACCTCATTTTTCTAATCCCTGATTTTGCGATTTGCGATAATTTAAAAGCTTGTGAATGTGATATATTGTGTCACAAATTCCACTCGCAACCTTTATCCCATTGACCCCTTCCTTACCTTTTTGCATCGCAAATTCGCAAAAATTCCATTCATAACTCAATTTCCAACCCATATAGACTTCTCAATGTGATATTGGTGGGACCCAATCAGAGATTGCAATTCGCAAGCTCAGGAGGATAAGCGCTAAAGAATTATGTTGGAGTGTTGAAGTGTGAAGTGCGATAATGAAGTGGACGTTATGTAAACCAAATCTAAAGCCTAAAGGGTTTCAAATCTAGGTGTATGAGGTTTTTGCGTTGATTTATGAAGAAAAGGGCTAAAAATGGCAAAAGGACTTGGGTAGAATAAGACCCGACAAAGAGAAAAGCGCAGAGTAAGCTGAACATAACAGTAATAAGGATATAGACACCAATGGTCAAGTCCACCATAGGATGTTTGTACAGAATGATTATGATATACAAGTAGAAACAGAAAAAGGCAGTAGACACATCAACATAGCCACTTATTGATTAGAAGTGCCAACATCGCATCATCTTTAATGATCTAGCATAGGTGGCCTAAAAATTAGAGCCAAATGTTAGAGCTACCAATTCTTGCCTCTTCGTGACCACCTCAGCTGCCTTAAGCCTACTTTTGGATTCGTGAAGAGCTGTCGAAGTTTTTTGAACTCATGAAAGGCCACCTGAGTTAATTCTACATGCGGTGCTTTGTCAAATATTTTTTGTTCAGGCCTTGCATGGCCACACTTGTCTGGTTTTAGTTTAATTGTAATTAATGAAGATTTTTGAAGTAAGTTAGGGAAACCGATGTAATTGTTAGTTAAATACTTCATACGTTGGCAGTAAGAATGTTGGTTGGGAGATAGAACCATGTATTGCAAGAACTTCTATATTGGAGCGCTCTCAGTTTTGAGCTGGGAATCAATAATAAGAGACCATTCACAGGATTCTTGGTCTATGTTAATGGTGATTTTTTCCTCTCTGTGTTAACGTTTTCTTTGTCTTCCATGTTGTGCACCAATTTATCTCATTGTAAAACATAAATTTTAGATTAATATTTGCTGAGAGAGCACCTTAATTTTGTCTGTGTTTACTATGTTAATTTTTTCTTCTAAATATAGTTAAAGAATTCTTAATTTATCTTTAGCTATTACTGAACTCACTTCCTTCTTCCATTTCATAATTCAAACTTCTCTTAAGATCCAGTCTGCATAGTTATATTTCCCTATGAATGCCCTAAAAAATTTGATGCACAATCTAGGCTTTTCTGACACCATAGCCCAATGGATTAGCCTCTGCAAACCTACTCATCCAACCAACAAAATCAATCAAAACAAACAATTATCACAATCATTGTAACTAGTCTAACATCGGCATTCATAATATTAAGGAAAAATTATATTAGAAATAGAGAGAGCCCTCTCTGAGTCTAGGAAGGATAGGTCCTGGATTCCAAAGTGGTTTGATGTTGTCCTCTATTGTTTATTCTTGCCAATATTATAAATTATATGGCACCAACATAATGGCGACCATACTAGGGAGATTATTGAAAAATATTGACATTTCATCGGAACTGAGAAACCTCAGTCAAAACATTGTATGATTCAAATATTTTCCAAAGATTGGTTTTTCAACTGTGTTACAAGTATTTAGTCTATCTGTGCTCTGGGTCTAAATTCTAGCTCTCAGAATAATCTTTACTAGATCTCATTTTGACCCAAATCCTCTTGCAATAGTTGACAATCTAGAGAAAATCCTAAGAAAAAACCCCAAAGCTGAGAGTCAGACTGGTGATAAATCCCTTCACAGAGCAAGTTCCCTCCCTGGAAATCTTGTAACCTTGTAGGACATCTAGTTTGATTTACATTTTGAACAAAGCTTATTCAGGACCAAACCTCATAATTAGATAGCCCAGACAGTTTTTGAGCCATCTATCCTACAACAAAATCTAGTTGGGGAAACCTCCACATCCATCCAATTTGACCTTAAACTTCTCAAACATTTCGACTCCCTTCAATATCTAGTAGCAGGTTTCACTTCATCTGTCGATGATGCTTACCTCCAACAATCTGTAAAGTTATATGCTCTTACTACAATAGCTCCCTCTATTATTTCGAAGTCTGCTCATCCTTAGTCAACCAGTCCAGGTGTGTCTACAACCCCTACCACTTCTTTGAAAATTTCCCACCAGAGTGCCCAAACCTCCACTCATACACACACTGTCCACCTTCCTTCATTTAATCCTCCATCTCCTATTTTCAACCCCCCTTGGGTTCCCCCACCACCAATCATGGTAGCCACATATTCTCTGTTAGTGCTTCCACCACCTGTGGTGCCTATGCCACAGGATTATCAGTCCAAAATCCCACAATTTTATGGAACTGGTCCAACAATTGCTCAACAACATGTTGATAAAATGAATGAATTTTTTTACCTTCAAGAGATCAATGACGAAAGTGTCAAGTTGAGGATGTTTTCTCAAAGCTTGGGAGGAGAAGTAATAAAATGGTTTAAGGGCTTGACTCCAAATAGTATCCATGACCTCCCTACCTTCCACTAGCTAGTCATAAATCAATGGGAAGTTAAGAAAAACCCTCTTCAAATCTTGTCAGAATATTAAAACGTCAAGAGGAATGTTGGAGAGAGTGTCCAAGACTACTGCGCCAGGTTTAACAGTATATACAACGCACTCCCTACTCACATGAAACCCCTAGAAGGCTTAGCCCTGGTTAATTTCCTAGATGGTTTTGATCTAGAAATAGCTTATCAACTCAGAGAGAGAGATCCTTCAACATTAGAAGAAGTGAAGAAGGGTGTAGTAAATGTAGAAGACAATATACTTGCAAAGAGAGCTAGAATGAGAAATGAGAAGAGAGTCACTATAAGGGAAGAGCTTGTAGCCTCCACATATGATGCTAATATTGATAATTTGGTGAGGACTATGGAGAGAATGATGGATAGGATCAACCTGAATAAGAGAGCTATCCCTAGGGAAAATTTTCCGTCTCCTCAAAATAGAAATCAAAACCTTAGAAGAAGCCCCCCTCAAATAAGACAAAGAGAACAGAGAGGCCCTGAACAGCAAATTAGGCCTCCATTCCAAGATAATTATAGTGATGAATAGGAGGGAGTGGTCAAAGAAATAGAAGAAAGTCAAATTAATCTAATGGGAATTAATGAAGAGGATTATGTTTTCCTTACTGAAGAATAACAAGGTTTATTTTCTCTGACTCAAACTGAAGTAGAATCTGAAGAGTTTGAGGATTATAAACAAGGGTTTGAGAATGCCATCATGGAAGTACATAGACAATATAACCTTAGAAGCAAGAAGAGTTCTGATGACTCCAAGAAAAAGAGTTCTGAAAATTATGCTAAAAAATCCCCAAAAACTAAGACCAAGAAAACATCAAAAAGTTCAAAGAAAACCACTAACACCCCAGGAAAGAATGATATAGAAAGAAGCACTAGTAAACCAACTATCAGCCCTGCAAAAACTGTTCAATCTGATACCCCTAACACAATTCAACAATCTGAAGTTGCTGCTAAAATAGTTCTTGAGAAGAATGAAGCTTCAAATCTGCCAAAATTTCAAACACCATTTAGCATTGAGAACGAAATTGCTAAAATAAAAATCTCAATTCCTCTCACTAAATTGGTAAATAAGGATGTATATAGGTCCCAGGTCCTAAATGTGATGAACATAGGAGAAATTAATGACACTATTAATCTAAATGACGATAAACCTGAGCTTTTTTTTGGGAAAGAAGTAGATGGTAAATCCCAAGAGGGAGGTGTTCCCCTATTTTATATCAGTCTAAATGTTCATGATAAAATCATCCATAATTCCATGATAGATTCATGTGCATCGCATAATCTTATGCCAAAGGCTGTTATGGAGAAACTTGGCCTTGAGGTAACTAGACCCTACAAATATTTCTACTCATTTGACTCCAACAAGGTCAAATGCCTAGGCCTCATCAAAGGTCTCTATATTACTTTAGCCCAGATACCAGCCAAGAATCTAGTGATGGATATAGTAGTGGCTGACATCCCTCCTAAGTATGGCATGCTTTTATCATGTTCATGGGGAGCCAAGCTACAAGGGACCCTCTAGATGGATATGACTTATGCTATTATACCAGTGTTTAGCCAACAAAGAAGATTGTATAGGGAAACTTTAATGAAATACATGGTGAGAAATCGAGAAAAGCCACATAAATACCCCCTTTACTCTGTTCATTCTAACCTGGACTCACTCATTCTTTACAATGGTGAAGAAATTAATGAACAAGTGGCTGGAGAAGAAAAGGACCAAGATGGGGAACAAGCAAACCAAATGGAAATTGTACAACACAAGTCTGAATCTAAACTTTTTTGGAACAAGATTTTTTATGGCTCTTGTGGTAAATAAGGTTCTGGAGCAGGGGTGTGGGTCTACAATACTGGAAATAACCACGCAGAGTGTCATTCTTACAAACTAAATTTTCAGTGCACAAATAACATAGCAGAATATGAGGCTCTCCTTTTGGGTTTACAACTGCTGAAGAGATTAGGAGCCAAAATAATTTCTGTCAATGGGGGCTCTGAGTTTGTTATTGGACAAATCAAGGTAGAATATTTAGCCAAACATCCTATATAGAGAGCATACAGTAATGCTTCCCTTGACCTTCTAAAAACATTTAACGAATATGATCTTGCTACAATTCCAAGGAATCAAAATATCCTTTCCAATGGTTTAGCATTTTTAGCTAGCAATTGTCAATTACCTCATCCCAGCAAGCAGTATACAGTGCAGATTAAATATCGCCCAACAGTCCCTGATAATATGAGATAGTGACAAGGCTTTGGAAATGACAAACAGATTGAAAATTTCCTGAAATCTAAAGGCGACTTTGAAGATTCAGCTTGGACCTAGATTGTGAAGAAGATTGTATTCCTGAAGAAAAAATGAGTATGGGTGAACCACCTCATGATTTTGATATTAATGTTTCATCAAATGAAGATTTACATATGACGGAGATACATAAATACGGAGAGAAGGAGGAATTTGAAGTACTCCAATTAAAAGATAACATCCTGCCTAGAGGACTTGTCCCTTTGGAGGAGCTATTTGATTTCAACGATGTGGCTAGAAAACCAAAGATGGAACCTACGGAAGCAAACATTGAGGAGTAAAACCTAGGAAGTGAGCAGGATCCCAAGATGATAAAGTTATAAAATACATTTCTAGTGACTACAAAATGCAAATACATTTCTTTGTTTAAGGAGTTCATTGATGTGTTTGCTTGGAGCTATGAAGACCTGAAATATTATGATACTAATATTATCCAACACAAGATTCCATTCAAGGAGAAATAGAAGCCTTTCAAACAGAAAATGTGCAGGATAAATCCTGTCCCAATTCCCTTGGTTGAGAAGGAGATCAAGAATATGTATGATGTGAAAATAATAGTCCCAATTAGATACTTTGAATGGGTTTCCAATATTGTACCTGTAAGAAATAAAACAGGTGAGATCAGACTTTGCATTGACTTTAGAAATTTGAATAAGGTATCACTTAAAGGCAACTACCCTTTACCAAAGAATGATCACATATTGCAAAGGGTAGTGGGTTCCAGAAGGATCTCTTTGCTAGATGGTTTTTCAGGGTATAATCAAGTGTTGGTACATCCTGATGATAAAAAAAAAAACAACTTTTACTACTCCTTGGGGGACCTTCATGTATGTGAAAATACCTTTTGGATTAATTAATACTAGTGCCACTTTCCAGAGAGAAATGGACATTGCTTTTTCAGAAGAAATCAGTCTTTTCATTGTGATCTACCTTGATGAAATTATAGTATACTCGAAAATTGACGAAGAAAATCTGGCCCATTTAAGAATATTTTTCGCGAAATGTAGAAGGTTTGGACTATATCTGAATCCAAATAAATCCTTATTTGGTCTTGAAGAAGGGATGCTTCTAGGCCATATTATATCTGAAGAAGGAATTAAAATTGATCCTTGCAAGATTGAGGTCATACTTCAAACTAGTCATCCCAGCAAAATCAAAGAACTTCAATCTTTCATTAGTAAGATAAATTTTTTGAGAATTTTTATACCAAACCTTGCAGAACTACTGAGAAACATCACCAACATGATAAAAAGAGATTCGGGAGTTAAATGGAGCATGGAGGTGAAACAGTCCTTTGACTTGGTAAATCATGCACTCACTAAGCACCAGTTCTGATCAGCCCTGATTTCACCAAGGATTTTATCATTTTTTCCTTTGCATTAGAACACACTATTGTTGTTGTATTACTACAAAAAAATAAGGAGGGACAAGAACAGCCCATAGAATTTTTCAGCCAAGCTTTGAGAGATGCACCTCTAAAGTATAATATCATGGAAAAGTAGGCCTTTGCTTTGGTCAAAGCATTGAAGGATTTCAGGGTGTACATCCTACATTCACATATCATTGCCTTTGTGCCCAACACAGTTGTCAAGGATATCCTAATGTAGAATCCTGATGGAAAGAGAGGCAAATAGATTGTTGTAATCTTGAAATATGATTTAGAGATTGGGCCCACCAAACTAATCAATGGACAAGGATTAGCCAAAATTGATTGTTGAAACCAATTTTCAAGCACTAGAAATCAACATGATCCATCCACTGGATGAACAAGAGAAGTTGGCGACTCCACTCGTTGAGGAATAATTCATGAATTCTCCCTAGTACGCATATATATTATATGTTCTATTTAATTTTAATTCTCCTCCTGGTTTGTCCAAAACAAAATTTAGATTCTTGAAATTGAAGGTTGTAAAATTATACATCTTATAAAATGCCTTGTACTGGAAAGATTATGGGGGAATATTGCTTAAATGCATGGAAAATTTTAGGGGCTAATATTCACAGGTGGGCTAATTTTCCATTCTTTTTCCAAAGAAAATATTTGCGAATTTCCCATTTTTTAAAAATTGATTCGCCCAAATTTTATAGTATACTAATATTTTACCTTAAAAATCGCCAAAAATTTATATATACTAATATAAAATGATTACAAAACTAAATTGTTTTACAAAAATAACATCAAAAATTTTACAATTCACATATTGGGGACTACTAATATTCACCAAGTTTTTAAACTCTAAGATAAACATCCATCCTTAAAATTTTCCTTGCTTGAATGTTTGCTTAAATAAGATGCAAAGAAGGTTATGAAAGAGTTTCGTGAAGGAGATTGTGGAGGCCATATCTACTGGAAAACCACTGCTAACAAGATCCTTAGAGCTAGGTTCTATTGGCTTACTCTCTTCTCAAATATCCACAAAATGGTAGCCACCAATCACAAATGCCAATTTTTTTAAGGGAAAATAAAATTGTTTCCTTTTCCCTTACATCCAATCTCTGTTGAGGCTCCTTTTCAAAAATGGGGTTTAGACTTCATTAGAGACATTCACCCCTCATCCTATGCCCAACACAAATGGATCGTTACTACCACAGACTACTTTACAAAATGGATAGAATCCATCCCTTCCAGAACTGCTATGGACCCAGTGATTATCAATTTCCTTGCAGAAAATATCCTGTCTAGATTTGTTTGTCCTAGAAAAATCATCATGGATAACACTATTTCTTTTTAAGTCTAATAAAATGGTGGATTTTTGTCACAAATATCACATCTCATTGGGACATTCAACAACCTATTACCCTTAAGGTAATGGATTGGTTGAATCCTCCAACAAGAGTTTGGTTAATATCATCAAAAAGTGGCTAGAAGACAACAAGAAATACTGGCATAAAAAATTGGTGCATTCATTGTGGGCTGACAGACTAACAACTAAGAAATCAATTGGCATGTCACCATACTAGTTGGTATATGGGATGGATGCAGTCTTCCCAACATTATTAGGATTTCTAGCCATGAAAATCATTCAAGAGGTACAAGCTAAAGAGAATTATGTACAAAGAAGGATAAACCAGATCATTCAGCTACAATAGTCCAAGGAAGAATTTTACAACATAACTCAGGTTGTGTAAGAAAATATAAAGAAGATATTTGACACAAGAACAAAGGCAAATGATTTCAATAATGGAGATAAAGTACTGAGATGGGATTCCAGAAGAGAAGATAAAGGTAAACATGGCAAGTTTGACAACTTGTGGAAGGGCCCATATATTATCCATTCTTTCAGGGGGGAAAAATGCATTTTTTTTGCAAGAGATGGATGGAATAGAGCAACCTGGAGGTCCTGTCAATGGCAGGATGTTGAAGCATTACTTTTCCTGAGTATAGATAAATTCCCACTCCATTGTAAATACCACAATTTTTGGTTTAGACCTTTTGAAGGCCACCTTTTGTGTGGAAAACAACAAGACAGATTCATAAAAACAGTAAGGAAAAATTTCATGGAAATCATTACAGAAAAAGTAGATAAGGCTGATGGTCTTATTTTTCTTGACACTTCCCTGAGAAGAACTGCCATCCCCAACTCAAGCCACTGTTAGAGTCCTGTAACTTACAGTATCACGAGGTGACTAGATATTTTTCCTTGTAGATTTTCATGTTGTATATATATATTTATATACTCAAAATGTTTCCAAAGAATAGAAAAATAAACAAGAAAGAATAAAAAGAGGGTGTAAAAAAGGGAAAATAAGACCCCACAAAAAATGAATAGTTCTAAAAGTGTTGCAAATCAAAATGCCACTACTCTTGAGAAAGGTTAGTTCAATCATACAGTTTAAGTATGATTGTCCAATTTTGAATTTTTGCTAATAGGTTAGAGAATGAAGAATTTCCAAAATGATTAATCTTGGCTTATCATTAGATAGGTAGAAAATTACATTGGTTCAACAACTTAGTTTGAACCAATAGGAGAAATAAGGGATAGGGATAGGTTAGAATTTCAAAAAAGAAAATGTTTCAAGGTCTGAAAGTCTAAATGCACCCTACCAAAGAAGAAAAATGCTAGATTTCTACTGTGGGTAGGTAGAAAGGATAGGCAGAAAGAAGGAAAGGAAAAGGCAAAGTTTACTCTACAATGTAAAGCCTAAAAATTGCATTTTTGTTTCCTATGGTCAAAGAAGTAGATCCAGAGAAAAGAGTGTTTATGCTTCAAGTATTGGAGCAGGGTTATGTTCCAAAGTTTAGGATTAAAAACTACATTCCAAATTATTAAGGCATACTCTATGCCTTAGCTTTTATGCTAAGTCCTGAAGATACTAATTCCCTTTGCTCCTAAAAATCCCTTAAAACACTCATTTCCATTTTTTCATAAGTCCTATACTAGTCCCGACACCTCCATTTCAGCTCCACCCCCTCCCCACATTAGGTCGTTGATATTGATATAAACTGCAACAAACCTTTATCCCCATGACCCTTTACCTTTTTATCGCATATCACAAATATTATGACTTACCTCATTTCCCCGATCCTCGATTTTCTGATTTGCGATAATTTAAAAGCTTGTGATTGTAATGTATTGCATCTCAAATTCCACCCGAAACCTTTATCCCATTGACCCCTTCCTTGCCTTTTCACATCACAAGTTCGCAAATATTCCGTTCATAACTCAATTTCCAAACCCTATAGACTTCCCGATGTGATATTGGTGGGACCCAATCGTATATCGCAATTCAAAAGCTCAGGAAGATAAGTGCTAAAGAATTTTGTTGGAGTGTCAAAGTGCGAAGTGCGGTAATGAAGTTGATGTGATGTAGTTCAAAGCTAAAGCCTAAAGTATTTCAAATCTAGGTGTATGAGATTTTTGTGCTAATTTATGAATAAAATAGCTAAACATGGCAGAAGGACTTGGGTAGAACAAGACCCGACAAAGAGAAAAGGGCAGAGTAAGTTGAAGGTCGCGGTAATAAGGAGATAGACACCATGGGTCGAGCTGGGAAAAGGGATTTTGTATAGAACTATACCAGCAGAAACAGAAAAAAGGCAGTAGACACATCAGCACAACCACCGATTGATTAGAAGTGCTAACATCGCATCATCTTTAATGATCCAGCAAAGGCGGCCCAAAAATTAGAGCCAAATGTCAGAGCTACCCACCATTTCCTCTTCGTGACCACCTCAGCCACCTTCAGCCTACTTTTAGATTCGCAAAGAGCTGCCAAAATTTTT
The DNA here is from genome assembly GCA_034641835.2 of Pinus albicaulis. Classification (NCBI taxonomy): domain Eukaryota; kingdom Viridiplantae; phylum Streptophyta; class Pinopsida; order Pinales; family Pinaceae; genus Pinus; species Pinus albicaulis. The sequence continues at coordinate 1,000,957,607 of CM076579.1, forward strand.
TGAACAAATGAAAGGTCACCTGAGTTAATTCTACAGGCGGTGCCTTGTCAGATATTTATTGTTCGAGCCTTGCATGGCCACACTTGTCTGGTTTTAGCTTAATTGTAATTAATGAAGCCTTATAAATTAAGTTAGGGAAATCAATGTAATTTTTAGTTAAATACTGCATACGTTGGCAGTAAGAATGTTGGTTGGGAGATGGGACCCTGTATTGCAAGAACTTATGTATTGGAGAGTTGTCGTTTTTGAGCTGGGCATCAATAATAAGAGACTTTTCATAGGATTCTTGAGCTATGTTAATGGTGATGTTTTCCTCTTTGTGTTAATGTTTTCTTTGTATTTCATGTTGTGCATCAATTTATTTGAGTGTAAAACAAAAATTTTAGATTAATATTTGCTGAGAGAACACCTTAATTTTGTTTGTGTTTACTATCTTAATGTTTTCTTCTGAAGTATAGTTAAATAATTCTTAATTTCTCTTTAGTTATTACTGAACTCACTCCCTTCTTCCATTTCATAATTCACACTTCTCTAAAGATCCAGTCTACATAGTTAGCTTGCCCTGTGAATTCCCTCAAAAATTTGATGCACAATCCAGCCTTTTCTAACTCCATAGCCCAATGGATTAGCCTCTGTAGACCTGCTCATCTGAACAAAAAAATAAATCAAAACAACCAGTTCTCACAATCACTGTAACTATTCTAACATCAGCATTTATAATATTAAGGAAAAATTAAGTCAGAAACATAAAGAGCCCTCTCTGAGTCTAGGAAGGCTAGGCCTTGGATTCCAAAGTGGTTTGATGTTGTCCTCCATCGTTTATTCTTGCCAATATTATAAATTATAGGGCACCAACAATCTTAACACTTTTATTTTTGAGCTTTCATCATCCCTCTTTGTCATGTGTGTGTCTCTAGAGCCACCTGGATCATTCCTCCCCACTGAGGAGCTTTTAGTCCTCCAAAAGCATCAAAAATAATCTGCAACTGCTATGTACAATGTCTACACCACAAGTGTCCTGAAAAGTCACCCTTCCTTTTCCCTTACCTTCGTCCTTCGGAGCCATAAGAGATGAACCGACACATGCATCTTCTACAAACCTGTAGTACAATCTCTTGCAAATTACATGCTCAAATATGACCAACTATGACCCAAACATTTCCATACTTTCCATGAGTGTATAACTCATACTCAATGGTCAAGTTTACATCGAATGGAAATCACACCCCAGCTATCATTACAAGGAAAAAAACATCATTGTCGCATTTCAAAGTGATGGAAAACACATCATCACTTTTACATGAAAGAAATGCATTGCATGAATTACAAAACAAGGCCAAAATATCATGGTTGCTTAACAAGTGATGGAAAAACACATCATCACTTTTATAATTAAAAATTCAACACATGATTTACAAACATGGCCATGAAATGCTAAAATATCTAGAAAAACCATCTCTCACTTATCAAAGTGAATGGATCATCTCCCTGTGGCATGTTTGCTTGTCGAACAAACATTTCAATGGATTCACGCACTGATGCTTCGTCCTTAAGGTGCTGCTCTGGATGGAGCCTCGAACATGTGGCTCTTTGATGGCCACTTTGGTTGCACTAGCTCCAAAATGTCTTTTTCCTCCAGACTTTCTTAACCAATTTATTTTTCTGCTGTGGAGAAGGCTTTCCACGCCTCATCATCCTTTGTGTTGCCATTCTTTTCCATCACTCAGAAATAACATGGTTATGTAAGCCACAAAAATGACAAGTTTTTTGATGCCATGATTATCAACATTCTTATAGTCAAAATGAACTCTGAAATAGTGATACTTGTTATACCCTCCCTTGTGGTCTCTAGTGCGATCACGGTGATGACAGCTTGCCTCAACTCTTTCACTGCAAGGTGCACTTCCATGGGATAATGGTGAAGTGTTCCCATCAATCCTCTTCCCCAATGAGTTCAAAAATGTCTGTCTACCTTTGATTTCCTTCAAACGTCCTCCTTCAGTGTATCCAAAACCTGCATAGCGAGGTCTCTGCACAACCTCCAATGGTTGGGTTATGCTTTGGCCACGAATGCCAAGTCCTCCTCCTTTGTACCCCATATTGGTAAGGAGTCTCATGTCAATTTTTGTAATGGGGATGTCGACACTTCCAACAGAAATGATATCAGGTGAATATGAAACTAAAGATAAATCAAAATTGTTTACCTTAGCTGTCGATTTTGAAACATGTGAAGAAGGCTTCTCTAAGCCTTCATTGCCCTTCACTTCCTCCAAAGCCTCTATCATGGCTTGTAGATGAAGTTGCAATCGTTGCTTCTCCTCCTTCTCTTCCTGTAGGAGTGTCTTCGATGCCTCATGATCTACTTGAAGACTTTTGTTGTTACGCCTCAATTTCTCCAATGCTTCTGTAGTGGCTTGCAATTGAAGCTTCAATCGATGGTTATCTTGCTTCTTTTCTTGTAGAAGTGTTCTCAACTCATTGTTATCTATTGCTTGTTTTTCATAAGCTTCATACAACATGTATGCTTTCTTGAACACCCTGAGAATGGTCGTGTACATGTCTTTTACATCCTCCATTTCTCAACTCAGCAAACATTCAATGGTTCACGCCTGCAATCAAAATCAGCAAGAAGACCACTCTGATACCTCTTGATCTGGGTAAATTTTTTATACCCTTTTAACCAAGACCTTTTACTTCAGCTGATGTGTTATAATTTCATCAAAGCATTAATAAACATAAAAGAACATATCTACATGTTGTAAAGAAGAGGAACATAACAAGCATTAGCAACATAAGAGATTGATAACAGAGTTCATCCAGGAGGGACTACGTCTCCGGGCCTCGATGTCAAGATGGTGTAGGCTACTGCATTAAGTGATGGAAAGAGTGATGATGTACATGGATGGTGTTTTCTCTGTCATACAAAGAAAATTCCCTCACGCAGGAGTGGTTGGACCTCTCCACGAGATGTTCCGCTACAGGAACTCTCTCTCTCTCAAAAAGGACTTCTATTAGCATGAAAATTTCACATGGATGATGACTATGAGTATTCTGCTGACATGGAAAAAAAGGGATATAAAACAACATAAAATGAATCCATGTGATAATTACATCTCACATCAAGAAAAAAACAAGATCCCACATGAAACATCAAACGGGGATCATAGAGCATAATGCATCTCATAGCAAAGAGACAAATAAGTATATGATCACATTGCATATACCTCTCATCTTGTAGTTATCTAAAGAAAATGATGATAAAATACTGGAACTGGTTGTACCATCAATCTCGTGGCATCGAATATCTTGAAAATGATTTCTCGCACATTGAATGCTGACACCTGCAACTCCACTTTGAAAAGTGGCCAAAAAACATAAGGCTCAGATAGAAAATATGACTTCACTATTGAACTCGTGTTGCCAAGAGGTGTAGGATCACCTGTCTATTTGCTGAATTCTGACAAAGTGAAAGTTTGGGCCTTAGGGAATCTTTTAGATTCCCCCTATATTCCTCAAAGATGCTGCTCCATAGGGAATCTAGAAATATGCAAATCAAAAAAGGAATTTGATATCACCATTGAGATCCTTGCGAAATTTTGAGAAGAATGAGTATAAGGTTGACATCAGTGAATTTTGCCCTCCAAGGAATCTGAAAGATTCCCTCAAGATTCTTGAAGATTCTCCTCCACAAGGAATCTAAAAAACCGCTGCTCAAATGGAAAATTTGGACACACAACCACTGCTCCCTGCAAAATTCTGGTTAAAATGCATATAAAGTTTAATACATTCTGACACAAGGAAATTTTGCCTCCTTGGAATCAAAAGATTCGCTTCGCATCAAAAAAGATTCGCTTGAACTGTGTGCACCATCTTGCCTCGAACTGTGTGTCCATATTTCATCTGACCTGCCTTCTCTTTGCTCACGACTCCATTGGCCTCCCTGTGCCCTCATCTCTCATGTATTCTCCATCATTCTCCATGGTTTCCTTGAACCATTTGAATGGAATTTTATAATAGAGTCTGAGAATGAATAATACGAAGTGTGAGGTTGGCACATTGGTTGGCATAATCATATTAAGATAGTTGTTGTTGGGAGGTTTTGAGTTCAAATCTCATTGAGTCCAAATATTGTTTAAAATTCAATTTTAGTTTTAATATAGTTTTTTCAAACTACATAATATATGGAATTTGTATTTCCATATTGTAAAGACTCCCAAAAACTAAAATGGAGGTTTTGTTTAACATGGAATATAACCATATTTAATATGGTTTTTGTTTGTTTAATAACTATATTTAATATATAGTTTTTTTTTTATGTGTGAAATTAAATATCATTTGTTTTGTCTTTTCTGTAGGGGCAAGGGACCAATGGAGGAGTGCCATGTGTCAAAAGCTAAGGGGCTTTCCATGTGGGTCCCACGTGCTTACTAAGACACCATATGGCATGTTGTGGGCCCCACTTTCCTTGCCTTAACAAAACTTCAAACTGTTATAACTTTCTTATATGAGCTTGGATTGACGCATCGTTCACACTGTTGCAATTAGCACGACGAACTCTTCAACTTGTACCTAGTTTGAGAGTAATCCAAACACTTTTATTTTTAAGCTTTCATCAGCTCTCTTTGTCTTGTGTGTGTCTCTGGAGCCACCTGGATCACTAATGACAGTTTACCTGTAGAGGAACACATTCATAATTGTATGTTGGCCATGAATCTCAATGGGGTTTCAAAAGAGTATGTACTTTGTAGATTATTTTCTTACACATTTGAAGGATCTGTAGGGTCCTAGTATTTCTCTTTACCAGATGGTTCAATCATAGATTGGAACACATTTGAAGAATAGTTTTTAAATAAATTTGGAGATGAAAGAACCATTTATACTTTAATTAATTATTTATCAAATCTTAAAGCTTCCCCAAATGAGAAGATCAAAGATTTCAATTCAAGATTCAATAAATTATTGAATAAAAACCCAACTGCTTCAAGATCTGGTATTGATGTCCAAATTGAATGTTATATCAGTGCCCTTCCTTCAAATATTGCAATTTTTGTTGCTAAAGCTCAAAAAAATGTACTTGTTGATAATATGAAAGAATCTTTGGTGGTTGAAAAAGGGGTACTTTCCCTTGAAAATAAATATGTCACAGAAGAAAGAAAAAAGACAATGAAAGTCACTTTCAAAGAAGAACATAAGAATAAAGCATCTAAAGATCCTGATGATTTGGAAAATATCTTAAGAAGTAGGTTTTTGAATATTCCAAAATATCTTATAGGCCATTATAGAATAATAAACCTCCTCAACCTCAGCTACCTGCTCAAATTTCAAATGCAGATTCTGATGATGAAGATGAAGAATAATAAACAGTTGCATCTTCAAAAAGAACAAAATAAGAAGATATAATAGAAGCTCATGGCCTATGATACCTTATTACCACTTCTTCATAGAATGAAGAAGAGGAATAAGCTCTCCCAGTCAGTAGCCGAAGTAAAGGAGTTGTTGATACCACTCCAAAAAGAAAAACACAAAAATTATCCAATAACTCGACAAAAGAAAAAGGTATGTCTAAGAAACCTTCAAATAAATCTACTAATTCTTCTCCGAAAACTTCTAAATCTACTTCTCCTTCTCCTTCCTCATCGAAAATTTTAATATTCTCTGATGCCATTGAATACAATATAGTAGAGAACACGAAAAATACCAAAGCGAACATTTCCTTATATGAGGTTAGTAAGCTGAAACGACAACAAAAATTGTTACTTAATTAATAAGATAAATGTTGTTCCTGCATCTCCATTACCTTCAACTGTTGTTACTTCAAAAGTCTCAAAAAGAAATATTAAGCCACCTAATGTCCCTTTATAAAAAGTGGATCCTTCATATGCAATTCTTGTTGGAGATAGATCCAATTCCCACACCCCTCCATTTCTTCTGACTTTTGAAATATTTAACAAAAATGTCCATAATTTTTTAGTAGATTCAGGTGCCTCTTCAAATATCATGCCTTATTCGGTATGCATTAAAATAAATGTTACATCTAAGAAATCTATTGTGCAAATTGTTCAATTGGAAAGAACAAAAGTCAAGGTTTTAGGAGAAATAAAGGAACTATTGATCATACTATCTTGCAATTAAAAGGTATTTCAAATCATTGATATCTTGGTAGCTGGCATCCTGAGTTTTATGGTTTAATCTTAAGCAGGGACTGGTCTAAAAAATTTCATTTTTACTTCGAAAAAAAAAATATTCACATTTGTGGCTCCCTTACAATGGAAAACCAAATCAAATTAGATTTGATAGGGAGAAACATATGAAGTGCTCTATGACCGATTTAGATGAAGAAAATTAACTGGTAGTTTTCACAAATAATATCTTGGGAAACTACTCTTCAGAGTCTTTCTTTGGTATTTTTCCTGCCCAAAATTCTCCTTTTCCTGTTGATTTTGTTTCATCTCAAATAGAAAATTTATAACAAATATATTCATCAGGGTATATTAATATTGTAGAATATCCTTGTTGACACCTAATCCCATAAGGAGAAGATTCATCTCTGTCAGCATTAACCTTCATACCCCCAGTTAATCAACAAAGTGTTTCCTTTCCAAAGAGATAAATCGTGTCTTTCTATCATCTATGGGAACCTTATATATAGACCCTTTGGTAGCATTTGGTGTGTGTTCTGGATGTTTGGACATAATTTCATTTGTAGAAAAGAGAAGTTTCCTTAGCTTTTATATATATATAGCTCCATAAACCATGACACCCAGCAGTTGATGGTATCCCTAGTTACGTTGAATGATATTACGTTTAATGGTATCACATTTATGTTGTGGTGACCGATAGTAATAATATATAACACCTTTGTTATAATATGTAACTCTTCCACATATCACCTCCCTCATATATCCCCTCCACCATACAACACCTCTCCCATATAACCCTTCCCCCAGTAATAACTATGATATATTATTCCTCGCTCTCTTTTTTTCCAAAGTTAAACATAGTTTTCCACCATAAGTGCAATTTTTACAGTATATTGTTATCAGAGTGAATTTTTTTTACACAATACACATATTTTTAAATACATACATTAATATCAATTTTTGGAGTAGTTCTATCTAGAAAAGAGAACTATCCTGAATGGTGAAAGAAGATAAAACACACTCTCATTTTCAATGAGTTGTTGAGAGGAGATTGTGAAGGATAAGGAATGCACCTACAAATCCAACCTCAGCTAAGGAGATTTTCATTTGGGAAGACAAGAATAGTAAGGCTTATGCCTTGATTGCAACACCATTAAATGAGGAGGTGAGTTGGCATATTTCATCATTTTCAAATGCCTTTGAAGCTTTAAAGAAATTGAAGGAATTGTATGACTCACACTCTAAACTTGAAGTTGTTCAATTGATGATTAATTTTTTCAGTCTTGAATAGAAAAATGATGACCCTCTTAACTTAGCATCAAAAGTAAGATCCATTATGCATGATATAAAAACCATTGGTGTTGAAATAAACATTCCTCTCATAGCTTATTTCAAGGCACTATATCCCACCTATTCACATTATCTTGATTCATTGCAAGAAATTGGAAACTTTAAGGAGATTACCTTTGACTCCCTTGAGAAGAATTTTGTTGAGAGAGAGATAAGGATTTTGGGAAGAATACAACTCCTTAGTATTCTGAAGAAGTTGAGTGTCTTGCACATAGAGAGAAGAATCGTGCACAAGATTCTTCTAGAGGAAGAGGTAGTCAAAGAAGAAGAGGAAGGAGGAATTTTAGAGGCAGGGGGGATAGACAGTTCCAAGGCGAAAAGTCTGATCTTCATTGCATGCAATGCAATAGAGACAGAAATGATGCATCCACATGTAAGTTGCCTTGGGACATAATTGATTAGAAAAAAAATGAAGGCAAAGGTAAAACCAATGAAAAATGGAAAGGTAAATCATTTGAATCTTCACACTATGTTGTGGCACATTGTAATAATAGAGTAACTAAAGACTTGTTTAATGCTTCACTTTCTTCATGGAAATATGATTGATTGCTTGATTCAGGAGGAACTTGCCATGTGACTTTTAGGAGAGTTCTTTTTGAAGAATTCATTGATAATGTTGATGAAGCAGTATATTTTGTAGATAAGTGAAAACCAAAAGGTGTTGGGTTTATTTATTGAAAAACAAGTCTAATGCTTTTGAAACATTCAAGAACTTTCATGCATGGATTTAAAATTATGCACAATCTCATATTGGATCTATCCTCACTAATAATGGAAAATATTACACTTCAAATGAGTCTTACAACTATCTTTGCCAACATGGGATCAAACATCAAACAATTGTGCTTTATAATCCCCAACAGAATGGAGTAGCTAAAATAATGAATAGGACAATCTTAAATATGGTATCTTCCATGGTGTTTTACAAGAATTTTAAACTGATGTTTTGGGCTGATGCAGTTCTATGTGTTGTGTATATAAATAATAGGTGTCCATATAATGCTATAAAAAACAAGACTCCCTATGAAATGTGGTATGGAAACATTCCTTCAATGAGGCATCTCAAGGTTTTTGGTTCCACCTGTTATGCATTGATACCTAAGGAACAAAGAAACAAACTCAATGAAAGGAGTCACAAGTGTATCTTCTTGGGGTATTCAAACACCTCCAAAGCATACCATCTCTATGATGAAGTGAACAAGAAGTTTATAATATATATAGATGTGATATTTCTTGAATATTTCAAGACTGACAATGTTGTTGAATCTTAATCGCTTGGATAGATTCAAACATGAAAAATGTTTTCAAGATTTTGATAATCATATTCCACATCCTAAAGGGGGGATTCCTATACTGGATCAATATTTGGAATATTCTTCTAAATAACTCTCTCCCCCACATGAAGCTCCAGCCACTGATGGCACTTTGAGTGATGTGATTGATAGAATTGGGAGTCTAAATCTTGATTTAGCCCCAAATCAGTCAACTAAGTAGTCTGGGACATCTCAGAAAGGTCCTCCAAAATGGCTGGCAATGAAACTTGAAAGTCTTCATCCTGATGAGGTTGGAAAGATAGGAACAAGAATCACAACTAGGAAAAATGGAGGTGATGTAGATGATTCTGATTTACATGTTGATATGGATGTTTCTTATGAGTGTGAACTGAATTTCTCTATGGATTTTGAACCAAGTTCTTTCAAAGAAGTCGCTTCTCATGATGAATTGAAATAAGTGATGTAGAAATAATATGATGCCTTGATAAAGAATGGCACCTAGAAGCTATTTTATCCTCCATTAGGAACCAAACTAATAAGATGCAAGTGGGTCTACAATAACAAGTATAAATCAGATGGCTCACTTGACAAGCACAAAGTGATGCTTGTGGAAAAATGTTTTACTAGGAAGGAAGGGGTCGAATATGAGGATACTTTTTCCCCCACAACAAAATGGGCTACCATTTGGAAACTATTTTCCTTGGAAGCTCAGAACGGTTGGAAATTCCATCAAATGGATGTAAGAATTTCTATCTTGAAAGGGGATATGAAAGATAAATTTTTTATGTCTGAACCAGAAGGATCTGTTGTGAAGGTTCAAGAACACAAAGTATACAAGCTTGTAAAATTCTTTTATGGCATCAAGCAATCACAATGAGCCTGGTATGAGAAATTAACTAAGCATCTTCTGAAACTCAACTTCAAATATTATGATGTTGATGATGAAAAAAAAAAATTCAAGAAAGTTGAAATTTTTTTTTATATCTTGTGGTGTATGTAGATGATATTTTGATGACAGGGAAAATGAGAGCTACATTGAATCCATAAATAAGGAATTGAGGAAAGGTTTTGAAATGACTAAGTTGGGCTATGTTCACGACTATATTGGTATTGAAGTAACTCAACATCTAAATTTTATATTCCTCTCTCAAAATAAGTACATTGGATATCTATTGAACAGGTTTGGCATGGATGAGTGAAATCCTTTGACTACTCCCATAACTTAAAACTCACACCCAATGAAGGAAAATAATTTTAGGATTCAACAAAGTATAGGCAACTTGTATGAATTCTCAACTGCCTGACTACTACTAGATCAAACATTTCATTTTCTATTTGAATCCTCTCCAAGTTTATGCAAAAGCCTTGTGAGGGGCATTGGTCTATTTCAAAAAGAGTTCTAAAATACTTGAAGGGAACTCAAGACTTTGGACTTAATTATACATATTTGGGCGACTTCAACTTGATTGGATGCTCTTATTCAAACTTCGATGGATCTAAATAAACTACGATATCTACTTCAGGCTATTATACGATTCTTGGATTAGGAGATGTCTCCTTGAGGTCACACAAGCAATCAGTTCTAGCAGATTCCACAACTGAGGTAGAATATGTGGTAGCAACTAAAGCAACAAAGGAAATTATGTGGCTCAGGAAAATTCTGGAAGATTTGCAAGAGAAACAAGTTCATTCAACTCCTATCATGATTGAAAACACTTCTAAAATAAATTTGGCCAAGATCCCAAACTTATATAATCGAATGAATCACATCAATACAAAACACCATATGATTCGACATCATGTTGAGGCTAATACAATCCATCTATGACATTGTTCCAAAAATGAGCATATTACAGACATCTTCAACAAATCACTTGGAAGAGAAAAGTTTGAAAAAATCAGATTGATGCTTGGACTCACCGACATTCCTTCAGATTAAGGGGGGGAATGTTGAAACCTAATCTTTGGGATTAAGTAAATACTTGTAAAATATTGTAAATAGAAAACAAGGAGAATTGGAATATGAAAATACATTGGGAGATGAATCCCAAGAGTCTATCCCTCCATGTATATATCTATGGTCAATAGTAATGCAAAATCAAAATTTGATTTCGGGAGTTAACTCCTGGTCTCATAATATTGTAAATAAGCTTCACAATTTATTTTCGATACTTTTTTATGGATCAAAGTCTAATGATGGTGCAAGAACTGGATGTATCTTATTTAATCCATATGGAGAAAAAAACCATGCTTTCTTATAAGCTAGAGTTTGATTTTCACTAATAATGTAGCTGAGTATGAAGTGCTTGTCCAAGGTTTTCAAAAATACATTAGTCTGGACATGAAATATATTAAATTTTATGTTGATTCTTAGACCGTTATCAAACAAGTAAGGAATACAATTCATTGTGTTTCCAATCACCTTAAAAATTATAAATCCTTAATTCAAGATTTGACTACTCATTTTATAACATTTAATATAACTCTAATTCATAGAATTCAGAATGACAGTGCAAACCTTTTGGCTAGTGTTGCTTCAAAACTTATTCCTCTCGAAGAGTTCAGTCCATATAGATTTTCAATAGAGCTTATTTTTCACCCTTCTATCCCATATTACATTACACATTGGTAGGTATTCAAAGATGATAATGATATCCTAAGTTTTTTTACTTCTGAGGGTTCTTGTTTAGATCATATCATTGATGAATATGAACATGATAGGAAGCTCAATAAATCTTCCAATGAAAATTCATTACCAAAACCTGTAGTGAAGTTTGAGGATTCATAGGACGTAAAGGATATATTCAAGAAACTAATCAACTATAAACTCCAAAGTCATACTTTAGGATTCAAACTTGTTAAGTTAGGGTTCGAGGATTATCCTTAGAACATCAATTTAGGACTTGAACTCTAACCTCATGAATTTTTTTTTCAAACTTGTTAATTTAGGGTCCGAGGATAAACCATAGAACATCAATTTAGGACTTAGACTCTAACCTAATGAAAGGATTTCCTTCATATATTTGTTAAAAATATACAAGGACATTTTTGCTTGGAGTTATAATGACTTGAAGACATATGATACCTCTATCATCTAACATACCATACCCATGCTACCTGATGTAAAGCTCGTTCAACAAAAACTTAGGAAAATCCACCCCAACCTTGAAACTCAAATCAAGACTGAGTTAAAAAAAATTACTCAAAGCCAAAATCATTTTCCCAGTTAGACATCCTAATTGGGTGTCAAATCTTGTCCCTGTTTGAAAGAAAAGTGGAAATATTCAAATTTTTATTGGTTTTTTAAATTTGAATAGAGCATCCAAAAAGAATAACTTCCCTCTATCTCTGATGGAACAACTCCTACAGTCTGTTGTAGGGTCCAATATTATGTCATTTTTAGATGTTTTTTCAAGGTATAACCAAATCCTTCTATGATCCAGATTTATGCAGGAATGCAACAGAATACACATATAACCATAAATACAAAGATGCAGTGGATAACACTTCATTTCATTAATATCAAAGAACTGAAATTTGCTTACATACAGAATGGAAATAAACTAGCTAGGGTGTTGGTAGCAAATCCCTTAGAAGAGATGTGGCGGCTACAGACCTCTAAACTATGTTACAATGAGGCTTGAGGGCCTATTTATTATTGAGAAACAGTGGATAACTCTAAACGTCCAAAACCCTAACCCTAGGAGATGAAGCGCCAAAACTATGGGCCCCGTTTGGGTAAATTGGTGTTTCAACTTCTCGGGGACGTAACTTCGACATATGATCTCCATTTGACGCATATGATATATCATTAGCAAGATCTATCTGAGGAATTCAAATTTTTACATGAATAAAAATTCTGGAATAGAATCATATTTTACTAACAAACGATGCCCAAAAAATGTCGTTTAGGGCCTCAAAACGGCTCTGGAAGTTCAGGACCCGAAAAACTACTAAAAATAGTAAGTTGTGCCAAAAATGAAAAATAGAAAGAGACAATGGTGGGACCCCAAGTGGCCACCAATATCCACCCGGATCATTCCTCCCCCCTTAGGAAGCAATGTTCCCCATTGCGTTGAGTTCCTCCATGAGATGAGGAAACTTCTACTGAACTTGGTCCCTGGTGAACCACTTGCCTTAGTGCAGGAGTTGGCCAGCTTTGACAACCTGATATAGTTGGATATTCTGTTGGTGAGTGTTCCTTATTTGCATGTCCATGATACAATCTATGGTGGTCTGTTCCTTGCAGTCTGGGTTTAACTCTTTTGGTGTGAGTTCTTCTGCAATGTCAGAGGTGTCCAGTAGAGGTGGGAAGTAGGGACGAAGGCAGTCTACATTGAATATTGGGCGCAGACCAAGGAACGGTAGAATATTGAGCTCGAAGGCATTGTTCCCTACAACCTTATTGATGGTGTACAGTCCATATCAGAGAAGGAGAAGCTTGTGGTGGGGTCCAGTGAGGCGCTCCTTCTGCAAATATAACCACACTTTGTCACCCACCTGGAATTTGTGTGGCACCTGATGTTTATCATTTCGTTTCTTGTACTTAGCATTGGCTCTGTCCAATATGTCATGAACCTATTGGTGGATGTTCTGAATGCACTCGATGAAGTTGTTTGCTTTGTCAGCTTCAAACTAGACATGAGCTGAATTGGCCGGAGTAGCCACAAATGGCATGGCTATGTCAATGGGACATAGTGGCTGGAATGCCAAGCCCACCTGAAAGGGGTTGTGGCCGGTTGAGCTATGGAGAGCCCGGTTATAACTGTGTTGTACATAGGGGAGGCTCTCATCCCATGTGTGTGGATGCTTTAAATTGTACATACACAGAATGTGTACAATCATCCTGTTGACGACCTCTCTCTGGCCATCAATTTGGGGATGGAAAGCTATGGACTTGGTGAGCTTGGTGTACAACATTGACTAGAGGCTAGACCAAAATGTGCTGAGGAACCTGCTGTCACGATCTGATATGATAGACTCTAGGATCCCAAAGTGAACCCACACTTGTTTAAAGAAGGGTTTAGCAGTGGCTTCTGTTGTGATATTCTTCTTGCAGGCTGCCATAATGGCCATCTTCGAGAATCTATCGACGACCATGAAAACACAGTCATTTCCATGCTTATTATAAGGAATGCCTGACATGTAATCCATGGAGATGGATTCCCAAGGTCAACTAGGGGTAGGTAGCGGAGTATAGAGCCCTTTCTTCTTGATGGTCGATTTGGCAATGACACAAGCAGTGCAGGATCAGATGTACTTCCCGACATCCTGTTGAAGGTTCGACCAATAGAAATACTTATGCATTACTGCCACTATTTTCTCAACCTCAAAATTCCCAACGACTCGATTGTAGTGCGCTTCCCATATCATCTTGGCATGCTCACTTGAAGGAACACAAATGTGTCCCAGGTGACATAATAGCGCATCTTGGAGGTGAAAATTTGGAACTTGCGTACCCCCCAAGAGTGCCTTCTATGTGTGGCTGAATTATGGATCGCTCTTGTAGAGAAGAGGCCAATTAGAAGTCTTGTTCCCAAAAGAGTTGAGAACTGTGGTTATGGCCACGATTGGTGGTTGGCTAAGGCAGTCAACAACATTATTAGTGCTACCCTTCTTATGCTTGATGTTCAAATGAAATTGTTGCAAATATGTGGGCCACTTCTGATGGCGATCATTCTGCAACTTCCCTTGTGTTTGTATGAACTGCAAGGGTCAGTGGTCTATGTTGATGATTGTTTCCTTCCCAAAAATGTAATGCTTCAATTGTCGACAAGCCTGCACAATGGAATACATTTCTTTGTCATAAGTGGGATACTTGCGAACTGTGTCAGACAATGTCTCACTATGATATGCCACTGGATGCCCCTATTGAGTAAGAACTACCCCAATAGCATAGTCAGAGGCATATTTCTTGATCTCAAATGGTTGTTGCAAGTCTGGTAATGTGAGCACTGGGGTAGAACAGAGACGATGTTTCAATTCTACAAATGCCTTCTATTAAGATTCTGACCAAAATAATTTTTCTTCCGCTCCTCCCTTGGTGACTTGACTCAAGGGCCAAGTGATATGAGATAATCCCAACATGAACCTGCGGTAGAAATTAGCAAGACCCAGAAAGTTGTGAAGCTCTATTAGATTCATTGGGACTAGCCAATCCTGAATGGCTTGAATCTTGGCTGGATCCACATGCACCCCCCCTTTCATCAATAATGTATCCCAAATAATGAACCTGGTTCATGCCAAAAGTGCACTTCTCCAAATTGGCACACAACTTGTGTTGCTGTAGTGTTTGGAGAACTTCTCAGATGTGGTGGAGGTGCTCTTCCCAAGTCTGGCTGAAGATCAGAATGTCATCCAAGTACACCACTAAAAATTATTTGGTGAATGGATGCAATATGTCATCCATCAGCCTCATGAATGTTGCGGGAGCATTCGTCAACCCGAAAGGCATGATGAGCCATTCGAAAAGGCCCTTCTTGGCTTTGAAGGTAGTCTTCCACACATTAGAGGGTTCGATTGGTACCTAGTGATACCCAGACTTCAAGTCGATCTTGGAAAAATATTTTTCCCCTTTTAGTTGGTCTAGAAGGTCATCAATCCATGGGATCAGGTACCTATTCCGGACAGTGATATTGTTCCGCACCCGATATTCAATACAAAGTCTCCAAGTCCCATCCTTCTTCCATACCAACATGATCGGGCTCCCACAGGGGGGTGAACTTGGCCAGATGTGACCTTTTTGCAGTAGCTCCTGAATCTACCTCTTGATTTCATCATTCTCCATAATAGAGTGCCTATAGATCGGTTCACTGGGTAGGGGCGCACCTGGGGTCAGGTCAATGGGGTGCTTGACCTGACAGTGTAGAGGCACCCCTGTGGGTGAGGTGAAGATGTCCCCATACTCCTCCACAACCTTTTCCATTTATTTTTTGTCATGCAGAGGAGCCATGTCTGGAGGTTGTGGCCACAATATTCTTCTTGCCCTGGGGGCGCATCATCAGGAAAACAAATTTCCTGGTTTGGGAAATGAGCTTACTACATTGTTTTTCAATAACCAAAGAGATAGTGGGCGGCGGTGGTACCTCTGGTATCTTGTACAACTTATTTCCCAAAGTAAAAATAGCAACATGAGGCCAGGACTCATACATAGCATGTCGCTTCCACAAGTATGGTTGGCCTAACAATACATCAGAAACATTAATAGGAGCGATGTCACACTGTTAGGTCCCTATATCACTAGTATAGTCCCTTATTATTGTTAGTGTAAACCCCTTATTGTTATTATTGTACCCTTGTAACCCCCATTTCGTTATTATTGTGCCCTTAAGTTATTATTGTTAGGTCGGCTAGGATTACATTGTGGCCCACTAGGACTACATTATGGCCCCATGGACTCCTATATATAGAAAGGAGGTTTTGTGAATTGTATCATCCAAGAATTGTTCATTCATGT